>CAJQZP010001531.1:2960000-4160000 GCA_907164705.1 Parnassius apollo
GGTCCCTTTAGATTAACATCATCCTATGAGACAATTTATGGAGGAGGCCTACGTTTAACAGAACACTTCTGTGTAATATATGTATAAAAATCCATAAAAAACGATGTATTTAAGTTAAAAAAACTTTTTTTTGAAAATTTGATAGCTCTACAGTTCGCACGTTCGATTCTTGCGCAGTACAAACATAGTTCCTTTTTAATAAATTTTGTAATTTAGATTTATAATGCTCTTGAGACACAAGTGGAATGACTTCGAAGAGAACTGTGTTAAAATATATATTACAGGGAAAAAGGTCTAGATTAGCTTCGGCAAAAGCAAAGGTCTTTTTTTACCGACTTCAATTCGATTGTACTCGTATGTTTTTTAATGTGTATTACTTCATAACTTTTCTGTAAACGGATTTTGATGATTCCTTTTTTATCTGATAGCTGGTGATTCTCCTGTGGTTCCATATATAATTTGATCAAGATCTGACCAGTAGTTTTTGAGTTATGTTTGATAATGCGTATATAATTGACTTGGAATATATTGATGATTTTCACATTTTAATTATATTGTAGTTAGTAGTATAATGTTTTTTATTTTCCACTTGTGATAGTGACGGCTTTCTGCCATCACTCCGTCTACTTATGATCTTCGACGACTGCTATTGGCTGTTCTTAACTGCGTATGCTACTCTTTTTAGAAAAAAGGTGACAAATGAGTACACAGTCTACTGGATTGTAATTGGATGCTGTGGTCCATCTACGTTAATCCTCGATTAAGAATCAAAACGCAGATGCGTTGTCACCCGTGACGACTAGGATGGAATGCCTCGTTTCCAGTAAAAAGGGCCTCCGGTTCTCTACACTCACAATACGAAACACAGCAGTATTAAGCTACTATTTTATGCTGGTATTCTGTGAGAGCGTGGTGTCCTTCCCCGGTCGAGCCGACCCATTCGTGGTACAACTGGCGGAATATAAATTCGTTTGTCATTTCAATTTAATTTTAAAAAAAATCTGATGAGGGGACAATCCACGTAACATCAATTAAAGACGAAGGTATGGTTGATGGCTTCTCCTTAATGACATTGAACTAGTATATTGAACTAGAATAGAAATAGTAGATAAGTCATAATTAATAGAGTATTAATTAATAAAAAATACAGTAAAAATTGTATTACAAAAAAAATCTTAGAAGTCAACTCTTTCTAATATTAGCATAAAAGAAATCAATCATAAAATCAAAATAAGAAGTAAATTATTTTTAAATGCATGTTATGTATTTTGCGATTAAAATAATCGATATATTAAATAAATACTGAAAATTAATAATTTATGATAAAATTGGATAAGATAACACAATATAATGATTTCTTATAATATTTGACATTGAAAAAAAATTTACGGATTTTATCGCGTTTAATTCCTTTTTTACTTTTTCTTAGTATCCGACGTTTCGGGTACTTTACAGCCCATATGAAGCACCCATGATCACGAGTGATCAGCTTTATAGCACCCATGGTCACCCAAAACGTCGAAAATTAAAAATTAGTTAAATAAGTTAAAATAAACGCGATAAAAACCATTAAAATTAGTTTTATTCAAAGAAAACGAAATATTTTAATGTAACAGCTTAATTATACATACGTTCTTAAAAACCTGTGAAATACACAAACACAAAAACACCTTGTTTATAAAAAAAATACGCACACAAAGTACCAGGGCAACAGAAATGGAAGGAACGCGCGTCACGCGACGTGGTCGGGAGTGGACTGGGATGCTGCGGGCGGTTGTTTCGGGTTCGGGGAGAAATACGGGCGCGAACAGGCCTTTATTAGTTTCTTGGAAATAGGGATCGTAGTATCTTCCCGTCGGATTGGTTTCGTTATTATACACACCATAATTTTTAAAATTAAAAAAAGAAACACTGGATCCTTGTTTGGTGTAACAAGTGGTAAAATTAAAAATTATGTACAACCGAATTCAATATTAATAAAATGGGAATATCATCTATGTAGTCGAAGTCAATTAGTTACGCAATTATAAGGATCAGAAAAACTACTGGTCAGATTTGATCAAATTCATATGGACAGCACCTTCAAAGATCATCATATCGTTCACCAAAAAAAGTTGTGAGGTAACAAATAAAAAAATTCAGTCGAATTGTGTACCTCCTTCTTTTTTGAAGTCGTTTCAATGCGTGACGATTGCGTGTTGTCGCTAAACTTAGTATTATTAGTAACTTCGTAGAGTTCATCATCATCAACGCCATTAAATGCTTTAGTAAGTCTACTGTTGTGTAAAAAAAACCTCCCTCCAAGCAATGCCATAAAAGTCAGTCTTGTGCCATGTGTATCCATCAATTTCCTGCATCTCTTACCTGGTCGTCACTAGTGAGGGGCCCCCTATACTTAGCTTACCGGTATGGGGTTGCCATTCGAGAACCTTTCTTGCTTTCTTCCCAGGACAGACATATTTTTCGAATCAGTGGTAAATTGCACATATGATCGACTTTCAATAAGTATTAATTATAATCTTTATTGAATAAAAAAATATTTCTATTTCCAATTGGTTGAGTGCCCTAGTGTGTGATCTGGTCCGTGATCGTGATTTCATAGTGTTCTGATCTGAAAGGAGATATGGATCTGGGTCTATAGAGAGCCAGAATAATTACGTGCTGTGTGGCATTCCATCTTAATCCTCAGAGATGACAACGCAAGTGTAGCCTTGTTTAAAGTTGGCTGCATGTGTCCGTGGCTTGCAGAAACCACTTACCATCAGCTAGACTGTTTGTCATTTCAGTTTTATATTTAAAAAAAAACTTCCTTCACAATAGGTTATCACTGCATTTGGTGATGGTTAATCCGATTTTACTGCAGATATCATCGTTACAGATTAGCAATGCCCTCTCCACAGTTCGGTCTTTGTGATGTTGATTTTCCAGTCTGCTAGTGTTGTGAATTAGGACTGGCAGTTAGTAAATTTCCTGTTGTGTTTTTTTATGTACAAGAAGGGGCAATCGGGCATGCGGCTTACCTAATGGTATGTGACTACGGCCACTCATAAACAATGACGGCCTTTTAAAGCAAGGCGCTTTTCTTGAAGGTTCCTAAGTCTTATTGGTCTAGAAAAACCACTGAACCTGAATTCCAAGAAATTAAAGAAAAACAATCGAAGTTCGTGTGTATGGACCACATCATTGTGCACTGGGTCAACGTGGTTCAGTCCCTAGTTACAGCGATCACGAAAGAAAAATCTAGTTAAAAATTTGTTCCTCGCACAACTTTTTAACACAAGAAGTTTTTCTTTAATTTCTTGGAATACAGGTTTTATCTGAATGATTTTTCTTTTCTATCGAGTTCGTAGTAGTCAGTATTTAAAATTACGACTGAAGTTATATTAGACTAAATTAATAATAATAATACTTTAAACAGGACTGTTTACGAATGCAGTTTCATCGCGTATCTAAATGACCTGCACCACTGACCTCATTACTAAATAAAAGAGCGGACTAAAACAATTATATTGTTGTACTTGTGTAGGAAGGTGAAAAGCAGTAGAGTATCCTAGATATTTGAATAATAATATTTAACTGACGCGCTAAAAGATCTTAAAGTTGTCATTAAATAACGAACTAGGTATAAGGGGAGTGAGTGTCTGCTGCAAACATAAACATTTGCAAATAACTTCAAGCAAAGAAGGCAGATACGTTGTCACCTCACACGTAACACAAGCCGTGGTAGCTCAGATGGTTCACGCTCGCTGCAAATATCACAGCGAGTTATCCGGGTTCAATACCCCGCCGGCACCAATGAAATTGGTAATTGCAATTTTAGTGCTGATTTAACACGTGTACGGCGTTGAAGGAAAACATCGTAAGGAAATATGCATGTCGGAGAAATAAGAAAAAAAATATTTCGAAGACATGTAGAGTTCGCCAACACGCATTGGGGCAGCTCGGCTGACATTTCCTTGCCCTAAAACCTTCTTTGAAATGAGGGGTGGCCTGTGCCCAGCCGTGGGACGTGTATAGGCTATAACTTTACGTTGTCACCTATGAGAACTGAGGTGTCCACCTGTGATTATACTGGGTCTCTATACTCTTCAGATCAGAACAAATCAGTGCACACATTACTGCTTGGCCGCTTTCTGTCTAAAAATAGTGGGACTGCCTTTCTAGAGTAGTCTAATCCTACCATCTATATGAGATCTGTAAAGTTCTGTAATCTGTAAAGATCGTTTTAGCCTAGAAGATTTTTACCGTTTCCTTCGTACATTTATCAACCCTATATTAAAATTCGCCTTGCTTCTCTAGAATGCACCAAAAGACATGCAGTTCTTAAAAAAAATATTAAGCCTCTTCAAATCACCGGGAAGGTGTGTTGCTAACCGTAGAGAAGATACCATTGTTTTGATAAATTTGCTGTCCACCACTGGTCTGTGGACTTTGGATTCGGTAGATATTACATTAAGATAGATTTTCCGTTATCTGTCGAATCTCATAGCTACCTACGTGTTTGTGTATTTTTTTATAGAATTATAGAATTATGGTGACAAACGAGCACACAGTCCACTTAATGGTAAGTGTATGCTGTGATCCATAGACATCTACATTTAACCTCAATTTAATTTTTTTTATTACGATTAAGAATCAAAATGCAGATGCGTTGTCACCCCCGAGGACTAATATGTAATGCCTCGATTCCAGTAAAACTGCAGCAGATGAAACACAGCAGCATCAAGTTGCTATTTTATAATACGCTGGTATTCTGTGAGAGCGTGGTCCTTACACAGTCGAGCCGACGCTTTCGTGATACAACCATAGTATAGCTTCAGCGTGGCTCTACCACGTATAATATATTATAAACTATAGTATATATATTGCAGAGATCACCGCACAGTTGAGATACTTGAATAGAAAATTTGTGTATTTTTGAAGTGAAAACTTCTTTAGCGGCTTTGTATACTTTTTTGTAATGGGTAAAAAATGTTAAACTCGCGTCAGGACACGTGACGTGATCGAAAATTCGTAAGACGGATGGAGAGTAGATTGATTTTTCTGAGAGATGAACTTTTTAATGTAGTATAAGTTGTCATGTTTGTGTACGATAGCGCAATAAATAAATATTGTATTCTACCACATAAATGATAGTACCTACTTTTATATTGATAATTAAAGCAATTCGTGCAAAATTATTCCCTAATTATTCCAAAATATCAAAAATGCACAACGTTAATAATATTCAAGTTTTCACTTCTGCCGGCACTCCCGGAGTGCAACCCGTCGTTTATTTTTAACATAGAAATGCTATCATAACTTAGCGAAATTAACAAAGGTCTATGCTAAGCAGAATGGCAATCATAGGATTTTTCTTACCATCAGAACGTTAATACAACAACGAAACTTTATGTAAATAACAATAACATAGATTTCGAATTAAATAACGTTGGTGTATTTCTAGTCTTTTTTTAAAGGAAATATTTTAATTTCATAACTTTCTAACCAGGCAAACAGAATACAATTTCAAACATAATAGCGATGGAAGTACCAGGGTGGCATCTTAACCAGGAGGTATAATCAAAACAATGTTATCTTAAACCGGTACAACATATTTTAAATTCTACTACTTTCGGAATAGAACACAATTTAGTTTAGAGCAATAATTGATAGTTGAAAATATCGTAGGGAGTGCAGTGCAATTCAATAAAAGCGGGCGACGCACAGGCGGGAATATAGGATCTAATATGACTGCTTATAGGTACGTCGGTTGCAATATTGGGATGTTATGTAATGAAATGGAAATTTTTATTGTACAATTTCTGTGAAAACCGACTTCAAGGCAACTTTTTTTTAAACAAATTAAGAGCACTTAGTCCACTTGATGTCATGTGGATTCTGCGACCCATTGGCACATCAATATCATACTGACATTTCAATATCTTCGATTAAGAATCAAAATGCAGATATGCTGCGGTCCCCGAGGACTAAGTGATCAGTAAAAAGCGTCTCTGGTTCTCTACATTTACCATTCGAACACAACACCATTAAACTGCTATTTTACGCTGGTATTCTGTGAGAACGTGGCCCTTCCCCGGTCGTGCAAACCCATTCGTGCTACACTAAAAGTATAACTGCAGCGTGTATGAAAACAACATGTTGCAGAATAGATATAGGTTTTTTATAATTAAACTTCAATGATTTTTACGTGTATGTAACTGGTTAAACTCTTGTTTTTAGCGAATTTAAAAAAGTAGTAGTGCGGTGAACTTATTTATTACACAATATTGTATATTATATAGTGTTTTATATAAAAGTTAATGGGTTTCCAGAGCATGTAAAAAAAACAATGCTTCAGTGTTAAAAAATGTGAAAAAAATTGAAGAGTCAATTTAAATTTTTTCACATTTTTTAACTCTTTTTAGGGTTCCGTAGTCAACTAGGAACCCTTATAGTTTCGCCATGTCTGTCTGTCCGTCTGTCCGTCCTCGCTTAGTCTCTGTGACCGTTAGCACTAGAAAGCTGAAATTTGGTACCAATATGTGTATCAATCACGCCGACAAAGTGGTAAAATAAAAATTGGAAAAAAATGTTATGTGTAAAGTGTAATGTAAAGTGGGAAGTGATTTTTTTTAATTTCAACCCTAAAGTGTGATATATTGTTGGAAAGGTATTTAAAAATGAATAGGGGTTTACTAAAATCATTTTTTTTAATGTCAATGATTTCGGAAATAATCGCTCCAAAAGTAAAAAACAATGTGTCCCCCCCTCTAACTTTTGAACCATAAGTTTAGAAAATATGAAAAAAATCTGAAAAGTAGAACTTTATAAGGACTTTCTAGGAAAATCATTTTGAAATTGGATGGAAACAACAGTACCCACTACCGGGAGCAGTTGCAGGAGCGCGGAGCGCTGCTGGAGCGCGAACATTTTATACAGAACACCTTTAAACTCATAAGTGGGAACACTTATTGTGAAGGACGGGAAACTACGAAACCCTACACTGAGCGTGGCCCGACACGCTCTTGGCCGGTTTTTTAACCCTTTTTATAGGATAGGGTGACAAACGAGCACACAATCCACCTAATGGAAAGTAGTTGCCGTGGGCCATAGACAACCACATGTATCCTTGATTAGGAATCAAAATGCAGATGCGTTGTCACTCATGAGGACTAAGATGGAATGTCTCATTTCCAGTAAAAAGGGTCTTCGGTTCTCTACATTCCCCATACGAAACACAGCAGCATTAAGCTGTTATTGTACGTTGGCATTCTGTGAGAGCGTTCCCGGTCGAGCCAACCTATTCGTGCTACAACTATACCACTAATATAACTGCACCATAGCTCTACCACGTATATAACTTATCTACTTTTAAGAATATCCATAGTTTGGTTTATCCATTTATAATTTAATTAAAATATAACTAATATTTAAAAAGGAAGATTAACCCTTACATTTTACGAACAAATTAACTTCCCCAGCTATGAAATCTGTCAAATATTTCACGTGGCATCGCCCTGTTGATAGAAAAAGTCGTGGACGCCCTTATTCGACTGTTTGGTGACAACCGGTTTTAATGCTTCTGTTTAATAAATAGGTTACGCTACTACGTAGTACAATTATTTATTCTGTGATACTACTGAGTTGGACTGATATAAACTTTTCAACTTTAGGGCCGATCCTCATTATAATGCCGTTCACAGTTCTTTCTCGGTCCGATCTCGGTCTGATAAAATATTATCAAGTAAAAAATATGTATGTGCATTCATACTATCCAGTAACAGTCAAGTTTCAATCGAATCCCATTCCATTATAATAAATCAGATCGAGATCGGACCGAGAACGAACTGCGAACGGCAAATGAGTACTTCGATAATGAAAATTTATTACTTTTTATTCAAAGTAATAAATTTTCATAGTCGAAGTACTCATTTTTTATTCAACGTAAAATTGTCTTCAGAAATTATTTCCTTAGTACGTCAGCTAAAACAAACTTGCCAAAATAGTCAAAAATGGGTTATATTTTTTTAATTCACTATTAATACCGTATTACCTCTAGTAATACGGTATTAATAACTAATAAGGTCCTCTTTAAGATTTTACATACAAACGCTGCGAAGAATCCTCTATTTGGTAGTTAATTTAAAATAAAGTGAAAGGGAATAGACTCACAGGCGCCTGCAGGCATTGTTTCAGTTGTTACGCTGTTTGTTCCCACTTCTGTAAAAATATACTTTAATTAAAAATATTATGTTAGAGCTCGTAAGTATATACTAAACCTGGACAGGAAAGCCCTAAATAGCGGCATCTGTTCGTAAGCCATTCAAGAAAAAGATTTATTTTTTTACAAAACTAAAATACAAACGAACCTGCATTTTCACCAATTGTTCAAAACAATTTAGTTGTTTTGTTCTTAACATTTTAACTGTTTAACTATTGTGTCTATTTTGCGGAGTGGGTAAACTATTGAAACCAGAGCATCGGGCTTGAGACCTGGAAACTTAAAGATATGTCAAAATTTGGACGTTGAAAAGATAGAAAGAGAGAGAAGATAAGAAGAATTCGCTGCGCTTTTCCAGTGACGATTAAATTTCACACATATACTAGCTGGCTGGTAGTCGGCACGTTGCTGTCGCAGTAAAAAAAATTGTGGAAATATTGTTTTAAATTTGGAAAAAATATATCGTTAAATTATATAATAATTTTTTTACGTGGTAGAGCCATGCTGCAGATATGTTGTGGTTGCAGCACGAACAGGTCGACTCGACCGGGGAAGACCATGCTCTCCGAGACCCTTTTTACTGTAAACGAGGCAATCTCGGTCCTCAGGGGTGACAACGCATTCGCATTTTGATTCTTAATTGAAGATAAATGTAGGTTTCTATGGGCCACAGCATCCACTTTCCATCAGGTGGATTGTTTGCTCGTTTGTCACCTTTATCCAATAAAAAAATAAGAATCATAATACATTGTATGATATATAACTTTCAAATTAATTTGTTGTGACGATACGGGCGCCGCCTAGTGTAATTAATTATAGGAAGTATCTCCATAACCTTCACGCAAGTGCAAGCAGTAAGTTGATAAAGTTTTAGTGCAATCTGATGAACGATTTGGCAACGCGTAAAATACGAACCAACGAACAAACGTTAATTTTTATACAGTAGAAAGCTGCAGGTTTCTTTCTGTCGATCTATTTAAAGAACGATGAGTTTTCAGCATCACTAATAAATAAATAATTAAATTTATTGTTACTGTGACTAATCTACCAAAAGTTTATTTTGTGTATAACGTGATTAATGCTATGTAATAAATTGAAAATAATATTGATAAATAAGCATTTTACTCAATTTTTCCAAAAGCAGTGAAAGGTATTTGTCTATTTTTATGTGGTAGAGCCATGCTGCAGTTATATTAGTAGTATAGTTGTAGCACGAATGGGTCGGCTCGACTGGGGAAGAACCATTCTCTCACAGAATACCAGCGTAAAATAGCAGCTTAAAGCTACTGTGTTTCTACGCTCGCTACTTGTTTGTAGAGAATTGGAGACTCTTTTTGCAGGAAATGAGGTATTCCATCTTAGTCCTCACGAGTGACAACGCATCTGCATTTTGATTTGTAATCGAGGATAGATGTTGATGTCTATGGGCCACAGCCCCCAGCAACCACTTACCATCAGGTGGACTGTGCGCTCGTTTGTCACTTTCATTCTATACAAAAATTTATTATTGTAATATAATTGTGATGAAAATAAAATGTCATTCTGAATGGTATGACCCTTTTTCTATCTAGTGTGTTTGTTTAAGGAGGTACCACTCCCTCACCTATTTCTGCTGCTACATACACTTCTGTGTTCCAGTCTAAGGGGTACAGAGAGCTAATACAATTGCAGGCTGTAAAGCTTTTCATTTTAGTCCTCGGAGGTGATAACGCATTTGAAGCCCTCTTTGTTTGAAGTTGGCTGCAGTTGTCTATGGACTGTGGTAGCCACTTACCACCAGGTGGACTGACATTAGTTTTTCTCTACAGCTTTATTAAGAAAAACATTTCCTCAAAACCATCTCTTCACTGCTCCATTATGTGGACAAATTCTTATGTGATTTTTGGATTTTTGCCCTGCAGGGATGCTTGGACGTTTTTTGACGTCGCATATTGTTTTTTTTGTTTTGCTGAAGTAATAGAGTGCTCCTGTGGCTAGTTCTCCACTCTTCCTTTGTTCTTATTCTTAACTCTTCCGATTCTATATGCGCTAGAGCCACACTGCAGCTTTATTATGGTTGTAGCATTAATGGGCCGGCTCGACCGGGGAAAGACCTCGCTGTCGCAGAATACCAGTGTAAAATAAATTAATACTGCTGTGTTTCATATGGTGAGTATAGAGATCCGGAGACCCTTTTTTACTGGAAACAAGGCGTTTCATCTTAGTCCTCAGGGGTGACAACTCGTCTGCATTTTGATTCTTATTATATTCTTTGAACGAGGATAAACGTAGATGTCTATGGGCCACAGCATCCACTTACCATCAGATGGACCGTGTGCTCGTTTGTTACCCTCATTCTATATATAAAATAACATTGTTTGTCTAATTTAAAACTGCATGAGCTTTTTTATATTTTTGGTAAATTTAGTCACATTTACACAAACAAAGAAGGTGCGTGCAGTTTAAATTAGACGATCTTTTCTTTACTCTCTTTTAGAAGAATATATAAAATAAGGGGTAGCAGTTATTATTTATTTAAGGCCGTTATTGATAGGTATAGCTCTTTAAAAAAATAATGAGTAAAAATCTAAACCAACACGCATTGACAATGAGCTGTGATGATCCTTGTAAGAATACTCAGTCATGAAGTTAATTCATTTTCATCAGTTCTTTATAAGTCCGCCAAATTTCAGATTAGTCAGACATGGAGATGTAGTCAAAACAAAAACACAATTGTGTACAATTAAAAAGTTCTATATGATTTGATTTCTTGGGAATTTACATGTTTTGTAATGGATTTATGGAATTAAATACGTTCATATACACTGATAAAAACATCACAACGCTACGTTAGGTTTAAGTTGACGTCAAAAAGACAGGAGCGAGGTTCGTCACTCCCTTTGAAGTTTTCTGTTTATTTTATCCTAGTGACATTATCAGTAAGGTACAGATTCTCCAGGGATGAGTTTATTTACAGGCGATCATTCGACCACGTGAACTAGAATATAAGGGTGACAGCTTTTGGCCTTTCTCACAATTAGTGTGTGTGATTGGTGCTTAATGTGGTAACATATTATAAGCATCATTTATAAAGAAATATTTACACTTGGTTAACTCATGAACACACAAATAGAAGAAATCTGTAGGTAGCTTATTTTAGAATATTTTTTCAAATGTAAGAATTTCATTTCTTTCCAACTTTTCAAGAGTGTTATAGATGATTTCTTAAAATCAAATAACTAATAGATTAACTCAAATATAATGCAAATGGTGTATAGCAATAAAAATTTTAGAGACTTTTTTTTTTATAGGATAAAGGTGACAAACGAGCCCACAGTCCACCTGATGTTAACCGGTTGCTGTGACCCATAGAAATCTACACCTATCCTCGATTACGAATCAAAATTGCGTTGCCACCCGTGAAGATTAAGATGGAATTCCTCGTTTCCAGTAAAAAGGGTCTTCGGGTCTGTAGAGACCGGAGAGGAGACGCTACTGTGTTTCGTATGGTAAGTGTAGACTTACCATACGAAACACAGTAGCGTTAAACTGCTATTTTGCGCTAGTACTCCGTCAGAGCGTGGTTCTTGCCCGGTCAAGCCGACCCATTCATGCTACAACTATACTACTAATATAACTGCAGCACGGCTCTACCACGTAAATATTTAATTTTTATAGGGTGGTGAGTAAATGCTATGGCCCATAGACATCAATATCTACCCCCAATTAATAGTTAAAATGCAGTTGCGGTATCACCCTTAGGGCTAATATTGAATGTTTCATTTCCAATAAAAAGCTTTTCCGGTTCTCTACTAGCTCTAGTAGAATAGCATTTTGATACTGCTGTGTTTGTATAATGAGTACCATACAAAACGATGTTATTCCACGCTGATTTTCTACTTCTCGATCGAGTCGATGCGTTTGTGCTTCAGTGTCCTACTATTATACACTTGTAGAGTGGCTCTACCACTTATCAAAAATAGCGCTTGTAAATTTCTAAAAAAAAAATCGAGACAGACATTTCTCAGAAACGTTTAATTTATTAATCCCCACATAACGCTGCTCAATTTTAAGATGCAGTTAAGTCTTGTGCTCTCTCTATCACTTTAAATCAAAGTGACTGTGACAAAACGAGACTTAACGACATCTTTAAATTGAGTAGAATATTGAGTGAGTAGAGTTTCGTTAGAGTGTTTGATCATTAGTAGCAAATAAAAAACAATTAAATAGTGTAAAGCTATCATATTTTCTTAATCGAATTAAGAGCAAATCCAGAAATAATCTGAGTTTACCCCCGTGTCTCAACCAGATCCTGCTCCTTCCGCACTTACAAAGTATGCATGGTACATGAACGTGCGTATATCTTTTTTTTATTCTCTTCTGAAACACATCATGCATATATAATAGTTCGCGTCCAATTGAGATGGACGACCGTCTTTCGCGGGATAAAAAATAGTTTAATTGAGCGTCTCGAACATTATTTAATAATGTTCTATTACATAATATCTGCATTACGTGGGTACTTTCTTCTGGTGTTTATTTTTCTAAATGACAGTAACGTCATTATCATTATTAATATTCCCGATAACCACTTACGGTGATCTTTTAATGTTTGTGTAAGGAGTGGTTCAACACAGTAGTTTTTTGAATAGTAGCGAATGGCGGATTCGAACCCACGTCCGCACCCACAACCGTTAGGCTACTGTCGCAATTAATTATGATATGCCGATATTGTATCTACATTGTTTTATTCCAAATTACCTCCTCGTTGTCAAAAATCAGTTATTGGATTTGTCTGTAAATGCATACGCAGGTGCTTTATAATCCTGTCCTGCGCATATGCTTGTTTTTTAAGACTAGTCGCAGTCACTGACATTTCGTCTGGGGTACATTATATTGATTTATCGATTTGTAATCTATCGATTATTAAGCCTAAATGAATAAATGAACCCCTCAAAGTGAATGACATTTAATTAATAATTGTGTCACGCCCGCATAATTTTTTAATCTGTGAGTTCGATTTTCCTCTAATGACAGTGAGTTTTGGCGGGAACTTGGCCCTCAACGGATTGTCGCGCCTGTTTTGTCGCTTGAATAATGATTTGAAGTGGATTGTGATTCGTAAAAGTGATGCGATTTTTTGAATTAAGTGTCTGCGCGTGTGAATCGCAATCACTGATAGCAGCGAGAAATAACCGTAAGAGTGTTACGACACCAAACGATCGATCGTCCATCGATGCCATTGATCGACATCGATCGATGCCGATCGATTGTTGTGGTAGCTACAGCTGATCGATAGATACTGGTTAATAAAACGTAGTTCAAACATCAATCGACGTTGATCTACAATTGATCGATGTGGTTGTGAGTCCATCATCAGTATCTTTCAAAATATATTCATAAGACGACGCGTTATTGCTGGTCAGTACACTCTTCCAAGACTCTGTATGCGAAAGTTTTTTTAAGGTTTAGCCCTAAAAAACGGTTTTAAAGCTATATCTAAAAGGTTTAAGGCTAGCGGTCGGTGGAGCGGGTCGGGTTCTCGGATAATTAAGCAGCTCGATCGACATCGAATAATCCATTTAACGATCAATCCATCGAACATCGATCAATGGTGGGATGGATTAATCGACGTCGATGGATAGTTTCTAACCATTCGATCGATGGCATCGATCGACAATTGATTGATTGGTGAGGTACCAAAAACGCTTATAATTATTTTTTTAAAGATGAAGGAAATGACTAAATACCAATTTTTATAACATTTTATTTATTCTTACCGCAATGAGTACGAGTACATAAAAAATTAAATTATTTACAAAATATATGTATAATATATTTATTTAAAAAGTTAATACCCTTTTTTAAATACACTGACCACACATCTCATTTTAATTTATACATTTCATTTTAAATAATATATCATAAAATCTAATATACAAACACGAATTTTTATTGGTTTTTGTTTTACAAATTAAAATTTATTTTAATTTTTAAATACCGTATACTATAAATATAAATTACCGCCGACGAAAACTGACTACAGTGATAATAAACGAAGCGAGCAGTATAGTTACGAAGCTGGTGACGTCATATCCTCTTCCAGCTGCATTGTAGAACCCGCCGTAAACCTGGAGACCGGCAGTCTCGATGCTGTAATAAAAATAATATTAGTCCATAACTTAATGTAAAAAAAATACAACCTATATGTGTTCCACAGCTGACCATACATATCTGATACTAACATATCTGAGATAGTTTGAAGTAGATAAGTAGCTTTTTAATTACAGTGTTGTATTGGACAGTATATAGCCGGCCATATAGCTCGAAAAACCGACAACCGATGAGCAAAGAAGGTTGTCGAGTGGCAACCTCGTACCGGTAGGCGTAGCGTAGGGCAACACCCCACTAGATGTTGTGACGACCTGGTAAGACCTGCTGGTAGATGCAGGTCGCTCAGAACCGTGCTTTGTGGCTTTCCTTGAGGGAGGCTAATGTTCAGCAGTGGACTTGTGAAGGGCTGTGATGAGGATGATGATGATTGGACGGTAGCAATAAAATGTAAACGGTACGTAGATATTAACTCTAAGGTATTTTAATAGCTTTTTTAAATTAATCAGTTATCGAACTTGTCCATTTTGAAGAATAAATCAATATAAGCGAAAGTAGCCTAATGGCAGGGCGCGGACCGCGAACTCAAAAAGGTCGTGGGTTCGAATCCGCCATTCGACTACTGGCGTGAACCACTCGTAACACAAGCAATTTAAGCTTACCACGAGTGGTTAAGGGGAATATTAGTAATGTTTATAGCATTGTTAATATTCTTTTTTTAAATAAAAAAAAAACTGTATACGATTAGTTAATACCTTTTTTATAAGAATCAAGTTGTTTAAAGAATTATTATGTATATATTAGATACTTCAAAGAAAGAAGAAGAAAGAGAAAGGATGGCAATCGAGCGCATAGTTACCCATGATAAGTACATGCTGTGGTCCATAGACATCTAATTCTATCTTCGATTAAGAATTAAAATGCGGAATGGTTGTCACCCCTGAGGGCTAAGATGAAATACCTGTCACTGACAACGCATTTGTTTTTTTGATTCTTTGTAGAGGATAAACGTAGATGTCTATGGGTCACAGCATCCACTTACCCTCAGGTGGACTGTGTGCTCGTTTGTCACCCTTATTCTATAAAAAAGGTGTTAATGAACTGAAGAAGCAACTTAACATCAGATGTGCTGTAAGTTTCTTCATTCACTTGATTTTTATAAAAAAGTACTAATTTATTTTGTAAAGGTATTCATTATATATTTTATCTAAGAAGTTGCGAGGTGCACGGTTTTAAAGACGAGCTTAAAGCTTTCTCGAAAATAGTTGACGAGAGTCCTTTGACCTTATTCTCTATAGAGAATAAGGTCAAAGGACTCTCTATAGTTTTGTTTATATTTTTTTTTACCTATCCTACCGTTAACATTATCTTTATATGTATAATTCTTCTGTCCGTGTGTATGTAACTAAACTGCTCCCCGATATTGATGAAAATTTGTTTGCTTGTGTGGATGGTTTAAATTCACAATTGGACTCAGTAGGTCGTGTTGCGATCGAGTTTTAGGTATTTTTTTATTTTCAAGGCAGGATACGTCGACGTCTTTCAAGCTCGCTAGTGTATCTGGGTAATCAGGGTAACATACTTTCATGAATGATTTTTAATTTTGTAATGGTTTCCAACACGTGGAAAATTTAACGTGTAAAGCCGCACAAAATTTGAGATAATTCGGAATTAATATTGCAAAATACGATTACTGTGCCGTCAATAATAATTGATCAAGATTTTCTTTATTACTATGAAATTCCAAAGAGCATATTAAACTAAATCACTACGTTAAAATATCAAAGAGGAGCGCTTGATCCCGAAGCTACCGCGGTGGTTTTACAGTTTATTACGTTTATGTAATTATGTACTCTTGTGTAATCAGACAGGTCAGCAAATTGTAGGTCAACACCGTGCATTGACCTTTGGGGCGATCCGAAGGACAGGTTTTCGTTTGACCTTCTGTATATTCAGTCGTGAACGAGTTTGAGATTATTACATTTTATTAGGTATTACAAGTTTTTAAATTCGAATATGAACCATCGGTCTTTGAATACACTTTTTTATAGAATATGGGCGACAAACGAGCACATAGTCCACCTGATGGTAAGTAGATGCTGTGGCTCATAGACATCAACATTTATTCAGATGCGGATGCGTTTTCACCCCTCAGGTCTGAGATGGCATGCTTTTTGAGTATACTTATTTTATTTTATTTTTTAATAGTGGAGTGAGATGAAATACCTAGTCATAATAATAATAAGCCATAACCTATTTACACGCCACTGCTGGTACAGGTACGCATCCTTTAATTTTCGAGAGGGTAATTTAGCATTTGGTCCATGTTTTTTTTTTCGTGAGAGGAGGAAATCTTCAAAATGACACCGGTCCAGTTGTAAGATCGGTAGTGTGGGATTTTACTTATTAAAATCTCCTCTCTCTTAAGTACCCAGGACAACGGGACCGCATTAGCATTACTTCATGGTGCTGGTACTCCTCCTCATAGCTTCTTAACGCGACTACTTCTCCATTTCTTCTTCTTTTTCTTCCTTTTCTTTCATAAGAAGGACCTCCCTAACATACCTAGTCATCGTTGTCCAGTAGTCATTTGTTGAAAACATCCAAGAGACGACCTCTTCCGGTCCATGAGGCACCCTCTTCTCGCTCTGCCAGCGTAGCCGTGTTTCTGACCAGCGCTGACAGACAAATAAGATGTGCTTGATGGAGTCGTCAATGCCCAGAAAGTACACGCAATCAGGAACGTTTCAGATTTTCATACGGTGTAAGTAGGCATTGAACTGTCCGTGTCCAGTAAGGAACTATGTGAGGTAAAAATCTACCTCTCCATGTTCCCGTAAGGCCCAGTCACGGACTTGTCCTATAAGCTATGAGTCCAACGCCCGGTTACCACGGATTCCTAGCGCCCTTATTTCACGTAACTCACATAAGAGTTGTCGGACCTCACATACCTTTGAACTTTTGACTGCTCGTTGCTCTAGTAGTAGTTCCGGGTTCTAATCCCGCCGCAAGTCAAAATCTGTCATTGGGTTTTTTTTCTGAAGTCATAAAGTTGTGGCGGTTTTTCCCCCCTTGTGCCTCAGAAATCATGTTAAGCCTTTGATGCTGTGGCACGTAGACAGCAACATCTATCCTCGATTATCGGTCGCTTATTCACTGTAACTACATGCAAGGAACAATAATTTTTGGCAACTGGATGCTGTAGCACATATATACCTACATATATCCTCAATTTGGTATAATTATGCAGATGCCTTGCCACCCTTGAGGAATAAGTTGCGTCTTCCAGTAAAAAGGGTAACCGGTCCTCTACACTCACCATAGGAAACACAGCAGCGTTGAGCTGCTATTTAACGCTGGTATTCTGTGAGAGCGTGGTCCTTCCTCGGTCGAGCCAACCCATTCGTGTTACAACTATAGAGCTGTAGCGTGGCTCTACCATGCAAAGATGTTTCAACATATTCCATCACCATGGCACACATAAATATTTTACCTGAATTTGCAGTAATCTCCGTCGTAGCTCCAACCGAGGTACTCGCCAGTTCTCAAGTTCTCACTCTGCAGCCATTCCTCTAGAGGTCTAAAGTAGTCCCTCAGAGCCTCACCGTTCAGTCTCGACTCGCCTATACTCTCCTGTAGTATTTGGGCCCAGGGTGCTGATGATCCCCTCTCCATTAGACGTCTGAAATTTTGCATTAAATACATTTAGTATTTCTGTAATGGAGTTTTATCTTAAAATTGTAAATGTAAAATCGCGTAAATAATCTGCAATATTAAACTGCAGTGCTGCTAGCCGCGGGTTTGAATCCAATAAGAAAAAAAGGGTTTGGCTTACATATAATTGTCCCGTGTCTGTTTGTTGGTCAATGTGCAACTTATGTATTAAGTACCTTAAGATATAGAAATAACCCTAGTTTATTCTTTAAAAACATTAGTAAGAAAATAAGTTAAGATATGGTACAGTGCTATAAGTTGTTGGTCTCGTGAGAGATGCGTAAGTTTTCGCTCTTTTTTCTTAAATATGAGGGACAAACGAACACAGAGTTCATTTGATAGTAAGTGGATACTGTAATCCAAAGACACACGTACTAAATTAAGAATGCAAAATACCGATGCTTAGCTGAAAATAAAATTTTGATTCTTAAAATGTTTCTTTTTAAATAGTTTCGAAATAAGGTTTTTCTGATAGAAAAATAAAACAGCGAAAGAAACTCCGCAGAAATACTTGTTTGTCTTTTTTTCAAGTTTTAACATAGAATAGTCTATATAGAATGGAAAATATAACAGTTTAATCATATGTCAGCTGTGATAATCCTGATTTCTTTTTTTATCCTTTATCCTGGTGATCCTGATCGGGATATTAAGATAGAGTTATTAAATTATTAAATTTGTCATCGTCTGTAATACGAGTGTAAATTTTCAAGTCCAAAAGTTGGTGAAAATTACGTTAAAAGATTCCGTTACATGGATAAATAAATAGATATACGCGTAGGTAATAAAATTATATTAAAACATAAGACATCAATCGGTTTTTATTTTGCGATTCAAAGCCAGCACTTATTTACAATCCCATCTGATAGTAAGTCGTGATGAAGCCGAAGATAGTGAAACGCACTGACTTAACAAAAGGCTATTCACTCTTACCTTGAAGACACCAACATTGTAATCGGAGAGAAAGACAGTTACGGGCCATTTATTCTACTCCCCTGGTATATGCATGAAAAACGATGTAGCAAAGCGAGAATAGGTAAAATCACTATAGTGTACCTACTGAAAAAAGGGACCAGTTAAAATTTGGCGCTTGTTAGTTTATATTAATAATGTGTTTTGGATTCAAAAGTATTTATTTAATTAATTTAAAATATGTTGCTGTTATGCAAAAAAACGATTATGCAACAATTTTTAAAATAGGTGGCGCCATTTTGTCGAAATTTCTATTAAAAATACAAATTTCGAAACAAAAATCGGACCCATCTTGACCCTGACTCTAAAAAATTTGAGCACAGTTTGAAGATGAAACAAATTTGGTTAATGAATATCCATATTACGCAGTTAATTAATAATGTTTTTGTGTCAATATCTTGGTCAAGGTCTTATCAAGGATATAGAATAAGGCAACTAAGCATCATTACATTTTATCCATTTGTGTGGTGATTTCGTTACCCACTGTGTAGTGGTTGGCGGTGTAAGAATATCCCTTGCTCCATATCCTCCCGTGGGTGTTGTAAAAGATAACAGAGGGAAACTGTGATATGAGATGGGCAGAAGCATATTGCTGATAACAACTCAAAACAATAAAAGCTACCGTTATCAACTCGCCTGCATCAAGCGTGGCATCTTTGGGGAAATGGGGGCATTCCTTGAGGGAGGCCGTTCTTCAGCAGTGAACTTTGTACTAGTAAGCCTATGCAAATGTTTTTTTTATAGAATAAGGGTGACAAATGAGCACACAGTCCACCTTATGGAAAGTGGATGCTGTGGCCTATAGACATCTACATTTATCCTCAAAACGCTGATGCATTGTCACCCCTGAGGACTAAGATGGAATACCTGGTTTCCAGTAAAAAAAGGTCTCCGGATCTCTACACTCAAGATACGAAACACAGCAGTATTAAGCTGCTATTTTACGCTGGCATTCTGTGAGAGCGTGATCCTTCCCCGGTCGAGCCGACCTATTCGTGCTACAATTATTTTATAGCTGCAGCGTGGCTCTTACCACGTATGTTGTAAAAAGTAAAATAAATTGGGAGGATTACTATTCTGCCCAGGGATCGGTCTGGGTTTTTACCACGTTCTGACCAATTTTTGCCGCCAAATGGCGTTGAGAGTCAGTATTATGGCAAGCTGTGAGGATCATCAAAGGTGGTAACTCATCTGCAGCCTTCTTTGCTTGAAGGTATCTGCAGGTATCCATGGAATGCAGTAGTTACTTACCAGGAAGTGGACTGTCACCACAGTTTTATATAAAAAATTATACACAAAGGCGATTGATGCAGGTTGCTCAGAACCGTGCTTTGTGGCATTCCTTGGTGGAAGTGGTAGAAAATGATGATGATGATGATTATGATTATGATGATTATGATTATGATGATCTTCATTCATTCTCCCAAGCGTGACCATTAAGGGAAATCCGGGAGGAGGATCTCATTGTTTCTTTTGGATTTCCCTTACCTTTCCAGAGGCCCATGTTTAGTGGTAGATTTCTACAGGTTGATGAAATAGAAGAAGTTACAGCGTATAATACTATGTGTAGGAACTGTTATTAGCTCCTAGTTACCCTTCTTCTGTATGTATTTACTTTGGTTTTTAGTTAGTGTTCTCAAATTATTGATGTAAAAGCTTTAATTAGTCTTACCAAGTTTGAAGAGCAATTCCCATTCTCCCCCAATTGCGTGCATTATTTCTGTCACCACTAGTCCCAGCACTACTACTGCCAACACCACTAAACTAAGAAAGACACCACCACCGTCGACAATACGACACGTTTTTCTCTTCTACACGAAGCATTCTCAGATGAAGTAGACTGACCGCACCGCTTCTTTCCTAGTGCACGACCACGGTACGGGGATTAGTGGTGACTGAGATAGATAGAGACGCAATTGAGGGAGGGTGGGGGATGCTCTTCAAATTAGATGAGACATATCATTTTATTTCATTACGCAGGTCTTAGTTTATTATTTTTATAACATATTTAATATAATGGATTTCCGCAAAGTAACGTCCTATTCTATTAATTACCTAGTGTTGTCTTCAAATTATGAGTAAAAAATATACGCCCCATTTTTAGGCGCAGGCTTCGTCTCATTTTTGAGAGCTTTATGCAGCGATTACTCCGTATCGCCGCTCGAGTGCATGTTAGCGTATTTTTTATGTCCTCAAAATATGTTATTTCTCACTAATGAATGTGTTATTTATGTACGTAAACTTATAGTAGAGAATAATTCTAGGTGTGATTAAAAAAAAGGACACAAAGTTATAGGTAATTAGCAATTTTAATGGTGTCGGCGAGGATCTTTTTCGGGTTGTTTGCGAAATATGAAGTTTAAATGACGTATTAATTCGTTATTTCTTACTTAAGTACCACTACAATCACAGCTCTTCACAAGTCTACTGCTGAACACAGGCCTCCCCCGAGGAACGCCAAAAGCACGGTCCTGAGCCACCTGCGTCTATCAAGTTCCTGCATCTCTTACCAGGTCATCATTAGCGGAAGGGAGGGCGGGTTGCAATTCCCTTATCAGTAGAAACTACCACTTATTAACCTTTCTTCCCCACTGGTTGTGTGCCCTAATATATAAGTAATTGTATGGCCTAAGTAAATGTTTCCCGTTCTGGAAGTTTTTCTATGGGAATCCGTAGAAATTTGAATATGTTTAATACGCCACCACAAAGGACAAAATAGTATTGTAACTTTTTTAAGAATATAAGATAAAAAAATCTTATCATCTATTTTCGCCATGAAGGGTTTATCGCCATTGTAGCCATGCTTGACTGGCGAGTAGGCAACCGCAGCTCTTTTACTGCAATTTTGCTGTTATTATAAAAAAAATTGTAGCCCATCTCCTGGTGTGTTTCCCACAGTCACGTCTTACGACACCCACGGTACGATATTGGGTGGTGGACACCGCCACAAGGTTTCTTACTTAAGTATTCAAAGTAAATTGACCCATTAACCACAAACAAGTTGCGTTGCAATTGACCAAGTGAGATATCCGACAAGACTGGCGAACTCGAAACAAATATCGCCTTACGGGAAAGTAGTCCAACAAGCAACATGATCAAGGAAGACCGCTGGCTAACAAATCTAACGCTTTACATAAGCTGTATCGATATACAGGCTGGGTATTGTCTTACGGTAGTAAAGTACTGAACATTGTGTAATCCAATGTAAGGCGGCCAATCGTACCGGAGTTTGCGGGACAACCCTAAAGTAGAAGTTGCTTATATTCTATATTTGTAATATTAGAACTATAAAGAGGTTTAAAGTGTATGGTATGGTATCGTACATCAATTAAATGACATCCGCAACCAAATAAGAACACTATTGATGCATTGTCGTGGTAGAGCCACTAATGGGTCGGCTCGACCGGAGAAGGACCACACTTTACAGAATACCAGCGTAAAACAGCAGCGTAATGCTGCTGTGTTTCGTATGGTGCTGCTGCCAATCTCCTGGCTTAGTTTCCCTATGTCGCCTCTTACGATAGCCACGGGATGATATTATAAGGTAGGGATTTCTCATACGCTGCTTATATAGGGCGCGACGTTTTTCTCAACGAAAAAATTTGAAATCTGACTATTTTGTACAGAATAAGGGTGACAAACGTCACAGTCCACGTGATAGTAAGTGAATGCTATAGCCCATAGACGCGGTGTTACCCCTGAGGACTAAGATGGAATGCCTCGATTCCAGAAAAACGGGTCTCCAGTTCTCTACACTCACCATACGAAACACAGCAGTATTAAGCTGCTATTTTACACTGGTATTCTGTGAGAGCGTGGTCCTTCCCCGGTTGAGCCGAGCCTTTCGTGCTACAACCATAATATAACTGCAGCGTGGCTTTACCACGTATAAAATCTGATTTACCAGACATATTAACAACCGACGGCCAGATCATAGTCATTGCAGACTATGATTTGGTATTCTCACTAGAATTATCAAAGCTCATGGATCGATGCATTTACTTAAAATTCATAAGCTCCTATTTAACAGAACCTTGTTTATGAATATCATTGTGCTAAGTACAGCTATGTATCTATGCTTTGTGTAACATTGTCGTCGTTCCCAAGATTAAAAATCAAAAAAGCAAGTCGAAACTCTTTGGTTGACCTAAAAACTCTTGCGCTCGGATTATCAAGGCCTCATCTGAAAATAAAGCAGAACTGTTTTCTACTTTTTAGGACGGCGTTTTAATACTCTCTGATATTGAGCTCGGCTAGCTCAATATCAGAGAGTATTAAAACGCCGTCCTTCGTCCGTGTATCTTCGACTTCGTCCGTGTTAAAGCGGTACAAATCATATTTTAACCCTTTGACATATTACCCCGCCGTCACTAAAACTAAATTAGTTTCAGGGCAATTATGACCTTACTCATAAAAATCGACATGAATTTAAGTACTGTCTAAAGTTGCTCACTCTCTCTCTTTTTACTAAATGGCAATAGAAAGAGACAGACGTTGACATAAATATTATTTTATGTATGTGATAATCAACGATAGTAAGGTTGTTAATGATTTCTTATATTTACGCGTACACTACACATTGAAATAATACTAGTTTTTACCGATTTTATCGCGTATATTTAACTATAAATATGTTAAAATCCGTAAAAACTAGTATTATTTCAAGGTTGTTAATGTATTCATTTCAAATATTCTTAACGAAAATACGGCCTTATAAAAATTTACGTCAATTAAAGAAATGCTTGAAGTTACTTTTTCTCCCTCTCTGTTTTTACTAAAAGGTAAAAGTAAGAAACAAGTAGATAAATTTTACTTTATTTAAGTAAGCGATATCAACGATTAGTAAGGCTGTTCGTGTATTAATTTCAATTTATGATTTTATATGGAGATTTTTACGATGGAAGCGTAAGTAAATAATATATTATTTTATTAAGCCGTCACTTTATAATTTTCTTAATAGAATTAAAATAATTTTTATAACTTTAAAAATCCGTTCTTATAAGCTCAATATGTTAAAACTTTTACTCGATGGCGCAGTGACTAAGTGTATGGCTACGACACTGGGTGGCGGGTTCGATACGAACAAGTATTTGTATTGAAGTATTATTACTTATTAGTATCTGTACATGTGCAATTTATGGAAAGGTTAAAAGAGACACTAAATCCAGCTGTGTCACGTACTAGTGCACCACAAAACGAATGCGTTTTTTCAATGATAACATATGAATCTGAGACGTAGTTCTTTACTGCTGGCTACATGAGGAAGCTAAAGGTCGCTTAACGAGCTATGGAAAGGGCTATGCTGGGAGTTTTTCCGTAAACGTATTAGTAACTAGCACAACCGCAGGATCCAGAGAATAAAGTCAGTGTAGCCGACATAGCCCAAGGGTTAAATAAATTGAAATATAGCTGGAAGAACCGACAACCAATGGAGAATAAAGATTATCAAATGGTAATATGGTACGGTTAAGAAAAGTGTAGTATGGCTCTCCACTAGACAGAGTGAAGACCTGGTAAGATATGTTGGAATGGATCCGAATCGTGTTTTGTGGCATTCGTCGAATGAGGCTGGTTCTGCAGTGAACTTATGATGGGCTGTAATAATGATATTCCGCAGCACTACGAACTCGATGCATCAAAAACCCTCTCAGAAATAAATGAATATATTATTGTAAGTACATTTTTTTGTAGGAGAGGAAATAAACGAGCATAAGGCTCACCTGATGGAAAGTGATTACCGCCGCTCATGATTAACTGCAACACCAAGGGAATTACAGGTGCGTTGCCTATCTTTTAGAAAGGAGTAAGCTCTTTTCTTGAAGGTCTCTTATGGACGCTACACATGGTCAGTTCAACTGATCATTCCAACTTATCAGTTCAAACCAAAACTGTTGATAATCTTTAAAATATTGGATTTTCGATATATCGGTAAATAAACTTATATATAAAACTCCGATATTGATATATTTATAATAATCAATATATCGAAAATTCAATGTTTTAAAAAATATCAACAGTTTTAGTTTGAACTGATCAGTTGAATTGATCAGTTGAACTGACCGTGTGTGGCGTTCATAAGTCGTATCGGTCCGGAAATATCGCCGATGTGGTGGTAAATTATTCTACAGAGAGGTTTTACGCGGAAGAAAACTCCTAGTGAAACGTACAGTGGTGAAGTGCCAAGCATTCAGATGGTGTTGTTGGTATCGGGAGTTTTGCCTCAACGTAAAAGTAAAAAAGTAAAGTTACAGCCTATATACGTCCCACTGCTGGGCACAGGCCTCCCCTCTGTTCGAATAGGGTTTTAGGGCAAGGAAGTGTCCACCGCGCTGCCCTAATGCGTGTTGGCGAACTTAGCATGTCTTCGAAATATTTTTTTTCTTATTCCTCAGACATGCAGGTTTCCTCGCGATGTTTTCGTACACCACCAAGCACGTGGTAAATCAGCACTTAAAATCGCAATGAACTCTTTCATTGGTGCCGGCGCGGATTGAACCCGAGTTACTTGCGTTTTGTTATATTTACAGCGAGTGTTAATCATCTGAGCTACCACCGCCATAGATGCGAAAGAAAATGCAAAGTAATGCTACATCTGTTCGCAGCGCCAGTGAATCGGAAAGGATTCGGTCGTCGACGATTCGAGCCGCTCTGCGCTAGATGCGGTCAAGTGGAAGGAGCTGGCACTGGGTAGTCCCAGCCCAGATATGGCTATTATGTAATATAAAGATATTCCACGTGAGGCCGAACCTGCGCCTTGTAAAGTTGCAGGCCGTGTGCCGGCATGAAATACTGTCCCGCTCAACAGAGCAGAGCACGCCAAGCTCTGTTGGTACCCCCTAGGTTATTCTTACATTTAATTCCACTACCATATTGATGGGGGAGGGATGGGGGTAAATTGGGCCTTTGGCCACCTGAAAAACTTTCCATATTATTGCATAATTAAGTGTTATTATTCCATATTACATTAAATTATGTTCTTAACATTTAACAATCTTGTTCTTATCTCATGTTTTCATGGCACCTAATTAAGTTTCTCTGCTTAGCTTAAGTCCGCCAATTATACATTTTAAGTGCAATAAAGATTTTTAAATAAAAAATAAATATCAATGTAAACAAAAATACCACCATCTGTGTTGCGTACTTTGTTACTAACAAAGATAAAAATTAGAGAGATCTTTCCGTTGATCTAGGATCATAAAATTTGACAAGAAGCATAATCTTACAGCGCAAGCAAATAAAAAACAATCTAAAACTATTTAATTGTAGTTACGTCAAGTAAAATTTTATTTTTTGCGATTACATACATTTGCAGTTGAAGCATTAAACATGTAAAATGTAGCTAAATTTAATGTAGTCGATGTAGAGGAGATTTTTTTGTCACTACAAAGTTAACTTTGTTTTTAATCCGACTTATGTTTATGTTAAACCAATATTCGGTGCATATCGTTCACTCCGAATCTTACCTGAACTTTAATTATCGGTATTGATCAATTAGTCTCATTCATGAATTAATTTACACGAAACTCGCGATTTCTACATGTATATGTCCGTTTTTTTCATTTACCATCTTAATCTTTGAGCATAGGCGAATAAAATCCTCGTAATATTTAGAAATACGAGCTGTGTAAAAAGAGAAAAGAAACGCGACAAAGAAAAAAGTCACACAAAAGATTCGCAGAAGCATTTTAATTATAAATTCACAAAAGGTAGTTGTCATAGGTTGTGTGACAATCTCTGGGAATATTTCTCTTTCAAATACGCATTAAGTAATATTCATATAATATGCAAAGTTTTTTGTTAAAGTTACCAGGTGCTGGCGGTATAAGAGATTCCATTAGACAATATCGTTCGCATCGTTAAAGCAAAATTATCATCATAAAAGCAAAACTTCCTGCTCTTTAATGATTGTCCCGAATAGTTATAAATATGTTATTAAATAATAATAATTTTAATTTTTATCATGGTAATAATTTTGTGTTCACGGTGGCCAGTCTCAACGGAGACTAGCTATCTGCAAAGGACATGATCATAGTGCCCTAGTATGTGTAAGCACAGGTGCACTCTCTATCCCGTAATAGTCCGATGTAACGGCAATCCGACACGACCGGAGAGAGATCAGGCGCAGGGCGAACGGCTTTACGTGCTTTCAGAGGCACGAGGGTGTTACACCGCCAACTTTCTGACTCCGGACTCATTTGAAAAATTACATAGCTAAAATTTGTCCCAAGCTGTACAAAATAAGACTATTGCTATTAATTTAAATAAAACTAAAAAAGAATTTTGAATAACTATTAACATTTCATAGCAGCTGTTGAAAAACAATCAAGTTTAATTTTGTAGGATATGATTATTTTACTTTAGTACTTGCTACAATGAATCTGTCCGTCAAGTGTCAACACAGTTAAAGAATCAAACTGGATTGAATAGTTACAAACAATATAAATATTTTCGAAGGCTGAAAAATCTGCTGTCCATGTTTTTTTTTAGCTAAATTACTATGTATCCTAAATATCTGGGATAAATGTATACACATTAACCTACACCACCTATATAACCTATCACCATACAAATTATAACTTCATGAATATTATTGTGTTATTATTATAAAAACCGAGTGACAAAATCAACTTTTTTAAAGCTTCGTAGCTTTTGTCCACTACTGCGTAGCTACAATCACTGTTCTGATTCTTAATATAGAAGATCTGTACTTTACAATGACATAGATTTCATCTCTGCACTATCTGGGGCATAGGCTGAAACACTTTTTGGCCATCTCCTGAACAGTATTCGATGATTTATCTCCATTATCGGGGAAAAGGGTTAGTCCATTCAATTCTGGGTATGCATAGCATTTGCTCATTTATGATGCGCTATGGATCTACGATTACAGAATACAGAATCTCACATTTTGTAACTATTATATATAACGGTGGGTAGGTGGTGGTTAGGTTTGAATTATTAAATAAATTCATTTACACTGTTCTTTTTGTAATACGTTTAAAGATATAAAAAATGTATAGAAGATCCATGAGCAGTGCGTCCTGCATAGCACTTAAGAAATTAGTTTAGTTATAGTTTTTACCTCACTCTCATTGTTATTTGTTATAGTCGGTGATACCGGTTCACGGTAAAGTTTCCATAAACTTAAGATTTTACCGTAATGTTTTTTTTATAGGATAAAGGTGACATATGAGTACACAGTCCACCTGATATTAAGTGGTTTCTGTGATCAACTACATCAGAGACATCTACATCTATGCTAGATTACGAATAAAAATGCAGATGCGTTGTCACTCCTGAGGACTAAGATGGAATGTCTAGTTTCCAGTAAAAATGCTCTCCGGTTTTCTACACTTATCTCTTACCATACGAAACAAAATAGCGTTAAGCTGCTATTTTACGTATATGCTATTTTGGTATTCTGTGAGAGCGATTGCCTTCTCCGGTCGAGCTAATCCATGTTTAAGATGTTTCAGAAATTAAGAAAAAATATTCTTATATTTCTTTATATTACCTCACATTCCCGGTAATTTGGTGTCATGGTATGTCGTTAAAGTGTTCAACTAAAATGCAATGCAAATGCAACTGATAATATTTGCACTTGTTGTATTAATTTCATTATTACCGTTTACACTTATAGCCTATCTGAAACCCCCTGCTGTACAAAGCCCTCCACCCTAGGTTGCCTCATAGGGGGATATTTGGCGAAGTAGTTAGTTGCTATCTTTTTTATAATTTTTCTTTGTATTAGCAAGACTTTACTGCTCATCTCCTGGTTTTTTCCCCACAGTCGCCTCTTACGAAATTTTCGAAACGATATGGGTGTTGATATCTTTACACCGTCGCTACACGGTGAATTCTATTATTAAAAATTAAAATTATTAATTATCAGTGAAATTTAAAAGTGTACTCTCCGAAATTGGAACCGAATAGGTGATATATTGCTGCTCAGAAGCGGACGAAAGAGTACCTACTCCTATAAGGAACAAAAGCGATACCCTTACGTATGCCATTCACGATTAAGTTTACCGTCATATTTTCAGCGCGCATGAAGCGTCTTCTAGTTTGCAGTGCATCCATATAGACCGTCAAGTTTTTATGATGCCTCACCAGTTAAAACCATGGCGTTTTTCGCTTATTGCGCCGACTAACGTCATGCATACTTAACCGCTCATAGACACGTTCAAGTTTACATGACGCTTCGAGCTTGCTCAAGTCGGCAGAATCGAAATTCAATTTTTGCTTCAAGTAGACATGTCGTGCACACGGTATATCTATACACCGTCAAGTTTACCGGACGCCACTTCAGCACGCTATACTATATATATATATATATATATATATATATATATATATATATATATTCGTTCTTAGTTTTCAAAAGCACGTACTTATCTCGATTCTTACGAGAGATAGATAAGGAAATTTTTAGTTAACAAAATGATAGTTACTAACAGATAAGTGACGCAGTACGTTGCAAAGCAACGTTGCCTTTGCCCTCTTGTAGATAAAAAAATCAAGTAGTATAAATCAGTCCGGAATATGCAAAAAGCTACAAGATTTACATTCTGTGCTTGCTGAGTTTCGAAATGGTGTAGTAATGAACGCCGCTTCCTAGTTTGTCACAGATCAAGCATGCAATTAGGAACGATAATTGTATACTATGATATTTGATTTTACATTTGCTTACGAGTTTCGTTATTTAACAACCGTTTGGTGCAAGTATCTACTTTAGATTTGTTAGGGCCGGTTGTTAATTTTATGCGTTTAGAGGTATTTAAATTGGAAAGTTATTTATACGGGCTAGAGCCATGCTGGAGCTATATTTTGGTTGTAGCACGGCTAGGTTACAAAGCGTAAAATAGCAGCGTAATATTGCGGTATTTCGTATGATGAGTGTAGAGAACCGGAGACCCTTTTTAATGAAAAAGAGGAGCACCATTTTAGTCCTCATGGGGGCGGGGGTTAGTCTACTCCTAACTTTTTGATATTATAAATAGGACTAGATTAACACCTATTCTGCTCTCCTGTCCGGCGAGCAGTTTGGCGTATAGCTCTGGGGGAGAGCGCAGGTCGAGTTGACTCCCAGGGAAAGTTTGAGGAGTTCTCCTTCACGTGGATGCCGCCTGTTATTTGGTCTGGTTCAATAGGAAACAGACAGAACAGAAACACTTGGACGATCCTCTTTTTCTTTTCTTTTATCCCTCCCCCTTTTCCTATCCTAACCCAATCCAAGGTGTCAAGCGTACCGTGCCGATGGATGCGTGGCTGTAGGGAGTCTAGTCGCAAACGGTGCCTACCCGAGATCAGGGCGATTCGGGTAGTATTTTAGCCCTTCCCTCGGCATGCTGGGCTCTATCGGGGGTGACCAAGTATTTCCCTAGCTACTCGTGGGAACAAAATGGATGAAAACCGACATTTTGTTAAAGACAGTGAGAAGTCTCCTTTAATGGAATTAGCTGCAGGTTTGGAAGAGGCTCTTTTAGCATCACCAACACCCTGCAACAGTGCGCCCCAACCTGGGACGAGCCATGAAGTGGAGGGCACGTTTGCAGCCGAACCACAATCGGAAACGAACCAGGGAGGGGAAGAGAAAAAGTTCGCTAGGCCTTATAAGCTTAGTGACGCTGCGAGGAAAAGGTACCAAAGGCTGATAGCAGCTGAGATTGGATCCGAAAAGGCCTTCTCTCTCTGCCAGAAGCCTTGGGACGAAATTCCTCTACCCAAGCCTCCCCCAGTTCCGAAAGCATAAAAACGCAGTCGGTCTGAGGAAGAGTCCCCCAAAGACCAGCCCAGGAAGACTGTGAAGCTCGCAACGGGGGAGAAGAAGCTCAGCTTCAGTGCCGTAGCTGGCTCCGCGCGTATAGGAATTCGCAATTCGAATCCTATGAGTATGGAGCAGATGCGGCTGGTCCATCGGGCACTAACACAGGCCATCGCTAGGACGGCCTGTGGGTCGCAACCGGGAATGGGCTCAAAATTTTCGGGTTTCACACACAAGCCAGGTTGGATTCTGGTAACGTGCCTGAATAAGGCAAGCCAGGACTGGATTGTGGGTGAAATTGGAAAACTAAAGCCCTGGCCGGAAGCAGAGCTCTCGGTAATACCCGGGGGGCGAACTGCCTAAGCCTCAGCTGGGCATTACCTACTTCCCCCGCAGCGAAGCTGACTCTCTAGAAGAGGCAGCTGTGCTGCTGAGGGCACAAAATGAAGGGCTCCATACTGAGCTCTGGAGAATCCTCCACCGTAGGGACCAGGAGAATAGGTTCCTAGTAACCTTTTCTCTGGGCAACCGATCGGCGGAGGCTCTTCGGAAGGCAGGCGGCAGAGTCATCCTTGGCTTTGAGATGATAACTTTTAAAGTCAAGGGAGGCTCTGACGCGGCAATGGAGTCTGAACCGCGCCAACCCCAGCCCCAATCCCCCCAGCCCTCCACCTCTCGGAGTGAGGCTGGAACGCCACCAGTGAGAGTGACGAAGACCCTAGGCGCAGATTTCGCCTCGGCCCGACGGCCTCCGCTGGTGTCGTCCAGGCTGGGGGGAGGGAAGGTGGGAGCGGTTCGAAGAAAGGTAAGGCGGGGGTCAAGTTCGCAGGAAAAGGACGTCCTAGTCCTCAACAGGCGGAAAAGACGCCTGCCCCACACGCCCATAAATGGTTAAACCCAAGGGTAAAACGAGGGTCCTCCAAGCAAATCTTCACCATGCAGCAGCTGCTTCTACCGTGGTGGAGGTTTACTTTGCAGAGAACAACATTGACCTCGCCCTTATAAAAGAGGCTTGGGTGGCCAACGGTCAAGTTCTGGGATTGGCGGCTGCCGGTAAGATTCTTGTCAATACCAAAGGCAGTAGACCCAGAGCTTGTATAATTTATAATAAAAATATTGAACTTTTAGCTGTTCCAGAGTACTGCAATGATGACCTGGTTACAGCCTTCATAAATTTCAAGGGATGCACAGGGGCCAGAGTAATCATTTGCTCAGCCTATCTTCCCGGCGAGAACGCAGATCCTACCATCGAGTTAGAGCGAGTGGCGGAGTTCGCCCGAAAACACAACGCTGAACTTGTGGTAGGTTGTGATGCTAATGCTCACCACACAGCCTGGGGAAGCACCAACATCAACGAAAGAGGTGAGTTACTTTATGATTTTCTCATCTCCAACCACGTGGTAAGCCTAAACTTAGGTTGTACACCAACCTTTGTAACGCGTGCCAGGCAAGAAGTGTTAGACATAACCTTTGCTACCAATAACTTGTTCAGGCGGATAAATGACTGGCATGTTAGTAGCGAAAACTCGATGTTTGATCACAAGCACATTAAGTTTGTGATTGGAGCATCATCAATCTTTGAAACTGTTACTTTTAGGGATTCGAAAGCGACCTCCTGGGATATCTAGAGAGATAGCCTAAGGAGGAATTTGGAAACGTTTCCTAAAAGCATCAAAACAATTGAAAGTCTGGAGTTAGCGACGGAGACAGTAACCGTAGTTATCCGTGAAGCCTTCGAGGACAGTTGTCCCGTCCAAACCAAGACCTCAACACGAAAAGTTTCTTGGTGGAATTCTAAGCTGAAAGACCTTAGGGAAAAGACCAGGAAACTATTTAATAGGGCTAAGAAAACCAAAGAGTTTTATTTATAGTGCAGCCCTAACTGAATATAATAAAGAAATTAGGAAAGCCAAGAAAGCATCGTGGAGAAAGCTACGCGAGGAAGTTAAGTCTTTGCCTCGCAGTGCAAGACTACACAAAATACTATCGAAAGCTAAACCTAATCAGATCGGGCTTCTTAAAAAGCCGGATGGTAACTTCACTAATAGTGAAACAGAAACATTAGAGTTACTAGCGTCAACCCATTTCCCAGGGTCATACAAGACTTTGGCCTTGAATTATTTCAGAGCCCTACGAAGGCCTTGCAATGAGGACTGGCGTACGGCTGCAAAGAATAAGGCCAAACCTGGTGCAGTGGGCTGTTGACTCCTTTGAACCATTTAAATCTAGCGGGGAGGATGGAATAATTCCCATCCAACTACAGAGGGCTATCGATATCCTTCTTCCTTATTTGGTGCAAATCTTCAGAGCAAGTTTTGCATGGGGATATATTCCAGAACGATGGACAATTGTCAAGGTTCTATTTATACCTAAGGCTGGTAGAAAAGACTACGCTTTACCAAAGTCCTTTAGACCTATAAGCCTATCTTCCTTTCTTCTTGAGACATTGGAAAAGGATAGATATATAAGGGATGTAGCTCTAGCTACGAGGCCCATATATTACAACCAGCATGCTTACCGCAGAGGCAAATCTACGGAAACAGCCCTGATCAGTGTCATCGACAGGGTCGAAAAAGCACTGGAGGATAAATAAATAGCTCTTTGTGCCTTTCTAGATATTGAGGGCGCCTTCGACAGTAGCCCCACATCACTGCTGATTGGGGGCCTAACATCTAAAAATGTTGACCCCACAACCATCAGATGGGTGAAGTCGATGCTCTTAAGCAGAAAGGCAAAAACAGCGCTGTTTCAAACTTCGATTGAGGTTGCAACTATAAGAGGCTGGCCACAAGGAGGTGTTTTGTCACCCCTTCTTTGGACTCTTGCGGTTGACCAACTATTGTGCAAAATGGCAGACCTACGCATTGCCACATTGGGTTATGCTGATGACCTTGAGATCATTGCAAGGGGCTTTTGCCAAAGTACTTTATCGTCAATAATACAAAGAGCCCTAAACACCATAAATAACTGGTGCAGGGATAACAGTTTATCAGTTAATGCTGATAAAACTGTTATAATACCCTTTACCAAAAAGACGGTTGGACAAATTAGTCCACCCAAAACTTAATGGCAAAGTAGGACCATTTTCCACGGAAGTTAAGTACTTGGGCGTAACAATCGACCAAACACTAACATGGAACTGTTACCTTAGCAACGTATGCCATAAGGCAAAAATTGCTTTAGGTACGTGCAGTCGTTTGGTCGGGAACAAATGGGGCTTGCGTCCCAGTATGGTCCTATGGCTGTACAGTAGCATAGTGAGGCCGATTCTCAACTACGCCTCTATTGTCTGGTGTAACAGGGCCAACCAAAAGACGACTGCGGACAGACTAAATAGTCTACAAAGGACTGCCTGCCTAATGGCAACTGGAGCTATGCGATCATCGCCTGGAGCGGCTCTTAATGCACTTCTATGCCTAACGCTCCTTGATATCTATCTAGAAAAGGAGGCGATGGCTAGTTTGTATAGGATTAACGCCCAAGGCGGTCTGAGCTTGCTCTTCTATAGATTGAGATCCATGCTCGACTCAATTAAGGAATCACCGGTTTTATGCATGATCTCAGATATCATGCGTCCACTACAAACTTTTGGTGAAAAGTATATAGTGGAATTACCCTCCAGAGAAGACTGTCTGAACGGCCAGGTTATCAGTGAGGTTGGTAGCCTCATATGGTATACCGATGGGTCTAAAATGGGCCTCGACGTAGGCTTTGGAATTTGCGGGGAACGCCCCAAATTCAAACTTAGTATGAATTTGGGTAGATACACCTCTATCTTCCAGGCAGAAATTTATAATAGCCCTAGGATTAAGTAAAAATAAATTGCGCATTCTGGCAAGAGCCCTAACTGGACACTGTTGTCTTAAAAAGCACATGTCCACCTGGGACTAAGCAACTCAAGGATGTGTAGGTTCTGTTCCATAACGGAAGAAACGCCTCTACACATCCTAACCGATTGCGGACCCTTAATGCGCAAACGTAACACTCATCTGGGATACTATCTACTCCGCCCAGAAGAAGTGAAATTGCTCACGGCTAATTAACTCCTTCGATTCATTGAAGACATAGGGCTTAGCAGTTAACTATAGCCATAGCAGCGATCACAATAGACCTTTCTAGCTCGCAGTGATACTGGTCTCTTTACCTAGACCTGCATAGTTGCTCGCATATAATAAAAAAATAGTCCTCATGGGAACAATGTATCTGCATTTTGATTTTTTGATTAATTGGGGATAAATGTAGATGTCTAGGGGCCACGGAGTCCACATACCGTGGAATGTTTGCCCGTTTTTCACCTTTATTCTATAAAAATAAAAAAGTTGACGGTCAAAATAGTAAATTTTAGATCTGAATAATTCAAGAACTATGTTAAACTTAATATAAAAAAAAATTATAACAACTTTATCCATGAAGTTTGGGATTTTCGATATTCAATGGGGTTTTATTAGGATTGCATAATTTTAATTGTAAAAATCCAAAGACTATTTATATTCTCTATGTAAAAATCTAATAAATATACAAAAAAACATTTCAGTTATGGGGAAATCGGAATCAGCTTGAAATTGTTTGTGATACAGAGACCGTCTATCTCTGTATCACAAACAATTTATACATAGATACATAAACACTCACGCCTGTCACCCAGAGGGGTAGGCAGAGACTACGGACTTCCATTTGGCACGATCCTGACATACCTCTTTCGCCTCCTTTACATCCATATATCTACGCATACATGCTCGTCGGTTAAGGGTACTTCTAACGTGGCCCCCTTTTTAAAATATCGCCAATTTGGTCGATAAACTTTTTTCTAGGGCGTCCCTTCCTGACTCGGCCGTTCACATCTGCCATATAAATTTGCTTTGTCACTCTTTCCTCATTCATTCTTTCTACATGACCAAACCACCGAAGCATTCCTTTCTTAATCCTGATCGCAACATCATCTTGCATACCACATTTGCATGATAAGAGATAAATGTGGTACAATTTATCTATATAAATTAATATTATAATTAATATTATAGCTGAGTACGAATGGATCGATTTGACCAGGGAAGGTCTCATCTCATCTCATTTAATTACGAAGCATAGCAGCATAATATAATGCTGCTGTGCTTCGTAATTAAATGTCGAGAAACGGAGCCTCCTTTTTACTGATAACGAAATATTCCATCTTAGTCTTCAGGAGTGATGCCAAACGGGTACACAGTCTCATTTGGGATGATACAGCCAAAAGAAAACTATTTAATTTTTGATTAAGAATCGAAACGCAAAAGAGTTGTCAGCCCTAACAATTTATATAAACTGCATCAGTAAAGATGTAATTCACAAAAGTAGTAGTTCAAGTGTAGAACAAAAGTATTTAATTCATATTTCACAAAATTATCGCTAATTTGATGGTGAAACGCATTCTGTTGTACCCATTGACATTTTTGTTTTATAATCCTTTGAACAATCGCGGTTACTTCCGTTTGACTGCGAATATCTTCATTGTTGATTCTTCGAGAATAACACATAGCAAAGCCATCTTTATAGCCCTTTTGGCTCTTTATCAGTATAAATATACGACTAACTCTATTCCTAGATAAGTATATAAGTCCTAGATTTTAGCTTGATCAATTTGATTTTTATATATCTTATTTTATTTGTTCACATTTAAAATAACACTGATAAATTTTGGCACTTCATTATAAAGCACCGAGACGGCTTCATTATTCATAAGATCTTTTAATGGTAGTTTGCCAAATTAAGTACTATTACTATTATCTGATAATATAAACATTTACGTGCGTTGATCACAATCACATTCTGATACAAGGTTGATGTTTCTGACCGTTACTGTCCAATAACTGATTTAAATAAAAAGATTGAGCCATATAAGTATGACGTTGTTATGCTGAATATATATTGATTGAATATATATTGTGCATATTGACATGTCCCGGACTGCTGTTAAAATTTCTTTCGCAATAGAGAATGAAGCGTTTTTTTAAAATTTAACTGCACACCTAGTAGCAATCTATTGACGAGATCATGCCGATTAATTAATTTTTCTTTTCTTTTACGTATAGTTTTTAATTTTTTTAAAGAAAGAAATTTTGGCCTATTTTAATGCTGAAGACATTATGCGTAACTTGTTTCGTACGTTATACAGACCTAAAATACCAAGAGAAGTGCGGGAGTTGCGTAAAATATATGCATCAAAATATTGACTCAAAGCAGCATCGATTTCTTTTAACGTAGTAAACGCTTCGTTCTCTATTACGATATATAACGAAGCGTTTATTGAATTTAAGCTTAACAGCTGATGACTGATTCCTAAATTGCTAAATCCAGATATTTCGCACCTCTTAGGCTGAGGGGCGAAATAAATTTGGCACTGAGATTTTTAATCTGTCTGGCAAACGTGATATTATTCACAAATCTTTTCTACTACGGGAGAGGATCATGTCCTGTTGTCAACTGTTACCTAACGAAAAAGAAGAAGGACGTTTAAAACTGGACGTTAAAGTTACAAATAACTACTTACTAGTTTGGTTACTTCACCGTTTGATAACATCTTGCAATAATATTTCATTCCGCTACATTGGAGCTTAACATGCACATTGTTTTTTCGGTTGACATAACTCAATCCCAACGTAATATTTTGCAGTGGGCTCTTTTATATTCATTAAGCTATCCGTGTATCTTTATTGACTTTTAACACGATATATTTTATTCAGTTATTTACACACACAGAAACATTTTTAATAGCATTGAAGTTGGAAACACTTGATTATAAATAGCCATTGCCACCCATAGACCTTTCTTATAGAATAAGAGTAACAAACGAGCACACAGTCCACCTGCTGATAAGTGGATGCTGTGGCCCATATGTCCCTAAATCTATACTCGACCAAGAATCAAAATGCAGATGTGTAACATAGAATGCCTTGTTTTCAGTAAAAAGGGTCTCCGGATCTCTACACTCACCATACAAAACATAGCATTGAGCTGCTATTTTACGTGGTCTTTTCCTGATCGAGTCAACCCATCCGTGCTACATAATATAGCTGCAGCGTGACTCTACCACGTTTACAAACCTGCGACTAACTTCAAATAAAAAAAGTCTACAGATGCGTTGTCACTTCTGAGGACTAAGATGGAATGCCTTATAACATGTAATTGTACTAACTCCCTAAACCTATCAGACTGAAACACAGCAGTGTATTCCATTTGGTGCCAGAAAAAAAGGTAGCTTTAGCGGTACCTACCTAGTCGGACTGCCGGGAAGAAATAGTTCTACTACCAAGTAATAAAGTAAAGTATTTCTACCTTTCAAAAACCTTGCATCAAAGAGCATATTAGTTTTTAAATACTATAGTTTCCTCTTGCGGCACCCACGAGATCAAATGAGGTCATTCATTATTTTATGCCACCATCACATAAATCAAAAAAAGGCAAATTAAAAAATCTTATGACTCGATAGACGGCGGTGTAATCATTTCATTTACAGTCATCATTCATTATAGCCAATCAAAAGTTTATTTCTGAACAAAGGCCTCCCACATAGATATATATTTACGGGGTAGAGCGATGTTGCAGTTATATTTTGGTTGTAGCACGAATGGGTCTGCTTGACCGTGAAAGGACCACGCTCTTACAGAATACCAGCGTGAACTAGCAGCTTACTGCTGCTGTGTTTCGTATGGTCAGTATAGAGAACCGTAGACCCTTTTTTAATATTATTCTAAGTCAGCGCTTAACTACAATCCCACCTGCTGGTAAGTGGTGATGTAACCTTAGATGGTGAAGCGTTATACTTATAAAAAGCCTATCCACTCTGATCTTGAAGACATCCACATCGTAATCAGAAAGAAATACAGATGCCAACTTATTCCACTCCTTAGCTGTACGCATGATCAACGATGTAGCAAAACGTTTGATTCGAATGTGTGGTAAATCAACAACAAAACGGTGGAGACTATCCGATCGTCTGGTTGTCCGACGATGGAAGGGAGGGGGAGGAATAACATTATGCAATTTCTGCGCACACTCTCCAAAATGCGTCCTGTAAAAAACCGAAAGGCAGGCTACTTTGCGCCTGTGTTTGAGGTTGGTAAGATTAGTTTTAACTAAATTCGGGTCACGAATAAGCCTCTATGCACCCCATTGAGTTTAAAGCTGTTAGGTGGCATTTTGCAGCACCAGCCCATATATGCTCTTTATGTAGAGTGCACTTTATATATATATTTTTTTTAATTTATTTATCAGATCAAACAAAAATTACATTCCGATATAGGTTTAATTAACATCTAAAAACCACAGAGGTTTACCTTGATGCTAAATAATTAAATTTAAGTAAGCGAATTATGTACAAAACACAGTCTAATTCAATAGTTAGGTATATGAGTAGGTAGAAGGTATAACAAGAATATAAAGACTAAAAAGGTAAGTTAACAACTAAGTTAAAGCCAGAGCAAGGTAAAAGTAAAAGTAAGAGCTAGGCAGGCAGTACATTATTATTAAGTAGATATAGTATGTAATTATAATTTAGATAGGAAAAAGCTTTTGAGTTTAGTTTTAATGTTTTGTTGTGATACTTTTTCGCGTACATCGAAAGGTAAGTTATTTATTAAATGCGGTACCTTATAAGCAGCCGTACGTTGCCCGTACACATTATTAGCAGATACGCCGGAGTCGGCTTTGTGTCATAGCGCGCGTACGTACTGGATGTTCTATATATGATTTTATACTGTCGCAAAAGAAATATTTTTTTAATGACATGAATTTAATTTGGTCATAAACTGGTAAGATTTTACAATGTTTAAAAATCGCATTTTTATCATCATCAATTAGGACACGTATATTAGGGGATATAATATTTTTGAGAATACTAAATTGAAGATCACAGATCTTTAATTTAGTAAAGATATAAAATTTATATATAAACTGCTTACATAAAATGCATGTTTATGTATTTTTTGACATTTTTTATTTTTTTTAGATATTTGACATTTATATATAAATATTTACATAATTAATTAAATTTTAAAATGTATTTATTTTAATTTAAAAACTTGGTGCTGAAATATTTTTAAAAGATTACATAATTATTTTTCTTGAATAATTTAACCTCATTAAATTTCAATAATATTTTTTGAATATTGTAAAGATATTACACGCCAATATAACGGTAGAATGTAAGGTATCACTAAGAAATAACATCATTAAAATAATATGTACTACATTCTGGCAATGAATACATTTGAATTTGAATTTAATCATCACGTGGACCGTGTGCTCGCTTGTCACCCATATTTTATAAAAAATGAAATAAATGTGAAATACTATAAATTTTTCTTTATACGGTTAGGCTAATAAACATAGTCATAACTTATATTAAATATTTTCATTGTAACCAGCGAATAAGTTGTAAAAGATTTTATCATTATTTTCATATAAGGCTAAAAGACCATATTATTTTATAAGTATGGCGACCGTGGGAAGTCAGAGATATTTTTAAAATACCAAAATTGTGTAAGAGCGGGTAATCTGAAGAATTCCAAGTACCAGTGGCCTAAATACCATTTTAAAGTTATATAATATTATGAAACACGGTTAAAATTTGCCCAAGTCTACTTTCGACCTTATTATTATAACATAAGTGCTTCACCGGTTTTAGTACGAAAAGTAAATACGAGCCACGCGTGACGATTAAGGCAAATCCTTCTTACAGTGGGAGAAGCAATTTTTTATTGAATAAGGGTGCTAAACAAGCACTCAGCTTACCTAATGGTAATTAAGAATCAAAATGCACACACGTCGTCGACCCTGAGGAGAAAGATGGAATGCCTTGTATCCAATTAAAAGGTTCTCTGGTTCTCTTCACTAACCATACGAAACGCAGCAGCATTAAGCCGCTATTTTACGCTGGTATTTTGTAAAAGTGAGATCCTACACTGGTTGAGTCGACCCATACTTGCTATAAACATATAATTAGCTAAATAGTAGCATGCCTCTACTATATAAAAATATTATTAGCTTTACCATTATGTGTATGCATAAATGTAATCGAATTTTGTTATGCTGTTTGTATCCATTTCCGATTCTTACGCATGCATTAGTGAAAATCTATCAATGATCAATTTTACATTGTGTTCAATAATTATCTACATCTTACCCAAAAGTTCGCTGTTGATTGCCTCTCTTGTAGATTGTCGAATAATAATATAATTACCCGTTTATTGTTGCAGCCATTTTTAAATGCCATCATTAAATACCAGCTTAATGCTATACTGTTTCGTATGGTATATGTCGAGAGAACTGGAGGCCCTTTTTACTCGAATCAAGACATTCTATCTTACTCCCAGGGGTAGCAAAGCATCTGTAATTTGATTATAAATTGAATTTAATTACCACCGGGTGGGATTTGTGCTCGTTTGTCACCCCTATTAAAACTAACCCTCTATCTCTTCATCAACCTACGGGATGATATGGGTTATTGAATATTCTTAATTCGCTTAAATTAGTTTATATTAATTTAAATGATTCTTTGTTACGAATGAAACCCGAAGTAACAAAGGGAACGTAATGCTTTGAGCGTTCGACTTTAATGGAAATTATAGGGGTGTGAGTCCAGGCGAACTGGCTTACTTATATCGGTCCAGTAATGCAGTTAACGAGCATTTTAACGGCCCGCATGATGCTCTTAAGTCAATTGATCATTTCCTCTACAGACGGCGGCGGTAGTGCGCATCTCTCTTTACTTTGTCGATTTTCACTCACGCAACGTTAGCGGAGAGATGCGATTATTTGCAGTACCTACAGCGTGCACTTGTACTAAATAATTTAATTATAAATTCGTTATCAAATTTTTGAGTAACCAGTGTATTACGTATTCGTTTATTACGTTCAGAGAACCGGAGACTCTTTTTACGAGAAAAGATAATTCCATCTTAGTTCGCATCACATCTAATGATGTGACAACGTATTCCGCATTTTATACTTAATTGAGGGTAAAGTATATGTATATGGTCCACAGCATTCACTTCTACAAAAATGTCGTTTAATTTTTTGAAAGTTATTTAAACAGTATGAACAAGCTGTAAAAATAACAATTTCTGTTTATCTCCCTGGTTCAAATTCCAGGTCGGACCGATAACAGTTGAGTTTTTCTGTCAAGAAATACTCAATCAGGAAGAAATAAGGAATTCGGTGGTGTTTCACCCTCGTACCTCGGAAAGCAAGTAAAGTCGCTGGTTTTGCGTCTGATCTTTCTTTGCTCATGTCGGATTACCGTCTCATAGGACTATGATTAAGAGAATAAAGTGGTAGTGCACATTTACTTGTCACACACACAGACACTCGTGTACTGTATTTATGTCATGCGCAGATGGCTTTTCTCCGTTGAGACAAGCCGCTGTGGTCCAACTTCGGTCTCGAGGGCATTACTATTCAGTGCAGTTGTAATATAAAGAGAGCCGTGGTTGCTCACGTGTAGTACGCGAACAACCAGGGTTCAAGCCCCGCCGGCACCAGTGAAATTGTTAATGGCAATTTTAAGTGCTGATTTACCTAGAGCTCGTAGGTGAAGGAAAAAATGGTGAGGATACCTGCATGACTGAGTAATAAGAAAAAAATATTTCGAAGACATGTGAAGTTCGCCAACACGCAGCACGGCCAATATTTCCTTGCCCTAAAACTCTCTCAGATATGAGAGGAGGCCTGTGCCCAGCAGTGGGGTCTATATAGGCTGTAACTTTAACTAACACAATATAACTACAACATCTGCTATGTATATCTCACGCGACAAGTTACTAAAATATGAGTAATTACTTCAACATCCTTCCAGCCTCAGGGTTCCTGTAGATATCACATTTGTGAAGTGGACGTGACGGGTCCCCGGGAATGAACTGTCCAGTCCGAGTACACAGGGCTCTGTGGATCTGGAACTGCAGGACAGTGCTCACGAAGTATCTGTGGACAAGAAATCTTTTATTACTATTAATTGAAAATAATTTCATCCCGCTATAACTTCGTATGTAATGTTCTTTTATTTATTTTTGGAAAATGAAGAACAATTTTTCAGAAGTTTTCATGTTTTTTAAAAATTATGTTACTTTTATACGTGATAGAGTCATGCTGCAGTTATATTAGTAGTATAGTTGTAGCACGAATGGGTCGGCTCGACCGGAGAAGGACCACGCTCTCACAGAATACCAGCGTCAAATAGTAGCTTAATGCTGCTGTGTTACGTATGGAGTGGTAGGTGAGTGTAGAGAACCGGAGACCCTTTTTAATGGAAACGAGACCTTTCCTCTTAGTCCTCACGGGTGACAACGCATCTACATTTTGATTCGTAATCGAGGATAGATAGATAGGAGAGAGGAAAACTTACCCCTTTTTAAGCATATCGCACGCACACGGAGGAGTGTGAGATTTGACATAGTTAATTAAAGTTTAAATGGAGAAGAGTGTAGAAAATTATATGAATATATATATATATATATATATATATATATATATATATATATATATATATATATATACATAATTTTGTAAAGGAATAACAAGCGAGTATACAGTCCTTCTGATAGTAAGTGTATGCTGTTTCCCATAGACATCTACATTTATACTCGATTAAGAATCAAAATGCAGATGCGTTATCATCCATGAGGACTAAGATGCAATGCCTCGTTTCCACTAAAAAAGTTCTTCCATTCTATATACACACCAAACGAAACACAGCAGCATAGCACTGCTATTTTACGCCGGTATTCTGTGAGAGCATGGTCCTTCCCCGGTCGAGCCGACCCATTCGTGCTACAACTATACTACTAATATAACTGCAGCATGGCTCTACCGCGTATGAAATCCGGCGCTATAATGTTATAATAATGTATATTGTGAATGTCTGCTTTCTTTTATACATTGTATAAAATTAAACATACAGATTTAACGTGGTAGAGCTACGCTGCAGCTATATTATGGTTGTAGCATTTATTTGCATATCTATCTAGTATCTATTACAAACCGTTTAGGCTGTTTACGGAAAACACGAATTATGTGTATCTAGGTTAGGTTTAGCATTTATGCTGTTCTATCAAGGGACTTTCGCTTGATGTTATTTACTATTGCGATGTGTTGAAATGTTACTGTGATCAAATTTATATTTTCAATTGCGGTAGTTTAATCTCGATCTATAACGAAACATTCATCGTTAGTTTTCTAAACACATAAATAAAATTGATGTGTTTATTCCTACTGAAATAACTGCCTTTTATAAGGCTGGCGATACTATTTGCATTTTTTGAAGAAATCGTATAATTGACAAAATGAATTGTCTTTGATGAATATTAAATATACTGATTGCCACGTTAGTCTACTGGTGGTGGTAGTGCGACTACTAATCATGAGGTGCTGGGTTTGAACACTGAGTCGGGCCAACAAAATCAATTATTCAGTTTTTCCGTTAAGAAATTCTCAGTAGCTGCCCGGTGTCAGGAAGTTGACGAATTCTCAACCTTGCCAAGCGAATTCGAGGCGGGACGCTAGTTTTCAATATTAGTCGTGTTGCAATGGGATATCAAGTAGTACATCATCATCATTATCTTCAGGGTTGACTGACAATCTTACTATAAAGAATATCCGAATTAATTAATAAATAGCTTTAGTCTAGACAAGATGTTGGTCAGTCCAGACGAAATAACAGTCATAAAAGCAACCCTACCAGCTAGTTATAAAAACACATCGTAACTTTTAAGGTCAACATCGGACCAGTCGTTTCTTGTTCTGATTTAATAAACCTTATTAATTGTAATTATATTCGATTGGTATTTTTAAACGTTACTAAAACTTAACCAACTATAAGTAATTAGTTCCAGTGACTGAATTATTACTTCCAACAATTACTTGGCTCAGAAGTTTTAGCGCTCCTCTAACATATTTGAACATAATGTGGATCGCGTAGATCGTGTAACGTCGGTGTAAGAACATCCGCTACCCCATATCATCACGCTGGTGTCGTAAGAGGCGACAGAGGGAAACAAATCAGGAGATGGGCAGCCGCGTCTTTCTAATAACGACTACAAATAAAAATAGAAACTGTCAGTCGTAGACTTACACGTCAGAAGTGAAAAATTCTTATCTTCACAAACTTGTGAACATTATTTGTGGGTTGTTAAGAAATATTTTTAGGAAGTATTTTTTATTAGAAATTATTTTTATCAACGTAAAATTTTCATTTATTGCACTGATTTACATGAAAATGAATTATTATTATCTATATAATATAAAAAAATATAAATACATCTCAAATTCATAGAATTTAATCAATTGGATTTTCAACATTACTTTCATCAATTTTATATAATATCTGAGCGTGACAGTCGCGCCATTTCAGTGCTTTATCCCCATCCCAAAAGTTCCCAAAGCGTTTATAGAAGTTTTCACTCCAAAAACTGTGGTTGCGAACCCGCTTGTCAAGCGTGGCAGCTGTGGCAAATATCCACCATGAGGCAACCCATAAATTGCCTCATGGTGGCATATGTCCAGCTGTGGACTTTAATAGGCTGCAATGGTAGTATGGAATAGAGCTTGTAATTCGCGCTAAAATTGCGTTAAATGACCTGATACTATACATTTATTTGAAAGAAAACATTTTAAATATGTAGAAATTCTCGTTTCTTTACGATGATTTCCTTCACCGTTAATCACGTGATAAATCAACACTTGTATTATTAATTAAGGGTGACAAACGAGCACGCAGTTAATCCAACGGTAAGTTAATGCTGTGACCCATGGACACAATCCGTCAAATTACATGAAGTAGTTTAAATTAGTCTGTTTCAAATAAAGATCCCGTGGAAACATGTGAATTAAAATGTAAAACATAGAATTTATCAAATTTTGCGAAGACAGTGGTGCCGTGAAGAACTCTTTTTGTGACAAAGACTTTTCTTTAAACTCGAAGTTATCAATAGAGCATGTTTTGGTAATGAGACCGTATATCAATAACACGCCTGAGATCTAAAATAGTATGCCTTAAAATGGGCTTGCTTTTGCCAGAGCCGTTAAGACAATTGTAATAAAATAAAATAAAAGAAAAGAAAATGAATCGACACAAAATCTTTTTATTTCTCATTAAATTATCAATTATATTACTGTTAATTTAAATTAACAAATATATGTTTTACCAAACACATTTTTCTTTAATGTGCAACCGATTTCGAATTTACTCGGATTCGAATATGGAATTCTGCAAAAAATTTCATTTTTAATAAAAGGATCAAGAAAATATCAAAGTCTAAGAAGAAGGCCCAAGGCGTAGACGGATTAGTTAACTTCAACGCTAAGTAATTAAGTTAAACAAGGGTCTCGGGACATTAAAATGCCTCGCACGCGGCTTGAGAAAAATACGTAAATAGGAAAACAGTCTAAGAGAAAGGACCTCTGAAGCTTGCGTTGCTTAATCAAAAGGTTTTGGTACTATACTATTGACTATTTAGGATAGAGAGAACCAAATCAAATCAAATAATTTATTTGTAAAACATAGAAAAAAAGTTACAAACATGGTGTAAAAGGTTATGGATACACTCACAGAATACCAGCGTCAAATAGTAGCTTAATGCTGCTGTGTTTCGTATGGTGAGTGTAGAGAACTGAAGACCCTTTTTACTGAAAAACAGGTATTCCACCTAAGTCCTCACGGATGACAACGCATCTGCATTTTGATTCGTAATCGAGGATAGATGTAAATGTCTATGGGCCACAGCAACCACTTACCATCAGGTGGACTGTGTGCTCGTTTGTCATCTTATCCTATGAAAAAAAAATCACTAAATTTCACTTAAAAGGCATACAAATATTTTGTCATCATCATCACCTGGCATTGTTAATATTAGTATTCACTAGCATAACTATTTCAATTATAATAAGAATGTTTAGAAATTACTATCTACAGTAAATTATTATCTTCATTATCAATTATATAATTCTTAATAACATAAAGATAAAAATATAATAAATAAATCGGACCGTAATTGTAGGTACTAAAAACCATCTTTGTTTTTATTATGCTTTATTTATTATAGTTGATTTTAGTATGCTTTATTTATTAAAAAAACCCAAAAGCAATTTCTGAAATTTGTCTTTATTATCTGTCTCTTTGATGTTTTTTGGGGTTTATTAAAAAAATTAGGAGCGATACCCGGGAAACTTTTTGAATACGGGGCTGTTTTATGAGGTTTTATACGTAGTGTGTTCCTACGAAGTTTATTATTAGTGTTTTCAAAAATATGCTCAAACTTTTCCTAACAAACATAGCTATTTCGAATATATATAAAGATGGTAGGATTAGTATGTTAAAATCAATGAAATGTGGTCTGCAGCTGTCGGTAACCTGCAACTGACATACTGTTCGTAAACATTTCTTTTGCGCTTTAAAGACTAATTCGCGTTTTGGGGAGCTTCCCCAAAATATTATACCATATTATCTCAATGTTGAGGAGGCGTATGCATGGTGGGCGGTTATGACTGTTTTACGATATGTAATTTTTATAAGGTTATGTAGTGCATAGTGGTTTTGATTTATCTTTTTCATTATGTGTTTAATACATTGAGTTATATGTAATAAGTACTAGAGAAGATATTCCAAACAAAAAAGGTGCACTACTCTGTATCCGCTATCCGCACATGCGTGGAAAACAGTGGAGTCGCGCATGCGCAGTTGATATAATCGCGCGAAAATTATTGTCATAATAAATAATTATTGTTTGTTTAGATTGTATTGTTAATCGAGTAATTTTTTTAATTTCCGTTTGCTATATGCTAATTTAATATAAAATTATTATTAGCGCCGCTCAGCACTGCATGAATATCGAAGCCACAGTCGAAACATGCACGATTGCAGTACAGTTTAGTTGGACATAGTGAATGTTCGGAATGCCATATCTAATGCGTAGTACACAATGATATTATAAGACTTTTACTTATAATATCATTGGTAGTATATATGTATCGATGGTTCAATATGTTTACTCCATGTCATTCCATGTCAGAGTGTTTAAAGTTGGTTGCAGACGTCCATTGGCGACATACAAATACCATCAAGTGGACTTTAAATTAATTTGTCCGCTGAATAATAATATTACAAAGTTTACTTCCTCTTCCCCACAATTAAAATGTCCTATATAACGAAAGAAAAAAGTTTCTAAATGTTATATTATTGTTTACGGAACCTCAAGTACGTATATCTAAATGTAAACAGGTTGTACACACCGACAGCAACGCTATTATTATGTTGGTCATTCGACATGTAGTTTGACAAGAATGCGTGATGAAACAGACGGTTTTTTTATTTGAACTTGTGACGAAATTTATGTTTGTTTTTACTTTGCTTCATTTTCTGGAATAATCAGAAGCTTTTAAACATAATTTCTGATATACAACATCACTGTTAGGCTGATGTTTTAAATAAATAAATAAAAAACAAATAAATATTACTTATAAATATAAATGGTTGTTATTTAATTATATATTGTAGACTTTAATAAAACGTTACTTCATAACTTTTAGTATAAAAATATATCTTTAACATGCTAAAGTAACTTTTAGTCGATTTTTCGATCGAGGTATTTTTACTCAGAGGGACAACGGGACACATAACTTATAAGCGGTTATACCACAATCTACCGAAGGTTATTTAGTTATTAAAGTTAATAAATACAAACAAAATTAAGAAACTCTTTTTTTAAACGTCGCTAAAAATAAAAAATAAAGAACTGTATCAACATAGAGCTTACGACTAGTAGAAAAATGATGAAACGCGCTTCACATTTTACTTATTACAAAAGTAGTAAAATAAATGGCGTCCAATTAAGCATCACTATGATAAATTATTACGAGTTATTACATAAACTGTACGGGCAAGGTGGGTGGGTAACAGCCATGTTACCAACGCCTTTGGTAGTAACGGAGCTTACTGTAACTACATTTAGATTAGGACAGTAGAGAGCACGACTGTGTATTTTGATACAAATTTTGATACAATGCAAGTTTGATACAAATTTTAATTTTATTTTATTTTATTGGGAAAACTTATAACTATTACTTATTAACAAGTCCAAAAGTTAACAGTTATTAAAAAAATCTGACCGCGTTAAAAAGCTCACTAAAAAAGATAACAAATTTATATCATACGCCACTTCTATAACTAAGAAATACATCAGCCTCCATCCGGGACATCTGTAGTCGTGTGTAAAGTTGACTGCCAGTGTCCATTTTTTGGTCAATGGTAAGTGGATGCCCAAAGACATCTACATTTATTCTCGATTAAGAATCAAAACGTAGATGCGTTGTTACCCCTGACGGCTAAGATGGAATGCCTCGTTTCTAGCAAAAAAACGTCTGCGGATCTCTACACTCACCATATGAAACACAGCAGTGTTATTTTATGAATTATTCTGTGAGAGCGTGGTCCTTCCCCGGTCGGGCCGACCCATTCGTGCAATAGCCACTTACGATCAGTTGGACTTTGACATCATTTCGGTGGCCACTTCATATTTAAAAAAATCATAATTAACACGATTAAATCTTCTGTCTTCATTTATATGTATATTAAAAACATTTTTTACGTGGTAGAGCCATGCTGCAATTATATTAGTAGTATAGTTGTAGCACGAATGGGTCGGCTCGACCGGGGAAGGACCACGCTCTCATAGAATACCAGCGTGAAATAGTAGCTTAATGCTGCTGTATTTCGTATGGTGAGTGTAGAGAACCGGAGACCCTTTTTACTGGAAATGAGGCATTCCATCTCAGTCCTCACGGGTGACAACGCATCTGCATTTTGATTTGTAATGGAAGATAGATATAGATGTCTATGGGCCGCAGCGACCACTTACCATCAGGTGGACTGTGTGCTCGTTTTTCACCCTATCCTTTAAAAAAAATACTTTGAACAAAAAGCTCAGATGAAGTAAAAAAAAAGTGAAAAACGACTTTAACTTTCAACTAAGAAGAATAAAATGATTTCACATTCTGCAATCGGTTCTAAGATAAAGTGGACAAGCGAATTAAAGTCTTACATCCGAGCACTATATATGGAACGACCACTGAAGTATAAACTATATAATAAAAAAAAGTCACAATCGTTTCAAAATGTGCGAAGACATGTACATACATAGACATATAAATGTACATACAAAAAAAAATTAATTGTAAATCACTTTCTTTTATTTGAAGTGAGCTAAGACCAAGTAAATTGTCCTGCGCCCTTTTTTCTCTTTATGGTAGAGCCACACTACAGCTATATAATATGGTTATGTATAGCTATGGTATGGTTGTAGCACAAATAGGTCGGCTCGACCGGGAAAGGACCACGCTCTCTCTCTGAGCTGAGAATCAAGGCATTCCATTTTAGCCCTCAGGGGTGACAACAAATATCAGTGGGCCACAGCATCCACTTACCATCAAGTGGACTGGATGCTCGTTTGTCAACCTTATTGTATAAAAAGGGTAAAATAAGGTGCACTGAGCACCTAATGGTAACATGAGTACTAAGATGGAATGCCTCGTTTCCAGTATAAAGGGTCTCCGGTTATCTACACTCACCATTCGAAACACATTAACATATTTAATTTTAAATCCCAACATTCCTTAGTTTTACTTTCTTGTATATTGGCGTAAATTTAAGAAACTGTTATGATAATTTAGAGGCATAGAATTATGCAAAATACAAAACTTGGTAATCGCATCAATTTATCAAGTATTCTTTTTGAGCGAAAAGTTGCCTAATTTAGACAATCAGTTTGTAAATTCCTCTAATTATGTTTAACAATGTATTGCAAGTTTACAAAATATTTAGGAATTTCTTAGCAAATTTATTAGCCTGTTATTCGAGCGTACATTCGATAATAATGCTATCAATCAATTGATCAGTTACACAATGATCTGGTTAAAAGTTAATCGGTGCGTATTAGAAAAGATTCTATTACGTTTATTGGAAGGAGGGCGCATTACAACTGTAAGCGTTATTTATACATTTAGCAAATATAAATTGTGTTTATTGATGGCGAGAACGGGAAAGAGAGACAGAGAGAAGAATGTTGTTTAACAGTTTTTCAAAATTATTGATCATATTGATATGAATGAATCATAGTTTTATTTTAACGAATTTTTCTCGTTTATCGTCACACGTTTTTTGACTTTTTGATGGCTTTGTAGCACCAATGGTACGGGGCACTGAGATTTTTTAACTTCCTGATATCATAGTAACCCTGGATACCTTTAGCTTATATTATTATAGTTTTCTCATCTGGTTGGGTTCTATAAATATATAATTATAATTGAAAACAAATAGATAAATATACAATAAAATTAATAAAATAAAATACATACAAGAAACACATAAATAAATAAATGCCCAACCAAATGGAAGCCCTCGGCAGGGGAGACCAAACGGCCGAATGTTAGGGGGAAAAGGAAAGAAGTCTCGGAAAGGGTTTTTAAGTTGACGGACATAGATAAATCTATGCCCTCAAAGTTAGCAATCCTTCCCCTTTCGACATGGAGGACCACACACTTATCCGATCCCAGCTCCATTCTAATAGAATTGCTAAAATCACAAGCAATTTTTAGCAATTCCACAAGATGGGAGGGACTGGAGGCGAACAACTTGAGAACATCCATATGGAAAAGGTGGGTCACTTTTTTTTGTTGTACCTCCTTTCCGAAGCTGAAAACCCCTCCCGGAGCCCTCCAGTAAAGTATTGAGAGGGTTCAAAGAGAGGCACAACCAGATTGGATTTAGACAATCGCCCTGGAAGATACCCCTTCTTATCCTTACGTGGCTTTCCGCAACCGTCATCCGCTCGCCCAGATGACAAAGAATTGTACTCCACTGCTACATACACTGCCCGAGGAAGTCTCTAACTGTGCAGTCAATCTTTTACACCTCGAGGACCCTCTTTGGCCATGTATGAGGCACCGAGTCGAATGCCTTTTTGTAGTCTATCTAGGCAGCGGAGAAGTTCCGACGGTATTATTATTATTATTACTTGTATTATTATTATTATTTGTGGACATTGGTCCATCACGTCACGTATTGAAGTGCAGGTGAATTTCACACGACCTCGAAATATATTATTTCTCAGATATCCATGTTATTATAACTTTTGGTACGAAAGCACAGTTTATTGAGTTAGTGAATTGTTGCAAAGAGTGTGATTTAATGTTTATTTTAACTTAAAAAAACTGCTTTAAAACTATTAAACCACGCAAAGGCGATGTAAGAATATCCACTACTCCATATCATCCCGTGGAGGTCGTAAGAGGCGACAGATGGAAACAAATCAAGAGATGGGCATCAGCGACTTCGTAATAACATCTAGAAAATGGTTGGTTGTCGAACAACATGCTAAGCGTGGCAACTATGGCAGATGTCCCCCTATGAGGCAAACTGTGGGGAGGCCTATGTTCACCAGTGTGCTTTTAATGGGCTGCAATGATGATGATGATGATGAAGATGATGATGAAAACCATTAATAATTCTTTTTCTTAATAAAGTTACCATTTTACCTTTAACTTCTGGTTTGGGAATTTCACCTATATCGTGGAGACGCCATACGTTCGTAAATTGCTTATATATAGATAAAATACACAGGGCCGGATTTCAATTATTTGTAGGCTTAATGCTTAGCCACTGCGTTACTTAGCCGTTAAGAATTCAATTATAATTTCCGTCTGACACAAATCATAGGCACTCTAATTCTCAATTTTGCAGCATAAATGTTACTTACTAAATACAATCTGTTACCATGTTGTATTCCATAGCCACGCGTACGTCTGTTCTCGGTTAAAAATTAAAATCAAGATGCGTTTTCACCTCTGCGAACGTTTAATGTGAGATGATGGAAACAAGGAATGACTCGTCTTCATTAAAAAAGAGTCTGTAATAAGTAGGTAAAAGTACTGAAGACTATTTTTACTGATACATTTATTGGTTTTTAATAAGGTATTCCATCTAAGTTCTTAGGGTTTTTTTAATACATAGGGTGACAAACGAGCACACAGTCCACCTGATGGTAAGTGGATGGTGTGGCTATGGGCGTAGACATCTACATTTATCCTCAATTGAGCATCAAAATGCAAATGCGTTATCACCCCTGAGGACTAAGATGGAATGCCTTGATTCCAGTAAAAAGGGTCTCCGGTTCTCTACACTCACCGTACGAAACACAGTAGCAGTATCTGCTATTTACGCTGGTGTTCTGTGAGAGCGTGGTCCTTCCCTGGTTGTGCCGACCTATTCGTGCTACAACTATACAATTAATATAGCTGCAGCATGGCTCTACCAGGTTAAAAAAGACGTGATAACGCTTCTGCTTTTTTATTCTTAATAAAATATAGATATTATAGGAGTCTGTGGGCCATAGCATTCACTTACCATCATGTGGGCCGTTTGTCGCCCATACTTCATCTACTGGAGACCATGAGTCATCCAGGCTATTCTCACAGTCGTCTCTCATGCCACCCAAGCAAAATATATCACCATAAAGCTTTGAAAGTATTATGCGCTTTAATAAAATTCTATAAACGCGACAAGAAGCAGATTTATCAGAATGAGGGTTCTCTCGCACTCTGTAGTTCGCTATTCCAGCGTGGTTGTGCAAACATATACATACGCCGTATGGCGTCTTCTAGAAAAGGACTATATCCTGGGTTAAGAAAGATTGATATCTAGGGAGAGAAACTAGAACTAAAATTAAAAAAAATGAGGCAAATAGACCTTCTATTTGCCTCGTTTTTTAACTTTTTATCCATTTACCTACCCGAAAAGGAAGAAATGATTCATCTGCCTTGAGCACATAAATAAACTTGACTGAGAAGAATTCTGTTAATCGCACATATTAAGTGCCACTGGGTATTTGTCCGCAGTTACCTACTTTTTTGGCATTATACTTTGTTGAACTTAATCCGCTGTCCACGTAATACAACGTATATCTTGATAACAATATATTTAAGACCCGTTTCACACCTTCCGCGATTAAGTTTGAATAATTGCTCGGATTTGTGAAAATTTGTTTTGTAACATGTTGCATTAATTCAAGTTAGACCAATTATGACGTGGCGCTGATTTTGCAACAATTAGTTATGCATGTCATCGTTTGCTTAGTTATCGTCGTTAAATTTAGGTCAAATTTCTGTTATTGTTTTAAATAACAAGATATCGCATCTTAGATTTCGGAGGTGACAACACATTCGCATTTCTTTCTTTCCTTTTTTCCCTTTTAATTACCATCTAGCGGCTTGTGTTCTTTGTCACCTATCTTTTTAAAAATATAAAAATTAAATTCAACATACGTTTTAATTTAATTTTTTAACGTTACAAAATATGGCCTTCACGAACAGGATCCTACTAGTATCCACGATACAGGAGAAATTTCTAGTCTGCGCTAGTCTTTCGCTTGTTCTGGGCGTTTTATTTAAATTACCACAGATTAAAACGTTTTCCTCCCATACTTCAACTTTTTATCGTTCTTAAATCTAATTCCACGCCATCTAAGTAACAGTTTAATTTAGAATATACACGTAATATTTCGAGAAATAACGGACATGTGATGTCCGTCGACAGGCACTGGAGCAGTCCTTAGGATTCCGTAACCCTCACTTTCCGTAATTTCAGAAATTAGAGGACGCATGTGCCCAGCAGTAGAATATTATAGACTATGTACTACATACTGTACATTACATTACAACCATCTAAGTTGCGGTCTTCCTCACATGCCCGATATCTATATTCAACAAACATTTCGTTCCCTGTAACGATCCGTTTTCTTAAATACGAGGTGATCATTATTCATCCAGCAAGTTAGGATGATTTAGAATGAAAAAAAAAGTCAAAATGGTATTTCGTTTAAAAAAAATGCTTTTCATGCAATTCATTTCATTCGAAACGACTTGTAAAAGGAAACGAAGCATTTTTAAAATACAGAATCCCAGTATTAATCTTTTGGGTTTTCCTTCCAGTAACAGTAATCTGGCATTATCCAAACCATCGTAGGCGGATTTGTAAGCCTATCCAAGTGGACATTCTACAAGCCTCGATGCTTAGAACGCGACATTCCAAGTTTCTTGCAGCATCCATGGTTACCGGGTTAGTGAGGTGTTTGACGTCCTGGTGGCATAAACACCCCAGTTTCCAATTGACTTTGGACGCTTTAAAGCACTTGAAATGTGCTTTAAAGCGTCAAAAAATTTATTATTTTTAAAATACCGCGTGTTAAGAGCATTCATATATATATATATATATATATATATGTGTCGTAGGAGACGCCTATGGGAAATGCTTCCAATAAACTGCTGTATGACCATTCTGCTTACGTCGGATATAAAATACACAGACCAGAGACGGGCAGTTGAATTATAATCTTGGAAATAATTTGTGGCATTTTTTGGTATGATCAATCAAAATATCTCTAGCAATTTAATCAAAACGACAATCGAAAATACAATGAGAACATCATCAATGAATTCGAAGTCAATTAAATATGCATTATTAAGGATAACTCAAAAACTACTAGTCAGGTCTTATTCAAATTTATATGGGACCACACGAGAACCACCAGCTTTCAATTAAAAAAGAGTCATCAAACTCGGTTTACCCAAAAAAATTTCTGAGTCGAATTGAGTACCACCTCCTTTTTGAAGTCGGTTAAAAATCCAGTGACACTTATTCTGAACGCGTTTGTCAATAAATACATAAAAGTATATAAAATGAGAATAAATGACTTGATATAGGCAAATCGACAGGAATGGCCAATTTTTTACACAATTGGCTTGTGTAAATGTACGTGTTTAAAATATCAACCATTTAATACTTACTCGAACATACATATTATGTTCCATATATACCTAAAGCATTAACATAGGGGCTTACATAATATTACTTTCGGAAGTATTACCATAAAAGGGATTTTGAAACGAACGTGTGATGAATTTGCGTGGATTTGTGATGCTAAGGATTTACATTCGTAGAAATATGAGTGTTTAAATTGACGCTTCACTTATAAATATACTTTACGCAAAATACATTAACAGAAGTTGTATTAGGAAAATGAGCTGCCACGTCAGAAGTATGTATACTCTATCATGAGATGCTTATAGTTCCATGTTTTTTTTTTAAGATACTGTGGCTTAATTACATCTTGGTATATCAGACTTGCCTCGCGTGGAACAGACGTGTGTCTTGAACGCTAGTTTAGACGCAAAATTATACACGATCATTTGAAATGCCGTTGTGACACATCCCATTCCGTACCTGATACACCTTGTATTGGGTATAGGTATCGTGATCGTTATGGAAATTGATACTTTATCACTATATGACGGTGTGATACAACCTGATGCGTCACGTCCCATCTGTAATTACTTTTTTCCAGATCAACAAAGAAGAAGGTCTTGAAAACTTGGACGGGGAAAATATACGAGCACCGGGGAAAAAGTCTTAAACGTCCACATACATAAGAACATAAAGAACATTATGCCTATACATTTTATTATTTGGACGCGTTTCTTGACACGATACTACTAGTGGTACGATATACGACATTTATTGCCTCGTTGGTCTAGTGGTTGTAGTAGTGCGACTGCTCATCATGAGGTTCTGGGTTCGAATCCCGGGTCGGCCCAAAAAACAATTATTGAGTTTTACCGTCAAGAAATTTTCAGTAGCTGCTCGGAGTCAGGAAGTTGGCGGTGTTTCGCTCCCGTGCCTTGGAAAACACGTAAAGCCGTTGGTCCTACGCATACATATAATAATGAAGGAGATAATTATGCCCAGTAGTTGAAAATGTATCGGAACCCGGTGTTTCCAGTTGGCCCCTACCACGCGCTAACTACTACACAAACAGATCAGTAAAAGCAATAGACACACAGTCACGCCCAATCCTAAGCTACTTTTTAACCTCACCATGTACTAAGCAGGTTTTGCTTGGCGATCTTTTGTTATAAAAACTCCTGGTTAGAGATAATATTCTTAAATATATGAAAAAAATACACACTCATGTCTAACAAATAAATAGCAAGAATAATTATGTTGAATAATTTTAAGCCAAAGTCACTATATAACCATGCCGGTTAGGTATTTATGATACATTCGAAGCTTTTGAAAACTGTAAGTTATATTAAATCCCAAAACCATAAAAATTATGAAATTTTTTCCAAGATAAGGCATAATATACGATAATTCAAACATAAGAACACTCCATCGATTATTATCCTATTTAATCAACTTACTTTACGACCTTTGCTTACGCATTCAGCGTAGTAGTTGCAGTAAAATAATCAAAATAAGTAAAAAACATTATGTCACATTGGTCTTGCTATCAGGTTAAAACGGTTGACAAATTGGAGAATAAACTATAATAGAAATTCGCCAACACATTATTGTCGATAGTGTGGATCTGCACACGCACATTACTAGCTCGTCACAAGATACAGCGGCCGTACTACGCAGTATATCCGCATAAATAAAGTAGTGTTTTGTGATATTTACATTGTTTGTTGAGTCACTTGGCGTCATACTTAGGTAGTGGTTATGGAGCAATGTATTTACTGCAAAAAAGCACAGTGGCTGTGATATTTGGAAACAAAAATAACGTAGTAAGAGAAAGAAATATTTTACGATTTGTTGTTTAATATGATTTTAAAGATAAATGTAATGAAATACTTGTACTTAGGTATGGTACGTGATTTCATGATAAAAAAATGTTTTTTTGTTTTGGCTTCGGTTTTAACAATAAACCACTGAACGACATGGCATTCTGATAATATTTCACGATGACCGTCGCAAGCGCACTAATTCGCAGACGGCCATTTGTATAGAAGCTGAGCATTTTGATGATAGCGCGCGGACACAGACACGCCCCCTTGCCACTTCTCCTGTTTTTAATATTTCTATGGTCTTACGCCTGATCTTCTCTCCGGTCGTGTCGGTTAACGATCCTTTTAGGTTATGCGCAATGTATGCGCACTATAATCATGTCCTGCGCCGAAGGCTAGTCTCCGTTGATACTGGCCATACAAGTACTCTACGCCTTATGCTTTTTATCGATGTACCTATAAGATCCGTCAAAATGATCAGATGTAGTCCATATTCTGGTATTTATTTTATAACTTAATTATAAACATTGCTATCGGTATGTCATGTTGGTCAAAAAGTTAAATAATTTTCCGACTAAATTGAACACATTTTTTAACACAATCTTTTAAATTTATATCGTAACACAATCATTTTACTATTTCTCATTATACAAACGACATGATTAGAATAACATAATAATATAGTCTTGATATCCATCAAGGCAATTACGTGTAAATGTCAATACTGTTCACCTTGTCAGTAGCCGTAGTAAATGCATAATTTTAATAGTATTATTAAAGTGTAATAGCCTTGCGGGTCCCTTTCGCCGTAGACATGTCAAAGGGCCGTTCGCTTTGTTGCTATTGACGTAAAACCGAATAATTTACTTAATCGTTTTCTTTTACGTATTAGAGTCACGCTACAGCTTCAGCGTCTATAGAAGGATCACGCTCTCACAGACCATCAGCGTGAAATAGCACCTTAATGTATATAGCAGCGTAGTAAATTTCTGTTCCAGTATAGCGATGCAGAGAACCCTTTTTACTGGAAACGACGAATTACATCTTAGTCCTCAGGAGTGGCAACGCATTTTGATTCCTAATCAAGTATAGATGGAGATGTTGGGCCACAGCATCCATTTACCATCAAGTGGACTGTGTGCACGTTTGTAAATCTTATTTATAAATAAGAGATTCTTTATTTGTCTAGAAGTTGATCTATACCCAGAGGTATAGATCAACTTCTTATCTTTATCTGCTGCCAATCGGCAATGCGGACACTGCTAGGTTCCCATATGAAAGGTATAGAGCCAGTATATTTACAGACTTTTTTTTATAGGATAGGGTGACAAACGAGCACACAGTCCACCTGATGATAAGTGCTTGCTGTGGCCCATAGAAATCTCCATCTATACTTGATTAGGAATCTAAATGCGTTGTCACCCGTGTGGACCAAGATGGAATGCCTCGTTTCCAGTAAAAATGATCTCCGGATCTCTACACTCACCGTACGAAACACATACTACATACATACACTGCATTAAGCTACAATTTTACGCTTGGTGTTCTGTGAGAGCGTGGTCCTTTCCCGGTCAAGCCGACCCATTCGTGCTACACCTATACTACTAATATAACTGCAGCATGGCTCTACCACGTATAAAAGCTGTGAGGCATTCCATATTGCTCCTTAGATATGATAACGCATCGGCAGCCTGCTTTGTTTGAAGTTGTCCATAGGTTGTAGTAGTCACTTATCATCAGGTAAGTAAGATCGTTTGTAACTTATTTAAAAAAAAAACATGTAGGTTTCCTCACAAGGTTTTCCTTCACCGCCGAATACGTGGTAAATCAAGACTTAGAAATTTTATTAAGAATTATCAACCTGACTTGTTTGCATACCGTGAGACTCAGCCTCTGAGCTATGGTAAAACATTTCTCCATCTCCTTTTTAATAATATCGAAAATCGCATTTAAATTCAATGATAGTTACTAATCTTTTCACGCCGTATAGAGGGAGTGTATGACAATCCACTACCCTATCACATCCCGTGGGTGTGGGTGACGTAGCGAAATGAATCGTTTTATACTTGCAAATTACCTCACGATATTTTCCTTAATCAGTACTGTTACGGGGTGTCACAAGTTCACTGCTGTACATGAGCTTTCCTCATAGAATGCCATAGGAGGGATATGGCCCATAGCTGTCACGCTCTGCAGGCGTGGAAACTAGTCGTTATAAGGTATGTATATATGTTTTTATAGGATTTGGTGATAAACGAGCACACAGTCCACCTGATGTGGTTGCTGTGGCCCATAGACATCTACATATTTCATCGATCATGAATTAAAAATGCAGATGCGTTGTCAACCGTAAGGACTAAGATGGAATGCCTCGTTTCCAGTAAAAAGGGGCTCCGGATCTCTACACTGACCATACGAAACACAGCAGCATTAAGCTATTATTTTACGCTGGTATTCTGTAAGAGCGTGGTCCTTCCCCGGTTGAGCCAACCCATTAGTGCTACAACTATACCACTAATATATACTATAACTGCAGCATAGCTCTACCACGTTAAAATATTTTTCTTAAACATTTAATAAATATTCTTCTTTTAATACAATGAAGTTCGAACACTATCGCATTACGAAATTGATCACTTTGCTTTTAAGCTTTTAACACGCATACAGACAGTAACACCAAACAGCACAACTCCTAAAAATCGATTTCGAAAACCGATCTCCTTATTCCGACAGAGCCACACCTGCAATTACATGCGAAGGTGGCGGCCGTTAACCGAAAAAGCATTGCATTTTGACAAGAAATCTCGAACGTTGCGACGTTATTTGAGCGAAATCGCTGATAAAAACGACAGTAAATACCGGCATAAAAATTTCCTGCTCACCCGAACAAGCGATCAATACTTATCGAGATAGTAAGAAATGCTATTATATGAATATCGGTACCATTTAAATATTTATTCTTATGTAATTTTATGGTAGCCGAGAAGGCGATTTATAGTTCAAGATTTAATGTCGATATCGCTACATTGTGTAACGTGAAGATGTTTGGTAGTTGTTTTTTATTTAGTCATAGACAAGCTTTATTATTGTTAAATATATGTAAGTATAATTTATTATGTTACTAAATATGTAATGTTATAAATAAGTAAATACACTACTAGTAAAAATAATAAAAAATATACTTTTTTTAATTAAGTACAGCAAAACGTATCAAATACGAACCGAAAAATATATTATAACGAATGTATATTAAATGACAGATCCAAATAGACCGAAATGTGTAACGGATACGATAAGCAGAATACTAGAAATTTGTCTATATAATATCTTCCTAATATATAATAACTTATACATTTAGTATATTAACGGTGTTAAAAGACTAACACCTTGATTCATTTTTAAAGAATTTGAAGTTACGTCTTATAAAATGCTTAATATATACAAGCTATGTATTTCTTTAATGGTTCTATTGTTAGCACACAACCTTCAAATAATTAAGGGAAATTAAAAAGAATAGCAGTTTAGTATGGGAAGAGGAAGAGGAAGTTTCTCTAGATATATATCTAGATAGATCTATTAAGGAAATATCTCTTGACATTTATTACGTTTTATGAGACCACTTTATAAAGATATTTATTGTTAATAATAATAATATGAAAAATCGTCGCGTTTCCGTGTCGTGTCGACTAAAGAGACCTTTACAACTCTGCAACCAATGTCGACGACTCTTGATTTCATAATAACAATTTGTAAATATGATAAATTAAAAGAGATGAAACGGAATAGTTTTAAGGCGAAGGTCAACGAAATTAAGGCCGACGTGTATTACGTTTTGTAATCTGGGGCGCGTTTAAAAAGCTATATTTTTGTTACAAAATTATCTAAAATTAAAACGTCGTGTTACACTTCGGTTTAAGTTGCGTTATAATTTCGTCCAGTTTACTCAATTTTACAAGTGTGAATGTTTGTTGTTCTTCTCACTTTTTGTGTAGGTAATTACTACTTTAAATATTTACACAATTGAATTAGGACATACTCATTTTCAACATATTTGCATAAATTTTAAAGAAAACCTAAAATAGAAACATGATTTCTTAATAACGATTGTAGTTACTTTTCTACACCCAGTAATAAAAATTTATCTAATGTTTATAATTTATAACATAATATAAGTATTACATAAACTTTCACACCTGTCACCTTAAAGGGTAAGCAGAGACTACGGCCTTTCATCTGACACGATCCTGACAAATTTCTCACCTCTTTGTTTAATGTCCATATATCTACATGTTCTACATGTAAACATACATGTTCGTCAATTAAGGTTACTCTTAACTTGGCTCATCCTCAATATATTGACAAAATTGGTTTATGAACTTCCGTCTAGGACGTCCCTTGCCGATTCTGTCGATGTACTGCGGCATAAATTTATTTTGTCACCCTTTCCGTATTAATTCTTTTTACTTCCCCAAGCTACCAAAGCATTTCCTTCTCATTCCTAGCCATCTTGTAAACCACACTTTTTCACTCATTGTTCAGTGTTACCTTTTTAACATACGTCTTAATGATTGCATTTCTACAAAATTTATTCTTACTCTCATGGTTTTTCTGTCACAGCCAAGTTTCACTACCATACATTAAGTTAGGTACTGACACTACATCGTGAATTTTTACCTATTTTTTGACACGTTCTGACTTCCCGCAAGACAGTAAATTCTACTCTTTGTGCTGCGTTAACTCTTGAGCTTTTTATAGTTTATATTTGCAAAAAAAATTGTAATCATTTATATCTACACTTTTTTCATTATTTTATTAAGGTTACCTGTGAAAATGTACTCAAAGGTGAAAAGGTTAACGATTAAATGAATCTTATGAGTACAAGAGTATGCGTGTAGCTGAAATTGTATGATTTGTGTCAACTATTACGAGTGTACCATAGTTACAGTTCAGTTTAGGATCTGGTTGCTCACTTTCATAGTACGCGTTCAATCTGATTTTGATCCAGTTTTTGGCGTCACTAAATTTGTACACACCATATTTGTTACTTTCTTTTGTTTTTGGTTACTGACCATCATATGGTAGGGTCATAAAACAGTCGATCGCCTCAACTCGACCCATATGGGTCGTACCAGTTGGTTAAACTACGGAAAAAATTTCCACCTCCGGTGGATGGTGATGTTGAACATCACACTTAACATCTGCATTTTTATGTTCCTTATACTCCGTTACAGTCTAAGTCCACTGCTGAACATAGGCCTCCTTCAAGAAAAGACCTTACTGCTTTCTAAAGGGCCGGCAACGCACCCGCAATTCCCCTGGTGTTGCGGTTGATCTTGGGCGGCGGTAGTCACTTAACATCAGGTGAGCCGCATGCTCGTTTGCCCCCTTTCTATAAAAAAAAATAAAATAAATAAAATCCTTCATAGATTGTCTCATATATTGCCATATTTGCCACACTTAACAAGCAGTTTGTCAACCTCAGTTTTTATTTTTAGTCATTATTATGAGAACGCTGCTTTCCATTTCCTGATTTATTTTTGTCTGTCGACGGAATGGTATACGGTAGTGCATATTCGTACACCACCACCACACGGTACTATACTGACTAAGGTTTTTCTTTCTTCCTATATTCATACATGTATACATAAATTCTAAACACCTAGTTATGTGTCACCTTTCTTTCTCACGTACCGGGTTGACTTGAAGACAATGCCAAAATGCATTAGGTTCGCAAGTTTCATACATTTTTTTAAATTTATACAGTGTAAATAAATTTAAAAAAATCCAAATGTACGTACCTTAAGTGCTCATGTTATACGTAATTTTTTTAAGTATTTTAAATACACAAAAGTTTTCACAAACTACCTTAATTACTATTACTTCTAATTTTCAGATAATTTTATGTCAAACATGAATAAAAAAGTTTGGAAAATCAAAAAGTGCACGCCTCATAATGCTCATATGATCATGAAAATATGTAGAAAAAAATTCTCAATCAACAATAGTAAATATTTATTTTTGATTTTACTAGGTTATCTTATCGTTATTTATCTTTATGACGTGTGCTTTTTATATCATTTATTTGTTAAATATGATTGTTAGATATCATGAAGAAAAAATGAGTTTTACGCATACCATTGACATTGCAAATGAATTTAATAGTTACTCTATTGACATAATATAACATAATATTCTTACAGGCTTACATACCAGTGAAACAGAAACTTTTTTATTTAATATAGATTATAAACAATACTTTTGAAAGTTACTTTTTCATTTACCACTGGTTCGCAAAAGAAACCTCTGTCCTGGAAAGAATAAGAAAGAAACCCAGCGGGAATATTTTCTTTTTCAAATAATATCTTACAATCATGTATGTTACAATTAACAACACAAAACAAATTAGAAATAGCTTGGTAGCGATCACTCTTCCCAGGGGTTATCATCACCCATAAATTCCTTATTATTATAATAACCCTTTTCCTACAAACTTGCTTAGTTATATAAAATTTTTGAGCTTTGTGTATGTCAAAATTTGTATATTTTCTGTAATGTAATGCAAATTTTGTATATTGTCTATATGTTCTTCGATATGGTGTTATTTTTTGGGGACAATCAACTGACAGAGAGACTGTAATCAGGTCGGAAAATTAGTGCATTAGATCAATGTGTGGTCTACAATGACAGAGAGTTGTGTACCTTATTTTAAATCATTAACTTATTAATGTTCTAACTTAGTAATTTAATATTCTAAATTATTAACTTTCCCGACACTGTACATTTTAGAATGACTGCACTTTTTGTAAAAAGAAACCCACACTTATTTAATAAATTATCAGCAGTCAAGAAAACTCCAATATGTGCTCAATACTTGAATCAATTAATCAGTTTAGAATGTAAGACTGCCTTAATGCACAAAAGGTTTTCGGACTTGCTCCTAAATTATTCAACAAAATTCCAAATGCAATTAAAATAACGCCACTGTTAAAATTTAAAATAGCACTGTAAAAACTTCTCCTTGACAAATGTTATTGACGAGTTTTTAAACGATACATTATTATAATATTATTAATCTTATGTTTGCAAATTGATATGAGTTTTATCAATTTTATGAATATTATTTAATTATTATAATTATGAAAAAATGTTAATTTTAAACTATTTAATTTGTTAAAATATTTGTATGTCTTACGACAAAACACAGAGCTCTATTAAATATATGACCACCTATTGTATATGTACACCTGTGTTTCACAATTAAAAAATCTGATTCTGATACGATTTCATTCGACAAAACGTTGGATTCATAATTTTAGACGATAGTAGAACATACCTACGCGCTTTGTCCTTAAGGCATGCAATAAATATATACAACAGAAATCAAAACCCTTTTATCAAAATAACATAATATGCAGAATTTATATGTATTACGTCAATATACTATTAAGTAATACGGAAATAAATAAATTGACATATTATGCACTAATTTAAATTATTCACGTCCTGGGTATATATTTCACACGGACTCACGGAATAGGTGTGTTGAGTTTTTAATTTTATTGGCCTACCGTCGCGAGTTAACGCAAAACGCGTGCGAGATTTGATTGCGTATACGCGTTAACCTTTGCGTATGACTATGAGAGTATTTATTTGCATGATACCAAGTGTACAACCAGTGCGTGTTGTTAGTAATCCTTCATTGCTTGCAGCATGAGGAAGCTTAAGGTCGCACAGCGAGCAATTGAAAGGGACGCTCGGAGTTTTACTGCGTGATTGATTTTGTAATAAGGATGTCCGCAGTAAAACCTGAGTAATCACCCAATAGATCAGTAACTTAAAGTGACAATAAGGTGGGTTTACGCTAGACTAGCCGAGCACAAATTCGTGTTTTCGACTTAAAAGCTTCGAACGAGAGAGCTTCGAGCTTTTGATTCGTAATCGACTGTGCGCCGCCTACTGTTGCTATTTGACAAACACAAAGGGATTTGCATCTCATGCATCGATTTGCATGTTGTAAGCTCGTTGTACGTCCACACTTGACACCGCGAGTAGAGCGGCTCAGCTTGTGCTCAGCTTGTGCTCGGCTCCTCTAGCACCCAGCTATAGACTGGCCATTCAGCTCGACAAATCGATAACCGACGGGGGGAAAGGTTTATATAAATAGCGAAAGCTTTATATAAATAATGTCCCTCAGACCAAATTTGTCACTGGCACATGGAAGCCAGTCTTAACGTAGACTAACCACCTGTGAAGAACAAGATTATATAGCTCGAGTGTGCAAGTACAGGTGCACTCTCTATTTCTTCACTCTCATAGTATGCCCTGGACGGCGAACCTACACGACCGAAAAAAGATCAGGCGCATGAACAACGGCTTTACATGATTTTCGAGGACAGGCGTGAAACACCGCCAACTTTATACGTGGTGGAGCCGTGCTGCTGCCATATGATAGTAGGCATAATGGGTCGGCACGACTGGGGTCGGATCAAGCACTCACAGAACCAGCGTAAAATGAGGAACCCCTTTTTTTTAGTCGTTCATTTTAGTCCTCAGGTGTGGCAACGCATCTGCATTTTGATTCTTAATTAAGGGCGGATGTAGATGTCTGTGGACCGCAGCATTAACTTATCATCAGCTGGACTGTGTGCCCATTTGTCGCCTTTATACTATTACGTTATCTGAATCATTTCACAATCTCTCATATTGATTCCAAAATTATAATGCTGCATCATAAGCATTGAATTATTCAAATAATTTAAATTTTATTGATACAAGTTCTTCGAGGAGAGGATTTATTAATGCGCAATTTAAGATTGATGGTTTCTAATCTTATATTTATGGAGTCAGTCATCATAGTCAGTTAACCTTTTAACAGGTAATGATTTCAGTTTTCTCTTTTTAAGATTTTTATTGCTTCTTACATTTTTTAACTTTCCGCCAAGAAAATTGAAGATTTTCAAAAATCGGGAAGTTATTGTTTTTATCCCGTTTTTTCGAAAATTGAGTTTTCATCAAATCTCGTTGGAAACCGTTTTGAGGTCACAGGAAGCCACTATGATAATTTTTCGATGGTATACGTATGTCTGTATGTACGTGTGTGTATGTGCGTGTGTACGTGCGTGCGCGCGCTTGTGTGTGTGTGTGTGCGCGCGCGCGCGTGTGTGTGTGTGTGTGTGTGTGTGTGTGTATGTGTGTGTGTGTGTGTGTGTGTGTGTGTGCACGTATGTAAACCTAATAACTTTTGAACGGCTTGACCGATTGAAATGAACTAAGGAGAGGGGTTCCGTCACCTTGGACACATTGTACGTGGTAGAACCATGCTGTAGCTATATTAGTAGTACAGTTTTAGCACGAATGGGTCGGCTTAACACGACCACGCTCTCACAGTATACCAGAGTAAAATAGCAGCTTAATTAACGCTGCTGTGTTTTGTGTGGTGAGTGTAGAGAACCGGAGAACCTTTTTACTGGACTCACCGTTGACATCGCATCTGCATTTTGATTCGTAATCTAGGATGTCTATAGGACACAGTAACCACTTACAATCAGGTGGACTGTACGCTCGTTGGTCACCATTATTCTATTAAAATACCCTTATCTATCGACAAGTTTATTTTATCGTTGAAATTAACAAAGCTACACATTAAGCAATGTCACGACGTTTTTTTTACATATTGCAACATATGTTTTGAACAAAGTTACCTAACAAATGACGAGGTAAATCGTGGGGTTCAAATGAGTGGTATATCGACAAGTCATTGCATTCACGTGGCTATAGAGTAAACAAGTATATGTTAAAGTTGGTAACATCGTCTGAGTTAACTGTACAAACAGTATTTTTCTAACAGGTTGTTATGATATACATACATGTAATGTGTTGCCCTCGTAACAGATTTTATCTGCGGCTAAACCTTCCTATAGTGTTGTAAGAGTGGCATTGATATTGCAGCACTCACTCCTGAACATCTTAATGACAACCAACGATCTGTGGGCAGTACATTTCTTTTTTTTAAATGGCAAAGACGCATTGCCTTACAGCCTTTAAACTGGTTCTCTTATACCTGCCAGTAAAACATAATGGTAGACGCACAGTTGCTTGGTTAGACATGGGTAAGGAAGTAAAACCTAGCAGCAGCTTCTAAGGCAGAGAAGAGCCCAATCTTCATGACTCCGTGAATTAATATATTCCGTCAATTATAGCCTATCAAAGTCCACAGCTAGACCTCCGCCATAGAGAGCTTCATGGGGATATTTGAAATAGTTCTCACGCTTGGCGAATGGGTTGGCAACCGTAGTATTTTTATTTTTAATAGTTAGGATTAGGAAGACGCCGCTGCCCATCTCCTGATTTGTTTCCCTCGGTCGCCTCTTACGACACCCGCGGGATGATAGGGGTAGAGAATATCCTTACACCGCCACCACACATAATTGTACATAGATGATGAATTTAGATATAATAACAGTAATTCGAGAACATCAAAAATTACACGATCTCTAACAGACGCATCAACGATTTTATACAAAAACAAAAGATTTTCTTTAACAATTTCTTTGCTATGGCGGTTTAATGACAAAATAAATGAAAACTAAAATAAGAGTATATTTACAGTCTATATACGTCTCACATCTGGGCACAGATGCCTTTAATTACTGAGAGAGTAATAATATTTCAGCCGCGCTGCCCCAATGCGTATTGCCGGACTTTACATCCCTTCGAAACATCTTTTTTATTTTCCCCACGATTTTTCTTCACGATTTCTTCAATACAAGTAAAATAAGTAAAATAACTTTGAAATATCTTTACACTAGGCTAGTCATATATGCAGACAACCGGTGAGGACAAATAAAGGTTCTCGACTGGAAGCCTCGTACCGGTAGGCGAAGTTTAGTTAGTTTAGGCGGCACCTCACTGGATGGCGTGACGACCTAGTAGGATAAGCAGGAAGTCGACAGACGTGAAGGGCTGTAATGATGATGAATGATGATGATAATCTATACACTATATTATATAATAAATTTGATGACTACACCAAGCTATAGTATGTATGTATAAGGTAGGAAACTCTTATTGGCATTAAGCTTTATTAAAGAATAATTATAACTTGCTGTTGATACTTTGATCAAAAAAGAAAAAATATACATATAAGACGTCTGTATTGTGTACGTAGTTACAAAACCGTTTGAACTGGAATGCGGTTTTCAAATGCTTGCTAGGTCGAATATGTTACCCTATTACTCGATGTTTAAAATGAATTAATATACATAAATTTAGATTACAGAAGACATTATTATTAAAGATTTTCGACATTGTTTCGATTCAGAGTAGGAATCAAGAATTGTGTGCTTCTTGTTATATTGGCGTTTTAAGTTTAAATCTGTAATCAACTTTGATTTTAATCAGGAAGCTTGATAAATTAATCAGGAAACTACAACACTATGGTGTAATAAGTAATGCTCTTTATTTTGTTATTTCATATTTTAGTAACCGAACGTTGAAAAACTGAACGAAAAAAGTTGTTACTAACGCCATGAGTTCTTCCGGGTCGATCACAGAACACTTAATATTTAGGTGTTCTGTGGGGTCGATAGTACTAAATAGGCTCCTAGCTCAATTCTCGGTTCCTTTTTGTTTCTTGCATATTAACAAATTACCTTACATACTAGGGGATAACCATGATTAAGTATTGTTTGCTAAAACGTCAATTACAGAAATATAACGAAGTAAATATTGCTATATCTAAATTAGTAAATTGTTTTAACGTTAACAATTTGCATTTAAATGACACCAAAAATAAATGTATGAAATACATAACTCCAATGGCAAACATCAAAATACTAATGTAATTTTAAAAGTGGGAGGGGGAGAGGTGGAGTTGAATTTTGTCGATGGATTACCACAATCACAGAATACCAGCGTAAACTAGCAGCTTAATGCTGCTGTGTCTCTTATGGTGAAATTAGAGAGCCGGAGACACTTTTTACTGGAAATGAGGCATTCCATCTTAGTCCTTTGGTATTACAGCACATCTGCATTTTGATTCTTAACCGAGGATAGATGTGTGTACAAGCCACAGTATCCACTAACCATTAGGTGAACTGTGTGCCAGCTGCTTACCAATATTCTAAAATTATTTAATTTTTTTTAAACGATTTTTGGAATCAACATAAGAGATTGTAATATTTTTGTCAATGCTTAGATTACCGGCATTTGCCTGAATGTATAAATTGGTATTTTTAGTCCAAAGAAAGACATTCTGGCAACTTTGTATTTTTGTATATGAGTGACAATTTCGAATTATGAGCTCTATAATGGTTTAAAGTTGACTGCATGTGTCTATGGATTGCAGAAGACACGTCCAATTTAATAATTGTGATCCGCAATAGCTAACAGATGTACACATTTACAAAATGAGAATTGAACACATTTATGAACAGCCACATCAATAAGAGACAACCTATGAAATATATAATAATTTAAGATCGAACAAAAAAAGAGTGAATGGAAAAATATCTAACCCTCAAAATTAATGTTAAATTTATATTTTAAATTTATTATTGTTTTCAACCTTTCATATCTCGTTCTATTTTTAATTTTGCATTTTTAGTGGTTTTATTAAATGTTTAACAAACTTTGTTTACAAACAGAAGAATTTTAGATAAGATAAGGGCACCGACAGAATAACATCGATGTAGTTATTCATCTGTTGTTTATTTCTTTCTTCTGTTTCTTTTCAAATATATATTCGTATCTTGAAGGGGATTGTGCTGAAGCACACGTAGTGAAATATCACTTGGTGAAATGGAGTATTACCTGTACATACTCCATTTCACCAAGTGATATTTCACGACAAGTGGCAACATTAAGCCTATTAATAATAGGCTTAATGTTGCCACTTGGTAGTGGTAAACAATTATGTATATAGATTTTTCCGTAGGTTCTTTCTAAAGGTTTAGATATAGGCTGTTTGTAATATTTATGAGGATGACGATGAGATTTTAAGCATTAAGGTACGTGAGCGTAATATACACCTTAAGTTTTTTTTTGAAAAATAAAACATTTTTTTTTATTTAAAACCAAAACTAGGAGTAAGACAGTGACAAAAATACAAAATCGTATAATATAATTTATATATTAAAAAAATAGAAAACAAGCTTTAGCAATAATTAAAAAAAAATTACCTACACTACACCGTATTAAAATCGACTAAAATATTACTATAATGTCAACTGTCAAAATGGCGTCGATAAACCAGCGCTTTTTTGACCCTTTATTACTTGATTTACTGATAAAGAGCTATCATATCACAGAAGCATCTGTACAAACAAGGCTGTAGTTTTTGAATTATATGAAAATGACCATATTCACCGGATGACCACATTACCCACACGTACTATAGTTTGAAATCTCATGGCAGCTTGGAAAAGCAGAGAGTAAGCGCTTGACTGCATTGCTATGGACCGCGGGTTCATTTCTCGGACGAAACACGTATTGCTATTGCCCACAAATAACTGGCTTATTTAAACAATTGTCCATACGCACTTCATGTAATCGTCACAACAATATAAGAAAAACTTTATGGATTTTAGGGAGGGGGTTGGTACAGTTTTTTAAAACAAAATATACCGCTACTACCTAGTTACCTTTAAGCCGATACATAACAAATTGTCGCACGATATCGAACAAAGACCTCTTTTTCTAGGTTGCATAATCGCTTACCTAGAAGTATTCACACCGTAATACACTCTTTACTTCGTATATCTTGCAACAATGGTTAATAATTTGTATAGCACCGGACTACATGTTGTTTTTGTTGTATCAAAGGTCACTGAACTGTTCGTGTGAAAGAATATGGTAGAGCACAGTTATATGTCAAGGGTAAAGGCGGCAACGCCTTCTCGAAATGTCACCACAATCCTATAAACATCACGTTTCACGGAAATATTAACGGTCCAATTTTTTATAAAATTACTTTTTTATATTCCTTTTCTGTCCAGGAGTACACCTGGGAGGGTACCATTCTTTTATCTCTTATTTCTGCCGCTACACAGTAGTGCGTGTACCGCTATGTTCCAGTCTGAAGGCTATAAAGAGCCGATATAATTACAGGCTATAACGCGGTCCTCAGAGGTGACAACGCATTTTTAGATTCATTGTTTAAAATTAGTTGCCATCGGCTGTAATAGCCACTTGCCATCATGAGGACTGTAAGTTCGCCAACTTTATAAAAAAATAGTAACATCTAAGCACTGGTCAAACAGCCTCTATCGAATCTATTTCCGATTTTTTTTCGAATAATCTTACCATACACCATAATCACTACTAATCTTAACAAATTGATGATCGTGTTGCAACATTGCCCGACGCCTAGACGCTGCGCTCGGTCATTGGTTTGAGCATTTAAGGCCCATCGACTTATTTCGTCCCATGGGTGACATAAGATGCGACTATTGGAATCGCCAGATAGATCTTAGAGATCAGACAGATCTTAAGAGAGTTATTCTTTATGCTAGACGTGTAACCCAGGCAAACGACGGGAGAGCGGCGTCATATGTTTTTTTTTACTGAATAAGGGTGATAAACAAGGACAAAGTCGATCTGCTGGTAAGTGGATGCTGTGACATCTAAATAGATCCTCGATTAAGATTCAAAATGTAGATGCGTTGTCAACTTGTCCCTTGGTGACTAAGATAGAATGCCTCGTGATGCAGTAAAAAGAGTCTCCAGTTGTCTTACACTCACCATACGATACACAGCATTAAGGTGCTATTTGACTCTGGTGTTCTGTAAGAGCGTGGTTGTTTTTTCCCCGGGCAAGCCGACCCATTCGCGCTACAACCTTAATATAGCAGCAACATGTCCCATACCACCTACATCGTGACACACATTTGATGCCGTGAGCATCATTCCATTTCGTCTCCCAAGCTCGCCAATTCAGGGAATCTTATACTTCAATGAGATGAGATAGTTATTTTTCCGTTGAAGAGAAGGGGGAGATCTCCCTTTAGGCAGGGTGTTCGGTCCGAGAAGCGGACAATGCTCCACGTGGTAGTACAGAGCTGTTCTATATATCGGAATAGTTCGAAAACTTTGATAGCGTGATTTAGGGTTGATTTGGTTCGCTTGTGGCGCGACGACAGAGTCGTCACAAGTCTATGTCCACTAGAGGACTATTACCGACTAATAAAAATAAAGAAAGTTGTCTAGAATGTAGTCTAGACTCTAGACCGTTATTTGGCCATTTATCAGCAGTACAAGATCTTCCTGACTTTCCCTCAGTCAACCCTTCGGACACACTTTACAACGTTTTGCATTTTCTAAATACCCTACGTTAGCATTCGCTATTTTAAAATATGTAATATTCTCTCTTCTAGACTCCATGTAATATTTATAATCTATTCGAGCATTTGTTGTTTAAATCGTTTTTAATGACTTCAATACTTTTCTGATATCGCAATAAGTCAGCGACTAAGGTAAACAATATTTTATGCTTGGAGAAGGTGTAGTGATCATTATATGCTGAGAAAACATAAAGATAAGCATACATTTGCACCGTTTACATTTGCTTTAAATTGTAATAAGGACACTTAAATGTTTAACACTAAACTATTAGTATGCTTATATCTAAAACCATCAAAGAAAGATAAGCTCTTATAGAATATCAACGTAAAATAGCAGCTTGAAGCTACTGCTTCTCGTATGGTGCGTGTAGAGAGCCGGAGATACTTTTAAATGAAAACGAGGTATTCCATCTTAATCATCAAGGGTGATAACGCATCTATATTTTGATTATTAATTGAGAATATATGTAGATGTTTATTTCCCACATTATCCACTTCACCTAGAATGTGTGCTCGTTTGTCACTCTTATTATATATAAAAGCAAGCTGCTGAAGCTTCTGTCAACAACACAGCAGTGCACGGATTCCTGCTCAGTACCAGAAATAGTTAGAAGGGTGGTGGGTGCCCACGCAGCAGCCCTCCGAGGAGCATAAGAAGTCCTATCACCTAGAACTAATTTGTAACTAACAACTTTTTTTTATTTAACTGGCATTATGGCTCTGGGTTCTAGCCCTTCTGAGCCTATAATTTCTTTCGGAATCTTCGTTTTTATATATTTTTTTTCTTCACAAGGTGTTGATGCGTCACATTGGGAAGTTTTTGGGAGATATTAACGACAGCTTAATCCATCGGACAGTCGACGACGACAATCACTCAAGTTCATAAGGCGCTAAGTGATCAAAATAACTTGAGGTTTATATCAACATCAAAGCACTCGTTTAGTCGTTTTCTCTAATAGTTCATACGCAAAGACACTTAATTCACAAAATCGCATCACTTTTACGAATCTTAATCCACTTCAAAACATCATTCAAGCGACAAAACATGAGCGACAATCTGTCGACGGCCAAGTTCCCGCCAAAACCCCTTGTAACTAACAACTTTATTTAAAAACTTAGAGTATACATAACCAAGCTTCCTAAGTTTAAAATACGTACGTGTGTGTGTGTACAGATATTTTGTTATTTTATCTTGTTATATCTATATAAATAAGTCAGCATTTAATCAGACAGGCTTTATGTATATGTAACCTTTTTGTTGTACGTTATCGTCGCTAATGACGAGTGCTAAAAGTGCTTTGTTAATATGAAATAAAATATAAATATATACTTACGTACGTAGAATCGCATCGTAGATGTATCACGGCTAAAGAAAGAATGGGTTGCCTCGATCGGGAAATCACCATATTCTCGACCGGTGAATCACAAATTACTTGATTAAAACTACTTTTACGGATTTTATCGCGTTTATTTTTACTTTTTATTTACTTTTATTTTTAATTCCCGACGTTTCGGGCGCTTTCCAGCACTCATGGTCACAGTCCCCCGTGACCATGAGTGCATTAAAAATAAAAGTAAATAAAAAGTAAAAATAAACGCGATAAAATCCGTAAAAGTAGTTTTGATCATGTATAGTGTTCGCGTAAATATAAGAAATCATTACACAAATTACTTTTTATCAACTTGGTTTATTCGCATGTCTTTTTGGTTGAAATAAGTAATCAATCTTTGAATCACTTACTGATATATCCAATAGTTTTGTTACTTCCATAATAATACAATATGAAAATACCATTAAGTTGATCCGATGCTGGTTCCAGGCCCTAGCAACGCCCATAAAAGCTTGTTTTTAAATAGATATTATTTTTAGTTAATTGTAATATCGGCTTACTTCGCCTACTGTAGCACACAACGGCCAATAAATTAAAATAATAATACGTTATTTACAACGTGTCTCCAGCGCAGTACGCAGCTCGTTACCGGAACCTCCAGCCGGACCCCGCTGAAGGGCGTGTTGCCACTCTCCAGCTGACAGCCATTTAGCTACAAACTGACCTTTGCAACACTAGCTTTAACCCCTGGTGGAGTTGTTTGCGCATAATTTACTGTAAATCGAGTTCAAGGTGCAGCTTCGTAAGGATCATTATTGATTGCCGCACGGGTTGTTGAGTTTTATAATATTTTTATCATAATGTCAAGGAGTTCAAGAACGCGGTGAATAGTTGTGGGTTGATGGAAAAGCCAGTTTATATTTTCTCTTTGTATATTATTTACAGCCTATCAAGGTCCTCTGCTGGATAAATCCCGTCGCCACAGATTGCCTTATGGGATCATATATAGTACATGTGCCATAGTTGCCACGCAAGGTTGGCAACCGCAGTTTTATTGTTCAGATTTTATTGGAAAGTTGCTGCTGTCCATCTCCTGCTTGGTTCCCTCTGTGGCTTCATACGTTACGTTTTTTTACGTCGTAAAGCCACGCTACAGCTATATTATAGTTGTAGCACGAATGGATCGGCTCGACGTTCTCTCAGAATGCCAGAGTAAAATAGCAGCGTAACGTAATGCTGCTATGTTTCGTATAGTGAGTGTAAATAACCGGAGAACCTGTTTACTGTAATCGAGGCATTCCATCTTTGTCCTCAAGGGTGACAACGCATTTACATTTTAATATTTAGTTGAAGAAAAATGTGGATGTCTATGGGTCACAGCATTCACTTACCATGAGGTGGACTGTGGGCTCTTTTGTCACCCAATGCTGTAAAAAAAGATACATTCGAAATCCTATGGCGTAGTGGATATTCTTAAACATCCAGTATATGGTATCTCAGAATGTTGTAACTATTTTACTACTTATAAAATGTTTCATTCATTTGTATATAAAACTCACTGTTTTAGGTTTGAAATCAGCTGGAGTAAATATGTCCGCAAAATAGCAGTATACTAGTTCTCAAGTTAGATTTTCATGTACTGTGTAACTCCATGTATCTCTGGTAAAACTGGATAATTACGGCTAGTTTGAACAGTAGTTTAAGTGGACGTATCATGGAGATTGCAAAAAATGTATGGGCGGACGGTCGACGCATCCACCTTAAGGTACACGTAATGTGGGAAACCCCCAGGCCAGGGATGGCGAACCAATGGCACGGGTGCTGTCGATGACACTTGTCACAATATTTTGGTCACGCCACCGATCACAAAGTTCACTATGAACTATTATATTAAGAACGAACGTGAGTGATCATTGTTACATCGTGGACTACTATTGCTAATGACGCATAGTTCGTTTCATCATCATCATTACAGCCCTTCACAAGTCTACGCCTCCCCAAGGAATTCATTGTTCACTTACGCATAGGATAATAGTCAATTTCGTTGACACAACTGTATTTAAAAATTCATTTGTGTTATATTTAGGATTTTACAACTCCAATATAAGTTATTTGTCATCTAATCTACAACAACAGAAGTCACACTAATGTTACTATACCTAGTTTGAATTGCGCGTAGAACTGAAACATTTATTATTATATATTGTTTGCAATGTATAATTATAAATATCACAACTCAAGACTCTTTATTTATTTTTCGTATTAAATAAAGAGTTCTGAGTCGATAGTGTTTACTACTACTATTTTTCCCAATATTAACGAATTCGAATTTTTTTTACGGCCCGTCTACTACCCAATTAAACTACCACCGCACCCACCACCCCAGCCCTAGGCTAATTAGCGACGAGCGACGATTTGCGCAAGGTAGTTAGTAGGTAATGGTGGAACTTTGTAAATACCTAACGCCTGATGATGAAAGCTGAATCTGTAAGATTTATTTCACCAGATTTTTATTGCGTGAATATAATTAATTTTAAAAAAACTGCTTATATCTTTAAAACTTTTTTACCACGTTTTTACTGAGTTACTATCTGGTTTGTCTGTAATTCCGTGTGGAATTAAGTAATTGATTTTAAACAAATTTTCCGATGAGCAGGAAACGTGACATTTTGAATGTAGCCTAAATTCGGGTGACAATGCAAGAATATTATAAGTAAACGTGATAAAAATTTGTATTTTTTTAAAATTCACTATTTTGTAGAAATAAAGTGCCAAACGATCTTACAGCCCACCTGAACGTCATTGGCTGTAGCAGCCCGTGAACACCTGCAACCAAAATGCTACGGATGCGTTGTCACTTCGGAGAACTAAGACAGAACTCCTAACTGCGCGTAATTATACTGATTCTTTACCGCTCGGTGGCGCAATGAGTTGGGCCATTGAGTGCCGCGGGTTTGAATCCCGCACGAAACAAATTTTTGTATGGCCTACAAATAATTGTACTAAGTCTGGAAGTTTGCTTTAAGCAAATTATGTATGTAGACTGGCCCAGGGTACAAGAGAAAATAGTGTGGGGATAACGTTTTAAAAAAAATAGTGACTATCTATACTCTTGGAACCGAAACAGAAAATAGGCAAGAGGATGGTACCTACCTAGTATTTTTTTAATTATTATCATCTATTGTTTATTAATCTGATACAGGTTTAAATGGTTAAATAATAGCTCAGTTCTAGAAAGTATCAGAGAAAATATACAGGACTATTTAACAGTTTTGAAAATATATTATACTTTCAAAACTGTTAAATATTATACGTATTTTGCCTTACAAAAACCTAATAAAATGATTAAGTGTGCATTTCAAGAATTTAAGTAAACATTTCAAGTATTCGAAGTGTATTTAAGGTGACCAGGAAGTAAAAGTTTTTGGAATTGTTGACCTAGGTTATGCCTAGCTTAATACATAAGGAAATTTATACAAACAGGATAATGCCTCGATGTGAATAATAACTTAAAAGTGACCGTGAGAACAATTTAAAAAAATACATTCATATTAATATTATAAATGTAAAAGTAACTATGGCTGTCTGGTACGTTTAACGGCGGTTTCGGTGAAATTCGATACGGAGAAAGCTTGAATCTAAGGAAAGGGCAGAGGCTACTTTTATTTTAACTCAACCCCTAAAGAGGTGAAATAGGGGTAAATTTGTACGCTAGTCCTTCATTTTTGAAGCTGAATAAGTAAAAACTGGCATGTACTGCTGTGTACTGCTATATACTGCTTCTCCAAAGAGATAACGAAATATGATTTTAGGGTTTTATAGAAATTTAATTCCTAAAGGGGTTTATTATGAAATGTAGGATAGTAGGTATGGGCCCCTTACGATTGTTCGTTAGTTTTTTAAGATTTTTTAATTTTTTTTTTGCGAAATTTTAAACTTAAATTTAACTTTGATTTACTAACTACTAACATAAATTTGATACTTAAAGATTTCCTGTATAAATATTTCCTATATTGGATTTATTATAATTAACCACAAAAACACAACATTAGTAAACATGCTAACCAGAGCCGTAGTAGCTCAGACGGTTAGCGCTCGCTGTAAAGTCACATTACGCGAGAAACCCTGGTTTGATCCCCGTCGGCACCAATGAAATTGTTAATTGCAGTTTTAAATTCTGATTTACCACGTGCTCGGCGATGAAGGAAAACTTCGTGAGGAAACCTGCATGTCTGAGAAACAAAAAAATATTTCGAAGATATGTGAAGTTCGCCAACATGCATTGGGGCAGCACGGCGGACACTTCCTTGCCCTGAAACCCTCGCAGAAATGGGAGGAGGCAGGCGTAACAGGCGTCCCAGCAGTGGGACGTATATAGGCTATAACTTTAACATTTACATGTTTACCAATACGTATGCTAACGGAGTTAGTGAACCCATCATCACATTTATTGATGGTACTGCATCCACGTCTCTCAAAGTCGCTTCTCATTACGAATCTTCAAAATCTTATTAATTCTTTGCTATAATTTGAACTTCTTGAGATAAACGTACCAACATCTTACATATGTACCCCCAAGCTGCAGGACACCCAGGTAGGTTAGTCCCTCAGAGTAACTACACTTGTACAGTCTTTTTGATCCAAGTTGGTTTTATGTATCCAGTACCTGCTTAATATCAGTTGAATCCGATCGTTTAAATTAACTTTTAAAACCCTGAACTTCCGACGCATATTAAATGTACATTAATTTAAAACCCAGTTTAGTTTAGAAGAAGTTTTGTAACGCTGGATATAATCCATCAGCGGTTTAATTAAATTCCCATGTCAGACTCGGATAAGTTAAGCCGCACTATCGCCATCATATTAAGCAACCGGATAGAGTGTAGTTAATGTGCTGTTTCCTTAGAACCCGGCCGGATTCCGTCGGTTGCAACACGGTCACACAGAGTTGGTGATTATACGCACGCACCGCAGATCGACGACTGATAAACTGCTCCATGAGTAGAACGAAGAATGTCGAAGTAACTTATTAGAAGAGGTTTATGCTCGGTGAAAATAATTTAATCCAGATCGAATTTTTGTTACGGTACTCAGTCTCAACGGAGACTATCTACGCAGGACATGATTATAGTGACCAACTGTTTGCACAAGCAATATGTGTTCCCTCTCTCTCTATTCCCTCACTCTTATAGTCCGATGGGACGGTAATCCGACATGAACATGAGGCATGGGGGTGGAATAACACCGCCAACTTCCTGACTCTGGGCTACTGAGAATTTCTTGACAGAAGAACCCAATAAATGATTTTCACCTGGCATGGGATTTGAACGCTCATTACCGGCAACGGCGTTAACGATTAACCAGACCAATGAGGCAGTCATACATCCTCGGTATACTGCGCCATAAGAAATAGATATTAATAAGGACATTCTGACGACAGTATTATTATTAACTACAAACATATCCCAGAGTGCCGTAAGAGGCGACGATGAAAAATGTCACAAAGATGGCTTTCGATAGATGGCGGTATATCCACCTCGTTTACGCCAGACCTAAAATCTTGGTAGCGTTTTTTTATAAAACTATAAAAGTAAAGTAAAGTTACAGCCTATATACGTCGCAGTACTGGGCACAGGCCTCCTCTCATTTCTGGAAGGGTTTTACGGCAAGGAAGTGTCCATTGCGCGAAATATTTTTTTCTTGTTTTTCCAACATGCGGTTAACAATTTCATTGGTACCGTGGGGGGGGGGAGTTTACTTACCCCTGAGCTTCCAAAACTAAAGCAAATACGATCTTAAAGTCAACAAGACACTTGCAACATACTTCAAACAAAGATACCTACAGATGCGTTAACTGAGGATTGAGATGGAATGTCTTTCGGTCTGTATTGTAATTATACTGACGTTCTATATTTTTCAAACCCCGGGTGGTACTTAACCAACTACTTAACTAGGTACTTAACCATGGTACTTTACTACCACCTAGACAAAAATAAAATTTACAGATTATAAAAGTTAAGGAAGACCGGTGCCTCCTGACATAGATTATGGATCAATTGGAAACACTTGCCACTATTAGTTCATAAGATGATTTTTCTTATAGAAGGGTTAATCAAGCATGTGACTTACCTGATAATAAGTGACTACCGTCGCCTGTGAACAACTGTAACACCAGGGGAATTGTAGGTGCGTTGCCAACCTTTAAAAAAGGAGTAAGCTCGTGTCCTGAAGGTCCTTAAACGAAAAATCGGCGACGGTAATCAATTTCACAGAGAAATCGTACGAGAAAGAAAGCTTCTAGTGAATCGCATAGCAATGGGCCCCAAGCATTCAGATGATGTGCATGGTAACGCGAGTTTTGACGTGCGTTTTCGGTTTGAAGATGGTTGCATCCAACTACGGGGCTGCAATATCCGTTTACTGTCTTGTGGTATATTAGCTAGTTTGGCTTTTTTTTTTATAGAATAGGGTGACAAACGAGCACACAGTCCACCTGATGGTAAGTGGTTGCTGCGGCCCATAGACATCTACATCTATCCTCCATTAAAAATCAAAATGCAGATGCGTTGTCACCCGTGAGGACTGAGATGGAATGCCTCGTTTCCAGTAAAAAGGGTCTCCGGTTCTCTACACTCACCATACGAAATACAGCAGCATTAAGCTACTATTTCACGCTGGTATTCTGTGAGAGCGTGGTCCTTCCCCGGTCGAGCCGACCCATTCGTGCTACAACTATACTACTAATATAACTGCAGCATGGCTCTACCACGTAAAAAACATATAAGAAAAAATACAGATTTTTTATTTATTTCATCACACTGAACTGTTTACAATTTTAACAAGTGGGCGGGTTGAGACCGCTGCTACAGATCATTCGCACGCTGTAGTCCGCTTGCGTAGCGTCCGGCCTCTCCGTGTCCTTCACTTAACTGTCACGGAACGATTTGTGATTATGCGCGGTGAAACGAAATTATCTTGGTTTAAATTGGGCGAAACCAATATCTTTTGCCACCATATAGTCCTGCTTCAAAGCGCTTTATCAGATAAGATAAAACCTATTATAAACATACACACCTATGTAGACTTTTATTATTTTACTAGTAGGACCTGGCTACGTATTGCTGTTTCTAAAAAGGTTTTCAAGCAGTAATAACACGCGGGTATTCGAATGTAATGTATTGTCAAAATTTCAAAGCAATCGATGAAGAACTTACGAAAATTTATACATGGTAGAGCCACACTGCAGCTATATTATACTCGTAGTTGTAGCACGAAAGGATCGGCTCGACCGGGGAATGACTACGCTCTCACATAATACCAGCGTAAAATAGCAGCTTGATGCTGCTGTGTTTTATCGTAAGTGTAGAGAACCGGAGACCCGTTTTACTGGAATCAAAGCATTCCATCTTAGTCCTCAGGGGTGACAACGCATGTGTAAATGTAGATGTTTTTGGGGCACAGCATCTACTTACCATCAAGTGGACTGTGTGCTCGTTTGTCACCCTAATTTTATATAAAATAAGATTTATGAGAACAAATAAACTTTTACATCTTTATTTATATGAGGGTAACAAATGAGCAAAAAATTAAGTAACTAGATGCTGTAGTCCATAGACATCTACATCTACTCTCAATTAAGAATCAATATGCTTTGACATCCTTAAGAACTAAGATAGAATGTCTCGTTACTAGTTTAATAGTAAATTTTCGGTGATCTCATCACTACAGCTTGGCTCCACCGCATGAACCAACCCGTTTTCCAAGCGTGGCAACTATGGCAAATACCTCCATTATTAGGCAATCTATGGGGAGGCCTATATTCAGCAGTAGCAGACTTGCCTATACAACTTAGGATGTTTAGCTCTAATCACCTACAAACCTGCCAAGATATACACACGCTCTAATAGCTTGAGCCTTTTCACAATTTACCTGCGCATGACATTTAATACAGCAAAATTGCAGTTCGCTATTATAATAATATTAGTATGACAACGTTTCTTCGTCTCATTAAGCATCCTGCAATAGTACTAAATACCGATATAGCAATGCAATTTAGCAAATATAGTTTATACAATATGTAACGTAATTAACGCACACCCTCAGACACCCCAATTAGTATATTATGTTATAATCATAATACATGCACTGAATTTTTAGTTAAACATTTTTATGCACTGAATATTTATCAAATTAGTTATACTAATTCCGGAAGAATGTTGTGGTCACAGTACAAATCCACGAACGCAAAGACTTTAACATGCTTGAAATAAAGGTCATTTTTCTTTATTTTTATTGAATGACAGAATTAGTAATAATACAAATAAAACTGCACTCTTAAAAGTCTTATTGCCTTAAGTTACGGTCCATTTCAGTTTGACTGTACAGTTTTAGTCACACTAAATCTGTACACTCAAAAGACTGTACAGATTTAGTGTGACTGTAATTTACGTAGTTTTAATTATTTTTGGGATAAAAAATTACCTATATTAAAAATGATAGGAATCGATTCAGTAAACGATTTTAGATTTTAGTAAACGATTTTACAAACTACTTTCTCAAAGTGCGTTAATTATGCGTGTTTATAGCTTGCAAACTATTAATGGTTCGCCTTTTCCCGGCCTTTTTCCCAAAGGGCTAAGACAAAAGACCGCGGCCAAGTGTCTAGGAAAACCCGCGGCCCAGCCCTTTTGAAAATATACGATATTATTTAAACTATAATGTTTTTTCATATAATAATGCTGACAAACGAGCACACAGTCTATAGTCTGTTCGCTAAGATAGTGTCGGTACACCCGGAGGTGAACTTATTATTTTGCTTTCATTTTGTTAGTTTTTACTGTGTTTATTAAATACAAGTTTTTCTATTTCAAGAATAAAAAAGAATATCTACTAATTTATTTTTATGGTTATTGTAATAAAAATGAATATAAATAATAAACACAGCTTAGGTAGCAAAGACCCTTTCACTACGTCGCTTCGTTATGTGCCAAAATTTGCCAGCGGGTGTACGCCCCACGCGGTGACATTTAGGCCTCTGCCTCGAATCTTGCGGGCAGCGGGACGGCAGCGGCGGCGGCGCGGGAGCGGCAGGATCTTATGCGTAAAATCAAATGGACCGACTCTCGAAAACAGCGGCTTGGCAGCGGCGCGGGGGCGGGTAACGAGCGGTGTACTCCAGTCAAGCGGTGACCGCCCGCGCGTCTGTCTGCATTGCAGTGTTGTGCAATTAATTTTTGTGACGTTTCGAAATGTCCTCGGACGTGCAAGAGCAAATTATTTCAGCAATTTTTGAGAGAACACCGATATGTAACGGCAAAGATGTGAACCATAAAAATAGAAGAGTAAATAACCAGTTATGGGAAGAAATTAAAAACGAACTGAATCTAAATCGCCCTTGATAGCTTCAAGAATATAGTCAAAAGTTTCTACGCTCATTCTGGTGTAGTCGTAGAATTTGTCGGGACATTGTCTCTGTTCTTCGTAATTTCGATAAAACTCGGCTTTATTTTTCCTTGCCCTATAAGTAGTAAGGATTCACTTCTTCTTTTGCCCACAGTAAATTGAGCGTTAGAAATAAATTTGAATCAAAAAGATGTTGTCGCCGTTGTTCAGACAACACACCATGAACACATCACTACGCCGCTATAGTGTCGCGCGATCTGCCCGCTAGTTTCGTGAACGGCAATGTTGCCAACCCGAATTTTATAAAATTAGTAGATTATGTGCCAGATGTTGGTAGAAGTTGGTAGAATGTAAAATGCAAAATTGGTAGATCTACCACCTCAACTGAGAAGATTTTTAACTGCTCTTAAAATGTTTATTTTTCAAAACCATACATATTTTTATTGAAAATTTTTAAATTTTCTGCGCTAGGCTGCCCGTTGTTTGCTATGAATCTTTTAGAACGCTACAATCCCTCTAGAGTCTCCGTGCAAATTCTATTTCTCTGGAAGGTTTTCATATTATTAATCAATCTCTCAACGTTGGCGCTAGTATGTGGAAGTGCGAGTAATTTTCTCACGAATTCGCATAGCAGGGGAAACATTAGAGACTGGTCTCCTTTTTTTAATGGATGAAACATGCTTCCAGATTTCTTCAGGTGTAGGATCCACATTTTTTTCTGTGAAATGAAATGTCGTGTTTCTTAATAATCTCCACTCTCGGTGCAATTCGTTCATGTTTTCTGAGCAAAGTTCTAAAAATAAAAATGTAATGTAAATAAAAAAAATATTCTAGAGTGGACAACATTAATAATTAATTATGTTTAACTTGCCTGGAAACTGAATTCCTAAATGAGCAATAGTTGCGACTGCATGTTTTTCAATGATATGTTTAGGATTCATAAATTTAAGACATTTTAATCTTTGCTTTTCATCAAAACAAAAACGCTGCTTTATTTGTTTTACACTCTCCATATAAAAGAGAATGCATTTTTCTTTAAACTGTTCTATTTCCATTTCATTACTAAGTATTGTTTCAATAAGAGGGAAATAACATTGCCACCAAGGTATATTTCTTCAATTGATACATGGTGTTGTTTATTTTCATATTCTAAACTCAAAATTTTGTTCTCTAAATCCAAGTTAAGATCCTTTCTACTGTTTTTTTCATCTTCAGTCAGCTGCAATAATTCTGGTTTAATAAAACATTCCAAGATAGTTTTGTATGTTGTAAAAATCCGTTCATATAACAAATAAAGTTTAGGACTTTCTGATTGCATTTCTTTATTAATGTCATGGAAATAGAGCAACACATAATTCAAAAAATTTAAGTATAGCTCTGTTGAAGGATCCATCCACTTCACATGGATGATCTGAGCTGCAAGTAGCCTGTCATTCAAAATAGCATTTTGGAAGTATAACTTTAAAGCTGGAAGCTGTTCTAAAAGCCGTTTGACCGCAGAAAGTAGAGACAGCCATCTTGTTTGAGCTGTGTGTAGAAGTTTGTGGGGTTTTATATCCAGGAAAGACTGGAATTCTTTATAGTCACCCAGACGTTTTGGGCTTCGTTTATAGCCTGGACTCTATGTATGCTGGACAGCTTGACGCATCTTTGCATGGCTCACGCAACACATAATAATTCAAAGTGGTGATATGTTAAACTAATTATTAAAATAGGTAGTTTTTAGGTCTAGGGTGGTAGATAGGTAGACTGAAGTGAAAATTGGTAGATCTACCAATAAGTTAGTAGATATGACATTACTGGTGAACGGGTCTGCGTTGCCCGCCCCGCTCCCGCGCCGCCGTCGCCGTCGCTCCGCTGCCCGCAAGATTCGAGGCAGAGGCCTTAATGTCGCGGCGGTGCCTTTGACAAGATGCGGCACGTACCAACGCGGCGCGACTATAAGGCGACTGTATCTAAGCGAACACATTATAATGTGCACACAGTATACCGGTATACCTGATTCAACACCTCGTTTACAGCACAAAGGGTCTCCAGTTTTCTCCACTCACTATATTAAACACAGTAGCAGGCCTCTTGCTACCTAATCAAGACGCGCCCGGGTGAAATAACGCAGTCAGGGCTAGCGCGTTAGAGACGATTGAATGTTAAAGTTTTTTAACGCTGTTTACGTATATAACTTTTTGTAAATATTGTTGAAATAGTTTTTAGTATATTTAATTATAGGATAAAATAGTTCAAAAGTTTTAATGTAATTTAAGAACTATATATTATGTATATTACCCATTATTTAATAAATTTTAATATGGCAAAACGTCGTTTCTACTATAATTGTTGCGTGGATAGACGCTAAATAACCAACAAAATGTTTTAAATATATCATTCTTTATTACCGAAGGATTTTATTAGGAAGTTATGAAACGTGAAATTATTTAATTTTTATTGTTAGATAGGTACTTATAGCAAAAAAGAATTAAGTAATAATTTATTTAGTGTCTACGAAATTTATTACAAAATTTAGTACAAATTTACTTCACCATCCAAGTATTTACTTACACGCCTATACTTGTCTTTTGTGATTAAAATATTTTAAGTTATAATAACATAAAATACTAAAATTAAAGCTTTGTATACTAACAAGATTTTTAACTAAGTAGAATAGATAGAATATATAGAAGAATAGAGAATCGTATTTCAGATTTATCTGTTGTTTACACTATCTACCTATTTCTTCCGAACCAAGCGTTGCGAATTGCGATTCCCGATGAATGACCTTGCAATTTGCATGCGTTAGGCATCTCAGAACTCACATAGGGGCAAAAGTATGGTCAGTCGATCATAATCAGAATAGGTACTTCACCTAAGTAACATAATTAACATTTCGCAACGTTGAATAAAAATAAATTTACGGATTTTATCGCGTTTATTTCATTACTTTTACTTATTTTTAATTCCCGACGTTTCGGGTGCTTTACAGCACCCATGGTCACGGGGGGACTGAGATGTTTGATGTCCCAATGTCATAGTTAGTCCGGCTACCTTCAGTTTTTGAATATTAATTTTTGGTTCGATTTACGCAAAACGAGCTTATAGTATCATGAAGTCTTGCAGTGGTATGCTTAGGTTTGGGTTTAATTTTGTTAATTATAGGATCCCAAGCAGGTGGCAGCACCCATCCATCTTCTCTATTGAAATTTGGATGTTTTTTAATTTCAATAGCCTCGCGTATCATCCTTGGTAGGAATCGGTGTTCTTTTGCGAGAATTTGTGGTTTATCAAATCGAATGTAATGGTGGGGACGATCTTGAACACGTTCGCAGACTGCAGACTTCCCGAAGCGTCGGTGCTTCACGTCAGCTATATGTTCTTTCACGCGGATTTTTATGGATCGTTTTTATGGAAGAGAGACCACATTCACAATCTAACTTGTACACTCCTGCATCTTGTAGAGAAATATTACCCATGATGGATGATAAAAGTTGATTAATCTTCTTCGGCGGCTTGTAGTATATTTTAATGAAAGCTCGCTTCAAGATGTAGCCAACCTTGTCTGTGACTCCTCTGACATATGGTAGTACAGCAGGTACACGCTCGACTGTGGATGGCTTCACTCGGTCACTGTGACGTAGGCGCGGGACCCGAAGCTTGTTGTCTTGCAATACTTGCTTGACGTGCTGAAGTTCGGCGGCTAGATGTTTTCTGTCACAGATCCCTCGTGCTCTCTGAAACAAAGATTTACCCACGGTAGCTAACTGTGAAGGATGATGGTGAGATTCACCATTTAAATATCGGTTGGTATGGGTCTTTTTTCTATACACAGTGTGACCAATTGTGTTATTAGGATTTCGAATGACTAAAACATCTAAGAAAGCTAAAGAATTATTTGCCTCTAACTCCATTGTGAATTGTATTTTAGAGTTTATAGTGTTAAGGTGGTTTAAAAATGCAGTTACTTTGTCAGATGGTAAAATTGTGAAAGTGTCGTCTACGTACCGCTTGTAGAATCTTGGATTTACAGGAGCAGTAAGAAGGGCTTTCTCCTCGAAGTCCTCCATGAATATGTCGGCGACTATGGGAGATACAGGTGATCGCCCATCGCCACACCATCTACTTGCTTAAAGAACTCTTCCTTCCACAATAGATAGCCAGATGTGAGGCAGTGTTTGAGTAATACTGCATATTCAGCAGGCATGTTATTATATTCTAGCTTTCTAGTTATAATTGATATGCAGTCTTCAATAGGTAGGCATGTGAATAGTGACTGAACATCAAAACTGACCATAGTTTCATTGTCAGCAAGATGTAGGTCTTTTATCTCACTAACAAAATGGTATGAATCCTTTGTGTGTGCTCTGGTATGTCCTCTCAGTGGTGACAGTACTTTTACCAAGTGTTGTGTCAGCTTATAAGTTGGTGAATCGATCTGGCTCACTATAGGACGTAGTGGAGCGTTTGGTTTGTGTATCTTCGGTAACCCATACAACCTCGGTGGTTTGGTACATGATGGTATTAGCGAATTCACGTCGAGATTTAATTTTTCGGAGTATTTCTTTATTAAATCGCTAGTTGCTTTAAGCGTGTTAGTTGTAGGGTCTGTTTTGACCTTTTTGTATGTACTTTCATCCGATAAAAGCTGTAGTATTTTAAAATTATACTCTGACGTGTCCATTATTACCGTAGCATTTCCTTTATCCGCGCGGAGAATCGTTAGCTCTGGTCTGTTCCGTAAGTTAATCAACGCTGTAAATTCGTCTTTAGGAAGGTTTGGTTTCGGCACTGAACTACGACGTAGCAAGGACGAAATATCTTGACGTATAGCCTCCAAATCTTCCTTACCAATATTATTTTTAAACAGACAATCCTCAACGCTGCAGATAATATCTTCGTACGGGATTTTTCGCGGTGTTAATGCGAAGTTCATTCCCTTCGCTAACACCTTTATTGTTGGTTCGTCCAGTGTATGTTTTGACAGATTATAGACCGTGCGTTGTTTATTGTTTGCGTCTGTGGTCAACGGTTGTGTTTCGTTCTGACGTTGACTTAGATGGGATTTGATTGGCATTTGATTTGATCGTTAATTTTTGGTATTTTTCTATTTGTTTATTTTTGCATTCATTGTATTTTGCTGTTTCTCGTTTGTTTAAAGTTTCGATGCAATTATTAAAATCAAATGTCGTTAAAACTGTCTTTAGTTCACTGAACAAATTGTCCCCCCGTGACCATGGGTGCTGTAAAGCACCCGAAACGTCGGGAATTAAAAATAAGTAAAAGTAATGAAATAAACGCGATAAAATCCGTAAATTTAGTTTTATTCAATGTGTAGTGTTCGCGTAAATTTAAGAAATCATTATTTCGCAATGTATTTTTTTACTTTCTATTGACATCCCTTTATAACCTCAGAAAGTCCGCCGTGACTTAGGAAGCGGAAAAGATGCAAAGTAATATGGACACTAACGCGCAGCGATAAAGTTTTATTTAGCTTGCGTGCGTGATTTGTCTGATTAATAATAATTATGTAGGCTATTAAACATCGGCAAGCAGTCGACATCAAAGGAGTGCAACTTCTGTACGTAGTACTATTATTTTTTCTGTGACAGTAGCATTATTTTGTTGTTTCAAAATAGTGTTTGAAACTTAAACTATGCAAATATAAATGTATACTATGTAATAATATGCCTGTAATTAGTTCTGCAATCATCAAACTGCCAAAAATCGGAGCATTGGCTAAAAAATTGCATGCTGCGCAGGCTTGTGGGCTATGTGATCAATTTTGATTAACGTTTTTAAATGTTTGTTGTGATTGTTTCGGGTTCGGGTGTACAATGAAGGCATCCACGACTTTTTCTAGCATCAAGGCAGCGTCATTTAATAACGAGGTGAAACACTTGCCAGATTCCATAGCGCGGGAAGCTAACTTGTTAGAAAAATGGAGAGGTTAATGTTTCTCTTTGTAATATTAGTCATCATCATCATCATTACAGCTCTTCACAAGTCCACTGCTGAACAAGGAATGTCACAAAGCATTGTCTTGCATCTACACTTGGCCTACCGGTACGAGGGTGCCACTCGAGAACCTTTTCCCCAACGGTTGTCGGTTCTTCGAGCTATATGGCCGGCCCCTTGCCACTTCAGCTTACTAATCATAATGTATATGAATTGGATTAGAAATGAATAAACCAAACTACGCATATTCCTAAAATAGAAGATTTAAAAAAAAGTGTAAAAAAATAAAGTATACAAAACAGGTATTGTTTTGCGTATAAACATTGTAAGTACGTACACTTCAAACCGAAAAACTCATAATTAAATCACAACTTTTCAATGATAATTTCACTATGTGACCACCTACGTAATAAATAAATTCACCATAGCCAACTAGCGACATCTGGTCAATTAATGTGCGTATTAAAATAGAGACAATAGTCATGTAATAAAAATAATAATTTCCTCTCCCTGACCGAATTTTGGTCACGGCGGCCAGCCTCAACGGAGACTAGCCATCGGCGCAAGACAGGATTATTGTGCCCAAGTATACACGCAAGCACAACAGGTGCACTCTCTATTCCCTCCCTCTCATTATCCAATGGTACGGTAAACCGACACGATCGGAGAGACATCAGGCGTAGGACAAACGGCTTTACGTGCTTTCGAGGCACGGATGTAAGACACCGCTAACTTTCTGACAGCTACTGAGAATATCCTGACGGAAAAAGTCAAAAATTGATTTTTAGCCCGACCCAGGATTCGAAGCCAGGACCTCATGATCAGCAGTCGCACTACTACATTCACTAGACCAACGAGGCAGTCAATAACGAAAACCTTGTTTTAAAGAACACGATTAAGTACTTGTGAACCGTAACATTCAATTAGATAGGCCGTAATCATAGATTGATTCAAATGCGGCCAATGTGCCAATTGAAACTGAGTATTAGTCGCGATACTTCTGAATATCTACTACCCAATATCGTTCCGTGGGTGTCGTAAAAGGCGACAGAGAGATATTAAAACAGTAGATGGGCAGTAGCATCTTTTTGTTACGAACTCAAAATAATAACCGCCTGCACCTGCATTTTGATTCATAATCGAGGATAGATGTTGCTGTCTATGGGCTACAGCAACCACTTATCATCAGGTGGACTTTGTGCTCGTTTGTCACCCATATCCTATAAAAAAGACCATTGTCCAGCAGTGGTCTTTTATAGGCTGTAACGGATGGAAGAAGCACTTCTTTAATTCACTGCCATGGATCCATGCGTAATATTATTGCATGGCCTTCCCCTTACATATTCTACGCCACCGGTGTACTTTATTTTAGTGCTGTTATGTTCTAATTAAGAAGTGTTTATCATTCATGTGTATAATCAATCGATAGGAAAATTGTGGCACACCAGATGGTGCTGGCGTGGTGAACCGTTTTACAATAAAGTACAAATAAATAAATAAAATGTCAAAACTAGTGACGTGGAGCAAAGTCAAAAATGCGAGACGTCTGATACTACGGTCGCCAGTGAAGATTAAGGCAAATCATATCAACAGCTAAAAAACCTAACGTCCAGCTGTTTAGTTCTATAGGTTCTGTAAGAAGCAAAAGAAGAAAAATGGAGATGGGCATATTCCTGATAAAAAACGAAAACTATTTAAAATAAACTGCAGTTGTCAACCTGCCTACCAAGTAAGGCAACTATGGTAATGCCTGATAGGGGAGATTTTGCAATAGCCATTGAGGCTTTTATTCAGCAATATATAATCTGTAATGAATGGATACAAATACGCCACAATCACAAGTAACAAATACGGAAATCCCAACGTAGCCTTGATACTGTCACTTTTGCAATAACTGGCCTCTGACACACTTAAAGGTTTTATGTTTTTTCATTCGATGAAAAAGAGGTTTCCTTCTTTGAATGAAATAAAATTACAGCCTATATACGTCACACTGTTAGGCACAGGTACACACAGTGTGTAGCAATTAGTTCCATGCCCTGCTCTTGTGCCTGTTGGCGAACTTCTTTATGTCCCAAAATATTGACATGTTGGTTTCTTGACGTTGTTTAAAATTGCTATTAACAATTTAATAGTAAATAATCTGTATTTTATTTTCAACTGCACATTAAAAGACAAATATTACATATAAAAATATAAAATAACCGCTATTTTCTTGACATCAACAAAACAGGCTAGTGAAAAAAGAAAACATTTGAAATCGCTCAAAATTATTTGATGGCAACATTTTAAAATTCTTTGGCTACAATATCTACTCTGAGTTTGATCACAGAATGTTTATTATATGTGTTTGATATTGGCAGTATAAATGAAAACAAATAACTACCTTCATGTGTTAGACAGTGTGAGTGTTAACTCGAACAATTAATGTTTAAATTAAATTAAATTTCATGAATCTGTAACTCATATTATATATAAATTTTAGCTTTCTACACTCCATCTCCATAATAAACTTTAGCCATACCAAGTCTCATACTCTTTCATGCACGCAGTATGGTTTAAAAGCGATAAAAAGTTTTTACTTCACGTATTAATACGTAGATGTGTATTTCGTAGCTAGTTACTTTATCCACAGGTCCTTGCGGATCTTGATTAATCTTGAATAAAATACTTAATGTTCCAGTTGTTTAATATTATCTTCCGCCTCTTTAGTGTTTTGCTGGACGTTCTTCTCATACAATAACAATCATTTGACAATAGGAAAAATGCAGATACCTTGTCACCCTTGAGAACTAAGATGAAATGCCTAGATTTTTCGCTACCCGTAAAAAGGGTCTAGCGTTCTCTACATTATATATACGAAATACAGTAGCATTAAGCTACTATTTTACGCTGAAGTCATATGAGCATGTGATCCTGCTGTTGAGCAGACCCATTCGTGCTTATTAAATAACAATGATTTCATAAAACTGACAAAGACATTGCAGTGGCCACCATGACAACTCTTTTAGGACAAAAAATTGCTTAATTTTCTCAGTTTGAATATCACGACACCCGCAATATTAAATGTGGCAATAAATTGTTACTTGTCCGTTTCGTATTGCGGGCTTACTGTCTCAAACACATATTTAACATGTCAAAACCATCCAATATATGACATAGAAACAATAAAAGCCGCCTAAATATGCATTGTTCTACGCAAAAGTTCCCAGGCCGGCCAAATTATAGTGTGTTACCTAATGCAGAAGTTTGCATTGATATAACGCGGTACAATGCACTATGTAGAGCGGCGACCCCGGCCTGGTTGCAACTATAAAATTTGAGTGAGAGAAAATTTTAATCCAGCAAAATTGCGAGGTCGTGTGACAAACGTGTCACTTGATGGCTTCGCGGCTCAGTAACTTAGCAATGAGTGTCAGCGTTATGGGTCGCGAGTTTGAGTTTCGCACGGAACAAGTATTTCTATGGCCTACAAATAATTGTTTCAGGTCCTGGTGTTTGTCTTTGTGAAATTTATGTTTGTAAACTGTCTCCACGATACAGGAGAATATCCTAGTCTGGATATAACGTTTTATAAAAAATAAATACAAAGAACTTATGCATCGCGTGTTGACAAAGAAGCATAACAAGCGCCACGCATTTCTGGCTTGGTGGAAACACTTCCGAGTGTAGAAAATTTGTTTTCTCTTCGTAAAAATTTCACTACATGCATTTATTTTGTACTATATTCCCCAAGATTCTCAGTTATCACTGAACATCATCGCTGTGGTTTCACTACAACACAATATCAAATTTATTAAATTTACGTACGAGTGCAAGTGCAAGTGCAAGTGTCAAGTTCATTAAAGTTTTGTGCAGTGCGTCAATAGCCTGTGGAAAAATAAAGTCTTTCTTTCTTTTTCACGTTGAAGGCAAACCGCAATGTACGTTTACGTGGTTGAACCATGCTGTGTATATCGGCTACAGCATGAATGGGTCGGATCGACACGAGCAGGGGAACGCTCGCACGGAATAGCAGCATAATGCTGCTGTTTTTCATATTGATGAGAGATTTCATGGTGATGAGAGCCGGTGTCTATTGTAGTAGTAATCAGGCATTTCACCATAGTCGTAAGGGGTGACAATGCGTTAAATATAATATTTTTAATTCTGATGATAAAAAGCTATAACAGAAACTTTTTTATTCAATGTAGATTATAACAATACTTATTGAAAGTCACTTTTTTTATTTACCACTGGTTCGCAAAAAAAACCTCTGTCCTGGGAAGAACCAGCAAGAAACCCAGCGGGACTATTTTTTTTCCAATAATAGCTTACAATCATGTTTACAATTAGCAACACAAGAAAAATTAGAAATAGCTTGGTAGCGATCACCCTTCCCACGGGTTATTATTAACCATAAAATATTTAATATTAGGAATAGTAAATATTTTCTTATTCTGTTATAATTTTTTTTTAAATTGAGGTTCACCCCTTTGTCAGCGACGAATTTTGTCGTCAATATATAATCAAGTTATTAGCTATTATAATAATAATTGAATAATCGCTTGAAACGAAACATTGCCTACAATTTATGTAGATCAAACATTTCAAGTAATTTGCTTGTATCTGTACATAGAACACTTGTTTAGTACAAAGAAAATTTGTATCTGTATAATATATAAATTATATAACAGCGTATTGAGATCGCGTAACATCTAATGAATGATATTACATATTTAATATAGCACCCTGTAACAAGTTGTACTGGTTAGTTCGCTAAGAAGTTACGCTTTGTAAATCCTTATATAACATGAAGTGTTCATTTCTGGTTCTCCTGTGAGGTAGCTGTGTAAGAGAATTCGTCATCCCATATTATCTCATGGGTGTTGTAAGAGGCGGATTTGCAAAAACGGATTGGCGACTCCGTGGTGCATTGGCTTAGCATTGCGCTAATGGCAACGGGTTCGAACACGAAACGGGTTTGGATGATTGTCCGTGTGCAATTTATGTTCGAACACGGAACGGGTTTGGATGATTGTTCGTGTGCAATTTATGTTCGAACACGAAACGGGTTTGGATGATTGTCCGTGTGCAATTTATGTTCGAACACGAAACGGGTTTGGATGATTGTCCGTGTGCAATTTATTTTTGAACACGAAATGGGTTTGGATGATTGTCCGTGTGCAATTTATGTTCGAACACGAAACGGGTTTGGATGATTGTTCGTGTGCAATTTATGTTCGAACACGAAACGGGTTTGGATGATTGTCCGTGTGCAATTTATGTTCGAACACGAAACGGGTTTGGATGATTGTCCGTGTGCAATTTATGTTCGAACACGAAACGGGTTTGGATGATTGTCCGTGTGCAATTTATGTTCGAACACGAAACGGGTTTGGATGATTGTCCGTGTGCAATTTATGTTCGTATACTGCCCTCACCATAGAGGCTAAAATTCTAGTGTAGAGGTAATATTTTTAAAATAAGAACAAATTGCATGGCTTCCGACAGATGGCGGTATAACTGTTTCGTTTCGATCGGTGACGGACAGCAGCGCTAATCGTGCGAAACGTCTGGTACTCGTACCGCGATCGTCCATACGCTAAGCATGACGTAAGGCAAATCACATAGTACGGGAGTAGCCTATGTCCAGCAGTGGACTGCTGCAGACTGACGATAATGAAGGTATAGCAGCTATATTGTGGTTGCAGCACGAATGGGTCGGCTCGACCGGGGTAAACTACGCTCTCACAGAATACCAGCGTAAAATAGCAGCTTAACGGTGCTGTGTTTCGTATGGTGAGTGTAGGGAACCGGAGACAATTTTTACTAGAAACGAGGTATTCCACTTCAATCCTCAGGGCTGGCAACGCATCTGCATTTTGATTTTTAACTAAAGATAAATGTAGATATCTATGGACCACAGCATCCACTTAACATCAGTTGGACTGTGTGCTTGTTTGTCACCCTTATACTATAAAAAAGGTATTTATCGTTAATTCTATCTAAATTCTAGTACGTGGTAGATTCATGCCGGTTAGTGTAGAGAACCGGAGACTCTTTGTACTGGAAATAAGATATTCCGCCTTATTCCTCAGGGGTGACAACTTTTTTACATTAACCGTGAATATGTGTATGTCTATGGCCACAGTGTCCAATAATTGGGTTGCAAAAAATTTTCTTACAGTACAATATTCAACAAAGGTGTGTTACGTGTCGCATATAACATTTACTGAAAAATTGTTTTTTCTCTAAATCTTATTTTGCAAAATTACGATAGTTAATTTACTTATTTTGTGGTTAATGTCTTTATGTAAAAATAATTTGTAATTATAATATTTGTCTACTGGTAGTATTACCACAGAATAAATAATAGAACTAGTAGTGATTTCATAGTTATATGATGTATTTTTAATACCGCGAACATTCTGACACCAAACCTCTAAGATGAAAAAATAGCTTTTGAGCATCCTGAACTTTCGTCGGTCGCGGTCACGGGTCACGGTTAGTCTAATTCGATAAAGTGGCTAATATTACATTGATTGTATAATATATAATATAATTAAGAAAACATTAAGTTTATTAGCACAAAATGATCACTGAAAAAGTTACTATAAGATACCTATACCTTTTTAACTTACATTAGTATAAGAAGCAAACAAAAAATAACTTAAACGAAGACATGAAACAATCTTTACACCTGATCGGTGTAGAAATATTATAACTAGAAATTTATAACAGGAGCTACCATTTTGATGAATTCATTAAAGGTGACGTGAAGATAATATTATTACCTAATTAAAACACACTAAAACAAAAAGTCAACTCTAAAGTTCATTAAAGATTTTTATTAAAGACTTTACTCGATCCATTATTATGACTATCTATGACTTAACACACCGTTTCTGGAAGTTTGTTTTGTTTAACAATACAATGATTATCGACCGAGCGTCGTGGAATTTTAATAACTTCAGTGCCATCAGTGAGGTTAAAACCACATTTGAATAATTTGCTAGTTAAAACTGTTATATGCTTAATACCAAAACTAAAAAAGTAGGACGATATATAGCCGTGGAAACGCAGGAGCTAAGCTAAGTGTCATAAATTTAACAATACACGTCGTTGAGGTGATATTAAATAAGGTCATATTAATTCATGTTGTATGGCGCGAAAAATTTATGTTTTTGTAGTCTAAAACAAATCAAGTTGCCACTTTCTGTTGCAATCGACCTTGAGAGCAAGCAACAACAAAGAAAACAATATTATGTCGTGTGTACTCGGATCACTTTTACATCATAGACGCTAATATCTTCGAAAATTACCGCTTTGTTTTCGACACAAGGTCGCGTTTGTTGCTCTTCTAATAACTTACGGTTTTTGTGAATGGTTGTAACCCAGATTGTATCGACTCGCGGTATCCAACGTGTACTATGAAAAGTACTTACAAGCATACTATAAACGAAATGCACGATCGCAAACACACACTAAGAAAGCTACTCGCTTATATCAAACACACACAAATAAGAAATATGCAGTTCATTGTGTAAGGAGTAGGCAGTACATAGTTTTTTGTGCGGAAAGATGCACAACTGTTTACGTTGTCCGATTTACAAACACGTCTATCTGCATATTTAGAACGTTGACCTAAAGATGCCTCTTTAATGAGACTGATTTCGTTAGTTACCTTAATGTATTCGTTTTTGTTGGTATGTGATGATGTTCATTACTAGCAATCATAGTCATTATTATGTAAACAAAATTAAAAGCTTATACTACTTATATTGAATTATTAGAAAAGGGTTACAAATGAGTTAACAGACTTCAAATAAGTAGCTATTCCCAACAAGTTTTAAACAAAAGTTTAAAGATGAGTTGTTTTCCTTGAGGATCAATGTGGAATGACTTACAGCATGTAATTATAATCGCTTTCCTGCCCTAGATACCTGAAGCTGCAGTGTGTAACGCTGGTGGGAACCCTAGTGGGTTCCGTTTTTAAGTTTAGTTTTTCGTGTTTAGTTTAGTTTGATTGTGTAAGCGTATTAGTATTAAATTGGAGTGTTATTCATAATGAAATCTTCTTTTGTGTTACGAAATATTAATTATGATTTCTATTAAGCCTATCAATTATTTTTTTATTAACTAGTTAATAGAACTACTTTTCCTAGGAGTCCGTATAGGTATTACGTATTTAGATGATTTATTTCTGCCATCAAATAGCAGCAGTTCTGAAGGATATAATATCTTTAGAGACATTCCATCTTAATTCGTAGAGGTTACAATAATCTGTAATTTTCTTTGTTTCGAAGTTGCCTGCAGATTTAGTTTCTGAGGTGTCAATGCTGTTAGCCTTTAGGATTTTACAGCTTCATCGAACGAAGGGCTCGGGACCTTTAAGGTCGTCGGAATTTAGCGGAACCGGGGGTTCTATTAAAAAATTACGGGGTATCAGGAAACTGACCGTAACGTTTGGAGCGGAGTGTGAGAGCCTGATCGACCACATGCGTGTAGGAATGTGTCACGATGTTATCAAATTGACTTTAATATTTCCTTGAATTTTTATAGATTGACAGAAGTTCGTAATCTCTGTATAGATTGGAGTTTCGCTGATATTACCGAGCTCGGCGGTTTTGCGAACGATGCTAATTTGGATGACTTGGAGATCGTGCAAACTATGTTTTGGCGCATTTGCGAAAGTTACATTTGCTTGGTACATGACAGATCTTACGAAAGTTTTATAAAGATGGAGCTTGTGCTTTAAGGACAATTTGCTGTTGCTGTTGACTAGTGGATGGATGTGACTAGAAACGAATTTGGTTCGGTTGCGGACATTGCGAATGTGTTTCGCGAAGGTCATACCGTGGTCCTTATCAATCCCCTATGTATTTGGGTGTCGTTTCCCAGGTAATTTGGTGGCGGAGTAGGGTAATAGTGCCTAACGATTTTTTTGGATTTAAGTTCCGACTTTTCTCAGGATTCACTTTGATTCTCTATAAACGAAACCAATCGCCTAAGCGATCGGCGGCTCTTTGAAACATCTTGGTGAGAAATTTCTTATTGTAATAGGCTACAAAAATGCAGTGTCATCGGCGAAGAGATCAGTATTAACTCTTTTCTCAATTCTTCCATTGGGAATTGCCCACAGGTGTCCATGGGCTAGCTACTTATCATCAGGTGGACTGTAAGATCTTCTATAAATTCTGTTACTACCTATCCATTGCTGAACATAGGCCTCCTCGTATTGATCACAGTTGCCACGCTTGGCAAGCGACCTGGCCACCCAGTTTTTAATTGCTGCCTATCTCCTGTGCTGCTCATCGCCCTTCTCTCTGTCGGCTCTTATGATCAGGGGATGATATGGGGTAGTAGATATTCTTACACTGCGACTACACGGTTTTGTAAATTCTGTTTCATTAAAAAATAGAAGTGGCAAACGAGCATGCGGCTCACTTGATGGTAAGTTCCTGTCGCCGCTTATAAACAGCAAAGTAATCGGAAGTTACATTTCTTAAAAATTTTGTTATCTATTTACCACATACAACCAAAAATATCTGGTCGTTGGTTTTTCCTAACTCTGATACGTTCAAATTGTAATTTATCACGTGTTATTGGTTGCGAGGTATTGGTAACAACCAGTAACCAAAGCTGCAGAGATTGTATACGAGCCCATTCGTTCTAACGCAATTTCTATGATAATTCTAACACAGACGTTACAAAAGTAACTTAATATCTGAAGGAAGCGAATAAATATTGATCGATTCTAGTCGCTTCTTAGGCAGAATGATCTAAATACCAGTGACTGAAGTTTATTGTAAAACCTTTTTAATATGTTTTTGCAATTTAAAAAAAAAGAAGTATTGAAATTACATTAATTAAACAATTAAGAATAAGTACAATGATTTCTTATGTTTACGTGAACACTACACATTTGAATAAAACTAGTTTTTGTGGACTTTATCGTAACGTCGGGAATGCAAAATAAGTTAAATATACGCAACGTAATCCATAAAAACTAGTTATATTTAAAAGTTTGAGCACATTGAATAATACTACTATTGCATTGCTTTTAGATTTAGGCCGAGGCTTAACATTATTGGAAATACATTCAAGAAGTTGACGAATGCAGATATCTCAGGACCGTGCTTTGTGGTATTCCTTGAGGGGATACACTCCATTCTATATTCAGCAATGGACTTGTGAAGAACTGTTATGATGATGTTGAATAATTGGCTAACGAGCTAACATTCCACCGGAAGTACAAAAGCTTTAGCAGCTTGCTTTTTTAAAGAGTAAGAGTGACAACCTAGCACACAGTCCATCTGATGGTAAGAGTATGCTGTGGCCCATATACACCCTCATTTATCCACAATTAAGAATCAAAATGCAGATGCGTTGTCACCCCTGAGGAATAAGATGGAATACTTCGTTTCAAGCAAAAAGCATCTCCGGTTTTCTACACTCACCATATGAAACACTGCAGCATTAAACTACAACATTTTACGCTCGTATTCTACGAGAGCATGGTCCTATCCCGGTCGAGCCGACTCATTCCTGCTACAAATATAATATAGCTGCAGCGTGACTCTAGTACGTATAAATGCTTATTGACACCGTTTAACACTTCATACAAAGAAATAACATAACTCTCTACCTTTAAGTCTACTGGTTCTTCTACCTCCTTAATAATCCAATAGAATACAATATTGGGGGTAATTCTAATCTCTGTTTAGAAATACGTAAGTAAAGTAATGCTAAGATTCAGTCGCCATATGCCCCCCAAACCGTGCGGGTTTACTTACGATATTTTCTTCACCATCGAGTACTTGGTTAATCAACTCTTAAACTGCAATTAAAAATTTCATTGGTACCGACGGGAATCGAATCTACGGTCAATAAACGGTTAGATATACGAGACGAGTGCTTAGCCACTGCTTCTACGGCTCTCTGGCTAAAGTAGGTAAAGAGACAAAACCACAAGCAGTTAGATTCTTGTAATAATAACAGACATTATTATTTTCCCTGCTGTTTTATTTAAAAGATAATATTAGCGTGAAGGCCATTTAATTAAAATAAATGTTGCAATCATGCAAGTTGAAACTTAATATTATCTTAAATTTTTACCCCGATTATCAGTTCTGATGTCTTTCTGACCAATTTCGTCAGTGATTAATACTTTATTCATACGCCTCATTAACTCTTGTTGGGGTCGTCGGTCAATGTATCAATTTCGTAATTGGCGTAGCGTTGAGATATAAATTTTAATTATTTCATATAACACAACAGAATAAGTACCCTCGATATCAGCATATGAGTACTTGCCTAATAATTTCATTTACGCGAGTATACTAAGTTCGTTAAGAGAAATGTCACGAGTAAAACCTGCATAATTGGAAAAAAAAAAAACAATTTTGACGACATATTGTGTAAACTACTAATGCATTAGCAGTTTGAAGTTTCCATACATTACGTGGTAGAGCCACGTTGCAACTATATTATAGTTGTAGCACAAATGGGTCAGCTCAACCAGGGTAGGACCACGCTTTCACAGAATACCAACGTGAAATAGCAGCTCCATGCTTGTGTGTTTCGTACGGTGTGTATAACTGGAGACCCTTTTAATTTGAAATGATGCATTCCATCTTAGTCCTCAGGAGTGACAACGCATTTGCATCTTGATTCATAATCGAGGTTAAATGTAGATGTCTATGGGCCGCAGCATCCACTTACCATCAGGTGGATTGTGTGCTCGTTTGTAACCCTATTTTATAAAAATAATACAGACCATAAAAATCAATGCTGAAAATAGGGCTTCCTTTTAGATGCCTCCATATTTTTACGATATGTTTATCCATACTTGCCATGCTTGGCAAACAAGTTGGCAACCACAGGATTTTATTATTCTGAGTCATCATCAGGAAGCGGCTGTCCATCTCCTATTTCCAGTTTCCCTCTGTCACCTCCTACGACATCCATGGGAAAATTTGGAGTAGTAGATATTCTTACACCGCTACTACACCATATCGGTAAATACAGTTCGAATGTTTGTTCACGTGTGATTAACGTGTGCAAAAGGCATCACGACACAATTGAAAATCCTAATGTGGGTAACTTTATTAAAAAAAAGAAATAGTCTAAGAATGGATGTGGTAAAGTCACGCTGCATCCATAGTAAAAAGAAATATTGATATTGGTATCATTCAGTCGATCAACAAAATCAACAACGGTTAACGTAACAGTATTACGCGTCGATACCAAAATAAAACCGCACGCAAGGTCGCCGGTATCCACTTGAACTTGTTTAAGCAGAAAAAACCTCAGACCTTTCTAATCTTATCGCTGGTTCGGGCACAAATGTAAGTTAAAGATAATAATGATTTTATTTTAAATGGTTTGTAAAAATCTATAATTTTTTTTTTGGAAATTTGTTATTTTCAGTAGAATATGAGTGACAAACGAGCACACAGTCCACCATATACATCTACATCCATCCTCGACAAAGTATCAAAATGCAGATGCGTTGATCCCAAGCACAAAGGTGGAATGTCAGATTTCCGGTACTTCCGAGTCTCTGGTTCTCTACACTCACCATAGAAACACAGCAGCATTAAACAACATATATTAAATAACAAAGTTTATCGAAAAATTGCGAGTAAAACTATAACTTCGGAAGCTTATATAAAAATATTATTTTTATTAGTTTTCGGTTGGCTTTATTATTTATTATAAGTATTGTATGTAGTATAAAGTTTCATTATTTTTTCCTTTTGTTTCGTATAAAGGATAACTCAAGTTTAAGATGACCACTAAAATGGGTACATTAAAATTTTAATCCCTTTTATTTCCACCATTAGAGATCGATTTTTTTTTAATATGTACGGGACCACCCCTCAAGTATAATCAACAATAAAAAGTATAATTAAGACAACTTGATTTCTGTTTAATCAGTACAACCACACAAAAAAACAATATAGAATCTTCTGGTTTTTTGAACTCAGTTAAAATGGATATTAGTAGTTAAGAAATGATGGTCTTGGCACTCAAAAAGAAAAGAAAGAAAAAAGGATAAAATAACAACAATGTTTCGTGTCGGATTTTCCATATAGAGCTTTTGAAACCGGTAGTAGAGCTTGACGTTCTAGACCAATAAGGTAAGAAAGACGGAGCGCTGCGTACATTTCTCAAATGACGCAAAAACCATGAGATGGCAGAGAATGCTTACTGGCAATGAGTCCATCCGTCTTTTGTAACCTTTGGAGCAATAAAGTTTTTAATTAAATAAATAAAACCAGGCCAAAACCATGCTCAAGTTATTATAAGAACACACTCACGTGCACATATGCATCAATATTAATTTACAATAAGATAGTTTTAGGTGCATCTGTATGCGTCAAGCAGTTAACATTTAAGGGCTGATAAAGAAAGAAATAACAAGGATGCGCGCGTGATTGTATGACAAGAAATTGAGCATGGTATCGGCATCACTAAAAATGTAAGTAATGTAAGTCTGGAGCATTAATTAAAAAAAACTGGATTTTGACTTCAACTTTCAAAAAGTAACACCATGCTCGTATTAAAACTCCATAGTAGACGAGCAACACGAGTTCGAATCCTACCAGTACTAATAAATCTATTTACTGAATTACAACGTGCTCAGCGGTTTAGAAAACCACCGTGAAAAAACTAGTATATCTTAGAATATAGTATACTATTTCTTCTTTCTTCTTTTCTGCATAAGGGCCGCGTGGAGACTTCTCTTACCCCAAAATATTCAAAAATAAGAGGTTAGTGCCCAGTACTGGATATGGTATAGGATGGTACTGGATAGGTAGGGTGTTTTTTTATTATGTGTGAGCATCTATGCAAGTCTAGGGAAAGAGATTGGTATCACTGCAACCTAAAAGATCTATTGTGATCGCTACTATGGCTATAGTTCACTGCTAAGCCCTATGTCTTCAACGAATCGAAGGAGTTTCTTAGATGTGAGTAATTTCACTTCTTCTGGGCGGAGTAAATAGATTCCCAGATGAGTGTTACGCTTGCGCATTCATCATTATTATCATTACAGCCTTTCACAATTCCACTGCTGAACATAGGCCTCCCCCAAGTAACGCCACAAAGCTCGGTCCTGAGCCACCTGCATCCATCGACTTCTTGCATGTCTTACCAGGTCGTCACTCCATCTAGTGGGGGGTCGCCCTACACTACGCCTACCGGTACGACGCTTGCGCATTAAGGGTCTGCAATCAGTTATATGTGCAGCGGCGTTTCTTCCGTTATGGAACAGAACCGACACATCCTTTAGTTGCTTAATCCCAGGATGGACATGTGCATTTTAAGACAACAATGTCCAGTTAGAGTTCTTACCAGAATGCGCAAGTATAGGGTGTCAGTATACTATAATAGATATTCATATTTGATTTGACACAAAACTTACCACTTATATTTTATTTTGAACACATGGTAGGGCTCATCTTCTTATCTATTATTTACGCTGCTGTGTTCAGGTCTGAAGGGTAATAGAGAGCCAGCATAATTCCATGCTTTGAGGAATTACATCTTAATCCTCAGAGGTGACAACGCATCTGTAGATTCTCTGTTTAAATATGGTTGCAGGTGTCAATTGCAGTAGCCACTTACCATCAGGTAGACAGTAAGTTCGCATGTTTTCCTTACTGGAAACGAGGCTTTCCATCTTAGTCCTCAGGGGTGACAATGTGCCTGCATTTTGGTTCTTAATCGAGAACAAATGTAGATGTCTATGTGCCACAGCATCCACTTACCATCAGGTGGACTGTGTGCTCGTTTGTCACCCTTATTCTATAAAAAATGCTACTTCAGTTTAAAAAAATAGTACGTAATAAAAATACTTTTAAAAGCAATTACTTTCAAAATTTTTTATGACCGTAATAAAGTTTAACAAAAAGTTAGTGCATATTGAGTAAATTGAAAAGGAAGTAATTTGCGAAAGGTCCCGAACTGGTTAAACCTCGGTAGCTCCATAAACGTCAAGCCGCACGTTAATCATATACTGAACTTGCCGCATTCGTTACTCCCATTTTGGAGTCTGTATCTTGAACTAGAGTTCAAGGTAGCCACGCTACCTAATTACGTATACGAATAGTAGATACTTATTTAACTCTCAGTGTTATTCATATAGTTTCAACGGTAGTAAATTATAGTTATGAAACATATTTTTTAAGTGGGACACATTTCATAAGTAGAAGTTACCAGCATGAAAATTGAGTTGTTAATTAATCTTATTACAAAAATTAGCTTACATTTAGTCTCTGGTTTAAACTAGAGTCTGTTTCAATAAAGAAATCACGTGGAAAATAAGAAAAATAAAAAATTATTTATGGAATCGCGATAGCCGCGTCGGGTTAAGGGATATCTTCTTGATAAATATTTGTATCCGAGACTTTCAATAAACTTTATAATAACCACATCTATTAATCGATGCTCACATTTCCGTTAACCGTGTAAGACTGAAACAGGAAATGGCAGTAACATTTTACTGATAACAACTCAAAATTTTAAAAGAACTGCGGTAGCCAACCTGTCTGCTAAGCATAACTAAGGCAAAATCGAAGGGATTTTAAAAAGAATAAAAGAAAAAAAGAAAATTTATCGGGGAAAGAATAAAAGGAAATTTATCGGGGAAGTCTAATTATGAGCAGTAGACTTTTAGGGACTGTAATGGATAGACGTATGGATGGAATGCTTACATCAGCGACGGTACGAGATAGGGTAATGAAATACTTTTTTTTATGGAATAAGTGTGACAAACGAGCACACAGTCTATCTGATAGTAAGTGGATGCTGTGGCACATAGACATCTACATTTAACCTCGATTAAGAATCAAAACGCAGATGCGTTGTCACCCCTGAGGACTAAGATGGAATGTTTCATTTCCAGTGAAAATGGTTCCACGCTGCAGCTATATTATGGTTGTAGCGCAAAAAGGTCGTCTCGACTAGGGAAAGACCACGCTCTCACAGAATACTACTGTAAAATAGTAGGTTAATACTGCTGTGTTTCGTGTAGTAAGTGTACAGATCCGTGGGACTTTTTTTACAGGAAATGAGGCATACCATCTTAGTCCTGAGGGGTGACAACGTACGAGTATCTGCATTTTGATTCTCAATCGAGGTTAAATTAATCGAAGATAAATGTAGATGTGTATGGGCCACAGCACTCACTTACCATCAGGTGACAGTCCACCTGTGCTCGTTTGTCACGCTTATTCTATTAAAAAAAGATGCCAATAGGCTGCAGTAGCCACTTACCAGCAGATGGATTGTAGGTTCGTTTGTCTCTACCACTTGTCCTTGCTTACATCACTTGGACAGTTCAATCAGCGATTTTCTTTTCCAGGGCGGCTCCATTAAGATATGAGGTGGATTATTTGACAGATTTCATCACGGAGGAAGTTAATTTGTTTAGAAAAGTGTAGAGATTAATGTTTCTTACTCAAATATTAGATACATTTCATATTAATTAGTTTAGAAATTGATAAACCAAACAACGTATATTTCTAAAATTGTAAGAATTTAAAAAAGTTACAAATGTGTAAAAAAATTATGAATACGGCACTCAGGCATTGACACAGAAACAGGAACAGAATCTTTTTTATTCAATATGGATTGTATATAATATTTATTAAAAGTCTCATATTTTTTTATTTACCACAGGTTCGTAAAAAAATCTCTGTCCTGGGAAGAACCAGCAAGATTCCTAGTGGGACATTTTTTTAAAATAATAGCTTACAATCATGTATGTTACAACATAAAACTTTATTACAAATAGCTTAGTAGCGATCACAATTCCCAGATGTAATTATCATCCATAAATTCCTTAATATTATAATAATCCTTTTTATAAAAACTTAGTTTAATAAAGTTTTTGAACTTTGTGTTGTCAAATTTTGTATATTGTAAACACTTGTTTTTGGGCTACACTAGAAATCGAAAAAATTATAATAAATCGAAATTTTTCTGATGATGAAACTGAGTGACCATCTGCGTAGAAAATAAATTTACCTTGGTTGAGATAGCGACATCTGGTGAGCATAGTATTATTACACCTTATGGAAAAACCCCTCCTACCACCTACCACCTAGTAAGAAAGACCCCTATCTAGTTAAAATGACGTGATAAAGATGTGAGTCAATTGCGTCATTACGATGATTAAATTTAATGATTTCTTAAATTGACGCGAACACTACACATTGAATAAAACTGTTATTTACGGATTTTATCGCGTTTAATTACAACTTTAATTTATTTTTATTATCCCGACGTTTCAGGTACTTTACAGCACCCATGGTCGAGGGATGACTGAGATGTTTAACGTCCCATTTGTGGTTTATCAAATCGACCCACCATTACATTCGATTTGATAAACCACAAATCCTCGCAAATCCTACCAAGGATGATACGCGAGGCTATTGAAATTAAAAAACATCCTTATTTCAATAGAGAAGATGGATGGGTGCTGCCATCTGCTTGGGATCCTATAATTAACAAAATTAAACCCAAATTCAAGCATACCACTGCAAGACTTCATGTTACTATAAGCTCGTTTTGCGTAAATCGGACCAATAATTAATATTCAAAAACTGAAGGTAGCCGGACTAACTATGACATTGGGACATCAAACATCTCAGTCCCCCGCCGTGTCCATGGGTGCTGTAAAGCACCCGAAATGTCGGGATAGTAAAAATAAATTAAAGTAATTAAACGCGATAAAATCCGTAAATAATAGTTTAATTCAATGAGTAAATTTATTTACTTTCCTTCATTCTACAGTGCGCATTGACTTTACATGGTTGCGACATATTTTTTTTCGCTTTCGCTGGCGAGCACGTGGTACAATTACCGTTCAAAATGGCAATCAACAATTTTTTACGTGGTAGAGCCACCCTGCATCTATAATATGCTTGGGGCACGAATGGATCGTCTCATTTGGGGTAGGAACCCACTCTTACAGAATATCAGCGTGAAATAGCAGCTTAATTCTGTTATGTACCGTTTGGTAAGAACGAGAGGCCCTTTTTACTGAAAACGAGGCATTCCATCTTCAGTGGTAACGCAGTATTTAGATTCTTAATCTAGGATAGATGACTATGGGCCACATTATCCACTTACTATCAGGTAAGCTGTGTACTCGTTTGTCACCTGTACATAGCATAAAGCAAAGTCGCTTCCCGCCGTCTGTATGCTTAGATCTTTAAAAGTACTCAACGGATTTGGATGCGGTTTTAATCAATATACAGAACGATTCAAGAAGAAGGTGTATATTTATAACACACCCATATGTTGTTGAGATTCAAAAATCACCCGTGCGTAGTCGGGGCGGATCGCAAGTTATCGTATAATTTAAAAAAAAAGCCGGCGTAGATCGAACCCGGTTTGCTTACGTATTGTGATATCTAAAGCGAGCGCTTAATCTGTGAACTACCACATAAATCTACTTTGTTAATACAGAATTAGTTCATTATAATAAATACGTAATTCCAAGCAATAATGTTTCCGCGTCGGCCAGCCGTTATCGTTTCTGACAAGGACTCTGAAACTCTTTCGAATGGCATTGCCTCATACGTAATAAAATCGATTTCCTTGTTTAATTTTTAGCTGTAGCTTATATTTTATGTCTAGAAAGCCTAAATAGGAGAGAAAGGAAGTCCTAAGAGCTTACGACTCATCTCATAGTAAGTGATCACCGAGATGATGTGGGTGAAATTTCCAATTTTGTCGCAATGCGCAATTAATGAAAAATTCGTCCGCAAGCATTCCTTGTGGTACCATACGATAGAAAATGCACAGAGATGCAATATCACTCCGCAGGGTCAACGGGTCAAGCCGAAAATAACTTCGTTAGTGACTTTTTCAGCCGCTTTCCGTTGAACGCGGTTAAGGGAAAGAAACTGGTCAAGGGGTGCCCAGAGATGAAAATGATTTTGGACCTCTCTAGTGTTTTTCTCCTCCTTTTATTTAAGATGATGAGATGTCTGACCTTTTCACTTTCTAAAAAAAGGTAATATTAAAACTAAACTTGTCAAAATGTACCACTTTTTTACTTGTTTCTGCCGCCAACCAGCACTCCCCCATTGATATGTTCCAGTTTTAAGAGGAAGAACTAAAGTGAAGTTACAGCTTATTTACGTCCCACCGCTGGACACGGGCTTCATATCATTTTTGAGAGGGTGTAAGAGCAAGGAAGTGTTCAGAGCGCTGATTCAATGCGCGCTGACACACTTCATACGATTTCAAAATATATTTATTTATTTCTCACACATGCTGGTTTCCTCACGATTTATTCCTTCACCGCAAAGCACGTGGTTAAAATAATCACCAATTACACTGGTGGCAGCGGGTATCTCCAAAAAATACATAAGTACATACTCTCACGTCTGTCACCCAGAAGGGTAGGCAGAGAGCACCGACTACATATATCTACGCATACATGTTCGTCGGTTTAGGGTCTGAATTTGGCCTATTTTCTTTATTTTGCGAAATTGATCGATAAACTTCTTATAGCTGATAACTTACTTGTTTTTGTTAATTTTAAATCAAGCTACTAGAATATAGTTAGCTAAAGTTCAATAAATATAAATAAGTCAAGCACTAATTGATTCTAAGCTTATGATCACGTGGTCAGATAAAACTGATTAAGCATACTAATACGAAATTTTGGCTACAAAAATAAACTTTAGGGCACACGATTTTTAAAAGAGGTAACAATTTATTAAAAACTTAGTAGAGCAAATGACAGCTTCGTCGCGCAGTTGCTTAACAATGAGTTACAGCGCTGAGGGCCGCGGGTTCGAATCCCGCACGGAACAAGTAGACATATTTGTATGGCCTACAAACAGTTGTTTATTTTATGAATGTAAAATTTATGTCTATAAACTGCCCTACGATACAGGAGATCATACTAGTGTGGAGTGCCGTTATTTTTTTCGACAGAAAAGAAAACAAATTATTTTAAGCTTACGCAGTATGTAAATCTATTTACGTAATACTAATTTATTACTGCACATTTTTAAAGATGAAATTACATGAAATATCTTTTGGCATCTCAATAAATGTAAAATAATTTTATGGGAGTACCATAACATTCCATATCGACTATCCTATGTCGATGCGCTTTTTACCAATTTAACAAATTACATAACCTACCTACATAAATGTAGTTCAATATTTAAAATGTATTTCAATGGTACACTTTAAGAATGATTTACGTTAATTACCAAAGATCAATGAGTCCAAAAATATATATAGCTATAAAATTATTTTACGACATTTTTTCATGGCCAATTAAACAACATTAAAAACGATATCAGAATTAAACAAACTGAGTTTATTAATAAATAAAAAAAAATATTAGACACTTTGTTTTTCTTACATTTTATAATTGACATGAATTAATATTCCAGTTGAAACTAACAGTCGTCAATATTATTAAATTCAATATTATCAAAAGTTGGAAAAAAAGTATCATAAAACACTAGTTACGCACGTATCTGAAAGAAAATACATATCATATTTTCCGCAAAATTTTACGTACTTTAAAAGAGTTTTCACGAATTATTAATTATTAATGATGCCGTAAAAAACGTAGCACTGCTTATCCATAAATTATTCAAATATTATGTTGTTATTGTTGTTATTTGACAAAAAAGAAAAAACACGATGTTTCGAATTTGGATCGCGCGACGCGTCTGACTCCTAACTGACGATCGTACGAATACGAAGGACTAACGTACACCGAGCGAAAACCTGACTCGTATCCAGCTTCTAGAGGGGCGATGGCGAAAGTGCTTCCAAATAACCACCTATAAAAACTCAACACACAGTTCGTATGGCATCCAGTTCGAATCCCAACACCAACCACCGTTCAAGAGGCAAAATGAGAACGACGGTGAGTGTTATCCACAAATTACAAGTGTTAAAGTGTTCCCAAGTGAAGTGCAGTGACGACTTCAAAAAAGTGTGAAACGTAATCGCCAAGTGTGTCCCGTGCCTTTAGAAGTGTTATCAAATCGTGAAGTAGCCCTAATTTAAAAGTGACACACTTTTTTGAAGTCATCCTGCAAGTGTTCGCGGGAACGCCAAAGCCTTGTCTATTTAATTTATTAATAAGCCTTGTCTATTTAATATATTAATTAACAAATATTTGGAAGTACTGAATTTTTTAGTATAATACCTATACTAGGTTATGAATAAAAATGAGACTGAATTAAATAAACTCACAGAAAATGAATTCAGAGAATTTATTAAAAATTGATCACAAAAGAATTGAGATCATTTTTTAAATCCAGACAAGCAAAAGACACAGTTAGTGGAATTTTAGAAATATGTTTATTTTCCATAACTAAATGAAGATTTCACTTTCCTGCTGGCTTAGGCGAAAAAAATACGCAGATCAGGTTTCAACCAATCTTGTAGTTAAGCACATAACTTTATAATTGAAAACCTTCTCGTTTAAGGAAGGTTTTCCAGCTTACACTTTTCTGGAACGGCAAATTATGTCCATAATTGAATTTTAGAAAGGCCTACGATGTATATCAGAATTTTCTAGAATTTCTAATATACCCTGCTTGTTCATAATACTATACAATATCCATAAAGAACAATTGACAGTCTCCTCTTTGGTAGTTTATTTGAGTTGCAGATCATACTTGCTAACTAAAAAAAATTGAATGTTAACAGACGCCAAAGAGTTCACGCCATTCATAAAATTACGGTTTGTAATTTTCAAGATTGCCTTGCGACAGCGGACCCGTTTTTTATAAACCGTACCCGTACGTTATGGCTGGCTGACATTCTAAATCCAGCTGTCACAATTGGGGTAGTTGAAACCACCATGAATAACTACTTGGTATTACAATTTGAAAACTACTTTTGGTAAAGTCTGAAAACTTTGTCGTTTTCCATTAAAAGTTAAATTTGATTTTTATTGAAAGGTATATTTGTCTATAAAACTATTACGGCATCACACTAACTATATTCTCATACAATTTATATAGAAATATTTGTTTTGACAGCTCTTAAAGTACTTGAATTGTCAAGTGTCTAACCCTTAATTCTACATACCCCCTGAATTAACAGCAATCACTTATAATGTATTTACAATACTTACCGAGACCTTTTATTAACGTTCGTTACGGAAGCATTCCCATTGCATTAACAAAAGTTTAAAATATAATAATGAAGGTAAACACTGGCACAAAATATTTATAACGATGTGATTGATGTGATTGCCCAGTGTTATTTTATTTCAAATTAACATAAAATATTACTTACAAAGATTTCGCCACTGAAATAATTTGTCAAAAATCTAACTTAGTTTCAAAAATCATAATTTATAAAAACAAAACTTTTACTAACATACTTAGTTATATCCTGTAGTTATATAACGTAACAATGGGTATATTCCTCCGATATCAATAAACAAGTTTCAACTCGACTAGGAAAAGAACTCGGGTAACCTGAGTGCTTGAACAAATCTGAGCCTAAACTCCCGTTCGTTGCATAATTTTCGAATGCATTAAAGGAAATAGACCGTCTCTAATAGACTTACGTAAAAGAAAACCCAACTTACCTGACAAGGATTTAATTTACGATCCTGATGTACAATTATAACATCGCGTAGGTGGTTAACAAGTTGTTTTGTAATACTCTTTGATCATAGCTTTTGAACCGCAATAAAGTAACGCTTAAAAAATTCGTATGAATAACTTACTTTTTTGAATTTGAAATATTTCAATAATATTGCTATGAAAGTGACATTAAAGCAAAAAAAATGATTTTAAAAAAATTAACCAAATAATAATCATCATCATCATTACAGCCTATCAAAAGTATTGGTGATCGTAGGCCTTCCATGTCACGGTTCTCACGCTTGGCCATATTCGTTTATTTTCAGTTGTGATCAGGAAGATACTGTTACCTATCTCCTGTTTCATTTTCATATGGTAGAAAATTCTACTGTAGGGGTAACTATTTTAACAAAAAAAAATGTCTTCTGAAAAATTACGGCTCCATCGCATTTCTACCCTGTGTAAACATAAATAGTCATAATGAAACACTATAACCGCCCGTGCGAAAACTGAATTGCGAAAACTGTGTATCAACGTCCTGTTTAAGCTTGTTTACCTTAAAATGTTCAGTTATTAAGGCAAGCAATCGTGTATCCGGTCCAGAATTAATAAGAAATAATAATTTAAACAATCATTAATCTAGAAGACTGCTACTGTATATAGTTTTTACAGATTAGAATATATTATTGGAATATAATAATATGTATTCACTTTAGATTACAATAATACATGAATGTCGTTTATGCTTTTATCACTGTTTCGGGAAAATTAAAAAGTCCCGGGAAAACCAAGAAGGTACCCGGTGGTCCTTTTTTAAACATTCATTTACAACATAATATTACGTTATACAATTGAATACGAAAACATTATAAACATCATAGTAGTGACATTAATAGTATTTTAACGTTGTTCTTATGATAGTTTTTTTGTATTTTAATTATGAAGTGATATGTTAAATCCTTATAAACAATGGTTAAGCACAAAACAATTGTTTAAAATGGATTGTAGGTATATGTAAGTGAGCTCTTTCATTGTACCAATTATAAAAAACAAAATGTATACCTAGGTTGTAGTTTTGAAGAAATTTAGCAATTCCTTTAATGAATAGAGTAAAATAATATTTATTCAATTAAACTATTACATAACACTTATTGAAAGTAATTTTTTTTAATAGTGATTCGGAAAACACCTCTGTCCTGGGAAGAACCAGAAACCCAGTGGAATAATATTTTCATAAATATAAAACTTTACAATTATTTTCTAAAATTTCGTAAGGATTATAATAGCACCGGCATGGTAGCGATCACCATTCCCAGGGGTAATTTTCATTCATGTATTGCTTAATGTTATAATAACCATTGTTGTACAGTTTTAATTATAATAAATAGTAATATATTCAGACAGCTATAAATGAAATAAGACAATGTTCCAATTTTCTAGCAAAACGATCAAGCTGGGGTGCAATTAGGCAAGATACGACCCACTTTAGGTATTGCGAAAGTCAGTAAGAAGTAACATTAACCCTAGAGGGCCGATCGTTGGTACCGTTAACAAAGACGTTCGGGTTCCCACCGATTAACATCGTTTACGACCGAACAATGGCGAATTGTGTTTTTATTTCGTGAACCGACTTTTGTTTGACTTTGGCTTACGAAACATTTGCATTTTAATTTTTAATTTAATTTCTATAATTTTTATTATAACAGCTGAATACATACCAATAACTTATGATATAAAAGCTTTTTTATTTTAAATAAAAGCAATAAAATGAATAATAATAATTACAGACCCATATAACAAAACCTATTGCCATATACAAAAATATCTCATAATCAATCTCACATGTCGCATTCTCACCACATTGTGACTCCGGTCACACACGTTTTCACTCTCAATATCGATACGTCTCAGTGATGACTCACGGAACTGTTATTTAACCTATTACGTATCGTTATGCGTTTGCAGTTGCATGTAATTGAGTTAAATTTTTTAACGAAATGAACTTTTTGCTGTTGTCAAACGGGTATACGATTTATCTGTTTCGTTGGATATCTATATTATAAAATACATCTAAATGTAGAAAATTTATATTTCGTAGTACGTTACAATTTTTTATAACTTAAAGCTATAATTTAAGTTACGTACTTAATTAACGATTTCTTATATTTACGTAAATACATACATACGTATAAAACTCATTTTACGGATTTTGTCGCATTTAATTTTAACTTCACCCTTAGACAAAATGTCCGAAACGACGGGAATTAAAAAATTTAATATTAAACGCAGCAACATGCGTAAAATTAGTATTATTCCATAATAAATCCTTAATTATTTAATTCATTACCACCATTTTTTATATATTACGCATGAACGCTTCAAAATAATACGAAAATATTTGTAATTTGTGCCTTTTAATACCAAAAAAATCAGCAAGTGTGCGTGCAAGTTAATTTGCATCGTTTGTTAAGTCTCTCTGAAGACAGTTACATCTATTGTAACTACATTTTCCAAATACAATAGGGCGTTTACATTGATAATAGCAAATTGCTTGACATTCTTCATCAGATATGCAGGTATACCCTGCATATCGAGGAGTTTCTTCTAAAAATAATATAAATTTTTCGATTTATTGGTTTTCAGGAACAATAAAAAATTAAATTAGAAAAAACAAAAACTAGGAGCAGAAATGGAGGATCTCACGTAATTATGTATTACGCGAGATAACATTACTGTTGATTGTGATTAATAAGATTTAGCAACTTATTACGTACTTTATTTGCTCGTAAATTTTAATTAAAAATTGGAGTAAATAACAAGCGGATGATGATTTTTTTAATTTATGCGAAAACTACATATAGAATAAAAATACTTTTACTCATTTTAACGCGTCTAATTTTACGTGTTTTTATCTGTTAAAATTTTGGAAGGATGCTGCAAAGCACTCGAAAAGTCGAAGGTTAAAACAAATTATAATTTTAAATCCATTTAAATAGTTTTTTTTTAAATCAAATCGATAATATTATAACATTTTAAAACTTACCTCGAATACTAAATCCCTAACAATTTACGACAAGAAGTACAAATACAAAATATGTCATAGACCTCATGATTCTTAAAATGATATGCGAAAACCATAGTGTGGAGATTTTATATAAACTTTTTATAACACGCGTGGAGAATCAATATTAAAACAAATTGTTGTCGTTCTGGTATTTATTTTAAATAGCTTGTAGCAAATTGCGTCCAACTTACGTGTACTAAAAATGTTTGTACTTCGTCTTACCTACACAAATAAATAAAATTTATGTATCTGTTTCCCATATAAAAATAACAGCTTTTTCCTAAATGCATATGAAAGTATATAGGGTACTTACAACAAAAAAAAAATTAAAATTTTTGTCCGTCTGTCTGTCTGTTTGTTCCGGTTAATCTCCAAAATGGCTGAAACGACTTTGACGGGATTTTCTCTCCCAGATAGCTAAAAGGAGTGACATAAATTTTTATTTTAGAAAAAGCATTAGGGTCACGCGCATAAAACATTTAACCCATGAAATTCAATCGTAATTAATAAATTCCACGTGTACGAAGCCGTGCAGAGCACATAGATACTAAAAATTTAAATTTAAATAAAATTAAATATAAATTTTAAGTAAAATATTAACTTTAAAAACCTTATTATGATTTCATTATTTGCCGTGTCATTTTATGTCATCCAGTGGATGTCATTGGTGGTGACAGAGGACCTGACAACAATTCAAAGATAGTAATAAATAGCTGTGGTTGCCAGCCCGCACAACAATCGTGGCAACTATGGCAACTATTCTCCTATGAGACAACCTAGGCCCATGTGCAGCTATGGAATGTCATAGGCCGAGATGAATGAACTATTTATTTTATTGTTATGACTGAGTAAAACTTCTATTTGATTTAAGAGTTGACAGTCAATAAATACTTAAATGCTTCACAACATTTTTTTAATATTATACTGTGAAATTCAATATTTGCATATTTACAGACCAACTAAGATATTTAAACCACAGTATAGTTTCATATCGATTTATGGTTAAACGGAAAATCAATTTCTTTAATACATTGATAAGTACAACCATGGACTATCACGCTTCTCTATATTGTTTTTCATGTCATACCATAATAACATATTATAACTTTAACACATTATTTTGTTGAAATCTCCTTAATTTTATTTTATTTCTTACGCGTTGAGTTTTAAGTTTTTATATTTCTATTCCACTGTTCGTTTAAATACAGTGTCCAAAACCGGGCAATTTAAATAAAGCTCGAGAAACTTACATAAATATTCACCCAGATAGTGATGCATATTTTAACTTCAAAGTCATTGAGTTAATAACTAATATGGTATCATATCCATAAAAATACCGATCATTATATTGATATTAGCAAGTTTATTCTTTTTAAGTGGTACGTTACAAAACCCCATTGCGACACACTTGGACCTCGATAAATTTTAAATTTGGTCACATTTGTGTGATTTGGTTAAAATCCTTGACTCAAGTCGCCACTCTATTAATTATTTATATCTCAAAAAGTAATGTGAAATTGTAAACAAGTAAATTAAACTAAACAAAAGTTTTATTTAGCTGTAAAAACTTAGTATATTCTTAAGAAGATCCAGGAATTTAGTGAACTCTTCATATATTTCCTTTTTATGGAATAAGGGTAACAGACGAGCACACAATCCATCTGAAGAGAAGTGGATGCTGTGACTCATAAACATCTACATCTATCCTCGATCAAGAATCAACATGTAGATGCGTCGTCACTGCTGAGGACTAAGATGGAATGCCTCGCTTCAAGTAAAAGGGACCTCTACCATACAAAACACAGCGGAATTAAGCTGCTATATTACGCCGGAATTCTGTGAAAGCATGATCCTTCCCGTGAAGAGCAGACCCATTAGTGCCACAACTATTTTATTTAATGTTTGTAAATCCTAAAAAATAATAATTTGCTAACAGTAGTGAATATAAGCTGATATCGTGTATTCAAGTCATTTTTATTGGTCCAATGTCAACATTAAGAAAATTATGGTACTTGGCACACATTACTTGAAACTCGGAAGATTTGCTGATCGATTTGGCCAATGCTCCTGAACTGGTAATGGTGTTGTTTACTATCTCCTTCCGATAAATATTTCATATTTAATATGTAAAAATGAAACACAAAGAAATACTTGATGTGTGTAATTCAAATAGACTCTTTTCTACATAATATGATCAAGACGATTAGACTAAATAACGTGGCGTGATAACCAACTAAAGCGGTGACCCAAAACGTGTCTTGGCCTCTGAAAAACAGCAATGATTATACTATAGTGTAATATATTTCATGTTAAAAATTGTAATTACAAAATTATGCGGGCATCTTATATTAAACTGTATATAATTACTCGTACTTTGTTATGTTTCGCTATTTGTCTAGAGGCCATTCTAGTATGCCCTTAACCAATTATCATAGCCCTTATTAGCGCGAAGACCATTTCGAGATCAAAGCGGATCCTGCGCAAACAGCTAATTACGTTGTATATGCACCGATATGTACCCCAACAGGGAATCAAAACGTTTGTTATCTAATCATTACATTGACATCGTTACGCCGTTTGATTTAGGGTTGCTTGAATTACGAAAATTGTGGGTAAAGCATTAGGTAGCGTGACGAAGGTTTAATTAGGAATGTATGTGATGTTGCACAATTTGTGTTTTACACGCTGTTTTAACTTTCCTGTACGTGTGTGTGTGTATAGTGGCGGTATAAGAATATCCACTCCCCATACCTATCGCCCCGTGTGTATCGTAAGAGGCGACAGATAGAAACAAACCAGGAGATGGGTAGCAACGTTTTCCTAATAATTAATGAGTTCTTACTACGTCTGCGAAATTCGCAAAACTTGTCTGGAAATGAATGATGACTGGAAATTCCATTACATTCATATATACATACATAGATGCATTAATATATACAGATATAACTACCATCTATCACAGCCTATAAATGTCCACTGTTAAAGATAGGCCCTCCCTTAGATTGCCTCATGAAGGAAATATTTGCCATGAGTTGCAACGTGCAGGTTGTAACTGATGGCAAATATCAGGACTTAGCAACCGTATTTTCTTTTGTTTTCTAGTTGATAATAAGTATACAAATAATTCTAGATTTAAATTATAGGAAATAGCTTGATTCAATGCATTTACTTCTTATTTATCTTAACATATTTATTGTATTTTAAGATTCTGAAAGATATCGAATTTATTAAACACTTTATAAATTATTTTAGGATTTTTATATAATAATTATCCCTACAGTAATAATTTAAAAAACGCACAAATATTTTCAGAACGTGTGTATCATAAGCTTTTCAATGTTTTATCAAAACTTTGTGTATCTCAATAGACAACTGTTAACTACCTTATTAAAATCATCAAATAAACTGTTAGCACTCTCTTTAATGCAAACATAATATTAGATAAAATAAAAGTGTCCATATCCTACCTGAAACTAGAATTTCGTGATTCTATTTCAACTAAAATGACTAATCTTTGTTTCAGATCTGCCTTGTTTTCCTGCTGGTAGCAGCGGCTGCTGCCAGTGAGAAGAAGACAACAGAAAGTAAGGCCGAGCCCTTGGAGAAGAAGTTGGACAAACGTGGCCTCCTGAACCTCGGTTACGGGTATGGAATCAGCGGTCTCGATATTGGCTACATCGGCAACGGACACGGAATCGGCGGTGCTTACAACGTCATCGACGGCTCCGGCTTCGCTAACGGCGGTTACGGCTCATACAACTTGGGAGCTCACACCGACACAACCAGAACAATTACACTAGTAAAAGGAGTTCCATATGCCGTGCCCGTAGACAGGCCCGTGCCGTACCCAGTTGAGAAGCACATTCCATACCCCGTTAAGGTCCCAGTACCACAACCGTATGAGGTCGTCAAACACGTGCCAGTTCACGTGAAGGAGTACGTTAAAGTCCCAGTCCACGTGCCAGCCCCTTACCCAGTTGAAAAGAAGGTGCCTTACCCCGTTCATGTTCCGGTAGACAGGCCTTACCCCGTTAAGGTTCGGGTTCCCCAGCCCTACCCCGTTGAAAAGCACGTGCCTTACCCCGTGAAGGTGCCAGTGCCCCAACCTTACCCCGTGGAGAAACACGTGCCCTACCCAGTTGAAGTTAAAGTACCCTACCCTCAGCCTTACCCAGTTGTGAAACATGTCGGCTACCCCGTCAAGGTACCCGTCGACAGGCCTTACCCCGTGCACGTGCCCCAACCCTACCCAGTCGAGAAACGCGTGCCTGTTGCAGTTCCAGTTGAGAAACCAGTCCCTTACCCAGTCCACGTACCCGTAGACAGGCCATACCCCGTCCCTGTTGAGAAGCCCTACCCAGTGCCCGTTAAGGTGCCCGTGCCAGAGCCGTACCCAGTTTACAAACACGTGCCCGTTGAAGTCGAAAGACCTGTGGCTTACCCCGTAAAAGTGCCCGTAGACAGGCCCTACCCCGTACACATTGAAAAACCCATACCAGTCCCCGTTGAGAAACCAGTACCAGTACCAGTAAAAGTTCCCGTTCTCGTCAGTGACCACGGCTACAGCCAAGGAGGTTCTGACTACTATAGCTACGGGGGCCAGTACAGCCACTAAGGTATTATAGACTTAAATTCACATAGTTCACTTAAAAAGTAATCACCCGCCCTATTTATATCTCGCCAAGTCAACCCTGGCCGGGACACCAGCAAGCATCGTTCTCTTGTATATTTATAATACTATTTGTATGAAATGTCAAGCTTCTTTTTGTGTATAGACGTATGTACGAGTAGGTACGTTGTGATGTAAAAGTTACCATTTCCTTAGGTTAAGACGACTGTAAAATATAAATAAATAAAAAAATTGTAAAAAAAGTATCGCCTTTTCCTTATTGAATGGGGTGACTAAGTTGAAAATAATAAATGACCTTCACGCGGTTTGTATAGCTAAGTACAATCAAACACTTTGATCTGCACGACTGGCAACAAGCGTTGTTGACGTAATAGTGTAACCACAGTTAGTAGGGAAGTAAGAAAAATTTGTCCGTCATGTATTTTTATTTATTAGCCCGATGATTATGAGTGTAGATTGCAAGCTCAGAAAATCGTAGGTTTGAGTCCGTCATTCGACTATTGTTATAAACCACTCCTAACAAGCATTTTAAACTTACTTGGAGTACGTTAGAGTATTAGCAATCTTAATGGCGTTACTAATTTTTATTTTTATTATTTTTTTTAATAACTTTGCAAATACTCTATTGATGTAGATGATTTTTCAATATAACTTCATTTATATGTTTATTAAAATATTTAGATAAATATAGATATTATAGTAATACCTGTGATTCTACGATTAAATGCGAAAGTTGCGAACATTATTGCCAGCAATAGTGTTACTTACGGAATAAAATCAAGTACGTAATAAAGCCTATAAAAGTCCACTGCTGAACCAAGGTGGGCCGAAGAACAGGGTTCATCACAAGGGGATTTTACCATAAATAGTACGCTTGGAAGGGGGTGACAATAGCAAGTTTTTTTGTTTTTTACATTTAGAGTTGTTATCAAGAAAGATACTGGTGCCAATCTCCTGTTTCAGGTTGCCTCTGTCGCTTCTTACGATACCCACATGACGATATGGAGTAGCGGATATTCTTATACCTTGGGTTTGGCGGTGGTGCTTGAATTATAAAAAGTAAATACGTGTAATGGAATTCACTGACATTTTGTTTTAAGTAGGTAAAAGGTTACCCATCATACCGATATTTTGTATATCCTTTTTACCTTGTATCCTTTCCCGATCTAATTAATTGTGAAGTACAATATTGTCTGGTAAACAATATTATATCTTTAACCTCGCAATATTACCTAGAGTTGTGATTGGAAAGATTTCCATCTTACGTCCTAGTGACAAAGTTAACTCTTCTGAAGCTTAACTATGGTTTGAATATACAAATGCTGAAAGTAGTCCGAGTTAAATGTTACGTCAGAAAGTCAAACATTTTAGACCCCACCCTCCGTAACCATGAGGCTGTAAAGTACCCAAAATTTTTAAATATTAAAAAATAAGTCTAATAAAACTCGTAAAGTTTTATCCAATGTATAGTAATCGTGTAAATGTAAGAAATCATTTAGATGACTTGAGAAAAAAATTATAGTTTTACAAGTTAATCGAGTCACTGACTACGTAGATACGAAAACTTATTTATTTGAAAGATTCACACAGTACGCAGATACGATAATATACGAAATTATACATTCACTCGAAATCCTTCAAACTTACTAGACGTGTAGCGGACTGTTTATAATGGCTTTTTCAACAAGAACTTTGTTTTTCAATTGGGGCAACACCAACAACATGACAGTTTTGACATTTAGTTTTTTGACCTATTCGTAGTAGATGCTTTGGCAATTGCTACAATGAATTCAATTTTGCTCGAAAATTGCATTAAAATAATTAAAATCCACTATGAAAATGGTGGTTCTGTTAAAGTTACGTTTCGTAAAATTCGTGATATTTTCGGACAACATAATCGTCCTTCTGAGACCGCTATTAAGAATTTGGTCGCTAAATTTGAATCGACAGGCTAGGTACAAAATGTGCCAACACCAACGCGTGTTCGACCGGGTCGTTTAACCGAAAACATTGCAGCCGTGAGACACAGTGTTGAAGAAGATCCAAATTTGTCAATTCCTCGACGTTCTCAACAATTGGGGTTATCCAAAACCACCACATGGCGAATTTTGCGTAAGGATTTGGCTTTGAAGCCTTACAAGGTTCAACTGGTGTAGGAAAGAGCAAACCAAATTTCCCGATCGCATAATTTCATGAAATTCAGCTGTTAAATGGCCAGCCAGATCGTGTGATTTAACACCACTGGATTATTTTTTGTGGGGTTATGTTAAGGACAGAGTCTATCGGAGCCAATCGAATCGATCGCGGCCTTAAAACTCAAAATCCGTGACGTGATTAACGAAATAGACCCGCCATTTTGCCAAAAAGTGATTTAAAACTTTGATGAAAGAATCGACATCTGTCAGCGTGGTCGTGGTAGACATTTGCCAGATATCATTTTTCATTCATAATTACCAAACTTTTCTCTTCGTAATACAATAAAAATTTGAATCATCTTCATCTAAACTCTTTGTTTTATTTTGTTTTAGAAAACAAAGTTCTTGTTGAAAAACCCGATACACAGTGTTAAGTACAAAGATTTGGCGTATATTGCTTCTAGATTTGCTAGACAGCGCGTCAGAATAGGATTCAGATTTTGATTTTGATGCACGTGTTGCATTAACATTTACTAAAAGGCGAAGAATTTGGATAGAACTTATAAAGTTTAAAAAGGACCGAGGCGAATATAAATAGAATTTTTTCAACGACGATTCTGTATTTAAAGTATTGATTATAAGATTTTGCTGGTAAAATCCTACGCCACACTTATTTGTATGAACAGTCAATAGTGTCACTATCTTTCTGTATATGAAACTGCTTACAGATACTTAACGATAAATTATAAATTATCTGCGCTTTGTGTGTTAGTTCATTGAATTTCATAGCGATTGATATAGAAAGATACAGATACAGATACAGATATCTTATCGTATCTGCGTAGTGTACGACTAGCTTTACGATTTAGACACTCAGAAACAAGAATAATAACTTTTAAGCTGAAGTTCTTAGTCGCTGTAGTTTACTTATTTATTACGTGAATTGAACTTATCTATAGTAGTTAGACTCTTTGAAGGTTAAGCCTTCTTATATCATCCAGTTCACTGTTATACGTAAACTCAGTGTGTAGAGTGTATAAAGAGGGATATATAATGTGTTTTTTTTTTTATATAGAAGAGGGGGCAAACGAGCATGTGGCTCACCTGATGTTAAGTGACTACCGCCGCCCATGATCAACCGCAACACCAGGGGAATTGCAGGTGCGTTGCCGGCCCTTTAGAAAGGAGTAAGCTCTTTTCTTGAAGGTCCCCAGGTCGTATCGGTCCGGAAAAATCACCGGTGGTAAATTATACCACAGAGAGGTTGTACGCGGAAGAAAACTCCTTTTGAAACGTACAGTGGTGGACCGCCAAGCATCCAGATGGTGTGGATGGTATCGGGACGTTTGCCGTGTAGTGCGTTCACGAAATTTGGCGGCTGAGATTAATCCGAACAATTCCTCAGAGCACTCCCCGTGATAGATGCGATAAAATACGCAAAGAGATGCAACATCTCTTCGCAGCGCCAGTGAATCGAGCCGATCGGAAAGCACTCGGTCGTCGACGATTCGAGCCGCTCTGCGCTGGATGCGGTCAAGTGGAAGGAGCTGGTACTGGGGAGCCCCAGCCCAGAGATGGGAACAGTATTCCATGAGCGGCCGAACCTGCGCCTTGTAAAGTTGCAGGCGGTGTGCCGGCATGAAATACTGTCCCGCTCTGCTGAGCACGCCAAGCTTTTTAGAGGCCAATTTGGCCTTCCCTTCCAAGTGACCACGAAACTGCACGTCACTCGATATGTCGACGCCGAGGATTCCGATACTGGCTGAGGCAACAAGGGGAGTGCCTTGAAACTGAGGGGATACGACAAAGGGGTTCTTTTTAGCGGTTAACGCGCAAACTTGTGTCTTCTGGGGGTTAAACTGGACTAGATTTAGTCGCCCCCAATCCGAGACTCTGTCCAGCAGAGACTCGACTTCAGACACAAGTTTGTCCCGGCACTCAGAGACGTTTTCCCGAGAAATATTTGCTCGGCCGGTGTAAAGAGCATCACCAGTGCTGTCATCTGCATAGCAATGAATGCAAGAAACAGCATTGGCGATAGCACGCTGCCCTGTGGAACACCAGCATTAATAAGCTTGCAATCGGAGCTTGCACCGTCTACAACGACCTTGATGCTCCGATTTGCAAGAAAACTGGTGATCCAATCGTACAATTTCTCGGGAAGCCCATAGGAAGGGAGCTTCGAAAGAAGCGCTTTGTGCCAAACCCGATCGAAGGCCTTCGCAATGTCCAAACTAACGGCCAATGCCTCCCCCTTGGACTCTACTGCCTCCGCCCATCTGTGAGTTAGGTAGACCAGAAGATCACCAGCTGACCTACCACGGCGAAAACCGTATTGGCGGTCACTAATCAGCTGGTGATCCTCAAGGTACCTCATGAGCTGGCAGTTTACAATGAACTCCATTGTTTTGGAGAACAAGGAGGTGATGGCGATAGGCCGGTAGTTGGACGGGTCTGAGCGGTCGCCTTTTTTAGGGATCGGGTGGACGAAAGCCGTCTTCCATGATTTTGGGACTACGCCTAGGGAGTAGGAGTACCGGAAAAGACGCGTTAAAACCGGTGCCAACTCTGGAGCACACGTCCTCAGCACAATTGGGGGGATTCCATCAGGCCCACTCGACTTATGGATGTCCAGGGAGAGGAGTGCTTTGCGAACCGAGCGCTGAGTGAAGTGCACTTCCGGCATGGAGCACTCACACCGCGGGATGGTCGGCGGCGTACTCCCCCCGTCATCGAGAGTCGAGTTAGACGCAAAGAAAGAGCCTAGAAGATCGGCTTTCTCCTTTGCGGTGTGGGCCAGTGAGTCGTCCTCCCTGTGCAGAGATGGAAGAGATGGCTGACAGAAATTCCCCTGGACAGCCTTGGCGAGAGACCAGAATGCACGGGTTCCAGAAGGAAGACGAACTAGTCTCTCGCCAATTCTGCCTATGTGCTCTGACTTTGCCTTGGCAATGACTCTTTTGAAGGACCTAGAGGCGGAATTATACTTCTTTTTTAGAGCGCTGGTGTTTACATCCCTGGACGCTGATGCGTCAGCCCAGACTCTGTAGCACTCCTGCTTATAGCATGATGCTATTTTACAGGAGCGACCAAACCATGGCTGAGATTTGCCTCCAATGGGCACCACAGAGGAAGGAATAAAAAGTTCCATACCCTGAAGTACCACATCAGCGACAGAATCCGCAACAACGTTGGGATCATCCGGCGAGAAGCAAACTGAAACAAACTGTGTTATAATAATCTGGACACATCCTAAATTTTTTATAGCAATCCTTGTCTTTAATACATTTGAATTGCAATATTATGTGCAGAATGATCACGTTTAAAAAAACCCAATAGGTGTTATTGTGTTGTTTTAAAGAAATATCCCAACCCTCACATGAGGGATTTCCATTCTTCGTCGGGGCATTTAAGATGTCTGTATACAACAGGTAAAATTCAAATCCAGAACAATTCTTTGTAGGCAATACTATTAATCGTGTAGAGCACGGCTTGAATTCACTGCCCACTTCACCGCAGTCAAATACTGACGAATTATCTAGAGAGCTGTCAAATTAATTATTGATACCTACATGACTTCTGTAATACTTCGTCCTTACATTCGCCTTCGATATAAGATGTAATAACATAGAATTTCAGAAAAAGCCTTGAATCCTAAAACTGTATTTTATACCTTTACGACCTATCAAAAGTCTACCGGTGAACGTAGCCCTCTCACATAGATTTTTTTGAAGATGACAAACGAGTATACAGTCCACCCGATGGTAAGTGGATGCTGTGGCCTATAGTCATCTACATAAACCCCTAATAAAGAATCAAAATACAGATGCGTTGTCACCCCTGAAGACTACGATGGAAGTCCCCATTTATCAGTAAGAAGGGTCTCTGATTATCTGCACTCACCATATTCGTATGGTGAGTGTGATTCGTCATCAAAGCTACATTAAGCTGCTGTTTTACGATGGTACATCGCCACTATATCGATCGTAAATAGTAAATAATATTCTAATTTTATTACCATTGTGATCCAAAAAACAATATCAAGAAAACCCTGAGTTAATGAGTTAATTAAAGTCGTTTCTAATAAAAGATTTCCTTTTAAATTTAACGGACTAATCGTTTCTGTGAAAAAGTACTATTCTAAGTTACCGTTTGACATTCTTTATTTATTTTTAACTAAATGAGGCAAAAACCATCGAACATTTGGTTTGTTCAAGGCCTGCCACAAAAAATGAAACACCCCAATCGGTTAAACTAACAGTTTACGACATGTAGCTGTCGCATATTTAAATAAACGTATCTAGGAATAGCAGGAATGGATTCAAATGGAAACAATTTCAGTATTTTTAAGCAATAATTTTTTTTTGGTAAATATTTGTGAAAGAGGTCACTATGAGTTGAAACAACAAAGTCGCATGACATATTCAAAATATAATTATTGTAAGTTTTGAAACACTATACTAATTCTAGAAGAATATTATAAAAAATTTCGAGCTTTGAAATTTACGAATATCCACTACGCTATCTCTAATAGTTTATCGACCAAGTCGATATATTGAAGATGGGCCAGATTAAGTGTACCCTTAATCGACGAAGAGCATACATGCATAGGTATATTGACGAAACAGGGGTGAAACAGGTGTGCCAGAATCGTGCCTAATGGAAGACCATAGCCTCTGCCTACCCCTCTGAGTGACAGGCGTGAGTGTATATATAGATATATATTTATATACTATTATATACCTTATAACTAAAAAACTGTGGTTATAAACCCGCCTGTTCGCCGGAGCATTTAAGTACCATTCTTGAACCTAGGCCTCTTCCGTAGATTGCCTCTTAGGGGTAATATTTACTATAGTTTATTTTTTATAGCATTGAGTGACCAACGAGCACACAGTCTGTCTGATGGTAAGTGGATAGTGGCACATAGACATCCACACAATTAACAATCAAAATCAAATGCGTTATCACCCCAGAGGACTAAGATCGAATGCCTCGATTCCAGTAAAAAGGGTCTTCGGTTCTCTACACTCTCCATACGAAACACAGCAGTATTACGCCCCTATTCTACGCTGGTATTCTGTGAGAGCGTGGTCCTGTCCCGGTCGAGCCGACCCTTTCGTGATACAACCATAACATAGTTGCAGCGTGGCTCTGCCACGTAAAAAAGGTTTACCCGCCAATCGTGATAGCTATAGTAAATATTACTCCATTATTTGAGTTGTTATCAATAAGATGCTGTTGACCATCTCCTTTCTCTTTTCCCACTATCATCTCTTACGACACCCACGGGACGATATGGGGTAGTAGATAATCTTACACCGCCACTACGCGTTAAGTCTTGCTATTTTACTTAACTGTTTCAATCTAATAAAAAAAAGTATTTGAGTAAAAAATTATTTATTTATTATATATTATGAGTTACAACAATTAGTTGAAGAAATTATTACAAATTTTATTCTTTGTTAACGAACGTTTTTAAATGTGAACTTTAAACCTTAGCCAACTTAGCTTTACAGGATTGAACGAAAATTTTCCTACAAATGTCTGTTGCAATAATATGAACAAGCTTAATAGTTAAAACAGTAATTAAAAAAAATCGACTGCGTAAAATAATTTATAGAAAAAAGGTCACTTTCACAACAAAGATGAATCTGACTACACATAAGTTCGAAACTATCAAGCCGCTTAGACTACAGATTGTGCCAAAGAAATAGACACACGAAAAACATTACCTTCCTTCTGGTGAAGTTGTGTAAAAACAGAGCATACATTGTGTCATTGTTGCATACTAGTCGCACGTATAACATTGCGTATAATTGCGAACAAAAAGTTCATTTGTGTGAAGCAACAAATAACTAAGGTATAGAGCTCTTTAGTATCCTCGATTAAGAGTAAACTGCCTCGTTAGTCTAGTGGTTGTAGTAGTGCGACTACTGATCATGAGGTCCTGGATTCGAATCCCGGGTCGGGCCGAAAAAAATCAGTTATTGAGTTTTTCTGTCAAGGAATTCTCAGTAGCTTCCCGGAGTCAGGAAGTTGGCGGTGTCTCACCCCCTTGCCTCGGAAAGCACGTAAAGCCGTTGGTCCTGCGCCTAATCTCTCTCCGGTCGTGTCGGTTTACTGTCCCATCGGATTATGAGAATGAGGGGCTAGAGAGTGCACTTGTGTTTGCGCACACGCTTGGGCACTGTAATCCTGTCCTGCGCTGATGGTTAGCCTCCGTTGAGACAGGCCGCCGTTGCCGAAATTCGGTCTGGAGGACATTACTAAAGAGTAAATTTGTAGAAGTTTAGTGTTAAATTAATATAATACCATGTCATATTTATTTCTGTTATTCACGCGAATACTACTCATTGAATGAATCTAGTTTTTCAACCGACTTAAAAAAAGCAGTTTTTTTATGTGTGTTACCTCAGAGCTTTTTCTAGGTAAACCGATTTTGATGATTTTTTTTATTTGAAGACTGGTGCTTCTCATGGCTTCTCTTGTGGTCGTATATAAATTTGCTCAAGATTTGACCAGTAGCTTTTGTTGTAGCAGTAGCGTTATCCTTAATAATGTGTATTTAATTCGACTACATTGATGATGTTCTCATTTTATTTATATTGAAGTCGGTTGTATAAAGATTTTAATTTTACTACTTGTTTCCTGACTTTTCGGGTCTTCAGCGCCGTAACACATTGCTTGGCCACTGCGCCACGGACCTGTCAAAATGACATTCTAACATGAAAGCATTTTGATCACGCTCATGGCTGTATGAGAAAATTTCCCTTTGCCTTCCCTCAAAAGTCCACCGATAAATATACATTGGTTAAATTCCAACCGTGGCTTGTTAAAACTGTTTTATTTAGTCATAAAATGTGGCGCCATCTACATGTAAATTGAGTAAGCACAAGCTTATAAATGTTTTTAACGAATTGATATATCAAAGCGACTCACGAAAGAATGTTTTAGAAAGTATGTTTTTAAATATACGTTGTAATGCATAAACTTGCCGGTAGAGGGACACGATACGTTTATTTAAATAAACTGGCAGAATCATATTATTATCATTAATAGATTGTCTTCATATAAATGAATAATTACGTGTGTTATGTGTATGTAATGTATGTATGTAATTTATTTGTGTTAAATGCACATAATTTACATATAAATACTATGCATGCATTAAATAATTTTGATGCAATTTTATGTATGGGTATATGCATTATTTTGTTTTATATTAGATCTTTACCAACCTATGAAATTGCCGTTTTGTATGAAGTAAGTTAACGTATTTTTTTAAACTAATATTTTATATTCTTATTAATCAAAGTAATCAGTAATGAATCCCATGCAATCGATGCATATTTGCCAAAGCAGTGGCATTTTATTATGACGATTTTATATAGACGGGAGACAACAAATTCTTCAAAGGTATTTTGTACTGCCTCTCGGGTATTGAATTTTTTCCCGCAAAAAAGTTTTCCAAAGTCTTGAAAAAGTAGAAGCCTGTAGGCGCAAAGTCCGGTGAGTAAGGTGGATGACGTAGAGCTTTCAGCCCCAGCTCTTACCACTTGGTGACCGTTTGTTGTAAAATATGAGGTCACGCCTTGTCGTGCAGGAGCATCGGGGAGGAGCGATTAACCAAAGCTGGTTGGAGACGTGCGAGCTTCTCCATCATTGTGTTTAGTTCTTCAGAATCTTCAGTAATGCTCATCGTTTTGTAAGAAGTTGTGATGAATCACACCGGCGCTAGGCCACCAAACAGTGACAATCACTTTCTAAGGGTAAGTTTTCGTTTAGCGCATTGTTTAGGTGCTGAACCAGGATTCAAACAACTTACTGAGCGCTTGCAATTGAATCAGAATCCATTTTTGTCGCAGAAAACAATGCGGATCAAAAGTCCTTCGTTTGTGTGCCTATTGAGCAGTGCAAGGCATGTCTCGACGTGTAGGTACATCGCGTGTTCGTGGGGCACCTATTTGTCAAGCTTTTATACCTTGCCAATTTGACACAGATGGATTAATATTGTTTTAATGCTAACGTTGAAAGCTGCTGTTAATTCAGCCGTAGATTGAATATCATGAACTATCACAATTGCCTTTAATTCGTCATTTTCAACCAAAGTTTTCGGACGAGCACAGGGTTAATTTTTCAAGTCTAAAAAATTAATTTAGAATTAGAATTCGTAGCTAAAGCTAAGCTAAGCAATTTCATGGGTAAAGACCTATTATTTATATACCTACTTTAATTTACATTTCGATATTTTAAATTTCACGCATTTACTTCATATCTTTATCTCTGCATCATTTAGGGGTTAAGAAAGCATCAGGTATATTATATATCATATATCTGCCTATACATTATGCTGTATGAAATGTAATAAATAGAAATACGTTCGAAAATAAACACATTTAAATTGAACAGACATAATTTTGTTATAATATACCGAAGGTGTTTTTATGTAGTAGAGCCATGCTGCAGATATGTTATAGTAGTACAAATAGATCAGTTCGACTGGGGAACAATCACATACTCATTGAATACTGGAAACGAGGCATTCTATCTTAATGCTCAAGGTAACACGGTAACACATCTGCATTTTGATTCTTAATCGGGGATAGATTTAGACGTCTATGGACCATATCATCTTTAATTTTTCCCATCGGACATTGAAAGTGCGAAAATAGAGAGTGCACCTGTGCTTGAGCATACTATATAATTTTATTATATATAATTTTCCCTGCGCAGATAGCTCATCTCCGTTCAGACGGGCGGCTGTTACTAAAATTCGGTCTTGAGGAATTATTATGAAAAGGGGATATTATAACTTGATTACTATTTAAAAGAAAATAATACGTGAACATAATAGGCTTCTTCAGACTTTTTTATAAAATAAGGATGACAAACAAGCACACAGTCCACCAGACCACAACCACCAGAGATTTTTCCGGACCGATTCTACTTAGGTACCTTCAAGAAAAGAGCCTACTCCTTTTTAAAAGGCCGGCAATGCATCTGCAATTCCCCTGGTGTTGCAGTTGCTCATGGCGGCGGTAATCACTTACCATCAGGTGAGCCGTGTGCTCGTTTTCCCCCCTCTCCTATAAAAAAGCAGTCCATCTGATGTAAGTGTGTAAGTGAATGCCGTGGGCCATAGACATCTATATTTATCATCGTTTTTGCTTATGTTTTTACTTTATATGATGAAATCGTAACTGCTGGGAGAAAAATAGTCAAATTGTGAGTTTTTTCCACTTTCTCTCACAAGTACTTCCCGCGGGACTGGTTGAAACGATGACATAACTATAAAAAAATATTAATAAATGAAAAGGCGGTCTTGCAACTATGCCAGTTAATATTTGTTTTCAAATTACACAAGACACGTGCAAAATAAAAATGAATCTTTAATGTTTTCTTATTTTGTCTGCTTTACTTGAGATCGCCTTTCACGATACCGTCTTAGTATCATAATTTTGTGAAATTTATTAAATTACTTCAAAATTATGTTTTAAAACAATTATTTTCTGTTTTAAGGGTTCTGTTCCGCCAAAATCGATTCTGTTCCGAAAACGAATCCCTTATAGAATCACTTTGTAGTAATGTTCTTTCTTTGGAACTGGTGAAGGTATCAACAAACCCGAAGTCGACATATCGAGTGACATGCAGTTTCGTGGTCACTTTGAAGAGAAGGCCAAATTGACCTCTAAAAAGCTTGGCGTGCTTAGCAGAGCGGGACAGTATTTCATGCCCGCACACCGCCTGCAACTTTACAAGGCGCTGGCTCGGCCGCACACGGAATACTGATCCCGTCTTTGGGCCGGGGCTCCCCAGTGCCAGCGCTTTCTATTTTATCGCATCCAGCGCAGAGCTGTTCGAATCGTCGGCGACCGAGCTCTTTCCGATCGGCTTGACTCGCTGACGCTGCGAAGAAACGTTGCATCTCTTTGCGTATTTTATCACATCTATCACGGGCAGTGCTCTGAGGAATTGTTCGGACTAATTCCAGCCGCACAATTTCAACATCGCACATCGCGACAAAAATCGCGATAAACTGGATGGTAATCCATATCATGTGGATGACTGGTGGTCCAGCACTGTGTGATATAAAAAAATTTTTCTTCTTCGCACAACTTTCTTGTGGAATCGACTACCATTAGAGATTTTTCCGGGCAGATACGACTTAGAAACCTTCAAGAAAAGTGCCTAATTTGATCCTTTTTAAAAGTCCGGCAACGCATCTGCAATTCCCTTAGTGTGGCAGTTGTTCATGGATGGTGGTAATTACTTACCATCAGGGGAGCCGTATGCTCGTTTGCCTCCTCTTCTATAAAAAAGCTTCATAAGCTCATACCGGAATCTCCATTCTCTTATCGGAGTACCAGACGAACTGCAAGTTACCATCCATACTTGTTCGATATTCTGCATATTCGCACTAAGCGCTATAGCCTCTGTTTTCTAGAGTTCCTATAACCTGAACATCTTCTAACTTCTAATTTAAACAATTACGTAACCTTGTTTAATTTTTTTTATTAAATGTTAAAGTTTTATTACCTTTTCGTCAATGCCAGGATTTTTTCTTTCTAATTTATAGGATTTCGATTTGAACAGATGAAATATTTCGAAGAATTTACAATTTTTTTATTTAAATTGTTGAATTAATAATTAAGTCAACTTATAATAGGTGAAAAGTTGTAAAATTAAAGCGCGAATACATTTATAATTTTGACAATTTAATTACAATACGGCAACTCATTGATAGTCGAAACCAGATTAGAGAACATTTTCATTACGTAAAATTAAAATCATTCAGCCTACGCCACATAAAATTAATGTCGTGAAGTTGTTTATAATTGAATTCAAATGATAACTGAATTAAAATCATTATATAAAAATAGTAGGTTGTATCTTATCATCTTACTACTTTCGCTTACGTAGTAACATTATTTAATCCGTGCTTTCGCCAATCCATATTAAAAACAGAATAGTAGGACAACTCCCGCGCCGTGCGAGACTTAAATGCCTACTGTAGCAGTTTTCACTGTCTATTTGCTTAACAGCTTAGTCTCATTTAGTTTTATAAGTAATTATAATATTTACAAACATAATATATACGGATACGTACATATGCATCATATTTGTTAATTATTTCTTTAGTTTCCACTCAAGGAATCAATGTTTCTCAAAAAAATTCCAGCTTTACATTACAACAAATGCCAAATAACTAAAATATGAGTAAATTAACATTGAGCATATGGTGTCAGTTTAAAATTAATTTAATCTGATGTGATATGATAATTAATGTACTTAAGAGGTATGTATCTATGTATAGATATATTAACACAACCTATTAATAAAACGCTAATTTACTTACATAAACGGTATGTATCTATGTGTAGATATAGTAATATAACCTATTAATAAAAAGTTAATTTACTTAAACAAACTTAATTTATTTTACAAAAAAAAAACGAAAAAAGACTGCTAGAAAATTTTTTATTAAAAGTCAATAAAGTCTCAAATAAAGGTGATTGCGGAGCCCGGCGGTGGCTGTTCCCGACTCGGCCCGATCTTCCCGATTTAGCAAGAGTGGTTATGTGCGTGCTGTGGCTCGTGTGTACGAGTCCGTACTGTCACGTGCTAGGCACGCACACAAATTAGCGGCGTTCGGTACATTTCTTAGAAGAAAGCCTACTATTCTGTTTTTACTATCCCCAAACTGCAGGGCAGTTTGTTGGCGAATACCTCACCCACTTACATTGTATATACCTACTGTAGTTAATCTCGTAATATTGAATTTAAACATGAAATCGAAAAAAAAACTTAATTGTGTTACTTACATAACTAAATATCTTTAAACTTATTAAATATTACACATAGAAATATTAAATAAAACTATAATTTTTAATTTAGACAATATTAACTATTACACGTACAAGAGCCGTGGTAACTTAGGAGGTAAGCTTTTACTGTCAATTTCACAGTACGCGAGCTGCCCGGGCCGGCATCCATGAAATTGTTTATTGCAATTTTAAATGCTGACCAAGTGCTCGGCGGTGAAGGAAAACATTGTGAGGAAACCTGCATGGCTGAGAAATAAGAAAAATATATACGAGTATTTCGACGACATGTTAAGTTCGCCAACAGGCACTGAAACCCTCTCAGAAACGAGAGGAGACCTGTGCCCAGCTGTGGGACGTATAAAGGCGTATATAGCCTATATAGGTCCGTACGTATTGTACGTGTTAAAGTTAGTTAAAGTTACAACTTTAGCTTACTTTAATACTTATAATTAATTATCCAGCAACCACGCTTTCAACTTCTTTTTAAATATTTTTTTATTTCCATTGATTTGTCTTTAGAAAATATCTCATTAAAAATACGTGGTACTAGATATTTTCTCGGTCTCTTGACTCTTTAAAACTAATATCTACAAATCGAACTGTAGCTTCAACTAGTCTACAATCTTTATTGGGACCTTAGATAAAAATCAAGGTTGGTTGTTGACCTTGACCTTGCTTAAATATAGTTTTGGGAAAAACTTTATTTTTTAGTTCTGAGATTTGAATGTAATTACGCAAACGATATTGAATCCACACTCATGACAAAATTATTAATTAATTAATTAAAACTTTTTTGCACAAAAATATAGTATATATATATATTGGTAGAGTCGTGGTAGCTCGGTGGTTAACGCTCGCTGTAAATATAACAGAACGCGAGTAACCCGGGTTCGATCCCCGCCGGCACCAATGAAATTGTTAATTGCAATTTTAAGTGCTGATTTACCACGTGCTCGGCGGTGAAGGAAAACATCGTGAGGAAACCTGCATGTCTGAGGAATAAGAAAAAAATATTTCGAAGACATGTGAAGTTCGTCAACACGCATTTGGGCAGCGCGGCGAGCACTTCCTTGCCCTAAACCCTCTCAGAAATGAGGGGAGGCCTGAGCCCAGCAGTGGGACGTATATAGGTTGTAACTTTAACTTTACTTTATATATATTGGTAGAATTAATACCATAAGCTCATTCTCTCTTCATCCAGTAATACTATACAAAGTCTATTCATCAATTCATTACAGCCTATAAAAGTCTGAACAAGGCATCCGCCATAAAATTCCTCATAGGGGGGATTTTGCCACAGTTGCCACGCTTGGTAAGCGCAGTTTTTTTATAATTTTGAGTGGATACTGTGGTGCATAGACATTTACACCTATCCTCGATTAAGAATCAATATGTTGATGCTTTGTCACACCTGCAGACTAAGATGGAATGTCTTGCATCCAGTAAAAAGGGTCACCGGTTCTCTACAATCACCATAGGAAACACAGCAGCATTAAGCTGCTATTTTAGGTATTGTGAGAGCGTGGTCCCTCCACAAAAAGTAAAAGTAAGATACAAATTAACTAATAATAAAGTAAATTTCAACGTTACTGTTACAGCTTATTGCTATATCTTATAAGACTTAAGACAATATCTCTTTTACGTCAAAAAGAAAAAAGAAACAAATGCATGGTTCGATTAGATAATAATTTGAAAATTGAAAGTAATGCAGGTATTTGATACCTCGACGCCCAGGACTTGAACGGTGTCGCATATCAGGTATTATCTTTCATCATAAATCGTGAATGTCTATCATCGAAACATATAAATAAAATGAAAATGTACGTCAGATCATCGTAAAATAAATTTTAGTTTTTTAGCAACAACTTCGATTAATGACCTGCAAATAATTTTTCCAGATATAGATACTAGTATATGCGCATTATATTATGTAAATATCATGTGAAGTACCTCCACAATCCCGAAGATATATCTTTACCTGGAGGGTGGTAGAGAGACCTTTTTGAAAATATAATTCACAGCTCATTCAGGTATTCTGTAAGTTATTTTTGTTGGCAACAAAAACTCTTTGGTGACTTAGCTCTGTGTGACTGATTAATTACAGACTAAGTTTATACCAAGTCTTATTACGCTCTTCCGTGCGTGCAATATACTTGAGAAAAAGGATGCAGTTTCTTTTCACGTATTAATATATATTATATATCTTTTTTATTTTATTCCTTTCAAAGAGCTTATTCTTTACTAATGGTGTTCGATGTGGTAGGATGTAGAATAAAAGCCAAAGCGTAAGAAAACGATAACTAGTACACATATACGGTTTTACCTATAATCGTTGACTATCGCTTACTTAGGTATAAATTATCAGTACACCTGTCTCTTTTTACTGAAAGTTAGTGAATAGAGAGATAGAGAGAGAGAGAGAGATAGAGAGAGAGAGAGAGAGAGAAAGAGAGAGAGAGAGAAACAGAGCAGCTTTAAATCGATGTCGATTATTATAAGTAAGCCCGTTAAAACACCAATTGTTCCACACCGTGACCAAACGTACTTATAATCCCTAATAACTGCATAATGGGATAAACTGAAGCTTTCTTTTTATTTATTTTTGATCTATTCATTCATCACAGCCTATAAAAGTCCACTGTTGGACTTAGGCCTTACCGTAGATAATTTAACAAGGGTCCTTGTCACAGTTTTTAGTTGTTATCAGTAAAATGCTTCTGCCCTTATCCAGTTTCAGTCTACCACGGGACGATATGGTGTAGTAGGATATACTGTATAGGCTCAGCGGTACAATACACGGTTTATTTATTTTTACCACGAGTAAGAAGGTTTATAAAAATATGGCACGTCTACCCACGGTAAAACCTAGTATCACGATAAACTAAGAAATAGAGCTGCCTTACAGGAAATTCTCTGACGTTATCATAATGTGTGAAGCCTCGATATAATAGTTACGAAACCTAAGTTGGTGTGTACACCGTTACGTTACATACAGGAACCTGACTGCAGATGAGTTGGTTAGAAATGCTGAGCTTACAACATTAATGGGAGTGCTTCCTTGTAATATGTGAAATTAACATCGAAACCGTAAGCCATTTAAAAAAAAACAATTTGAAATTTAAAACTTTATATTAAATATTAATTGTAATTAAAAACCTTTATCGTCATTATATTTCTTTATAGAAAAAGGATGAAAAACAAGGCCACAGTCTACCTGATGGTAAGTGGTTGCTGTGGCCCATAGACATCTACATCTATCCACCCGCGAGAACAAAGATGGAATGACTCGTTTCTAGTAAAGTGGGTATCCGGTTTCCTACACTCACTATACGAAATATATCATCATTAAGCTGCTATTTTACGCTGGTATTCTGTGAGAGTATGGTCCTTCCCCGGTCGAGCCGAACAATTCGTGCTACTACTATACTACTAATATAGCTGCAGCAAGGCTTTACCACGTAAGGCTAAAAGACATTACCATGTCATTGCGTTATTAAAGGTGTTATAGCGGAGAATGTCATGAGAGGCGACGGAAGGAAATTGATTCAGGAGATGGGCAGCAGTATCTTTCTGATAGGAGGTGAAAAAAAAACCAGGGATTGCCAATCCGCTTGGCAAGCGTGGCAACTATGTCAAACATTCCTTTTTTGGAGCAATTTATGAGGGGTGCCTATGTATAGCAGTGAATTTTGGATAAAATGTTATGATAATGGTAGTGATGGCCCATACATGTCTATATCTATTCTCGATTAAGAACTAATATGCACACTATGTGGTTCGAATACATTGAATATCGATAATAGAGGGGATGTTACCCGCCGGACATCTGGTTATGCGATATGCTCATTGTTACTTCAGCTTACTGATCCGTTGGGCTATGTTGGGCTATGTCGGGCTATGTCGGGCTATGTCAGGCTATGCCTGGCTTTTTAAATAAAGATTTTGGATATATTTGTGTATTTCTCTTTATTTATTTTTGGCATTAAATTTGTTTGTTGGACATCTGTTCACGGAGGTGTAATTGGGCAAGTTTTAAGTGTACATATTTTTTAAATATTAATTAGTGGAAAAAAATTGATTGACCCTACAGGGCATCCCCGGAACTTTCCGCTAATTACAAATGCAAAGCGTTCCAAATTTCAGCAAATTATAACGTTGAATATGAAATATTGGAGTAATTAAAAAAAATTGAAAATTTTTCGACGAGATCTCACAAAAGAATCAACCGATTTTGACCGGACTGGCGTAGATCGACGTGGCTTTTAAAAGTTGAAAGCTGATTAGTTTTTGGATCGTTCGGTAAAGACGTTTACAGTTTATTCCAAAAATTACATACATCCACACACATACACACACACACACACACACACACACACACACACACACACACACACACGCACACACGCACACGCACACGCACACGCACACGCACGCGCACACGCACGCGCACACGCACACGCAAACGCACACGCACACGCACACGCACACGCACACGCACACGCGCACGCACACGCACACGCACACGCACAACACGCAAAAAACACACACACACACACACACACACACACACACACACACACACACACACACACACACACACACACACACACACACACACACACACACACACACACACACACACACACACACACACCATCGAAAAATTGTGAGGGTGGCTTCCTGTGACCTCAAAACCTTAAGATTCGATGAAAACTCAATTTTCGAAAAACGGGGTGGTATAAGAAACAATATCTTCGCGATTTATTTTTAGCAAGAAATTTAAAAAAAACATGTAAATATAGCAATGCTAGTGGTAGATAGTGTCGTAAAAAATTACATTCATGTCTTTATCCAAAATGATAACAGACGATTTCTTTTGTATGGACCTAACGCCACCCAGATATCTTCTTAACGAACCAAGAAATCTTACTAAAATTCTCCGCATCTAATATGTCTGTAGTATCTAATATGCAAAGAGTAACAATGAATATTATTAACGTAATAATAGAAGACTAGAGAAAGCGTTCAGCACCCATGTTGCAAAAACTAACAAGCATAACTATGCAACCGGTCTGATGAGAGCGACTGCGACGTGCTATAACAACGTAATTAATTTAATTTGAATTAAAATTAGACTAGCAACCTGTCCCACCTTTGCCCGGGTCAAATAAACTTCAATTTTAGGCAGATAGATTTTTTGTTTCGTATTTCTTAGGTACTAAATACGGTATTTTCTAAATAGGGACCTTCAAGAAAAGAGCCTATTAAGGCCGGCAAAGCATTTGCAATTCCTCTGGTATTGCAGTTGTTCATGGGTGGCGATAGTAGCACTTACTATTAGATTAGCCGCATGCTCGTTTGCCCCCTCTCATATAAAAAAGATGTTTGAAAACAAATTGATTCCCCGCATTCCTGGCCTAGAGGAACGTACGTGCTACCGCCGCACCGAACCCCAACATAACTCTTTGTCCTGCGAGAGTTTTTATATAAAAAATTTTACTGTGTATTATAACCAGAAGACAACAAATGCTGTTGCAAATTTTTTTCACAATCTTTCAATGGGAACACTTCAGCTATACATTATTTTCGTGCAACTTTAACCATTTACCCATCGCGCGCCGTGAAAGCTCTCAAGAGGCCTTTTTCCGACTTAGTTGTTGAATATGAACATAATTTCAGCCATAATCTATAATAAAGTACATCTGTAGTATCTGTAATAAGGTAACTTAAAATGGTGAAAAAAATTTGTAATAGATGCAATGCAATGGTTCCGAAAATAACTCCACTTACACATAATCTCACAAAATTCGCACTCTCTCTTTATGATATCAAGTATAGATCTAAATGGATATTTTACAAATTGCAAAAAGTAAATTAATTTTAGGGTGGAGAATGTCTATTAATGTTACAATTCTTCCGCACTTTATGATGGATGATGACGAATGAGGGTAATAGTGATATTATTTGACCTAGAAAACGTTGAAATATGAGAGGTGAATGATTATCTTAACACCAAAGTGTAATGTTTGCTGGTTGATTACTTTTCCATCAGTGGCATAAATGTAATCTTATTAACGTATGAGAACTAAAGCTTTATAAACAAGTGAGAATAAAAAAAGCTGTTAGTGGTTATAACATATCAAGATTTTGTTTCTGCTAACACGTATTACGTAGAAGAAATAACTTCGGAATGTAAATTTATTTTATTTTATTTGAAAATATTTTTTTATTTAACTTCACATGAATGTATGTCCTGAAATATAGTAATTAATATTTCACCCACTTTTACTGAAGCTATCAGGCTAAAATTTGGCACACACGTTTGGGTTACGTGACAATGCGCGCCACCATTTTTAATCCAATGTGGCGGACGTTACAAATTATTCTTTACAAACCCTATGAGACGGCTTTCAATTTTTATTAAAATTTGTTTTTTACCCTTTTGACTGAACCAAGGAACACCACGATCTCAATATTCTCATACAAGATTTTATTATGTACTAACTGGAAATCTTTTATATGACTCTCGTTAAATCCGTTCTTAGTAAGTGTCTTAATTGCGAAATAGTAACTATAGTAAATTTAAAACAATCGAGTGCATAGTTTCAGAGATATCTTGATGAGTCAGTCAGTCAGTAGTATTTTGCTTATATATATATATATATATATATATATATATATATAAAAAAATGATTACAATGAAGAATATGTATATTGATTGATCAATTGATATTCACTTCTATCTATTATGCAAATGAAGTTGGAAGAAAGTCTTAAGCAGTGTTCCAGTTATCCGCAAGGGTTAGGCGTTTTGCATATATTAAATTCTCATGACGTACTTAATTCAGCTCTAGGAGCAGCACGTATAACTAAAAGACAGAACGTTACGTGGCAATAAGCGGCTCGTTTTCTTGAACAAGGCATAATCTGTTATAAGTAAAAAAAATTTGTGCAGTTCACACGCGGTTGAAGTGAAACCTTGAAATAAAATATATAATAAAATATTTCACGGCAAATGATTTAATTAATACGATCTTTTTCAACCAGAAGTACAGCATAAAATATAAGATAAAAGCTTAGTTTTATAGCCAATAAATGTTACAATCTTTATTTTTACTTTAGTATTTAGTATAAGTATTTTTTACAAGACAAAATAAAAGACAGTAGTCGAATGGCGGATTCGAACCCATAACCTTTTGAGTTCCCGGTCTACACTGTATTCTATCTCGTTTTCTCGTAGGCTAAATCCCTTTAGATATATATAATTCTAAAGAAGTTTTCACTTCGTAAAAAAAAAGACGTGTGGCACTCGGGGACTGCCGCGGTAAAGCTATTGCATAGCATTTTGTATGAACTTATGCAATTATAATTATTTATTTATTTTATTTATGCAGTATTTCTTTTTCTTTGATATTAATTCTAGGTACACTTTTTGAGCGTGGTGACCGATAAGAAAACAAATTTTTTTCTTTTATTAAATAAATAAATAATAAATGCACTTTGTTCATTCATATTCAAAACACTTTATACACAAATTTTACAAGTACAGCTATTCACTATACACCTATATACTTTCTCATAAACAGCTGCTTATGTATTCGTCCGATTTCGGAGCAGCTCGTCTCGATTCGTGCGAGCTTCGTAGAGTCGTACAATACGTCTAGTTGCACGCACACAAACACCGTGTCGAAGACTGCCGAAAAGAAACGACGTTAGACAATGCACGGCCTTCAAGCCACACCTCCGTGCCCGTCGGAGTGGGGAGCGTGAGGTTTTTTCGTTACGGAATTTCTGGATTCGGTCCCCGCGCTCAAGGCCCGCGATAGAAGCTATGCAATAGCTTAAAAAACACTTTTTATACATATACGAAATCATTGTATACAAAATTTATTACCATGGTAAAAATAACCTCAAAACTTAATTATAACAGAGTACTCTATATACCGAGAGTCTCGCTGAATGGTTAGCCTTTGAACGAAAAGTTACCAGCTCTCTTATCACCACCGGCGACCATAAGTCGTGGATACAACTCCTTTACGAACTTGAACCCACGCGGAGCCCACGGACCGATAGTCTCTATAGCAAATGGCAAAAATATTTAGTAATTTCTTAGACTTATACTTGCGGCATTTACTTAGGTTAGCTGCCTCTAACGCCGAATGTGATGAGAGAGCATTAAATCTCTCCCAAAGGACCGAAGTCATACCGTCGGGTCTCCTGCCATCGAATATTTATTGAGACAGGTGCTTTTTAGATTGCATCCTTCAAAGAACCGTGACTGAGCAACCTTCCAGCACCTTTCCTACATACAAGTCCGTGGAGCCTAAAACCGTCGACGTAGCTACCACAAGAGCACTGATGAGGTTGACAGATCGCTGATGCTAGTCATGGATAATGTCATTACAACTTAAATGACTAACTTTTTTAGATAACAAATTAATTATTAAATTTTTATTCATTATTTTATATTTTAATGTAAATTTTAAAAACTAGAATTTTGTCACCATACTTTTATTTACATAATGCAAATGGAAATTCTACAGTAAAGAATGAAGGTTGTTACTTATCACGATCAATGTTATTTGAGGTTATAGTTCACTTATTATGCGACTTAATACATATGTAAATTATAGATTATAAGAATACGCATTTAAATAAATTGTATTATATTATCAATTTTGTTTTGCATACAGATATTAGATTTATAATAAAAATTGTAATCCGAATGGCCTTACAATTGATGCACCACGCCTCTCTTGCGCATTTGATTTTCAAATGCTTTTCCTATATAAGGTGATCACTATTGCAAAAATCGTATTTCTTCACAGTAATTATGACTTTTGCATAAGTCAAAATTACTATACAGACATATACTTTTGCGTAAGTTAAAATGAATTATTGGCCGATGATATACCACTTTGGTAATCGTTAGTTGTGTCTGATGTGTCTAGGTCATTATTTCAATAAATCCTGGATGATTCATAGGTGGTAGAGCCACGCTGCAGCTATATTGTAATTGTAGTACGAATGGGTCGGCTCGACCGGGGAAGGACCACGCTCTCACAGTGTACCACCATAAAATAGCAGTTTAATATTGCTGTGTTTCGTATGGTGAGCGTAGAGATACGGTGTGCTGTTGTGTCTCGGGTAGCTCAGTCAAAGATGCGAGTTGTCTGAAACTGTGATCTACAATCCGCCTGGTAACTTTCAAGTAATGCAGAAGATGATGAAGAAGTTTGTTGCTGTACTTATATCAGTGAGGCTACAAAAGCGAAGTAAAAAGATTACAGAGATATCTGAAATATCTCGGTTTACAATTTACTAAAATTTCATCGTAATCGGAATTATGTTATAGAATCGCATATGGCGGTGTTTATTTGAGAGGTTATTGTGAGACATTGTGTTAAACTTTATTTTTATCTAACTTTCCCAGACGGAGGCTAAACTGTTTTAAGTGTACTATTATGTATATACGTATGTTTACTTTTTTACATCCTCTGTCTTAACTTGATTGATGGGCTGTCGTAAGAAGCGTCATAGTTGTTAGAAAAACATAGAGTAATAATAATAATGAATTATTTATTTCGTCAAACATTTAAAGTTACATTATATGATCAGTGATCGAAGTCACCTAGTAAGAAAAATTATGCCTATAACAGGTAACTTCGCTCTGCCATAGCTTAGAATTACAGTATTATCAGCGACATAAAATAACATATAAGAAATAATAAGAATAATAAAAACTTGACTTTAGCATCGTACCATCAGTCTCATAGCGTTAATACATCAATAATATATTAGGTTGTATTTTACATATACAATATGAAACGTAATTAACGCACACCCTCAGACACCCCAATTAGTATATTATAATTTTAGTTGAACATTTTTATGCACTGATTATTTATCAAATTAGTTATATTAATTCTGGAAGAATGTTGTGGTCACAGTACAAATCCACGAACGCAAAGACTTTAACGTGCTTAAAATAAATTTCTTTTTTCTTTTTTTTTTTTATTGAATGACAGAATTAGTAATAATACAAATAAAACTGCACTCTTAAAAGTCTTATTGCCTTAAGTTACGTCCATTTCAGTTTGTTTTGACTGTACAAATTTAGTGTGACTGTAATTTACGTAGTTTTAATTATTTTTGGGATAAAAAATTACCTATATTAAAAATGATAGGAATCGATTCAGTAAACTATTCTGAACAAACTACTTTCTCAAAGTGCGTTAATTATGTTACGTGTTGTATAGTGTGTATGTGTGTATATAGTGGTTGTAGTACATGGTGTGGTATATACTCGTACATTTGTGCATTTGTATGAGTAGCGTGTGAGTATGTACTAAGTATTGTTGTATGTGTTCATTTAGTATCTGTATCGTAATAATGTCTCTGTTTTCTGATAATTTAAGGGAGTTAAAAATTTGTAATCAATTTCTTACATTCCTTATTTATGCGTATAATACGGGTAAACTTTTGAGTAAACTTTTATAAGCGGTCAGGTTTTTTAATTACTTTTTTAACCATTGAACTTGTTGTATAATTTTTTATAGAATAAGGGTGATAAGCGAGCACACAGTCCACCTGATGGTAAGTAAATGATGTGGCCTATGGACACAACATGTATCCTCGATTAAAATCAAAATGCAGATGCATTGTCACCCTTGTGATCTAAGATGGAATACCACGTTTCCAGTAAAAAGGGTCTCTGGTTCTCTACACTTACTATACGAATCACAGCAGCATTGAGCTACTATTTTACGCTAGTATTCTGTGAGAGTGTGGTCCTACTTAGGTCGAGCCGACCCATTAATGCTACAATCATAATATAGCTGCAGCAGGGCTCTACCACGTATTATTTATGATTTATAATATCAGGACAGTGCATTCGATTTTTAAGTTTTAAAACGTGTATTTGAAATTCGTTGTGAGATTTAGGAATGTTATAACCGAATTTTTAGTAGAATAAAAGCAAAAATTTGCTTACTCTTTAATAATACGTGTGTAATAATTTTTACGTAAGGTACCTATGTTATGAAATATATAGAATTATGAATTATAAATTATTATAAGTATTTATAATAATAAAAAGGTTGAAATAATTGATAAATAAGGTCTTATTTGTTATGTTATAATTTAGCAAACTAAATTTTTTTTGTTTATTTTCAATTTTAACGTGCTCATGATTATTAAAACTGTGCAGTTTTGCTATTTGTATATTTTTGTGTATGTTTATGTTTATATATCTATCAATAAAATTATAAAAAAACAAGGAAACCTTGTCCAGAATAGTTTGAATACTAATGTAACATTGAGACCGCAATTTTGAATTCAATTCCATATCTTAATTTCGAGTATATCTAATAAAAATGTCTTTGTAAAATTAATTTATGCGAAATTTAATAATTTTATAACAATTTAATTATGTCTCTAATTTATAGTGGCTTTCATGGTCATCGATATTTGTTCAAAATATTATTTTTATTTTGAATTCCACTGTGCGTGTGTTCGTAATTCTTCTCCTCCTAAACGACTTGGCGATATTGATAAAAAAAAAATTGGGGTACTTATGGCGTCATCTAGATGGTCCTAAGCTATAGTTTTCTCTGTTCTCGACGGATAGTTAATATAATATAATATTGTAATTATTACATCGTATATTGCGAAAGAATTACAATATCCAATGGATAATAAATAGTATATATATTACTGGATGACCTTTTGAACATAAATTTTGAATTAAACGTTAGAAATATTTTTTAACAAATACTTTGACCTTTGCCCTTGAGCCTGTGACTGCAAAGTGATGCCTACTAAATTTATTGTTTTATTGCCGTTCGTAAAGTAGGCTGTATATGACGAGATTTTAATTCAAAATTTTTGTTTTAATTTTTTGTAAAACTCCGTTTACATGTTACACCCTATTTTGTTCCAGACGGTAAAAGAGGTCACCAGTATATATATATCGGCGAAATACCACTGACTGGCTGACTCAACGAGATCTTTAATCTATACACCTGATCGCAATGTAGATGCTCATTAAGAACGGATTTAACGATAGTCCTATAAAAAGTTCTTGATATTTTACATATAGGTTGCGCAATAAAATAGTACCGTACGCCCAGCGACGCAAGCGGGTATCAGCTAGTTATGAATATAAGAGATAGAAGGAAACAAATCAGTAGACGGGAAGTAGCGTCTTCCTAATAAAGAATAAAAAAATCTAATTGCCAAATGGCCTGCCAAGTGTGACAACTATGGCACAAAGCCTTACGTGGTAGAGCCACGCTGCAGCTATATTGTGGTTGCAGCACGAATGGAGCGCCTCCACCGGGGCAGCACCACGCTCTTCCAGAATACCAGCGTAAAATAGCAGCTTAATGCTGCTATGTCTCCTATAGTGAGTGTAGAGAACCGGAGACCCTTTTTATTGGAAACGAGTCATTTCGTCTCTGTCCTCAGGGGTGACAATTCATTTTGATTCTTATTGAAGATAAATGTAGATGTCTATGAGCCACAACATTAACGTGTTACGTAAAAAAATTGAATTACTGCGGCCTCGCCAGCTGCGCCTTAAAATTCTTTCGTTGATAACTTTTTTTAGATGGATTGGAAGTGGGAAATTATCGCGCTTCGATTGCGAATATGGTTTACTCCATTATATTCCTGAACGAAACCGCTCAGGATTATGATGTAATCGAATCCTCGGTCAGAAGGATAAGAACAAGCAAAAGCGCCAAGAAACTCTCATGTAGAGTATATTTTCTACCAACGGTTGCAATTTAACCTCAGAATTTTACAGAATTAAAAAAAATCTGAGGAAGCTCATTATGACCACGCATGTTTAACTTTTATTAGAAAGGAATTATAAATAGTCATCTGATTTATAATATCTTTTTTTCATAATACTAATGTCCTACAGACCGAGTTTCGACCATGACGGTCAGTCTTAAAGTCACTCTATATCTCTTCAATTGCGTAGCCCGATGGGATGGCAAATCGACACGACCAGAGAGAGATCAGACGAAGGATCAACGCCTTCTTAATCTCGTTTACGCCAGACGTAAAATACCGGAAAGGCAGAAATTTTAAATAAAAAACGTCTGGAATCGGGATAGCCAATCCGCCTGCTTAGCGTGGCAATTTATGCAAATCTCCTGTATGATGCGAGGGGTCAATGTCTAACTTTTGCTTAAAGTCTCACCTTTTTTCTGTCAGGGTGTGGAGCAAGTAAAATATACCACACAGCACCTTTTTAGTTTTTAGTGTGAGTCAACAAATTCACATCTTCTCCAAATGTTTTTAATTTTTCACATATAAAAATTTCCTCTCAATGTATTGTATGTCCGTCTCAGCACCACACGTAATAAATTAGCACTAAAAAGTGCTATTAACAATGTGAGTGGTCTCGAGAGTCGAATTCAGTTTGCTGCCCAAAAGTGGGACGGTGCAGAATTGTTACTTTTACTTTACACGAACGATACAATAATTCGATTACTAAACCTGTGATTACAAATACCTTTTAACCATACCATAGTAGTAAGGCGATTGCTAGTAATAATTTATTATGATATATATTAAATAAGTTTATGATCGTACCTTGATATTATAGGCTTTTAATAATATAAAAATAACACGAGCAATCCACAGCTGGTACGTGGCTAGTGTAGTTTACGAATACCATACCATAAATATTCCATCATTGCTTTTGTTCATTGGATATCTTAAAATGATACAAAGAAAAATCCCCGTAAGATATTGGGACCCAAATTTGAATCTAGTGACGGAAAACAGAGTAAAGCTGCAAAATACTCATTACAGCGACCGCCACTTGCCAATCATAACTAACGGTAGCCAGAGGTCCTTGTTTATCATTGAACTGATTTGTTTTTTTATTGATAAGATTTTATTTAAAAAATTACCATCCGACTTATTCAAAACATACATTAACTCTAGCATCTATCACTCCATGGAGCAGGCAGTGATGACATTTTTCCATTTGACACTATCCTGATCAACGACAACACAGCCCGAAAAGACGTCTCATGAAAGGCGACCACTTTCTGCTAACACATCAGACAAATACGTCTTACATAAGAAAACGAACGCGCGATCTACTTTAGTAGCGACCACTTCCCTGACCCGTGAACATCTTGAATGTGACTCGTGAATTTTAGACAAAATAAAATACAACAGACGCGCAACATGGTTTCCTGTACAATAAAATAGTGCGGAAATAGTAGCCAAATGTGTAATTGAAAAAAATGGCATCGCTTTTCATAGATAAGTGAATTTTAATTTCCAAATTCATTATTTAAAATTAAATCGCAGCTCAACTTACATTTGTCACAAGCAACTCGCGTTAATTTATTCGGACATCTTCGGATATTTTCGGACTACGCATCCCTTCCTTTTCAATGCAGTTCACTTTTGCTATACTTTTCTTTAATTTCCGGAACGTGTAACTAGTGCTGTACCAGTTAAACTGCAATATTAGTACAAGTAAATATAATGCATGTTATCGTGAATGTTTTACAGACTTATACCATAAGCGACATATGTGTAAGCTGATTTTTTTAGTGAATGTACCTTAATCCATATTTGAATTAATTGATTTAATAATCAAATCAAATTATTCAAAACTTCCTAAAAATAATTCATACTAAAATTGATATAATTTTTAATAGACGCGCACTCCGCAATTTTTACTGCTAAGACGCCATGTCAAGACAAGTAGGAAACGGAAGTGAACTTGACAGTATTATATAACTCCTGCTATTTTATTTTTAATAGTATCCTATTATTATTTCAATATTGTAAAGAAAGCTTGTATATTCTTTAAAACAAAAAATTATAGTTATTTTACTAAATACGATACATACTTAAATAAAACTTCTTTTGTTTATTTTTATTTTGTACTAATTTATAGTAGAATATAATTCTGGTACTGATTAAGTACACTTGGTACCAAATTTATTAGTTAAATTTCCCAACACTATTTGCATAGCAAGTGTCGCAACCTTGATTTTAACCAATTAGCGTGCATTTCAACCCGCCTCCCCCGTACCGCTTACCTCATACTTCTTACAGAGAGGTTTGGATGCAGAAATACATACATTAGGCGTCTATTCGGGCTGTGTAGTCGTTGATCCTGATACACCTCTCTCACTTCCTCTACTTTGACATATTCGCACGTATATATATATATATATATATATATATATATATATATATAAAAAAAAAAAAAAATAAAAATGTATATATTATAGAATAAAGACGACAAACGAGCAAGCAGTCCATAGACATCTACATCTATAATCGATCAAGAATAAAAATGCAGATGCGTTGCTACCCATAAGGAATAAGATGGAATGTCTCGTTTCCAGTCAAAAGGGGTCTTTGGTTCATTTACCATACGAAACAGAAGCATAAAACTCCTATTGTACACTCGTAATCTAGTAAGAATCTGATATTTCCCCTGTCGAGCTGACCCATTTGTGCTACCATGTGTATAACAATGTATCTGCTGCGATACTCTTCCACCTAAGAAGTCATCATCATCGAAAAGGGTACTCTTAATTTGGTTCATCTTTGATACAATGACATTCAACTTAATCTTAGCTTAATGTTTAATTTCCACACCAAACTGGTCTTCCACACTAAACAGGTCTTATATTTGTATGAATATAGATTTAATTTTTATTAAAAAGTTAGACTTGAACATTTTGAGAAATTATGGCAACTTTAAATGTTAAACAGTTCTCTAACTAATATTTCATCAGCTCTATCAATCCGTACAAAAGTACTTAAATAACTTAGATAGGAATAAGTAATGTAAAACAAAGTAACATAATTTAGTAAGAAACAATAACTGAGATACAAACTCTTGCAGATTACATTGATTTACCAATCACAACGGTTTAAGTGATAAGAAAACAGCGTCGATTAGTTGCAACAGGGCAACTACTCATTTTGAATTCATGTACCTATTTTACATGTTTTCATTCATCGGCAGTAAAAAGCTTTTTTTTAATATAAAACTTAAAATGTAACTTTTCATGCTTACCTGTTATTAAAGTCCTAAATTAAAGATGATATATATAAAGACTGATATACATAAATATTTGTTTATATATATTTGCTACATAGTAGAGGCACGTACTATCTATGTTATGACATGGGTCGGCTCGTCAGAAAACGGATCACACGTACACATAATAACAGCGTAAAATATCGGCTTAATGCTGCTGTGTTTTGTGTGCTGCATTCAATTACATTCCATCTTAGTCTTCAGGGATAACTACGCATCTATATTTTGAGTCGCAATCGAGGTTAGGTGTAATTATCTATGGACCACAGAACCCACACATAAAATGGCGGATTACGTCAAAACTCTGACAGATAAGATCAGTTGTTGACAGTCAAAACATTCTTACAAAAGGGTTATAGTTAGAGGTATTGTTTCAATAAGCAGGAATGGCTTAGCTTAACGGATACGTATCTTGTATCAACCTGACTGTTTTTATAGACGATCATTCGTCGCTTGTAGCTTGCACCCTAATTGTTCGGGATGTGTTCGCTTTGCTCCACATACTACAGTAGTGAGGCGACATTACAAAATTGTGCACGCATTTTTTTCGTAGTAACCAAGGTTTATTGAGTAACATCCAAGGCGATGAAGATTCACTGCGATGTATGATTTTAATTGAAAACCAAATTAAAGGTCGTTAGAATTTTTATGATTATGTATGTGCACTCAATTATTCGATATGGTAATCTGTTTTCGAATACTTAATTTATTTTATAGTAGAACTATTTTAAGTTTTGACGACCTCATGGTCATTGATCAGCATCTATTGAACTACATCGCTGATAGGTTCTTATACCCTTTTCAATATATGTGAGGATGATAAAGTTCCACAGTTTACTTAATCGTAAGTGGATGCCATGGCTCATTTATATCTAAATCGATCATCGATTAAAAATGAAGCTACAGATATATGGCAATGCACCTGGACGTTAAGATGGAATATCTCATTTTCGGTTAGCAAGGTTTCCGGTTCTCTACACTCACCATACCAAATTCTGCTGCTGGTATTAGCTGACGTTCTGTGCAAGCGTAGTCTTTTACTGTTCATGTAAACCGAGAGGCTCTGCTACGGATAATCCCAAGGCCAAATTGAGAGTTTCCTTTAACCGACAAGCATGCATGCATAGGTATATGGATGTGAAGGAGGCGATAGAGGTGTGTCAGAATCGTGCCAAATGGAAGTCTGTAGTCTCTGCCTACTCCTTTGGGTGACAGACGTGAGAGTTTATGTTTTTTTCCACCAAACCGACGCAATCCTACAGAAGAGAAAAATAAATGCTTATAAACCTCTCAGAAATTAGGTAAATCCTGGGTCTCTGTTTCAGAGGCTGTATAAAAGGTGCAACTTTAATGTACTATAACAATTATAAAATCGCGTATCCAGCAGTTGTCTGTTTACGGGAAATTAATAACGATAACGATATTTATGATGATCGTACTAATTCATTTATTTGTTTTAGTAAGGTACAAACTAATATATTTGTAAAATTATAAAATGGTAATAAGAATCGATAATTACAAGCCTCCACATAAAACTTTCAGCAGACTTTATGCTAAGTTAAAGTACTCCAGAGATTGCTTAAACTACCCACAAAAACTATCAAAAAACGCATAGTTTAACCTACCGTGAGATAAAGGATGTAAGCTCCTTTTTGTTTGAGTGATGCTAGTCGCGCCTATAAATGAAAAACTCTCTGTTCATCAGTTTTCTTACAGATTTCAAACTAGTGGAAAATAGGTCAATATCTAATAAAGATGAAAGTTTAGTAAATTTTATTGTGATTCACATTTACAAAGAATTTCTTCTATAATTTGTTGAGGCAGGAAGTATATACTCGTATAGCAAGTGTCGCTGTCTAAATTTCATTAAATTGGTACAAATCATTACGTAATTAAGAATCTCAGAAAAATCAGTAGATCTGTATACAATATCAAATAAGAAACAAATAACATTGATTTTACGTCTCTACTCCAACAGCAAAAAATTATATCCCTTACATTTTTCAAAATAATTAGCTGAAATTTATTGCGATGCATCATTAAAATATGACCAAAGTTTTAATTTTGTATACATTTTGCAAATTTTCATCATTACGCTACTAATATGATATTCTGTCGTTACATATCCTTTTCTAATAAACTGTTGCACAACTCAGCTATAAACAATTGGTATATATTCTGCTGAAATACATTCGCATTGACTATTTGATACATTAAGCTAGATAACGGATACAGGTCAGGCAAAATAACTAAGAATGCTTAGTGTGCCGCCAACCGGAATCATTGTGAAAGGATACACTGCAGTAAAATAATTTAAATGGGTAATAAAAAGAATTTACGATAAATAAGAAACTTGTTATAGTTTCACTTTTTTCTCATAACGGACTTTTGAAATCATATTTTTACGTAGAAAAGCCACGCTGCACCTATATTATAGTTGTAGCACGAATGGGTCGACTCAACCGAGGCAGGACCACGATCTGACAGAATATCAGCGTAAAATAGCAGTGTAATGCTACTGTGTTTCGTATGGTAAGTGCAGATACCCTTTTTACTGGAATCCAGCCATTCGATCCTATTCCACAGCGGTGACAGTGCATTTGCGTTTTCATTCTTAATTTAGGATGAATGTGGATGTCTATGGGCTACAGCATCCACTTAGCATCAGGTGGATTGTGTGCTCGTTTGTCACCCATTGCTATAAGAAAATTATTCATTTAGTATACGACGCCATGGGTCAATAAACGCACAGAAATGAACACAACTACACCGCTATGTATCCATGTTAATGAGAATGTTATGATAGAGCCACGCTGCAGATGCTAGCTATACGTACTGCAGTGTGAATGGGTCGGGTCGAACAGGAACAAAATACCAGCGTGAAACAGCAGAAAAATGCGGCTGCGTTTGTTATGGTGAGTGTATAGAACCGGAGAATTTTTTTACTTGTAACGAAGCATTCGTTAAGGGTTGTCACTCTTGTGGACTAAGATGCATCGCATCTGTTAATCCAATAAAATTTGGAGTTTATGGGCCATAGCATCCACTTACAATCAAGTGTATGACTGTGTTCGTTTATTACCCATATTCTATAAAAAATGTATATTAAAACATTTCAATATCTTTAGAAATATGCCACATATTACAGTAGAACTACCCGCAACAATAAATTGCTTATTTCTTAAGATAATGTAGCCAAAACTATAATCTTTCTTAACCAAAGCATCAGGACGTCAAACAAGCCAGTCTCCTATGACAATGTGAGCTTAAAACACTCCGGTGTCCTATTTGATGGCCCTATATTGGAGATTTTACCATAGTTGCCACGCTTAGCGGATGGCAACAGTTTTTACACCTCCTGTTTCATTGACCTCTAACACCTCTTACGACACTCACGGGATGATACGGCGTAGTGGATTTCCATACTTTGCTAATATACGCCCAAGGCCTACTTATTTAGGCATAGTATTCAATAAATGATGACCACTTATAGGATCACGTTTTTTGTATTAATGTGTGTGTTTGTGTGTGTGTGTGTGTGTGTGTGTGTGTGTGTGTGTGTGTGTGTGTGTGTGTGTGTGTGTGTGTGTGTGTGTGTGTGTGTGTGTGTGTGTGTGTGTGTGTGTGTGTGTGTCGTGTGTGCGTGTGTGCGTGTGTGCGTGTGTGCGTGTGTGTGTGTGCGTGTGTGTGTGTGTGTGTGTGTTTGTGTGTGTGTGTGTGTGTTTGTTTGTTTGTTTGTTTGCATACACTTATAGGCGAACTACTTTTTTCTGTTTCTTTTTTAGTTATGTAAATTTTTCTTTACTATTAATGTGTCATATTGTGTCGGTATGTTAGAATAAATGCCTTTACGATATGGTCGTATGAAAAGTAAACTATTTCTTCATCATTAAATTTACTGGCACAAAGCAATTTTTTAATTTTAATACGTTCATGGCTTTCAGTGTTATATTAATACCAACATATTAATAAAACAGTAGATAAAATTCCATAAATGGTTATAAATTATTATAAATTAAGAACAGAATAATATTTTAAACATTGAACGCAGAATTTCTTGTTGTCCTTTCAGAAATAGCAGCAAATTATGCGTAGTAGATCTTTGAATATGTGTTTGACATTGATTAGACCTGTCTTCAGTAGATTCTATGCAAAATACCAACTAATTATCAGTAGGTATTGTAAGTGCCTTTGAAAATGTATAATATGGTCTATGACCCGTAGTGGACACTTGATCGGCTGTAATAAATGTATTCACCATCGGGTAGACTGTGTGTCCTTTATGAATTTTATTGGTATAAAAATACTTCTTATAATATCCTTCTAATTCAGCACGTAAAGATATTAATCCGTGTTTAATGGGCCGTTCACAGCAGCACTAACTGAATGTAAGCATGTAAAGCAGTTGGTCCTGCGCCTGATATCTCTCCAGTCGTGTCGGTTTGCCGTGTCATGGGACTATAAGAGTTATGAAATAGAGAGTGTACTTGTGATTGCGATACACTTGGTCACTAATCCTGCGCAGATGACTAGTCTCCGTAGAGACTCACCGCCGCGCCGTCACCGACATTTAGTCTTGAGGACATTGTAACTGAATGTTTAGATAGGTAATTTTAAGCCCGACGAAAATGCGGTACCCTTTAAGATTGCCTCCATAGTAACGAGTAGCTAATATCCACCGAGGCGTATAAAAGTGTGCGTTCAAATCTAGATTGGAAATACTTACTAATTCTAAACTAAACTATTACTTTCCGAGATCCACGCGTGACGTGAAATTCGTGCGCATGCGCTTCAATTACGAACGCATTTAGAGCGTGTACTACGCAGTACCTAACTTGTGCAAAAATCTTTAAGTTATTATTGCACTAACAATTGTGAAACCGTGTTTATTAAATTACATGCCTAATTACGAGAAAGTTGTTGAATTTTATTCATAATTATTATAGCCTACCAAAAACATATTGCATAGTCCTTCCCATAGATTGCCTCATAAGGAGATTTTGCCACAGTTGCCACGCTCTATAGGCAGGTTCACTACTGGCCGTATGAGGAAGCTCAAAGTCGCTCGGCGAGCTATGGAGAGAACTATGCTCGAGGTTTCTCTGCGTGATAAAAGAATAATTAGAATAATTGACCGATATAGCTCAACGGATTAGTAAGCTGAAGTGCCATACACTTCAGAGAACCGACAACCGATAGGTATAAACGGCTCTCGAGTGGCAGCCTCGTACTGGTAGACGAAGTATAGGGCAACCCCCCACTAGATAAAGTAACGACCTGGTAAGACATGCAGGAAGTCTATGGATGCAGGTGTCTTAGGACCGTGCTTTGTGGCATTACTTGCGGGAGGCCTATCAGCAGTGGAGTTGTTAAGGGCTGTAATGATGATGATAGGCGGGTTGGTAGTCGCAGCTTTCAATGTCCTAGTTTCCCTCTGTCGCCTCTGACACCCACGGGAGGATAAAAAGTAGTGCATATTCTTACATCGCCAATATACGGTACAAGACATGGAATATGACCGTAAGTACATATAAAAGCTTTCGTAATCAAATCTGCGGCCGTGTTATTGGTTTTATTGGGTGAACGATGTGTAAAAAGTCACGAAACATTGCTATTTGTATTATGAGACCGTAAAGTATTAAAATTTTGGGACAGATATGGTTATAATGTTTACCAAGTTGTCTCTTTTAACAGACATCAAAAATGAGAGTTTGGCAATTAAACAATATTGCACACATCTGAGTAAAAGCGGAAAGTTATTAGTATATTTTTAGTCAAAAAATCATCCGTTTTTTATTTTAAAACATCTTTATCAATTTTTTAAAAAAGACACTAATTTTATACACTTACTGTATGTAATTTTATATTGTAGGTTAGTCATCAGAGCCAGTTTCTTTTAGATATCGATTGAATTAATTCTACCTTGTTTTGAAATTCTGACGTTTCTGGTCCCTTTCAAATATGCAAAAGCACTCGAAACGCTGATATTTAAAATATAAGTGCCAGCTCTTTATTGCTCATAAGTTTCTAGAGGTCTTTAGGTACATTTGGAATGAATATGGATGAAATACATTTAAATAATTGGCAAAAGAGAATCTCAAACGGAAATAATTTAAGAAATAAAATGAAAATAGTTTAAATTAAACGCAATTAAATCCTTAAGTTTCAAATGCAGGTTTCCTTACGATGTTTTCCTTCGCTGCGGAACACAAGGTAAATCAGCACATAAAATTGCAATTAACAATTTCATTGATGCGAGCCCGAGTAGTTCGTAGCTTTTACAGTTTACAGCGACCCTAAGTGCCCTAAGCTACAAATGTTTCCATTTGCAAATTGCAATACAAAACGGTAACAGAACCAAGAAAACACTTTTGATAGTTTGAGACACGTGTTTTAGAATAATAATGTCCTTCAGACCAAATTTCAGTCACGGCGGCCTGCCTCAAAGGAGGCTAGCAATCGGCGCAGGACAGGATAATAGTGCCCAAGTGTACGCGCAAGCATAGGTGCACTCTCTATTTCCTCACTCTCATAATCCGATGGGACGGTAAACCGACACGACCGGAGAGAGATCAGGCAGCTACTGAGAATTTCTGGACAGAAAACTCAATAACTGATTTTTTGTCCCGACCCGGGATTCGAACCCAGGACCTCATGATCAGCAGTCGCACCACTACAACTTTGTATTTAAACGTAATTATCATCTTATTATCACACCTGTGACTATTATGTTCTTAAACCTATAGTCGAGTGGAGTAGGAGTAAAGGTATAGTTATTCCAAAGTACTCGTAAAGTTTACGATAACTGCAGATTTTCTGGAGCGTTATTCATTCCCACGTTTTTGTATCTACCCTACTTATACTCAACTATCCTCATCCAACGTTTTTATTTTCTTACTTAATTATATGATTTATGTGCACCTCCCTTTTCACTATTCGCTGTGAACAACAGTTCTTTGTATAATAAAGTTGTCTGGAACAATTGAAGACCTTCAATTGTACTTTCTTTATATATTTCAGTTTATTTTTATTTGCTTTGGTGTAAAATAATGTATATTATATTGATTGACTGAGCGTGCAATGCTTAAGAAAAAGCTAGTTTTTAAATTTCAACAGTGTTGAATTCCTAAAAAAATTAAATAAAAAATTAATGGAGAAGTTGACTAAGTGTTATCATCTGGTAAAAATTCCATAATTTTAATTCAAATTCAAATAAAAGCAAACGACGGTAAGTTTTCAAGATTCTGTTTACTCATTCTACACAGATCGGTCCAAAGGAAGACCGAATAAGATTGAGAGTAAAAGCAAAATTAAAATAAACTACAAACATACGGGGTAGAGCCACGTTGCAGCTATTATGGTTGTAGCATGAATGGGTCTGCTCGACCAGCGTTGGACTACGCTTACCAGCGTAAAATAGCAGCTTAATGCTGCTGTGTTTCGTATGGTGAGTGTAGAGAACCGGAGACCCGTTTTACTGGAGTTGAGGCATTCCATCTTAGTCCTCAAGGGAGACAACGCATCTGCATTTTGATTCTTAATTGAGGTTAAATGTAGATGTCTATGAGCCACAGCATCCACTTATCATCAAGAGGAGTGTGTGCTCGTTTGTCACTCTTATCCTATAAAATAAACAAAGTCAACTCCGCTTCAGTTTACCAGTCTATATTATGAGCTGAAAGTCTAAGTTAAATACTCGCACTAACTTTAGTAGCAAGCGGAACCCATTAATTTTCTTTCGATAAATAATTTGAAAATCCTTTATTTTGATACCGTACTCGATAGGTTTGGTTAATTTTTTTAATTAACGTTTTACTATTTCGCGCCCAAAGTCCGCCATTTTGTTTTTTCAAGCAGCTTTCTAAGGTCACTTGGGTTTTTAAGACAAATATAATGATACCTTAGTTGTTGAAATTCATCCAGCCGTTTGGAAGATACGAGGTAATAGATAAAATTACAAACAAATATACCTACGTGCGAAAAATATAACCCTTCCTTGGCAGTCGGATAAAAACTGAAGTTATCTCGCTTCACCATGACATCTGGACGTCAAACACCTCACTTCCACTATAAACATGGTTACCAAAGCAATTAAAATTATATTTTACTAAAACTATACATAAATAATATCCGTATAAAAAGTTTTATTAAATTCTTTTTGTTCATTTAAAAGTACTCTTAAATATGTAATTCGTTGCGATTTACAATAAAAGTAATTTTGTATAAGTAAGTGTGACAAACATGCACACAGTTTACCTGATCTTATGCTGTGTTCCATATACACCTACATCTATCCTTGAGAAGAGCCGTGTTAGCTCAGATGGTTAGCGCTCGCTGTAAATTTCACAGTACGTGAGCAATCCGGAATCGATCCCCGCTGGCACCAATGAAATTGTTAATTGCAGTTTCAAGTGCTGATTTACCACGTGCTCGTCGGTGAAGGGAAACATCGTGAGGAAAACTGCATGTCTGAGAAATAAAAAAAAATATTTCGAAGACATGTGAGTTTGTCAACACGCATTGGGGCTTTCCTTGTCCTAAAACTCTCCCAAAAATGAGAGGATGCCTGTGGGCCTCTCATTTCTGAGAGGGTTGGTGGGATATGTATAGGCTATAACTTTTATTCTTGAGTAAGAATCAAAACATAGATACGTTGGCACCCTTAAGGACTTTGATGGAATGCTTCTTTTTGATTGGTATACTGTCCGAACGTGGTTCTCACCCCCTTCGCGACTCCTTCGTGCTGCAACCGCAATCACTGTAGCGTTGCTATAACGCGTAAAAAGTGTGTGTAAAGGTTTGCGTAAAGATATAATATATTGATAGTTTTTGGCTGAAATTAGAACGAAACCAATATATGTCATAGGATCAAATCTGTTAAAATGTAATAAAAAAGATTATAATAATCAAAATCGAAATGTTTTACTGGTGGTAGGGTCACTTTTTTGCCTACAACGCCTGGGTATATACTACATTGTTACTTATTTTGGCCGCTAAATAGCAGTGCTTGCACTGATGTGTGCGGGTCAGAAGGTTGGAGAGAGACAGTATAATACCACCAGGTTGTGAAGCATTCAAATTTAATCTTCAGACGTGACACCGCACCCATAGTTTCTGTATTTTAAGTTGGTTTCAGGAGTGTATAGGCTGCAGTAGCCATCAAGAGTCGTCACTGAATTTAAATTGCTACAAAACACTGTCCTATATCACTTCTATATCACCGTCACTATCACACCTATATCACCGTCGACGCTCTGCGTAGTTCATCAGGTTTTAGACGCGGTAAAGCCATACTGCAGCTATATTAGTAGTATAGTTGTAGCGCAAATGGGTCGGCTCGACCGGGGAAGGACCACAATCTTATAGAATACCCCGTGAAATAGTTGCTTAACACTGTTGTGTTTCATATGGTTAGTGTAGAGAACTGGAGAACCTTTTTACTGGAAAAGAGGCATTCTATCTTAGTTCTCACGGATGACAACTTATCTGCATTTTGATTTGTAATCGAGGATAGATATAGATATCTATGGGTGACAGCAAACACTTAAAATCATGTCCACCACTTACGATGGACTGGGCTCGTTTGTCACCCTATCCTATAAAAAAGCTCGCCTCTCTTTAAGTGGGGAGTCGCACAAGTCTGCACTCATTTTAAAATCATTGCATTACAAACATCAGATATTTTAATTGAATAGTGTACTTGATTAAAACTACTTTAAAGGTGGAGGTGGTGTAGCAATCTACCTACACGCATCAATTCCTTATAAAATTGTCTTAGCATCTCCCTCCTGCTATTCCGCTTCTTCCGAGTTCTTATTTGTGGAACTCGATGTCAAGGGCATCAGGATGCTTCTAGGGGTAGTGTATTGCCCCCCATCTACCGACTACTTCGCCACTTTAGATATGGCTCTTGTTGATATTTGTTCTGAGTACACTCACTGTATAATCATGGGTGATTTCAATACTGATCTGTTGAAAAGCTGCCCTCGTTCCAAAAGGTTTCTTTCAATTATTGAGTCGGTTAATCTTTCTATTCTCCCTTCAAAGGCTACTCATCATAATATCGGAACCGATGACTCATTGATTGATCTAATCCTTGCTGCTTCTCCTGAACGTGTGATGATGCATGGACAGTTACCCGCTTTGGGTTTCTCACGCCACGACTTAATTTATGTATCGTATAAGCTTAAACCTCCTAAATATTCCCCTACTGTAATGCATCTTCGCAGTTTTTCTAAAATAGACTTTGACAAGCTTAGGAATGACGCTCTTAATCTTGATCTAGCCTCCTTAATAGCAGCATCTACTGTTGACGATAAAGTCACTATCCTTAACCACAATATTCTTAGCCTTTATGATGCTCATGCTCCTGTTCACAAGATTAGATTGAAGCGTCCCCCTGCCCCTTGGATGACAAAGGGTGTAAAGGTGGCAATGGCTAGACGAAATCGTGCTTTTCTTCGTTTCAAGAGAGATCGAACTGAAGAAAATTGGACATCTTTTAAAGCAGCCAGGAATAGGTGTAATCAGATGGTACGTGCAGCTAAACGCCGATATTTCCATAACTGTATTAATAATTCTTCTCCAGTTTTAGTGTGGAAATTTCTAAAATCTTTCGGTCTTTGTAGACCAGCTACGTTGGATTGTGGTCCTTCTGTGTCACTTGATGAAATCAACCAACATTTCGCTTCTGTAAAAGCACTGGACCCTACAATTCGTTCCCAAACTATGGCTTCCATTGCTTCTATGCAAATTCCTAACATTCCCACCTTTAATTTTTCTCCTGTTTCTCAGGATGATGTCAAAAAGTCGATTTTAGCAATCCAGTCCAAAGCCGTGGGTTACGACGAGATTAGTAGACATATGGTTGTATTTATACTAGAGCACCTTCTCCCGGCAATTTCCCATATAATCAATTTTTCCCTTGATTCAGGTCAGTATCCTAATCTTTGGAAGAGGGCTTTTGTAAAGCCTCTCCCAAAAGTTTCTACTCCCATTCATCCCTATCATTTTCGTCCAATATCCATTCTACCCTTTCTTTCCAAAATTTTAGAATCCTGTGTTCACAAGCAAATTTCTACTTTTATTTCGAAACATAACCTACTGAGTATATATCAGTCTGGGTTTCGTCCTGGTCATAGTACCACTACTGCATTAATTAATGTTGAATGAATTTTGGCCCTACTGAATTGGATTGGTTTGCATCTTATCTTCGCGGTCGACAGCAGTCAGTCAGTGTGGGGCAACTGTCCTCAGCTTGGGCTGATGTGGATGCTGGTGTGCCGCAAGGCGGTATTCTTTCTCCTATAATGTTTTCAATTTTTATAAACTTTATTACCTCCATCATCGACTGCTCGTACCATTTATATGCACATGACATTCAGCTTTATGTGCAAACTGAGATTGGGGATATCCATAATGGGATCAAAAACCTTAACGGCAACTTAGCAGTTATCAAGGATTGGTCTACTCGTTATGGAGTTTTGGTCAAGTCCCTTGAAATGCCAAGCTATACTGGTGGGTAGCTCAAGGATGCTGGCTAAGATTAATCTGACAGACTTACCTCCTATTTACTATGATAATACTACAATTCCTTTCAGTAATTCTGTTAGAAATCTTGGCCTTCACATCGACAGCACGCTGAATTGGAGAACTCAGGTTTCAGATGTGAGTCGTAAAGTCACTGCCACGTTATGCTCTCTGTATCGTTTAAAACATTTTCTTCCCACAAAATCTAAGATCATGCTTGTCCAATCACTTATATTACCCATAATTGATTATGCAGATGTGTGTTACTCAGACCTGTCCCAAGATCTTCTGAACAAGCTGGAACGCCTCCTCAATAACTGTATAAGATTTATCTTTGGGCTTCGTAAGTATGATCATATTTCTCAATACAGATCTAAGCTAAATTGGCTTACAATCCGGCAGAGGCGCAACTCCAGAATATTACTTGTACTTTTTTCCATATTAAATGATCCATCTTCGCCTTCTTATCTTAAGAGTAAATTTCATTATCTTTCTTCATCTCATGATAGGGTCCTAAGCTTCTTTTTCTAACAACAAAATCTGTACTCCAGTTCACTTCACCGAGTTCTATGGTAACTCCTTCACAGTTCAGGCTACACGCCTTTGGAACTCCTTGCCCGATGACATCAGAAAAGCTCCCAATAAGTACGTTTTTAAAAAGTTGGTCCGTGATCATTTCTTAAAGACAATGCATTTTACATGACTCATCAATTTAATATGTATTGCCAAACAGAAAAAAACAAAAAAAAAAAAAAAAAAAAAAAAAAAAATAAGATCATATATGTATAGTTTATTTATTAGTAGTTTGTATATATTATGTAGTTAATTATCATTTGTATAGTGTTCTCTTATTGCCACACCTACATCAAATTCTCACCACTCCATGGGTTGACTGGTAGAGAATGCCTCAAGGCATTAAGTCCGCCCTTTGTATTCTTTTGTTTAAGGATGCAATAAAGAATAAAATAAATAAATAAATAATAAATACTTTTACGGATTTTTATCGCGTTTATTTTACTTACAATTACTTTTATTTTTAATTCCCGACGTTTCGGGGGCTTTCCAGCACCCATGGTTACGGGGGACTGAGATGACTGACGTCCCGATGTCGAGACCATGGGTGCTGGAAAGCGCCCGAAATGTCGGGAATTGAAAAAAAAAGTAAAAAAAAGTAATTGAAATTAAAATAAACGCGATAAAATCCGTAAAAGTAGTTTTAATCAATGTGTAGTGTTCGCGTAAATATAAGAAAACATTATAAATAGTGTACTTTTAAATACATTTAAACTAAGTAAATAGCCTCATCCAATACAAATTATCCCTTGGGTGTGATAAGAGGCGACAGAGGGCAATGAAACAAGGAATGGGCATGGCAGCAGCTTCTTCCTAACTCAATTAGTATCAAATAAAATTATCATATATGTATATATATAACATAAATTTTCTTTGTCACTCTTTAGGGTTATAATAAATAGGGTATATATGGATGTGAATGAGGCGAGAGATGTGTGTCAGGATCGTGCCAAATGGAAGTCTGTAGTCTCTGCCTACCCCTGTGGTTGACGGGCGTGTGTGTTTATGTATGTTATGCATAACCCTATTTGATAGCTTATGGGGTACGCCCATGTGCGCAGAAGAATTATGATAGGCAGCAATTATAAAACGAAGAAAATCCAAATAACGAAACAATCAAATGTTTTCGTTAATAATAAATAGACTTTCTTTGTCTTTATAAACAACAACAAACACATTGCCAAATAATACATGTGTAAAACTCAAATAGCATGTGTTAAACAATGACAAGATAATATTTCGTTTCCGAGAACAAAAGGGACCTTGGGAGGCGAGCGACAATCCATTCGCAAAAATCGTTCGTTAAGCGAGAGGCTTACGAAAGTGTACAGCCTGGTACTTTATTAGTTCGTAGTTGTTGAATACACTAGCGTATCTAAACGAAGCCAGCAAAAGTAGTAAAGGGAAGGGAGGAAGGGTAAATCGGAGTTATTAAATTATTTTGAATTAATTTAAAAGAAGTCGTTAATATAAGATTCGTTAGGTTCGTTGGATAAATGTACGGTTTTTATAGAAGAAAGGGTGACAAACGAGCACACAGTCTACATAATGTTTGGTGGATGCTGTGACCCATATACGCGTGTATTTTATCTTTGACTAAGAATCATAACACACTCGTTGGCACCCATAGACTTTATTCGAATGCCTCTTTTTGGACAATCCATTCGCAAAAAATGTTTCCTTTTCTTTTGTTTCGTTTCTTTGCGGGAGGCTTAAGAAATTTTAGAGCCCGAACAAACAGTCCACCTGATTTTAAGTAGATTCTATGGCTCATAGACATCTATATATAACCTAAAATTAAAATTAAAATGCAGTTGCGTTGTCACCCTTGAGGACTAAGATGGAATGCTTTGTTTTCAGTAAAAAGGGTTTCTGGTCCTGTACACTCACTATACGGAACACAGCAACATTAAGCTGTTATTTTACGCTGGTATTTTGTGAGAGCGTGGTCCTTCCCCGGTTGAACCGACCCATTCGTGCCGAGGCCATAATATAGTTGCTGCGTGGCTCTACCATCAATACAATTAGCTATTAGCTTATAAATAACTTTGAAAACTTGATCCATGTCTGAAGTATAATAAACTATTTAATAAAAAAAGATTCCTAAAAATCAGTTCATATTTGAAATAGATAACGCGGTTAATGTTACGAAAGAAAACACACTCGAATTAAGAACCTCATCCGTTTTGAAGTCTTCTAAAGAGGATGATTGGATGGGTGTTTCGACATCAGCAACTTATTAAATAGACAAACACACAAATAAAAGTATTAAATCAATTCTTTAACAACTTAAAGGGCTTATAGATAACTGTGTTGATACTATTTATTAGAAATAATTTGTTTATTTTAAGTGACAAATCTGGTCAAAAGAATCAACATTACATAAATGTCCATGCAATATTCTGAAAGCTCGATAGCGGGGGTTGACTTCGGCTCGGAACAAGTACTTATATAACGCCTACAAATAATTGTGGCAGATCTGAATGTTTGTTCGTCTGCATTTTATGTACTTATGTGTACTTATGTTTAACGCTATCACCATTTAGTGGCGGCTTAAGATTATCCACTAACCCATATTGTCCCTGTTAACTGCAACAGGAAATGGGCAGCAGCGCAACTCAAAATAATAAAGAATTGCGGTTGCCAACCTATATATAGGAAATAGTTGTCTTATATACTGAGCTGCTTAATCATTCAAATCAGGCTTTATCTATCAAAAGGTTTAAAATTTTTACTAAGCAAACGTTGGGTTATTATACTACTATAGAGCAGTGATTTTACACATGATTGAAAATAACCCCCGGGAGTGAGGTGAACGCTACCATGCTGTTTCTAATGTCTTCACACTAATTGTATAAAATAAAGTTAAAAATAAAGTTTCAGCCTATAGGTACGTCCCCACTGCTGGGCACAGACCTACCCTCATTTCCGAGTGGAAGTGTCCGCCGCGCTGCCCCAATGCGTGTTGGTGAACTTCACATGTCTTCGAATAACATTTTTTTTACTTATTTCTCAGACATGCAGGTTTCCTCACAATGTTTTCCTTCACCACCGAGCACGTGGTAAATCAGCACTTAAAATTACTTGGTAGCTCAGATGGTTAGCGCTCGCTGTAAATATCACATTATGCGAGCAAACCGGGCACGGTCCCCGCCGGCACCATATAAAGATTACGGCACCATATAAAATATTATATTTTAATTATAAAAAAACATTTATAAAAAAAGTCTCGTTGAGTTTACTGTTGGTTATTCCTAAGACAGAGGTTTTTTCCGAACCAATTATAAAAGTAAAAAATGAGTAAAAATGGGGTTAAAACTTAAGTACTTTTAATAAGACTAAAATGCTTTGAAGTCCTTGAATATGGCTATAATTCACAATGCATTAAGTCATTTATGTTTTTAATTACCGGCGTTTTACAAACGCAACCACCAGTACGAGCATTACGAAAACTGCGTCCATTTATCTAGGGAAATGATCTGAAATAATCGATAGTCCGTACGGTGGGCGACAAATGAAGCTCATAAGAATAGTATTAATTTGAACCTTATTGCAACACAATAAAGAATTAACAAATTCGCCACCGAGCAACGTTCATTACCCGTATATGTTACAAGGAGAAATGTAACGCAATGTACGGATATTAACTCGATATTAAAGTTACCTAATTCTATAATAATTATAAATGTATTACAGCACAAGGTTAATGGAGATAATGGACTGTCTATACTCATGTTTATTTTTCATTGTTTGTTATAAGTATGATGATAGCTATCATGAGCCAAAAATGAGTCCACAGCTAACCATAAACTTCCCTTGGATACCTTCTACATACATTGACGTTCCCCATAACATATTAGATCGTCTCTCAATGGCGGTCACTCATATTAGGAGGTAGTATTTATTTTCTGCCTATGAGTTAGTAGGGGTTTGTATAAAAACTCACAAATCAAAGTTTTTACAAACAATGATGGTAGTATAAATGCGCAAATAAACAAATTCGCTAAAATATTTAACCAAAAATTCTTATTTTTGTCGTTCTATTTTCACGCATCAATGCATCTATGCGTTGTTTTTTTTTACTCTCAAAATAATAACGTCCTCCAGGCTAGTGACCTGCGTAGGACAGGATTATAGATCACTTGTGTTCACAAGCATAGGTGCACTCTGTATTATCTCGCTATCATAGTTCGTTACGATCCTAATCCGATACGACTGGGACGAGAATAGGTGCAGGACCAATTTTAGGTGCTTTTAGAGTCACGAGGGTGAAACACCGCCAACTTACTGACTATTGAGAATTCCATGACAGAAAAGTCTAATAAATGACTTTGACCCGATCCGGGATTTAAACTCGAGATCTCATGATCAGCAGTAATGCTAACGACCACCAAGCCAACGAATCAGATGCAAACAAGCAGACAATCCTCAAAAAACAAATGATTATCTATGAATAAATGTCTGAGTCCTAATTCAGAAATCCAGATTATTTGTATTAATTCTAGAAATATATGTAGCAGATTGAAATAAAACCAAAATAAATACAGAGGTTTTATATTTCAACTTTTTTTTAAATAAATTAATATGTATTTATCTTTATTGCTTTGAGACTTTATATATAAACGTTTATCTAACAAACCAGAGAAATTTAACTGTGTTCTTAAAAATTAGAAAACTAAATTTTAACTCATACTTAAAAGTGAAGAAATATTATGTCCCACTGCTGGGCACAAGCCTTCTCTCACTCCTGAGAGGATTTTATGTCACGTAAAATATCCTCCACGTCACCCCTATGCGTTTTAGCGTACTTCACATGTTTTAGAAATATTTTTTTATAATTAATATTTTAGTTGACTACGGATCATGTGGTAAATAAACACATATAATTGTAATTAACAGTTTCATTGGTTCCGGCGAGGTTCGAACTTGCGTTCACTCAACCTTAACTAAAATTTTTAGTTTCTGTAATCTAAAATCGAACATCCTCTCATCTTAACGTGTTGTGGGAAAGTAAATAATTTGCTAAGCGTATTCCGGATGTCTTCAAAATTGAATTGCTTAAATGTTAAAATATAGTAATCTAGCTTCTTTTTTAGGGTATTATTGTATCCGTAATAAAATTGAATATAATGAAATAAAGTAATTCTTTATTAATTTCTTCAAATACTTCATTGTATAATTTATTAACTACTTTTATTAATTACTAACGAATATTTTTAGGTACATAATCCCGAACATAACCCCTTCTCCCACATATTTATGTAATCTACATACTCGTACATATAAATACATAGGAGGCGGATGCCATACAAATATCAGCCTATGTATTAATTTATGAACTGAGCGTCTTTATCTCACCGTTACGAAATGATAAAATCATCGTCGGACAACGAAAACGTAAAAAGCCTACTGATGGAACACAGGTCTCTGCTAAAATGGATTGATGATGACAGTAAATTATCATTGAATTGCAACAATCGAAGTGGTAACGGTGAGGTGATGATCTAAGCTTAACAGAAAAACTGAATTTTATGAAGACTTTATAGTCTTATGTCGAAAAATAAGGCGTAATTAAATTTAGTCACATGAAAGCTGAAGCAAAAGGCACCTGTTTACATTACCAGGTTAGTGGATTATGAACATTTTTTTATAAAAGAGGTGACATAACTATATTAGAAATGATGGGAAGGCTTGTGCCCGGCAAAAGATCGTGTATATTATTTTATTAGTGATAAACTATTCACCTGATAGCAAGTGGACGATTTGGCCCCGAAGCACTTGTTAACAGAAATACAAAACACTTATATACTTTTAATTACCTAACCATCTTTATTGTCTATAATAAACTAACACTAACTTCTATCTAGGTAAAGAATCAAAATGCCAATGCGTTATCACCCCTTAGGACTAAGGTCGAATACAGCTTACTTACCAGTAAAAGCCATTACGCTGCTATTTCGTAAGTATAACGTTAATGATTTGTCACTGTTGTCCATTATTAATTATTCATTTCCATCTCTTGTCTACACTTTGAGATTTGTGATGCAATGAATGTGTTGTTGTAACTAAAAAAGCAAAGAAATCTCTAAAAATAGTTTAGTGATATAAGAAATCGTTTTAAAAAAGTAAATGTGATGTGACTTGCTTATTAAGGGCCGATTAATCAATCGTCACTTCAAAGTAATCTATCTAATAAATTATATATAACTGAATATAAAAGTCAATCAATTGAACTATTTTATAAATACTACGCACAAGTATAGTTTTTAATTTATTTGTGTTGTATTTTATTATATGAAATAAATGACAATAGAAAAATCTGCCGTTAGTTATGCTTTACAGAAACAGTCCAGTAAGCAGTAATTCGGGGATATCATAGCTTTTTTATTCTTTTTTAAAGCTTTTGTCTTATGAAATATATAAGAAGCTCACAGATATCTTAGCTCTCAAAAACTGTTTTCTCACGTCGTTCACTTTATTCATGCCCTGAGCTATGAAGAACAACGGGCTTGCAGATAGTGTCTCACTATTGTGACTGAAAATATGAATATATGCAATTTACTTGACATACGTTTTTAAATAATATATTGTGTATTTTTTATTATTTTTAGATTGTTATCAATACACAATATAATTAAATATCAAAATAGGGATTTAAAATCCAAGTAACTTTTTGCTTAAAAAGATAAAATTTAATTTAAACGTGGCAGAGCCACGCTACAACTACGAGTATATTATAGTTGTAACACGAATAAGTCGGCTCGGTAGAACCACGTGCTTACTTATTACCAGTGTAAAGTAGCAGCTTAATTGTACAGTGTTTCGTATGATGAGTGTAGAGGAACTGGAAACTCTTTTTACTAGAAACGAAATATTTCATCTTAGTCAACTGGGTGACATTATATGTATTTTGATTGATTGATTCTTAAGTGACAATAAATGTAGATATCTATTCGCGGTCTATGGACTATGTGTCCGTATGTGTAATTTTATTACAGAACATGCATTATAAATGTTTAGAATTCTTCGCCTAATTCACAAAAACACAACACTTATTGCATCACTTGAATTTCTATTTCAGAGAAATTTTTAAGCCCTATATCTTTACTAGTACAGACATGAGGTTAAAATTTTGATTCTCTTTCTCTATTAGTTCAAAATCATAGAAGAAATTCTCGAATTTCTTAAGTAAATTACGTCGGACGTAATCACAATGAAAACCGTGTACGAAATACGAAATACGTTCACAAATTAAATAGTTGTCTTTGAATTATTTGTGAGGCGATTCTTATAAGTCAGTTAAGTAAGTTATGTAATATAATATAAGCAACATGGTATCAGTCATTTCAGTTTGTAGCCGGATATTACTGTCACTTTCATTACTAACCCTAATCAGAAAATATTTCGAGTATTTGTATGTATTTTATACAGGGTTATTTTGAAATAACCGGTCAAATTTGTAGTGAAGGTTCAGAATAGGTAATACAGGCAAATAGTTAAGAAAAATTAATTAAAAAAATCTCGAACATTCCGTCCTTTTTATATTTTAAATACAAAATGCGTGGTAATGCATTATTCAAACTGAATTTACTGCGCACGCTCAGATTTATAAGGGTTGATCAGTAGGTAAAAATGTTGTTGCTCATAAATCACATTCGATTTGGGAATATTTCAAATAAATATAGAAGCCTTATTGATTTAGGTACTCGTATTTTCAAAAACTGCAATAGCTAGTCTAAATACAATAATACCTTTTGAATGTATTTTTTGGGATTGCAAGGTGTCTAACGGATGGTAAATATTTAACCATTTACTAAGAAGTATAGCCAACTAAAAGAAATAATTTCCACAACATATTATACAACACTCTTCTGTAGTCGGTGCTTAGACATAGTGTATCGAAGAATTACGATTACTCCCGATTATATAAGTTATTTAATTAAAATTATTTATTGTTTGGTTTTTAAAGTTGGTTTTACTTTTTATTTCTTATGTTTACGTGAACAAAACACATCAAATGACTACTGAACTAATTTTAAAGGATTTTATGGCGTCAAAATTACCGTATGAAATCCGTAATACTTAGTTTTATTCTTTTAACTTTTCGACATGTCTAAATAATATGACAATTTCAAGATAACAGAACAAGATTGACAATATAACTAGAATGTCGCTTAAATACATTAAAAACTTCATCCCCTATTTTCCACCCTTAGGGTTGGAATTTTTCTATAAATTTATATGGAGCAACTCTTGTCACAGCCCCCCAAATCATTAGAATCGGTTCAACCCTTACCGTGAAATCGGTAAACAAGTATCAAAATACGCGTGGAATACAGAACCATTTCAGTTTTGGAGCTCGGTTCAAAAACCGCATCTTCAGTGATTAGGACCAAATCGAAACAGCATGCTGAAAATATTGACGACTAGCTCTTCTGTTACGAGGCATTTTGTTTGAGGAATGATCAACTAGTTCAATTCAATTCGAGAATTAAATATATTACTAGTTTAGCCATTATATAATTAAACGAAATAGAATACTGTTTGTCGATTATAATATATACATAATTTATTCCATATGTCAACACAATAGATTTCTGTTGTCCGAATATTATTACTATAATCTCACGCATCAATTGGAATGTGTGCTCGTTTCTCAACTTTACATGTATTTGACAAACGACCACATAAAAAAGTATATAAAAACTTCGTTATATTATGTTGTATTTTCTTCTTATATACGTCGTAATAGGCAATAGCGAGCCATGAGTTTATAATAACATTTTAAATTATTGCTATACTCGGATTTTCTCCTGTATCATCCTGTAACATTCAGACTCGGTTAAATTATTTGTAGGCCATACAAATACTTGTTCCGTGCGGGATTCGAACTCGTGGCCCTCAACGAAATTCAATACTAAGCCACTGCTGACGCAGAACCGTCAAGAGCATGATATTAGGGTATTAGAGAACATAATAAGGGATGATTTGCCGAAATTACCACTCTTGGTAATCAGATTGACTATAGATAACTGATAACTCGCTGTTGGTGACTTTGTATTTACACAGTTTTAAATACTCACTCTCAATTCGATTATTTATAATTTTCACTACATAATATAATATCTTCTTATAGTATTTACTAAAAAATACTTTTTTAAAACTCTCACACAATTACTGACAAAAGATTTAAATAAATTTAAAGATTATGACTCACAATATTTTTAAAAACGTAATAATATTGACTTCACCTTATTAATAAATCACTTACTGATACACAGCTTTTGTAGACGCAGCTTTATCTCAGTATTTGTCATTGCGGTGGCATATTAATTATCGTAGGTCATTCGCCACTGATCTGACTTTTAGTGTTGTGTCAGCGTACGTAATAAGGAAAGCTGAATGTGTTGCAGTTCTGGTTAACAATCAGGCTAACAGCATTTCAGGAACTATGCAAACAATCCGTCGCTCGCCGAAACCGGTCCGCATCTCAGCGACGACGATATGGAGCATTTCGGCTCCGTTCGAAACGATACCCCTCGAAAGCGAAAGTGTAACGTAGTCCTACGGAGCGGCGCCATTTTTTTCATCGCTCGGCCGCTCATGCAGCGTATATATAACGAAGTTGCGAAGAACGTGCATCATTCGCATTCAGGACTCCACTGGCTTCAGTGCAACCAACAAGTACAGCATCATGAAGTTCATGGTGCGTTTTTAAGTGATTTTTGTGTAGTGCGACCTGTGACAGTGCGTCTATAGCTCTCTGATTCGCGGTCTATGATCTCTTTAATTTTATTACCAAGCTTAAACATGCTGTTTTCTGTCTGTGACGATACTAACGCGACTCAATATGAACAAGCCCTAAAGCCTTTTACGACATGTTTCACGAACTTAAAAGTTCTTAAAATTTCCATAGCTGTTCCATAAGCAGTTCTAATCATTTATTGTCTAATTAAGCTCAGTCTTCTTGAATGTTAATTTTAACGATTTTTTTTGTTGCAGCTCGTGGCCGCCAGTCTGGTGGCTCTTCTGGCCTTCACAAATGCTGAAGAAGCCAAGAAAGCAGAAACGGAAGTGGCAGTGACTGACAACAAGGAGGCGGCCTCCGACGACAAGAAACATGAGAAGCGCGGGCTCTTGAACCTCGGATACGGACATGGAGGATTCGACAGTGGCTTCAGCAGCGGATATGGAGGCGGCTATGGCGGTAGCTACGGCGGCGGCTATGGTAGCGGCTTCGGCGGTGACTTCGGTGGCGGTCTAGGTGGTTACGGTGGGCACGAAGAGGTGCACAAGACTATCACTGTGGTCAAAAATGTACCAATTCCCTACCCAGTAGAGAAACATATCCCAGTCCCCGTTGAGAAGCGTGTTCATGTACCTGTCAAGGTCCCAGTACCCCAACCTTACCCCGTTGTCAAGCACGTTCCTTACCCAGTCAAGGAAACCGTGAAAGTACCAGTTCACATACCTCAACCCTACCCCGTCGAGAAAAAGGTGCCTTATCCCGTACACGTGCCAGTAGACAGGCCCGTGCCCGTTAAAGTATTCGTACCCCAACCTTACCCCGTAGAGAAGCACATTCCTTACCCAGTCAAGGTCCCAGTGCCAGCACCCTACCCCGTTGAAAAGAAGGTTCCTTACCCAGTGAAGGTCCCAGTTCACGTACCAGCACCTTACCCAGTCATTAAAGAGGTGGGTGTTCCCGTCAAGGTTCCCGTAGACAGGCCTTACCCTGTACACATCCCTAAACCAGTACCTTACCCAGTAGAGAGACCCGTGCCTTACCCAGTAGAGAAACAAGTGCCCTACCCCGTTAAGGTGCCCGTCGACCGCCCCGTGCCTGTGCACGTTGAGAAGCCAGTACCTTACCCCGTAAAAGTTCCCGTCCCAGCGCCATACCCCGTCGAAAAACACATTCCCTACCCAGTTGAGAAGCATGTGCCATATCCAGTGAAGGTCCCCGTAGACAGGCCTTACCCGGTCCACATCGAGAAACACGTACCTGTTCACATCGAGAAACCCGTGCCTTACCCAGTCAAGGTGCCCGTTCCGGTTGTCGTCGGTCACGGTCACGAGTATGGTCATCATGGAGGCTACTAATGGCTGCAGGAAGCAGACGTCTGATTGTGATATCTAACTATAAGATTAGCACTATAACTCCCGAACGAGAGCCGTGGGAATCACCATCAAAGTGGATAGTGGTTAACACCAGATCTCTGGATGACCAGTCCCACGACTCTTGATCGACTCGCACTGATGCATTACTCTTGTATAGGTTTTTTTCTTTTATTTTGTTTTGTTTTGGCGAAAGCTGATCGGTGTTGTTAGAACTTTGAGTTGACGTACCTGTTACTTTAGAAATAAAATGGTTTCTTGTAAAGATATTTTTGTTTTATAAAATGAAAACTGGCAAATTTTGTATATAAAAAAAAATTAAATATGGCGCTGCCAAAAGTCTACACTCGTCTATTATTTTCTGGCCCATTGTTCAACGTAATTAGAGGCATAATGTTGTTTGTGGAGCATGAGTGATTACGAAATCTATAATAATATGGCCTACTTACTAAATTGTGTTGAAACTTTGTATGTTTGCCTCTTTTACGTAACTTTCTTGAATTATACCTTTAGCAGCTTTAATTCTATCTTTTGATATTGATTAATTTTACCATCCGCAATCATTCACAAGTACAAAATAAAATGATACATCGCACACCTTTTCTTCGTAATTGCTACCTCATACAAAACAATATTTAAGAGTCATTTATAACAGCAATAAAATCAATAGCTTGATGTTTCCTATTAGAAATAGATGGAGTCAACAGTTATAAAGCATAGAGTCTGAATGTTATTACCTAGTTCTTTATCTGTAGTTACTTAAACTAGAGAAGTATAAAGTCAGTAAACAAAGTAAGTTTAATAACTGGAAGCCTGTTAATCGACCGGAGATTTCGCAGTCATCCTACTTCGTAAACCATAATTTTCTATGACCACTTAGGTATTGCCAAAGTGAAGTTGATATAAAAACATTATTCTAGTCATGAAGGTTGGTAATGTATTAGTAGTACTTCGATGTTTTTACATGTGTTTGAAGTGGGGACAATAGCTCATTATGTCTATCGGTGGGAAATAGTTTTTATTTAGTCGTTTAGTCAACGTTTCATTTTTGATTTTTGATATAATAATACAATTTTAAAATTTGGGTCAATGATATGGGGCTTGCATGTTGTCTATTGTAGTTTTAATTTTTAAATTATTATATTTACCCCATTACTAAATTTAACATTGAAAGAGATTGTTTATGAATTCTGCGTCATGTTTTATTGCATTATGTAATTGTTATTATATAACAAACTGATTATTATCTTTTAAAAAAGAGATTAAATTTACTCTTAAATATAAATAATATTCATTTTGACTGCCCAAATTTCGACGAAATTTAAAGAAAAATTGCTTCTTTTTTACAGAATAAGAGTTACAAATGAGAATACGTTACACCCTCTGGGATATTTTATAGACGTTGTCATGACTGAGGACTAAGATGGAATTCCTCGTTACCTGTAAAACACTTAGCATACGAAACACAGCAGCATGCTATTTTACGCTGATATTTTGTGAGAGCGTTGTCGAGCTGACCAATTCGTGCTACAACCGTAATTATAGCTACAGCGTGCCTCTACAGCGTGTACAAAAATAATTTGGCATCGAAGTACTGATGCTTAAATACTAAAATAAACGTGGTATCGGTATTCATATAAATGAAGAATCATTTTTATTATGGACCACTGTGATGTAAACAAAATATTTCCTAATTCGATGGTTTTTGTATTTAATTTATAATTTGTAGCACACTGAACTTTATTGTCAGACGCACTATAAACTTTGTCTGATGTATTGTGCTTAACACTACACAATGATTAACTATACTTTTATGGGTTTTTTCACTTTTAATTTTACATATATTCGATTCCAAATCTTCAGGACTGTAATAAACTGTGCTTATTTATAAATCTTATATACTTAATACACAAGATTGTTAACGCAGTTTAGTGTAGTGCAGTTAAGCAGCAGTGCGAGTAGTGCGTGTAATACCACACGCACTGCTGTACATGTGCCTTCATCACAGATTTTCTCATAGGGAGGATATTTGCCATAGTTGCCACGCTTGACAAGCGAATTATTAACTAATAATTATCGAATTATTATCAGAATGACGCTGCTGCCCATTTACTGTTCCAAGTTACCTTTTATCGTCTCTAAGGAATGCATGAGATGATATATGGTAGTGTATTCTCTTATATCGCTATTACATGACAATTATTTGTTTAAGAAATAGTTGCAGCTTATTACTAATTTTTTCTGCAAAGTAGGTACCATCACACTGAATTAAATATTATGAAATTAGAGTCGTTATGAGTAAACGTAATGTGTGAAGCGGAACCGACTACGAACAGTGAATGCATAAGAGTGATTGCGAAAAAGAAATATAATTCAGACCACACATAAGACGTAATAATTGATAATAATATAGCTCTTCTGTTGTTGTTGAGGAAGATAGCAAACATATATGATATTGCTCTATGTTTCTTTAAAGTATGTTTTAATTTAAAAAATGTAAAAAAGAGTAGTATGAAATCAAACAACACTAACACTGTGGCAAAATCATTAAGCTCAAACTCATAAAGGAGAGGAGACGTCGGTCAAAACCCGTCTGTAACCAGCTTGAGGCTGACAAAATAATCGCAAGTACTTTGCGTGGTCAACGAACTTCAAATCCTATGTATTCAAGAGTTCAGCAAAATGTAGAGACATTCCTCGCTACGGATTTCTGGCCCTGTGGTGTAGTGTACCGCAGATACAGAAATCGATCGCGTGTAAGAAGGAAATTCCCTAAATAGTGTTAAGTTATGTTATGTATTGTTTTTTTAAATATATTTTTGTTTACGGTTATATATTGCTTTGGGTCAATATTCTCAATTTTTAAGTCTTTGATAACTGAAATAAAGATATTTTATACTGTATTAATCTATATGGCGCTAGTGATTAGCAATAATAGTCTTTTAATTTGCATTTTATTCAACAGTTATGAAAGTATGACGTAAGTCATATGATTTTAATATTTGATTAGTTTAAGCTTTAGTAGCTAAAACTTTTTTTTATTCAGACGCATAATAATGATTCCAAGAGATATTTTTGCTAAAGTAAGAGTCAATGTTATGTTTTCATCCATTCATTGCAGCCCATCAAATGTGCTATACTGATCATAGGTCTACCCCTTAAATTGACTAAGAAATATCCCCAACATTTAAAACACTTGACGGGCGTGTTGTGAGACGCAGTTTTATTCTGTTCCAGTTTATCTCTGACACCTGTTATCACACCCACGTGAAGATCCTGATTAGTGGATGTTTTAATGGGATGAGGATCACAAACGAGCATACAGTCCTCCTCATGATAATTGGATGCTGTGGATATGCCAAACTATTTAAGAAAAGAAGAATAATTAAAATCCCTCCCGTTTTCTGATCTCCGTTAAAAAGGAGCTTTATTATAATATCAGCAAGCAGATTTGATTTCTTTAGTGTATCTTATAATTTATTAAATGTTTTGTAATAAGTTACCAAACTATAAGACGTAGAATATGATAAAGTGATTTTATATTGTTTTATAGAATGAAGGCGAGCAAACGAGCTGGCGGTAAGTGAATGCTATGTCCCATAGAAATCTACATCTATCTTCGATTAAGAATCAAAATGCAGATGCGTTGACATCCCTAAGGACTAAGCTGGAATGCCTCGTTTCCAGTTAAAAGTGTCCTCTACACCAACCGTACGAAGCTTAGCAGCATTAGGCTGCCATTTTATGCTGGTATTCTGTGAGTGTGGTCCTCCCCGTTCGAGCCGACCCTTTCGTGCTGCAACTTTAATATAGCTGCAGCGTGGCTACTACGTAAGTAGGTAGTGGATTATATTACGCTGCCACTACACTGCTAGAATGAAAGTTTTGTAGGAGCATATAAATAGCAGCTTAATTCTGCTGAGTTTCGTACGGTGAGCGTTGCATTCCATCTTAGTCTTCGGGGATGACTACGCATCTGCGTTTTGATTCTTAATGGAGAATAAATGATGTCTATGTGCCACAGCATCCACTTACCATTAGATGGACTGTATACTCGTTTGTCACGCTTATTTTATTAAAAATTAAACAAATTAAGATAACATATAATTAAAGAACATAATTCACTGGAACTGAAATCATGTAGTTTTGAAGTTAGTTAACTACAATTAATTACTCAAGTAACTATATATATATAATTATACAAAAATGAGTAATCGAAACTGATTAACATTTTCGGCAAAGGCCGGCCATTTAAATTGAAATAACAGGAAATTAACAGATTGATGTGGTAAATATGTTCTCGTGTAGCAGCCTCATAAAATACGAAGGAAATTGCAGGTAGTTGCCCCAGGCTTATTTTCTATGGCAGTACTTAGGGTCTATGATGATTTTAAAATTTATCACTAAATATCTTGGAAGACATTCAGTGACAGACTTGAACTATTGATGAAAATGTCCTTTTAGCCGATTTTCAAACAAAGAAATCTGAATTATATACATTTAATTAATTATTGTCTAATTGCTGAACACAGGTCATAAATTGCCTAATATGTGGAATGCTATAGTTGCCACTTCTGGCAGCGCAGTTGGCAACCGCAAACTCTTTTTATTTTGAGCTTGTATTTAGTCCATGTCCTTATCCAGTTTACCTCTATCGCCTTTACGACACCCACGGGAGGATGTAGGATAGTGGAGGCCCTCACTATACGGCACAATAACAGTGGATTATGATAAAGTGTTCTGTGATAGGCTGGACGAGTTACACCATCTTTAACATTATTATTACACTTCTTACAATATATTTTTTACCCGTAAATTATTGCAAAGCTAAAGAATAAGAAAGTAAATATGATTAAAATATTTTAAGGCTAACGTTGCGTAAAGCGTAACACAGTTTGTTGCAGTTTTATAAGAAAACTCATTAAATTTTTTGTTAACATAATACTTGAAAATTTTAATTACGTTCAACGAGTGTAAAAAACATTGCACAAAAATTTAATCAGTCTAATTAATTATATACAAATAATATTAAAACTTAATAAAACCTAAAAAACTACACATTGATCAAGAGTTAAGACGATTCTATAGAGAATTACCCTTGTGTTCCTGTTTAGGATACTAGGATAAAGTTTTTAAATTATTGTATTGTATCTTGATACGGGTGCAAATTTTCAAGTCAATCGACCGTCTATAAGTTGTTTGAAATTGCATACAGTTATATAGAAAGACAAGCAAAGCTTATAAAGTCATGTTAAAAGGAACATCTTTATATTTTTTCCGCATTATTATCAGCCTGTCGAAAATCCACTGCAGGACCCAGGCCTCTCCAGACAAAAGCAAATTTGATACTGAAAATTTTATGTATGCATGTTCTTCACCGGTCTAGGTAAGGCGTAAACGAAATGATTTGACAGCCATCAATCGGAAGCGATTAGCTTTTTGTTCTAATTTCATATTCGCGTCTTATTCTCCGAATGTGGTAAAAGCTCGCTGCAGACGTACGATGGTTGCAGCAAAAATGTGTCCGCTTGACGGACTAAGAACCTCAGAGAATACCAGCGTAAAATAGCAGCTTAATGCTGCTGTGTTTCGTATTGTGAGTGTAGAGAGCCCTTTTTACTGGAAACAAAGCATTCCATCCTCAGGGCCGATGACGTATCTGCATTTTGATCCTTAATTACCATTAGGTGAGCTGTGTGCTTGTTTAGCACACTTATTCTATAAAAAGCTTACTTCTCCCACTGTAAGAAGGATTTGGCTTAATCGTCACGCTTGGCTCGTATTTACTTTTAGGTGAAGCACTTATGTTATAATAAGAAGGTCGAAAGTAGGCTTGGGCAAAATTTTACCGTGTCCTCAGGGTTGAAAACATATCTGCATTTTGATTGGTACATTTATCCTCTTAATCGAGGATAATACTGGGCAATACTACAGCATATACCCGTTTAACAACCTTTTTCTATTAGACAAACATACGACACTCACAGGAAGAAATGGTGATCACTTTTTTACGCCACTATTACACGGTAACAATACACATAATTATAATATTGTTTTATTACTGGATTGCTTCCATTCGATCGTAATAAGTGTCGCAATACACTAGATATCTCACGCAATGGATAAGGCGCTGTTTACACATTTTCGCCACGTTTTGAATTTCCATAAACCTATTTATACGTACTAGTTTGTCCCCGATCTTAGCTCTATTTAGTATTCTGGTTAGTGTTACTTATCGGTGTAAAAGTAAAGCGGAATGAGGAAGTTTATAACACGTTTAACTGTGGTTATATGTTTACATAAGTAAATAAGTTTCATTGTTTATTTCGATGTTTTTTTTAACCCGACTTCCCAAGACGAAGATTAATGTTTTTTGAGGGTAAGTACATACAAACATACATATGTAAACTGCTTCCACGATATAAAAAAAAACTAGCGTGGATAACGTTTTTGAAAACAAATATTTATATAATGCATCTGAAAATACAAAAGAAAGAGAGGTTTTTTTTGTTTAAACTTTTTAACGCAGTCACATTTTTTAAATTTCTGATTAAATAATTTAGATTACGTGTAAAACTTTTAAATATTATAAATTCTGGAAATCATAAAAACCTTGAAGGGAAAATAAAACCGCTGCATTTAATTGTGGCCACATGCATCCATTATTAATTTTACTACGACGACGACGTAAGAAATACTACTACCCCATATCAACTGTGATTGTTGTTATGGGTAGCAGCATCTTCTTGATGATAACCTAAAAAAATAAAAATACTGAAGTTACCCACCAGCCTGCTGTAATTAACAACCACCCTGCCAGGGGTGGCAACGTTGGTAAAAATCAGGGGCAGAGCAATATCCGCAGCCCAGCTAGTATATAAAAAACTTCTTATCCTGATTATGATCTCACGTTACCTACATCTTATTAAACTTAGATTATATTAAAATATCCAATCGAATGTCGGGGTCATTTTGGCCAATATGGCGCATCTGTCGAGCACTTTCCGAATTACTAAGTAAGTATATAAAAATCATATATCAATAGAAACGTTATTAAATAAGCTATCAGATTATGCATAACAGATATATATATATATATATATATATATATATATATATATATATAACATATATGTTACAAATAGTTTGCTATCACTCGATGCCATATTATGGCGTTTGACAGATGCGCATATTATTTGAGACGCCAGAATATGGCGTTTGGACAGACGAGGGGCTAAAGGAAGATACTTTTTTAACTTTGTAATAAGTGGTGGTGATGATAATTTTATCATAAAATAAGTCTTTTCATACACTAGTAAATAGAATATCTAGAAGATAGACATATAGAAAGATTATATTTATATCAATAAGAAATAAATCTTTCAGTTGTAATTAATATACATCATAGCAATATTATATTGCTTGTTGATATTTAATGATATATGGGGCGACATAAGCTCAAAGATCAAGGATAAAAAATTGTAATTCATTCAACGAATTGGAAGACGTTTAATATAAAATTGTTAGTAGTAGCTGTTGCGGTATATCGATAGTGATATTGATATAAATATGTCTAAAACCCACCACTAGAAAACCTGCTTTAAAATTAAAAAAAAAACCACACCCAAATCGGTACACCCGTTTAAGAGCTACAATGCCATAGACAGACATACAGGCGGAAAGACAGATTCGCATAGAGGTCAAACTTGTTACACCCCTCTTTTTCGTCGGGGGTTGAAAACTAGTTTTAAAGAATCATCAATTATTAATGTCGATGCCCTAAAAGCTTGTTATGAAGATATTACCGATATCGATCTGATGATAAATAGATGCTGTGGCTAATAGATATCTACATTTATCCTAGATTAAGAACCGAAATTCAGATGTGTTGTCACCTCTGCGGACCAAGATGGAATGCCTCGTTTCCAGTAAAAAGGGTATTCGGTTCTCTACACTCAACATACAAAACACGGTAGTATTGAGCTGCTATTTTACGCTGGTATTCGGTCAGAGCGTGGTACTTTCCCGGTCGAGCCAACCCTTTTGTGCTACAACCATAATAATATTACTACAGCATCTACTGTGGTCTTCCGGTTCATTTAACTGGTACTGGGATCTACTACAACGATTTATTTATATTATTTACATGGTAGAGCCATGCTGCAGTTATATTAGTAGCATAGTTGTAGCACGAATGGGTCGGCTCGACCGGGGAAGGACCACGCTCTCACAGAATACTAGCGTCGAATAGTAGCTTAATGCTGCTGTGTTTCGTATCGTGAGAGTAGAGAACCGGAGACCCTTTTTACTGGAAACGAGGCATTTCATCTTAGTCCTCACGGATGACAACGCATCTGCATTTTGATTCGTAACCGAGGATAAATGTAGATGTCTATGGGCCACAGCAACCACTTACCATTAGGTAGACTATGAGCTCGTTTGTCATCCTACCCTATAAAAAATATAATAATTTCGATTAATCTACTTGAAAATGAGAAGACTCGTGTCTTTTTTCAATAATTGCTCTAAAGAAGAAGATAAAGATTGCCGAGAGATCGTAATCGTAATCTGCGAATTTAAACTTTAAACATATTATGAAAGATTTCGCGAAGTGACCGCATAGACTATTCATTCGAAGATGATTTTACGTTATCATTTACTTTCGCACATGCGAAATGCAATGACGTAATCGCACGTGGCCGTTGATCGTGTACAAGGACCTTGAGCTCGCGTAGAACTTGTGTTGTGACTTGTGCTACTTTCACGTACACATATGTCAACTGAGACGGCTAAGTTAAACATGAGTGCAAGTGTGCAGCCGCTCGTTTTGTATGCAACAAACTGTTACCGATTTGGCTACGTGCCTATTTCCCATAACCACCCATTGAGTGCTACGGAATACGTGTTATAACGCGTAGCTATTGATGGCATGTTTTCTTTATTTCAAAATTATGTTTCCGCGAAGTATTGTTGTAGAGGAAAGAAGACATCTTTCAATCGTCTTTAATACAGAAATAATCCTAGTATAAAAGTCAGGGATTTTGATGGAATGTTATTAATATTTATGTGGCAATAATGAATACCCGCCAAAAATGTGTTGAAAATGTGTTTAGCATTAATTATGTTTTGGCATCAATATAATTATCATTCACAGTTTGTGCTTTGTTTTAGTTCAAATAGGGAGTATAACTGTGCTTAAGCACATACTGATTATACTCCAGGCCTGCGCAGATGAGCGTATTACTCTCTGAGCCTGGCGAGACTGGTATCCACGATCGAAATTCGGTCTCGAGGATATTATTTATTGAATGTATTAGTTACGAATTCTGAGAATGGCTAACGTGACTGTTTTTGTTCTCCGACACGTATAAGGGCAGCGCGGCGGACACTTCATTGACCCGCTCAGCAATGAAAGGAGTCATGAGTTAAGTATATAGATTATTACTTAAGTTTTTTTCACATTTCCGTCTTTTTTAAATTCAATTCTATTGCGACTTAAAAATCCAAACTGATAATCGCTAATATATTTATGAATACATCACACCGTGAACAGATCGATGTTGAACAGACGCCTTTCAAATAGGAAGGATGAAAAGAAGTTTCGTGCATTTAGTTCTGATTCTGATTCAACAACTGACATATGCAAACTGTACGTATAATATTATATTGGCATTTAACAAAGTTAATTATTATTATCTTATGACACCTATAAATAAACGATCAAGAAGTAGAATAATTTTATGTTGGCAACACATGTATTTCAAAATCTCTGTGAAGATGCAACCACACAAGTTAAAGAAAGAGATAGTTATATCAATCGTTTCCACAGAGTTATTAAAGATATAGAAATAAAATCGAGTGGAATATCATATAGTTAGAAATATTAATTTATCCAAGGACATTTATTTTTTATAGAATACAATAGTAATAATAAGAAATAGAAGGAGACAAGCACACTATCCACGTGACTGTAAGTGGATGCTGTGGCTCATCTGTTCCCATACAATTTATCTACTTACCATCATCTATGGTATCCACATCAGGTGGACTATGTACTTGTTTATCCCATAAAAAGGAATGTTGTTGGTCCCGTATCTTTTTAGAATGACTCGTTTCCAATAAAAGGGTATCTGGTTCTCTACACTCGCCAAGCGAAACACAGCAGTGTCAAGCCACTATTTCACACATGTCTGCGAGATTTTGCGAGAGTATAAAATTTTGTTAATGAAGTTGGTCTTGGTCTTGATATTTTTGTAATTATATTTAATCTACATTCTTAATTTACTGTGCAATAAAAATTGAAAAAAATCTTTAAATTATTTTTAACTTAGAAAAATACGTTATAAAATACTATTTTAATAGAATATGCTTGAAAAGCGAGCACACAGCCCACATGATGGTATATGCTGTGGCACATAGACATCTACATCTATCTTCGATTAAGAATCAAAATGCAGATGCGTTGTCACTCCTGAGGACTAAGATTGAATGCCTCGTTTCCAGTAGAAAGAGAAAAAGACACGATACGATACACAGCAGCATTGAGCTACTATTTTATGCTGGTAAACCCATGGTGAACTCATTTGTGCTACATTTATAATATAGCTGCGGCATAGCTCTACCACGTATGAAATAAATTTGTACAACATGTAACAAAATCCCTGTGGTTCCCGTTAAGTACGTTATCAATCAGTTTTCGAACGTATAGAAAAAACTTTACTTCAGAAAACTCGAACATAAAAAATATATTAAATTTAAAGAAATTCTTATTTGCAAATTGTATGTGGTTTTATTACATCTACATTGGCCGGAGAGTAATAATATTATCAAAGATCCCACTTTACTGATGCGCGCGTCATTAAGAGGTAGTTTAGTTTTCATTAACGTCAAATAAATCTGGATATTTGCAAAGATCGTCTCGATTGCGTATACTGCCAATACTATGTTGCAGAAAACTAGCTTGCCATCTGTACATTGAAGATAGGGTTGTTGACAGCTCTAAAAATAATGATTGCAAGTTTAAAAAATTTAATAATATAATACCAGGTAAAGTTTCGTAATAAAATAAATTTGCCTACCAGCACTTTCGCATACATAACGCTAAAACTTTTCCCCATTTTCTTTCTTTTCTTTTCCAATTTATTTAATAAATACTATTTAATCATATGATAATATATATAATGTAAGATATTACAAGATAATATATATTATGTAAGAGCTGTGGTAGCTTAGGGGTAGCGCTTGCTGTAAATTACACTGTACGCGAGGATTGCGGCTTTGATCCCCGCCGGCAGCAATGAAAATGTTTACCTTTGAAATTATACTGTAAATATTGTTTAATTTTTAAATTGTACTCGGCGGTGAAAGAAAATATCGTGAGAAAACTGCATCTGTCTTAGAAATAACAAATAAATATTTTATTTCAAAGAGACGTGAATCTCGTCAACACGCCTTGAGGCATCGCGGTGGACACTTTCTTGCCTTAAAACTCTATCAGATATTAGCGTAGGCATAGGTATGGGACGTATATAGGTTGATCCAAGCAGGCTTTAAACGGGTAATTTCAGTATCTCGATAACTAATCCAGTTGTAAATCTAAACCATCCAGACACCCACTCAAACGCGCACAAAAATCGATCGAACCCATTACAATTGATTTTTTTCCTTTATAGACAATACTAAACTTGTTCATTCATTACAATTTTGGTAATATCTACACTCACTTCATTCTTAAAAATTTTCTTACTTTTCTGTGTATTTTTTTTGCTGTTAAGGATAGCAATTTTTGAGCATTATTTTTTTTTAGTTTTATAAACGACGGGTGGGTTTTATTATATGTATTTAAATTAATTTCATATAAAGTTAAGTTAAGTAAGTTGTTGAAATACTTATGTATATTAGATATATACATTAAATAGCTGGGCTATAAATACCCTGACCGATAATTTGAAAATATCGTCTGAGTGTCCACTCCTAACTTTATTAGATAGGAAGGGAATTTTAAATATCTTTTTGAAGATCATACTGTTACAGCTTATTAATAGTCCCACTGCTGAATATGGGCCGCCCCAATAGATTTCCTCATAATGTTTTTTTGTTATTCAGGAAAAGCTGCTCCCCAGCTCCTGGTTTGTTTCCCTAAGTCGCCTCCTACGACACCCACGGGACGATGTGGGGAAGTAGATATTCTTACACCACCACTACACGATCAATTTTGAATAATCATACGGCTGCCTTTTCTTCCATTATGTTAAAACATGACTTAATCTTTTCTTTAGATACAACCCTAATTGTAGCTTGTGAGCTGGTTTTGCGACACAAAGACCAGCCGTATTACATAAGTTACGAAAACATAAAATTACAGTTACAGTGCCTCGGGTAATACGGTATAAATTGTTGAGTAGGCGGTGATCGTAAGCGAATGATTCAGTGGACCTAGTGAAGACTAAATGTGTAACACTTACACATTAAGTCCTTACTTATTTATCTTCTTTTTCAATGTTTCAGCTGATATCACTCTTTTGTCAGTTAAATACATTAATTATTTTTTTAATCTAAATGAGCTACTAAAGTTTATATTGCTATCTAAACTTAATATTGAATAAAAAGCTTAAATTAATACCCAGGTTAGTTATTATACAAGTTTTTTATAAAATTGAAATGAGATATGAACGTACAGTCCACCTGACGGTAAGTGCCTAGCTTATGGACAAATGTAACTGAATTCAAAGAAAAAAGACTAGAGATGCTTTTTTACTTTAGAGGACTAAGATGGAATGCCTCATGGCCTGTAGTACATAATACTAGTTCTCTATACAAAGGTAAGAGGGTGGAAAAAGGATTCTACCACTTAGTAAGTAACTCTTATAATCAAGGAGCGAAACGTCTCAACTACTCATCGGAAAATATAAAATAAATTAAAAGCATTAAAATTTGTAAAATATTCCCAAGAATATTACTAATTAAAATAGTAACACACATCTATTACTTAGGACATGGAAATTTATAGGAATATTAAGTAAATAATTTTATTGCACTTCGTAATGTGTGTTAATATTCACCTTCTAAGGCAATCACTGGGGACACATGTAATGATGATGAATGATTATGGTTTTATTTAAACTTTTACATTTAAACATTTTACATTTCTAACAAGTACCGTGAAAATGAATAAGGGTCCTTAATGCATTAATTTATAGTGTTTACTATGCCTGTATAGTGATAGTTTAGAATATTTTTTTTTACTAAGTCATGCAGGTTTATTCACGGTACATCTAACACGTGGTATATTACACATAAAAAAACAATTAGTAATTTTATTGTTAATAAGTTATTTTATTGTATATTGCACTATGCTCACGTATTGTGAAATATAAGGTAAATAAATAAAATGTTCAGGGGTTTAACACGTACCGTTAATATCAAAGTACAATATTATTTATTAGTAATCATAGTAAATAAACGTTGATCAGTTTCTAGAATATTATATTAATACACAAAACAATGCCTCAAAAGTTTTCTTTGCACGTTTTAACTCTTTTCAATATTTTTTTTCTATTTTCAGGAATATCTGAAGTTTCATATAATGCTTTCTAATCTAGTAAATATAAAATATAACTAATATTACAGAAATAAATATTAACTCTTACGTTTTCCTTACTAATTAATCTCACTGCCATATAATCTGTCAAATATTTTACCTCATTCCTTCCGTCGCTTTTGATAACAGCCACGGGATGATGACGGGGGTAGTGAATTATCATAGGCCACCACTACACGGAGAACAACAGCGGTTACATTATAATCTTTGATTATAGACAATAATTTTACTTAATCAAAGATTATAATTATTGCAAAGTTAAGGTTTCAGTGTCAGCGACCCGCAAAGTTGAAGGTCGTTCATGGTTTGAAAAAAGAAGACGCGATTGTACATCACCCGTATGTCAAATAGAAACATATCACGATTTTATCATAATTTAGTAATGTACATTAGGTTAATATTAAAACTGCCACGTTGGTCTAGTGGTCATAAACGCGGTTACTGATAACGAGGTTTCGAGCTCGAATCCCGGCTCGAGACAAAATCATTTATAGGGTTTTTCTGTCAAAAAAGTAGCAGGCCACAGTCAAGTAGTTAGCGGTGGTTTACCTCTGTGTTTGGAAAAGCAGGTACTCGTAATTTTGTCAGTCCTGCGCCTAATCTCTCTCCGGTCTTGTCGAATAACCGCTCCATTATAGTCAGGGAATGGAGAGTGCACATGTGCTTACGTATTCACTCGGGAACTATAATCTAGTTCTGTGCTGATGGGTAGATTCCCTTGAGATTAGCTGTCAAGATATAAATTCACTCCGGACGACTTTGAATACTAGGAATACTAACTAGTAATACCAGTTACTCAACTGCAAGGAGTAAGTAATTCCTTCCTGGGGCAAAGTATATGCTCTTATAAAAACGGCCCTAGAAAGAATGAAGGACCTATGTATGATAAAGTTATATAATAGGGGTTGTTATACTATTAATATATAACAAATTCATAATAACTTCTGAGAATAAAGAGATTGATAACATACTGTTGACATAATCTAAGAGCAGAGAACTATATAGTGGTAGTAGCACGAATGAGTAGGCTTGACCGGAGAAATACCACGCTCTCACAGAATACCAGTGTAAAATAGCAGCATAATACTGCTGTTTTTTTTTTTTTTTATTTATTATTTATTAATGAATTTATAAGACAGTGGTGTTACTTAATTCTAAACCCGCCAAACTTTCACGTTTGATGGCGAGAGGCGCTCTTTTACATAGCAATGAACCACCTTATGTACTCCTAATATTGGACACAATAACATACAATTATATAAATAACACAGTAATATATAAACCTATGACATCTTGTTGTTATGTTAACTATATGATATTATACACATATACATATATATACACATATATATATATATATATATATATATATATATATATATATATATATATATATATATATATATATATATACACATATCTACATATACATATACATATATACAATATGTAACGCAATCAACGCACACCCTCAGACACCCCAATTAGTATATTATGTTATAATTGTAATACATACACTGTATTTTTAGTTAAACATTTTTATGCACTGGTTATTTATCAAATTAGTTATACTAATTCCGGAAGAATGTTGTGGTCACAGTACAAATCCACGAACGCAAAGACTTTAACGTGCTCGAAATAAAGTTCATTTTTCTTTACTTTTATTGAATGACAGAATTAGTAATAATACAAATAAAACTGCACTCTTAAGTCTTATTGCCTTAAGTTACGGTCCATTTCAGTTTGCTTTGACTGTGCAGATTTAGTTAAACTACTTTCACAAAGTGCGTTAATTATGTTACAAGTTTCATACATATTTAACTTTATTTATATAAATTAATTACCTTATAGTTATATATTATATTGTTATGGTTTATTAATATACTTATATTTCTATTAGCCATCCTGTATAATGTTTTTTAATTTTCTCTTAAGTGATCTTTTACTAATTTTAACTTTATCTCTTAATAGATCTATTTTGTTAAACACTTTAGATACCAAATACTTAGTTGTTCTCTTACCATAATAGTTTGTTATTTTAGGTTGAACCAGTTTGCTTTCTCTAACCCTATGTGTGTTGTACTTGTTTTTAACATTAACTTTATATTCATCATTATAATAGTATTCCATACCTACCAAATAATCTATTTTTTTATCTATGGGAATAATTTTACAAATGGGAAACAACTTATTATAGTCTTTGTTGCATTTTTCTTTAACATTTTTACTAACTAGAAACTTAATCAGTCTTATTTGTATGTCTTTGATATTTTTCAGATATGTAATAAAGGTTCGCCCGTATACAAGAAGTCCATAACTCATTAGCGAGTCGGCAAGTGCAAAGTATACTATTCTTAACGTTTGTTTGTTCAATACATTTTTTAATTGGTAAAACTTACTTAGCACTAACCTTAACCTATTGCAAATGTCATTTACGTGTATTCTCCAGTTAAAATTCCTATCTATTGTTAGACCTAAATATTTAAATTTATCCACATATTCCAATCTCTTACAGTTACAATTAAATTTATTTCTATGCATACATTCGTATGTATGTCCTATCACTGTTAGATAATCATTTCTTACAGATTTAGCATTTCGATTATATGGCGAGTGTATATGCATACATTTGGTTTTTTGTAAGATTTAATATAATGCCATTGTCGTGCGCCCATTTGCTAATGTTTTCAAAATCACTTTGTATACACTTTTGTGCCTCAGCTATGTCCTTGGAGGCATAGACAAGACACATATCATCAGCGTACATGAACACCTTGCAATTTCGTACGACATTTGACACACTGTTCACATGCATTATATATCCTACAGGACCGTACACCGATCCAGTAGGCACACCCAAATGGACATCCGCCTCTTCCCCAACCACTTTAGAGACAATTGTACTTATTTTTCTATTAGTGAGGTAGTTTTTGAACCAATTATTTATAGGACCGCGTATTCCGCATTCGTCCATTGTATTCTGTGTTTCGTATGGTGAGTGATCCGGAGACCTTTTTTTACTGGAAACGAGGCATTCCATCTTAGTCCTCAGGGGTGACAACGCATCTGCGTTTTGATTCTTAATCGAAGATAAATGTAGATGTTTATTTTCCACAGCATTCACTTACTATCAGGTGGACTATGTGTTTATTTGTCATATCTTCACAAAAATGTTTTCATATTTAATTGTACAATGGATTATATTGTACATTAATTAAAAACTCCCGTCGGATTTATGACTGTTTCTGCCAGACACTCCACAAGACAGAGCTTTTTCCATATCAGTCAAGTGATAAATTACTTTCATTAGGTATTTTTGTAATCTTTTATTGAATAAAAATTATTCTATTACATTTCCGATTTAAACCCAACTGTTTACTAGTGCTTACATTTCTTCTCTAAGACAAGCTTAGAGAAGGAACTGTTTGATTAGATTTCTCTTAATATTTGGGAAAGATATTAAGAAATATAACTACAAGCTTTACATCTTAGTCCTCAAGGGTGACCACGCATCTTTAGCCTTTTCCGTATGAAGTAGCCTTCAGTTGTCCATGGACTGAGTAGCTCCTTACCATCAGGTGCATTGTAAGTTTGTTTGTCAAGTCAAGTCAAGTCAAGATCAGAATATTTATATTTTAATATTGTTCCATTAATTATTTCGCGCACTATTGGGATAAAGTTGGAATTGAGCAGCTAAAAAACTATTATATTTATAAAATTGTCCGATTAGTTATTTCGCCTGCTATAGGGATTAGGGGCGAACAAGGCAGGCTAAAAATCATTACATGCTTCATTAATTATTTCACATAACAATTTGGTTCACCTACAGTTTCATTACACAGCGCAAAATAAAAATATGATAAGTAAAGTAAATGGCACTAATATAATTTCCTTGTTACCTCATGTAACTATATTGTAACTACTACACGTGACCACACAACCGTACTGGCGTATGAATGAAAATAAAACAAGATTTTACTTTCAATGCCACAGATTGTAGAATTACAGCATAACAACTTTGTAAAATTCGCTATTTAAATAATTGGACAAACGCGTGTTTGTGTACGCATTACGCAGTCCTCTGTAAAGAATAAATGCTACTTATTCTTATTTTCTATTTTTGTGTTTTCCAATATTTTGGTAGCATCATTTAAAAGTTAGATTGTAGAGAAATGAGACGACGCCAGTTCCAGTAGTAAAAAAAGAACGGAACAAATAAGAAAAGAAATGTTAATGTAGAAAATGTATTATCTACATAGAAGAAGCGAAATTACTAACTAGCGTCTGTTTTTCCATATTTTATTTATAGAATAAGAATGACAAGCGAGCACACAGTCTACTTGATTGTAAGTGGATGCTGTGATCTATAGACATCTATAGTCATCTAGAAGAATCAAAATGCAGATGCGTTGTCATGCCAGAGGACTAAGATGGAATGTGGTTGTCTTAATTTGAAACTTTGAAACAGCAGTATGATTAACCATCTACGCCTTCATCACATCCTACCACCAGGTGCAGTTGACATTTAGCTTAGGTTTTTAATAAGTAGTGAAAAATAATTAAAACACTTGTTTACATATTCCTGCGTATGGAACAAATTACAGAAAAATATTACTTATTAATAGGAAAAAAATAATAAAAAGGTTCGTTACTAGCTTGTTTAATCTATGTATAGATAGTAACGAACATTTTATAGCGTTGATGTCTTTTATATGAAAACAGGCACAAGAACATACATATTTTTTGTTCCTTGGTCAATGCATAAGTTGTCAAACTGAGTAGGTAAAGGTAATGCCATAGACTAATATGCACCACTACTTGGCACAGGCCTTTCTGAGAGAGTTTAGTACAAGTACGAGTCCACCGCGCTGCTGGTGTATTTCACTGTAGCTGTATTTCACTTTCAGTTTTCAGTATATAATACGTACTCAAATTAGCTATGCTTTCAACAACAAAAATCTCTAATCTGTGCGACTGTTTGACAGACTACTATGTGTTTGACATTAGCAGTCTGAAAGTAGGTAACGAATGTTTTATTTTACTTTATAAAACGTATTTGTAACATATTCTATGTATATAGTAAATTTTAACTCTCTACATTCCATATAAAATTTAGCTAAATGTTACACTCTCTGTGTGCGTAATAAATTTAAAAAGGGGTCCAAAATTTCCCGTCACGTGTTATATTTTATCTAGATTAATAAAGGATTAATAAAGGAAAAAATATTACGGTATATAATTACTTATAATAAAATTGCCATCCTCAGAATTATAATTATACCTAATTCTAAGAATTATAATGTGTTAGGTACATCTGTACTCTACACTGTGGTTGGATACTACTCAATACTCGCCATCTACGCAACCACGTTGCGATCTCGATTCACTCTCGCCTTCATTTTACTTTCATTGCATTTACTTTTGTTTTCGCTGGAACCTGTCAGACGAATTTTACTTTCAATGGCGAATAAAATAAGGTTTGTAGGTCTATCTTATTGGTATAATTTAAATATATTACCAAATTCAGTGTGTTACTTTGCAAGATACTGAAATCGTTGCTCCAAATAAAGTACAGGAATTTTTCTTCGTTTTAACAGTATTTTGCGCCTTTTCGAAATACCGTTTCTAAAAGATTTTATGTCTTACCAAAAAAACTATCCATATGAAAACAATAAAGCAAACGTTGTTGTCATTAACAAATCAAATAATAATAAAAGCATAGGCGTTGTCCAGACACAGAGCGAGAACATCAAACAACAGAACTATTGTAGTTGTACCATACCTTTTTATAGAATAAATACTGTGACCCATAGACAGCAACAATTTCCTTCGGTAAAGAAACATAATACAGATGCGTTATCAGTCGTCACCTCTAAAGACAAAATTGGAACGCCTCGTTTGTAATAAAAAGGGCCTCCGGTTCTACACACTCACCATTTGTAATACAGCAGCATTAAGATGCCATTTTACTCATTAAGGTACTACTACTTAGGTACGCTAGTAATATAGTTCGATGATTTTACTCTGGTATTTTGTGACAGTTGTAGCACATTTGGCTAGTTTAGTGGCAACATCGCTTTTAAATAGAGTACTTTTACATTTACAGAACAGCTGTCAAAATTTTCATCCTCGCTATCTAGCTCACGCACATAAAAGCTATCATTGTCGCTTTCTTCTCGAGTACGTAGAAGTTTGTCATCAATTTGCGGCAGAATTACAGCATCAATACATACGAAGTGCAAGCTGGTTTATCTTAATGACATTAACATTACAAACATACTTGAAATCACACTGAACTTAAATACTGGAGGAAGCTTACAACAGTAGGTACGCTAGGTGGTAGCCCTAAAATGTCATATGGGAAGATAATATCCCCTTACCTATTTCTTCCGTCAAATAGTAGTACGTACAATGCTGTGTTCCAGTCTGAGGCCTGAAGGAATAAAGAGCCAGGGTATATTACAGGATGTGATGCAATCCATTGTAGTCATCGAAGGACAACCCTCGTGCAGCCTTCTTTATCTGAAGTTAATTGCAGATAACAATAGGCTGCAGTAGCCACTTACCATCAAGTGGACTGAAAGTTCATTTTTCAGTTTATCCTTTTTATAAAAAGACAATGCCAAATCCCAAACCCGACTCAATTTAAAAACACTAGGAATCATCGATACCTACTTCCTATGTTTAAATATTATTATGGCTGAATATAAAGCATTTTAAAATGATCACCATAAAATTGATTGGTGTCAATACGATAAACAGCGTCACCTGTTGTTCGTGCACAGAATTAACACGTACTGCCAATTTGAACATCGAGTAAAAAGTAAAAGTCATTCTAGTCGACATACACCCGCAACTACTATGTAGTTACTTGATAATCCACATGTGAGTATGGCGCTATTGTGCCGTAAGAATCGATGGCGTATTAATTTTTATAATACACTGGCAGGTAAACGGCACGTTGCTGCCGCAGAAGAAATACTTGTTAGAATATTGTTTTAAATATGGAAGAGTTATATTGTTTAATTAAGAATAATAATACATTCATGGAAGTTGAATGATACAAGTTAATTGTACTATACCTGTAACCTTATCGCAAGTACAAGTAATAAGTTGACAAAGTTTTACCGCAATCTGATGAAGGATATGTCAGCGTATAAGATACGAACAAACAAAAATTAATTTTTAAATATTAGATTTAAAAACAATTTTGCACTAACCTGCACCTCCAATAATAAAATGCTGCACACTTACCTGAAAGAAAACAAAATCAACTTTAGTAGCAATATATATAATTACAATGAGACTAAGAGCCCATTTTTCAATCCTTTGTTAAAATTTATTCATTGCATAAAATACTTTACAAACAAATAAAATTAATTACGGTTGTGCTATAAAACAGTGAAATTGTTTTATTTATTAATTAAGAAAATAATTTATTTATTGAATAACTTTTATTTGACGTTTGAAAATCGACCCTCAGTCAATAAAGTACCTGTCGTCTATATGTAATCATGAGTATAAACCAGCATTATACATATAATACTAGCGATCCACCCCGGCTTCGCACGGCTGATTTCTGGATCATGACAGCAGAGCCACCTACCGGGTGCTATTGTGAATCAACCGTTTTAAAATTTTAGCGAGACTAACGAATAGCAATTGATCTGTATAATAAAGAGATAATCGTTGGAAAGTCTGTTAGTAGTCGTGTTACTTCTGGACGACTTTAGCGGTTGAGATCATAATCGCATAATATATTTGTAGCGTCAAGACGATAATTCACAGCTGTGCTAGGATGCGATAGGTGATTCTGTGTTGTAGTAATATATATATGAACAATAATGACACATATTTATAATATATTTTTACACCCGATAGCAGCTTCAGTGGTTGAATTATTAATACATTAATTTTACATTCACATGAAACGTTTGCCGTGTAAATAGGAAAAATAGGAGACTGATATGAGAGCAATGGAATAGTTTTATACAATTTGTATTTGTAATCTCTTCTCGGTTACAATATTTGTATATTATATTATTTCGTGTATATTACGCCCAGGCATTGGGCCTGCCATAAACCAACAAATGATGAGGAAGAAAAACACAATATGGAGTGACGACCTGATAAGATATGCAGGTAGTCCATGGTTACATATGGCTTCGGACCGTGCTCTGTAACATACCTTGAGGGAGGCCTATGTTCAGTAGTAAACTTGTAAAGCGCTTTTAATGGTGATATCATACACCCAAAGCTAATGCCAAACGGTAAAGAAAATTCTCTTATTTTTAAAACGTAACACAACACGTTAATATGCCAATTACCAGTAAAAAGGGCATTATGCCACTAATTTATGATGGTATCCTGTGCAAACGTTGCCCTTTCCTAGTCAAGCCGACCCGTTCCTGCTGCCATCAATTTATATATAGTGTGACTGTATCTCATAAAATTATACTATAAAATTATATTGTAACTAAATTCCATAGCAAGAATACAATTACAGAAGATTCTGCGTAATTAGATAACAGTTTATGCGTGCCATTAATCGGATGTTCTTTATAATAATATAATTACGTTGCCAAATTTACGTGGTATGTATATACAAGTACAATCAATATTATAATTGCCAGTTATTTAGGCCGTTCCATGTTTCAGTTTCAATAATTACCCTACGTATCGATAATGAGTATTAAGTAATTGACTGGTTCATTACGACATATCAAATTATATTGTTGTGTTGTAAATTAAAAGTATGACAGGAAATCTGCCAGCTATCCTATTGCTAGGGACAGATCTGGTACTGTTATGGGTTAGCCGATTTTTGACGTCACTGCAATATTTTTTGTATTTGTAGAATATGGATTACAAGAAGTTTTTGGAGAATACATTATTAATTTAAAAAAAATTGTCTACAATATCTTCGGATCTGATTGAAATAGATAATTTATATGGAGCTGTAGTGAAAGTATATTCTACAGGTAAATAAAATAAGATCAAAATGGAATACAGTCAAATAAAAATAAAGAAAGAGATACATTTATTTCGTACAAAAATGAAAACATACGCTCACAAAAACAAAAATTACAAGTTGAAATAACAGCTTCAAGTTAGGGATTGAAATTGGACAAGAGATTGCACGCTGCTTGTTAATCTTTCTCTTTTTTGAAGTTTAAGTAAGTAATAAATAAATTATGAAATCTAAGTAATTACAAGCACTTATTTATAATTAAATAATAGATATACTAACTGCATCAATCAGTAAGAAAATCACATCCGCTCATAGATTTTTTTCAGGGATAAATTGATTTTGCTAGAATTATTGCTCATTTCCGAATTATTGGGGAGTTATTAAAACAAGTTATTAACTTAAATGTATAAATTAATTTAATCGAGTACCAGCATAAACACGAATTAATAATAAAATTGTTTTCCGCATGTTGCCCTTTATTATATAAAGTTCACACAACAGCTCGGTGAGGGCATTAGACACAATTACACTGCTGATGTGTGTACCGTAGGAAGTGTGTATACAAGAAGTGTATCGTAAGAAGTTTAGATGAGTCCTACGAAGCTGTAAGAGCCGCATAGGCTAACTGCACCAACATCATCGAAACCAGAAGATCTCTAAATAAATGGTAGTATCTGTAATCAGAGTAGTCATAGATGGCTGCTTGTCTGACCTAATGCATGTTATTGCCGGAGTTTCTCAGGGGTCTCTTCTCTCTGTGCCTCTACCAGGTATTGCACTACACATTTACTATAGGTATTGTTGGGTATACAGATGATAGCATAGTCACAAAGGAATTCATGTCTAGTGCAAAAGACGAAGGGGCAGTAACACAGTTCATTCAGAGAGGTCATGGTGGAGCGGATAAAAGCGACCTTGTCTTGTCTCCAAATGTGCTAAAACTGCCTGTCTGTTTTCCGCAAAACGAACTCCGTTTGATCTGGCTCTTACTTTATAAGGTACATCTGTAGAGATTACTGATCATCTCAAGCTTCACGGCATACAATTGAACCCCAACTTTCGCGCTAACATTGGGCCAAAAACACAAACTGCGATCAAAAACTGGGTATTCTAAACAAAAGCGATACTTCACTTCTGGACAGCTTCCAACTTTATACAAAGCTCAAGTCCCAACATACATGGAGTATCGTAGTCACTTTAGGTTGACACAATAAAATATCAACTTGCCGTACTTGACTCAGTGGAACGCAGAGCCAAGAGGCTTATCAACGACGTAAAGCTGGGGGAAACTAAGCTTCATAGCTTAGCTCACCGCCGCACCGCCAAGTTGCTTGTTTGTTGGTTTTCTACAGATTGTACTTCGGAGAGTATGCTTATGATCTTCATAAGCTCATACCACCAACTCCATTCTCCTATCGGAGTACCAGATGTTCTGCAGCTTACCGTCCACACTTAGTGTACATTCCGAATATTCGCACTAACCGCTATAAGTCATCTTTTCTGATACGCACAGTCAAGGACTGGAATTTCCTGTCGGCGGCGTCTGTTTTTCCGAGTTTATATAACCTGAACCTCTTCAAGGTGCGTGTTAAAAGGCTTCTCCTGGGCGAACTCACTCCTTCGTAGACGTCATCTTTGCCCACGGGCTAGATGGAAGTTAGGAGTAAGCCCAAGTTTAATTTAAAAAAAATATTCCAAAGCTGGTGATGGACGGTAAGCAACGGAAAGATATTCTTTGCCTGGTATATTAATTACCAATTTATATATATATAGATATATATATATATATATATATATATATATATATATATATATATATATATATATATATATATATATATATATATATAAACTTAACCATCCAACCCACAGATCATCAACACAGGAAGCGTTATTGTGGTGCTAATAGATAACATTGGAAAAAATAAGGAAGTACAAGGCACTTGTTCAGCAAGTTGTGCTGCAAACTGCAATACTTAGCAAGTATCGGTGCTTAGTGGATGTAGGTACAGACATGCTTATAAAGACATTGTTACTATGTTTCTTATTAAAAATCTTAATGAGTTTAAATAAAATAAACTTTCTTTAAGTTATATTTTGTTTCTCTACATACGTGTCTGATATAACAACAATAATTTATTATCGTACCACATTAAATTGACAATCTTGATACGAGTATTTGATATAAATAGCTTCATCAGATGCATAAAATAGGCATCGAACCTGTATATCAGATCAGTAAAGTTAAGTAAAAGTTAAAAAAGTTATAGCCTGTATACGTCCCACTAATGGACTCTCACTTCTGAGAGGGTATTTACAGTCAGGTAAGTATTTTATAAATTGTAAAGGGAAATGCGTTATTTACTTGTAAGATTAATTTTTGTGATCTTTCGGGTGGCAGAAGCGATTATTTGGTAGCCCCGCTCCAACAGGATTATTAGAGATTATAATAGAGCAATATAGACAGAATTCATAATGTTAGACCTATGCTATGCAATGGATATCTTTAAAGAAATAAGTTAATTTCCTTAATTTACTAGTATGTGTATATGTATGCTCATGAAAAGTTAAGTTAGCATCCAACAGAATACCAAGGAGTTTAATTCAATTAATTTGTACGGACTGTGTTATATTCATAAGCTAATCCCTGAAAAGCTGCAATGGTGCACTCCTTATACTAAGTTTATCAATTTTATGGAAATTAAACGTGTACATATATTTTTTTTAATTTAATTAATTATATTAATGTTATAATAATATAATAAATCCAGCACACAATTCACGTAATATAAAATCTACCCTACAACCATTTATTTTGAATCCTTAGTGATGATTTTTAGTTGTTATTAGGAATATACCGCTGATCTCTTCTGTTTCAGTTTTTCTCTGTCACCCATTACGACAATCACGAGATAATTTGGGATAGGGGATTCTCTTACGACTCTCGTCCCTTAATGTTGTCTTCTCTTATTAGTTAATGTTGAAATTTCGGTTACTCCCTCGTACCGACAAACGGAGCGTACAAACCCCACTACATTCATTCAGAAATCTAATTCCTGAATGGAGACATTCAGGAAATCGATATATGCTGGTGGGTTAGGACCGGCGTAATAATATTTTTTATATGAAATCAACGACTTGTACGTGTGTTCTTTTTCGTTTTTAAAACTGTTATATTAAATGCAGCTAATTATATAAAAATATATTTGAAAGCCTCGTGGTAGACAAGTAAACAATGCCGAACTAAATATCTATGGTTAATTAATATTAAGAGAGTTTTAAATGCAAATGTTTGAAATGCATAGACTTTAAAATACAAACAGTTTCTAAAGTTGTAAATAACAAACATTTTTCTCTACAACAGTACTACAAACTAATGTAATTAGTGCTGTCCAATTAAATTTAACGGAAGAAAGCGCGTGGCCACAGTGATCACACTGTTCGATCGGTTACCCAACCTCTAGTGTTGTAACGCGCTGAAACTAAGCTATCGAGATAAGATTGTTTGCATATTCAGCAACGTAATTTAAGTTACCTAAGCGTATTCTTTGCTATAGTAAACTGTTTTATTTAATAAGCGATACTAAATCACTATGTAAATTCTGCAATAACACAACAAGATACGTTTTCAGTTACTTTATAGATTGCAGTTATTTGTTCTATTAAAAATGTAGACTATATATTTCGCTTTAATAAACCATAAAAACATTCACGCTTGTCTTGCAGGGTAGGCATTGACAGGCCACTCTCGCTTCTTTAGTTAGTATTTATATAATAAACTTACCAAAAAAGGTGTAATAAACGGAAGATATATTTATCAATCACTAGGACAGTGATCCGTCAATCTTCAAACATATAAATTAAATGATAAATATTAGCTCGGTGTTACTTCTTGCTTAAAATATACTTTAATTTCTTACCTAGATGATAACTAATCACCTTAGCCCTGATTTGACTTTTTACTGGTAGACAGATATTCATTTCATATAATTATAAATTTTAATAACATTTTATCTTTACTGACTATACAGTTACTTCGTAAAATATAATAGTAATATTCACTGGTCTAAATCACAGTTTTACATAAAACAAAAGGCTAGGCCAAGATGACATTCTACAATCGTTGACGCTGATAGAAAATTATATGAGCTAATGAAATCAGCGTTCTCACGTGAATCCAGCCATCCAATTTTACAGTTTTCTACTAGCGTTGCCTCAGTGACTTGGCTAACCCTACTTCTTTTTATGTATTGTGTTAAATTTTTCTTCCGCTCTTACTTTAATTTAAGCCCTGAATATATATACATATATATATAACATATATATATATACACACATATATATATATATATAATATGTATGTATACATATCAAGATCTCACAGTCACCTTATTTAAAAAAAATCTATATATTTTTAATACAATTATATATATATATATATATGTATGTATATGTATGTATACATATAAAGATCTCACAGTCACCTTATTTAAAAAAATCTATATATTTTTAATACAATTACGGGAGAATGTCTTAAACTTGTTTTCTCAATATTTTGCACGGTATCATTATATTGAACTTTTACGAGTAAATCCGTACGTTTTTATATTATGTTTGCACTTCAATCATATGTCACGTAACTGCAACTGCAGATATATTTTGTTACAATAAATTTAGTAGAATTAGCTAGGCGTTACGGTTAACAGTATTTTATACGCATCGTACATTCTTACTGTTTACACTTCTACACCACCTGTTTCAGAGAAACAATGTAAACAATCCAAAAACTAGACTGGTATTTAATGAGTAACTACTGACTTCTTCGATTATATCGATAAACATTGAAACGTGTCCCTCCCTAAGTGTGTTACGTTAGAATAGAAGTGTAAGATTTATCATAATCTCATACATCCGAATGCATGTTGGCATTGATATACCCTTTTAATTTAAACTTTGAAAATAATTTATTTTTAACACCCATGGTGGCTACAATTCTAGCCACATACTTGTATATATAACCAATAAAATCGTTAGGCACTGGAGTATAGAGTATCATGGAGTATCTTAACTTATGCATTAAAAAGAGCTTGTTTTTAGAGTTTAATAAATAAAAATTTAATTTTATTCACAATAAACGTAATTGTTTTATATGTACGCACAAGTATTACGTGTATGCATAAATAAAGAAAAGTAAACAGACACAAATGTTACAGCTTATTTATGTCTCACAGCTGAACAGATGCTGTTTCTTTTCTAACCTCAACATTTTGAGAGAAAGCAATAGTCAGCTACGCTGCTTTAGTGCCTGTTTTCAGACTTTACATGTTTTAATTCCTCAGAAGTGCAGGTGTTCTTACGATGTTTTCCTTCACTGCCGAGCACGTGGTAAATCGGCACTTGAAATTGCAATTAACAATTTAACTAGTACCGTCTGGCCGTGCAGCACCACGTAATGGTGACGTAAGAAAATCCACTACCAGACTGAGGGAAATGATTCAGGAGATGGGCAACAGCATCACCCCAATAGTACCTAACTCAAAATATTATGAGTAACTGTGGTTGCCCACGGAGGCGAGTGCCTTACAAAGCACGGCACCTATGGCAAATATCTCTCCTATGAGGTAATTAATCTACAAGGGAGGCCTATGTTCAACAACAGACGTTTGATAGGCTGTAATGAATAAAGGAAAGAAGGAGGATCGAACCTGGGCTTTTCCCGTGCTGTAAAACTTACAGAAAGTGCTCGGCTGAGCTACCACCGTTCTTGATTTTACATAATGAAAGGGTTAATTATTAAATATTGTTAAAGAAACGAAATTGTTAGAAAGAAATTGTAATAAAGAATTTTTAATAAAATAATAATATCATATGTTTAAGTTTTAGTAAACTGCCATCTATCTATAAATTCAAACATCACTAGGACAAGGCGAAGTCGAAACGACCGACCGCAATATAACTCTTTGTTGCGCTTAGAGACTAAATATACCTACATAAAATGTTTACCAATAAATTATTTTATATTAAAAATATATATATAAGATTAGTATGGAAATAATGTAATAAATTTAAAAAAAATTATTGAAAAATCATCCTTTAATATTTTTCCTTTCATTAACTAAATTAAACTATCAGGGCGTGTTCCAGGATGTATGATAAGAGTAAAACTCACATCTTAAAACTATCGCATGAGCAATGTGTGTGCATAGAGACGTAGAAGTGAAAAGGAACGATTGCCTAAAACTACAGAATAAATAATAGTTCAAGGAAGTGAAATACAGCTTGCTTAATATAAAAAACTTAAATATTTAATGAATTACGGTAGAATTTTGGCCACTGGACGATATTTTATTAATAGTAATTTAAGTATAGTAATAAAGGTTGTATAACATTAATAACTTGATCTATATCTATATCTCAGAGCGCCTGATAGATGGCGCTATAATCACCTCGTTTACGCCATAATTAAAAACCTAGACCTACGACGAGGACTATCGTCGAAGTTGCGAGACGTCTGTTTAAAGGAACTAGTAATTTAAAGTCCACATAGAGGTAATTAGTGACAGATGCGTTGTCACCCCTGAGAACTAAGATGGAATGCTTAGTTTCCAGTGAAAAGAGTGTTCGGTTCTCTACTTTCGCCATACGCGCATACACAGTGGAACTAAGCTGCTGTTTTAGGCTAGTATTATGGAAGATCGTGGCCCTTCCTCGGTCGAGTTGAGCCATTCGTGCTACATTTATAAAATAAATGCAGCACGGCTCTACCACGTAGATTTTTTTATTTACCCCTGGTTCGGAAAAAACATCTGTCCTGAGCTCCTGAGAAGAACCAGCAAGAAATCAAAAAAGTTTGGGTCTAACAGTCACCAACAAGATCTTCAATATGAAATCAATCTATGAATATAATCAAGAATTCTGTGCCATTATTTCAAGCACATAATAGACTTTAAAAACGTAAGCGAAACGTTGTCTGCGTACTTACTATTGCAAATCAGTGTTTAGAAAGAGCCAAACAAACATCGTGTAATAAGAATACTAATAAGTACCTGTTACAGTTTATTTAGAACGGTCAAAGACGGAAACGAATAAATATATTTCACGGCTCCGGGCGCAGTGCTAAGCAATGAGTTAAATCGTAGAGGGCCGCGGGTTCGGATCCCGCACGGAACATGTATTTGTATAGGCCATAAAAATACTTGCTCCGGGTCTGGATGTTTGCCTTGTGAAGTATATATTTATGTATAAACTGCCTTCACGTCACGATAACGTCTTTTTTTAAATATGAACATATGTACATAGAACACGACAGTTGCGTAGCAAAGCTTGCTTCCGCCTGGACCCGCTACAGCCGGAAACGCCGCCTTTACCCCTTAAATTTTCGTAAGTATGTATCTCAAAAATATAAAATCAGTAAGTTTTCTTTAGTCAAAATATATTATTTGAAAATGAATAAAATAATATGTTGTATTTTTTACATCCGCAATTGTTGTTATTTTATATAATAATCTTTAGCGCTCAGCTGTCGGACACCCCGGAGTCTATTTCACCAGAAGATGCTCCACTGTGAGGCGAAACACTACCAGTCTTACTACAAAAAAGTATTTAAACACTGGTCCAACATGTGTTTAGTTAGACACGGACTTAAATGATAAACACGTGTTAAACAATGGTTTAAATTTCGCTACCACTAAACCATGTTTAACGCGTGCCTCTATAGACAACGTTTAACTTTATGCTCCAGGTCACACTGCAATACAATCGTTCCAATTTGCTAAACACGTGTTGAACAGATGTCTAACTTTTTTGTAGTAAGACAGTACGTGTCTTTCCTAGTTTAGTAGTGTAGGGAGTTGTGGTGCTGGGATTAGTGGTGACGGGGACAGTCCCCGTCACCACTAACGCACTCTAACGTGCTCTTCAAACTAGTTAAAACACATTTAATTTTATTACGCGGATGGTCGCTAATTAATTTATTACTTCCTGTTTTCGGACGCGACTTTGGATTTTACGTTGATATCAAGCGAGCCACACACTACACAGATACGATAAGATATCTGTGTCTGAGCGCATAGCTTTCAATATCGCTCTCCATGAAATTCAATGGACTAACACACATAGCGCAGATAATTTATATTCTATCGTTAAATATCAGTTCTTACAGATTTGATAGAAATATATCGAAAGCTGGTGATAATATTATCTACTCATATAAATATATTTGTAGGTATAAATATGGCATAGGATTTTACCTGTAGATAAATACATGATAGTCACTGAAAAACTGCAATTAATTTCGCAGTTTTCAGCGACATATCTTTTTATACCATTCTGAACACAAACACACACATCTGTACAATCTATACAAAGAAATAAAATTTAAGCGTCTGTTTGTAATGTCAAAATAACAGCTTTTTACTAAATGCATATGAAAGTATATACGGTACTTATAACAAAAACACTATTTTTAAAATTTTATTTTCTATATCGGCTGGACCGATTTTGACGGAACTTTCACTGGCAAATAGTCGATGTAATAAAGGTTCGGCGTAAAAAAATTAAAACCCTAAATTACACGCGGGAAAACTCGTAGAAAATAGCTAGTATAAGTACTATGTGTATGTAGAATGCCTCTTTTTAGAAAAATCATATTTTTTCAGATTTTTATTAACACCGTTAAAAAATTAAGACAGTTGCCTCCCCCCTGCGCTACGCTTTCCTCTTGCTACGCTACTTGATCAAGTCATAGAGACGACTGAACATTATGTAATGCCGCATGTCGAATGTGAACAAGAACTGTGAAATAGAAATCAAACTTTACAGAGTGGTCATGGCCAGAGAATAGAGTCATAATGTCACTAGCTTGCATATTCTTTTCAACTTGAACCCTATACAACTATATGCCTTATTTGGAGTTATTTCCAATACACATGATAGATGTAAAAAGAAGATAACGGAAGATATTAAAATCTTGTTTTTAATTAGTAAATTGTAATAAACTAGCTTGTCAGGCAGACGTTGTTCTGCCCTTTTCGATGACCCTTTGTCATGTGTTATCAAAAATTCTTAAATTCGCAAAAAAAAACTGTGGGTCACTCATGGGCAAAAAAACTATCCTATCTCTCAAGTTGCACCAAACTGCACACGGTTTGCAAATTTCATTAAAATCGGTTAAGAGATTAGGGCAACTCTTTTTTGAGTGCATCTTGTCAGTATTGAGTTCGTGATTAGGGTAAGAATGTAATAATTACTAGATCGGCCCGGACGCAAAAAAGATGCTCCTTGATGCTCCGATCTGCAAGAAAACTGGTGTTCCAATTGTACAATTTCTCGGGAAGTCCACTAAATTTCATGGTTCTCGAGTAAACCGAGTTTGATAGCCCGCCGGCACCAAGGAAATTGTTAATTGCAATTTTAAGTGCTGATTTACCACGTGCACGGCGGTGAAGGAAAACATCGTGGGGAAACCTGCATGTCTAAAAAATAAAATAAAAAACGTATATCGAATATGTGAAGTTTGGCAACACGTATTAGGGCAGCGCGGCGGATACTTCCTTGCCCTAAGACCCTCTCAGAAATGAGGGGAGGCCTGTGTCCAGCTATGGGACGTATATAGGCTGTAACTTTAACTTTTTTTAACCATAGGAAGGAAGCATCGTAAGAAAAGCGTTATGCCAAACCCGATCGACGTCCTTCGCAATGTGCAAACTAACGGCCAACGCCTCCCCCTTGGACTCTACTGCCTCCAGTAGAGTGCAAGGGGAAGTTGTTGTCAGGAAGATGCTGCTGCCTATTTCCTGATATGTTTTCCCGTGCTCTTACGACACCCTCGGGACGATATGGGGTTGTGGATATTTTTACACCGCCATTACACGATTTATCTTAATCTCACTATGTCTATCTCATAAACGCATGTTACTTAAATTTATTCTAAAATAACTAAATTTCAAAACAACGATGCATGACGTCCTAGTAGATTTGAAACGCAGACGCATTATTACGTTTAAAATTTTGATCAAGTTCTGAATATTCTTAGTCGTAACAAGATTTAAAAAAATTACACTAAAATTAAGTACATTAGATGGAATTTTCGTAATGAAATTACTATTTCATAACGGCCGACACGGTTAGTTAATAATTCTATTTTATATTATGTTAAAAGTTCCTCTATGAAAATATTTATTTCTTACTTAAATATTTATAGCAATGCAGTTAGCCTCGCAGGATTAGGAAAGACATCGAATGTACATAAATAGCTTGTAATAATATTAAATATACATACATAAACACTCACGCCTGTTAACCAGCAGTGTAGGCTGAGACTACAGACTTCCATTTGGCACGCTCCCGACACACCGCTTTTTTTTTTTTAAAAGAAAAACACGCCCCAATTAAAAAAAAGGGGTTCCTTTTATTTACCCTACCAAAAAAAAAAACATCACGCTTACACGTTTATATCCATATGCTTGTCGGTTAAGGGTACTCTAAATCTAGCCCATTTTCAATATATAGATGCAAAGAATACAAGGGGAGTTTGTTGAGAAAGTAGATGAGTTAGTGTATTTGGGATGTGTTTTTAGCAGGGATTGTAGCTATGACAAGAATACATAACGACGAGTATACGTAGGGAATATAGTAAATAGGGTTCTTCACTCTATTGTGGAGAGCGCAGAATGTGTCAAAAAAAAACAGACAATTCACAATGATGTATTAGCTCCTACCCTAATGTATGATAGTGAAGGTTAGAACTGAACCGGAATGACAGGCTGAGAAATTGTTTGATAAGTGGAGTTGTGTTTTCAAGATGATGTTGTGAACAGAATTAAGGAAGGAAAGTTTCGGTGGTTTGGTCATATAAAGAAGGGATGAACGAGGAAAGAGTGAAAAAGCAAATTTATGTTGCAGAAACGAATGGAAGAGTTAGGAAGGGACGCCCTTGTTCACCGATCATCAGGTGAAATTAAATTAAAGTTACAGCCTTTAAACGTCCCACAACTGGGCCTTATCTCATTTCTGAGAGGGCTATGGAGTAATTTGTAGGATGTGTTGGCGGAGTTTACTTGTTTTTAAAGTAGTTTTCTTTTCCAGACATGCTGGCATCCTCACGATTTTTTTCCGTCACCGCCGAACACGTGGTAAATAAGCACTTAACAATTTCAACGTTGCCGGCAGGAATCGATTTCAGGTTGTTTGCTTTAGAGGTTTAGCCCCCGAGTAACCACGGCTTATCTTGAATTACTGCGGCTTAAGGTAAACTTTGTACATTTATTTTTAGGATCACCATTATAACATACATTACACATAATATGAAACTAATTTTAACCATGGTCACCAGTCCGCCTGCGACCATAAAGCACCCGAAACGTTGGGAAATAAAAAATTGAAATAAAACGCGATAAAATCCGTGCAATTGGTTTGATTAAATATGTATTTAGTATTTGTGTAAAGATAAGAATCATTGTTGTACACTTAAAAATCTAAATGTTACCACGACACGGTTGTATTGAGCACATGTTAATTTTGAAAGTAAAGCTTTTATGAAAATGAAAGTAAAGCTGAACAAGAACAATCACAATACGGAATGGTTAAAATTACTTAAAACATATTATCTTAAAACTAGAGCAGAACAGTTACATTTACAGCCTATTAAAGTCCACTGCTGAACATAGGGCTCCCCCATAGATTGCCTAACTATGCTCGAAGCTGTTGACGAGTACGTTTACCTGGGACAAATAGTCCGACTAGGTAAGTCAAACTTCGACCGAGAGGTCAATCGACGGATTCAACTCGGCTGGGCAGCGTTCGGGAAATTACGACATATCTTCTCGTCAAGTATACCTCAATCTCTAAAAACTAGATTGTACAACCAGTGCGTATTGACTTACGGATCTGAGGCGTGGTCCTTCACTGCTGGCCGTATGAGGACGCTCAAGGTCGCTCAGCGAGCTATGGAGAGGGCTATCTTCGGAGTTTCTTTGCGTGATAGACTCAGAAATGAGGATATCTGCAGTAAAACCAGAGTGACCGACATAGCCCAACGGATTTACTCAAGTGCAATGCTCCATATAGCTCGAAGAACCGGTAACCGATGGGGAAGAAAGGTTCTCGAGTGGCAGCCTCGTACCGGTAGGCGTAGTGTAGGGCGACTCCCCACTAGATGGAGTGACGACCTGGTAAGATATGCAGGAAGTCGATGGATGCAGGTGGCTCAGGACCGTGCTTTGTGGCATTACTTGGGGGAGGCCTATGTTCAGCAGTGGACTTGTGAAGGGCTGTAATGATGATGATGATGATGATAGATTGCCTCATATGTGCAATATGATCCAGTTTGTAAAATGTACTGTTGACAGCGGTTTTTCCGTACTGACATGACTCAGGGGTATTTAGGAAAGGAACCTTCCTAAGACGACAATAACGCATAGTAATTACTCTGATGATGAAGATGTATATGAGCGGTTGCAGTATCGACGTCCGTAGCTTTATATATATATATATATATATATATATATATATATATATATATAATACATTAAAAAACACCTTAGGGCTATCGTACTGTGTATTTCCTTAAGATAGTTTCTGGCGACTATGTTAAATTAATCGAAAATTTTCAAAACCTTTATATCCTCTCGTCAGTCAAAAACCTTCTAAAGGTCGCTATTAAAAAGTACGGGTTTTAAGTGTTAAGTACGTATGTACTTATAAACTTCAGACACGAAACAGCCGTAGTAAATGTATACGCATCTCCCAGTAACTCGTACAACGTTGTTTTAATATCATTAACCTACTTATTTCGGTATGGAATTGTCGCTATTGAAGTAGAAAACGTGTCTTTTTTGTGCCTGTTGAGGGTCATCTTAAGTGGCCCATTATTTTACATTATTGTCAAGCTTGAAGTGTAAAAAAATGTAAGCGGAGTTGTGTTTTTTTATTAATTATTGTAAAGTGTACTATCTTATTGTAAATAAATTAAATATCTATTGAAATAATAATAATTAATATTTTTTAAATTTTTAATTCAACAAACTGGAAAAAAATCGCTTCTAGCATTTTTATTATGGACTTTAGAAAATATAAAAAAGGTGAACGTACACATTTACACATATTCTATTAGCTTACTCAACAATAATTCTAACAACATATTATTTTATACAGTTTCCCTACATAATTATTAAGATATTGCCATTTTAATGACACGCACCACGTAGGCAATAAATTATTCATTTAGGGTTGGATAGATGCGCCAAAGCGGGCATTTTGGCCGGGACAGTTGAGAGCATTATTTAGTAATGGTATATCTATCTTTCTTTGGATCTATTAAATAAGAAACAGGAAAAATACTAACTTCTACCTATTGAAAGAGTAAAAACTGACTTCAAAACCCAAAAATAATAAAATAATTTTCACGTTATAGCTTTTAAAGGCGGTGATTAAACATAGTATATTGAAGAATAAAAGCCCAGACTTTAAAAATAACTTTTAAACTTTTTGTTTTCGAAGCTGCTATTGCCTTTAGTCTAAGTATTTTTGCTTCTTTGGAGTGGACCAAGAAATATCGCACGTTCAAAGTAACAGCTAGAATGTCTACTTAATAAGTTCTAAACTTTAATTACATTAAAAACTTTAGTACCTATTTTTGTATGTTCATTTTTTGTCTTATAATTTATAAGGGGTAACCCCTGATGTGTAAACGTCAGCTGTTTCCGGAAAATCAGTACACGTACAAAAACATACGCGTTGAATACGCGCCTAGAAATATTTCGTTTTCAGACCTCGGTTATAAAGGAACTTCCTTATCATATTAACAAGCAGTTTTAAGAGTCTTTCTGGAATCTTATAATTTATTAAGCGTTGTGTAATACGTAGCTAAACTATAAACCATAGGATATAGGATAAGGAAATAGGACTTAATGTTCTTTTTATAGATTATGGGTGACAAGCAAGCCCACAGTTCACCTGGTTGTAAGTAAATGCTGTGGCCCACAGATATCTACATCTATCCTCCATTAAAAATCGAAGTGCAGATGCGTTGTAGCCCCTGAGGACTAAAATGGAGTGCATCGCTGTCCAATAGAATGGTCTCCGGTTCTCTACACTCACCATACAACATAATGAGCTCCTATTTCACGCGGGTATTCTGTGAGAGCGTGGTCCTTTTCCAGTCGAGCCGACCCATTCGTACTACAACCATAATACCGCTGCAGCATAGCTCTACCACGTTTAAAAATACTTTGTATCGTAACGTTCGTTATAAAGAGCAGCTATAAAATTTATTTTCTTAAATGCGGAATCAATCCGTTTTGCCAGCTTTGTTTTATTACTCCATTAGCATTACGTACCACATAACTGTGATAACATCATATTCTTATATAAAGTAATTCTAAGTGGCGTTTTGTATTTCAAAATTAATTTGTTAAACTTTCGTTTTAACATTAACAAGATTAAAAATAACTCACAGCGGAAAATCACGAGAAAGTAATCACAAGCGTTATTCTTAATTCCCGAACATGATGACTAGGTGGAATGGTAAAACTTTGTAGACTGTACTGCAAGGACACACGATATTGCAATGAGGAATCGACTCTACAGAGAAAAAAGTATAAATTTATTACTTCAATCCATCCATTATATCCTATAAAATACATTGCTGTACATAGACCTCCGCCATAGATTGCCTCATACGAGCACGTGAGATTTTGCTTGCTTGTGTTTTTTTTTTTAAATTTTGGATGGTTATCAGGAAGATGCTGCTGCCCATCTCATTTTCCAGATTCCCTCTGTCGCCTCTTACGACACAAACGGGATGAAATGTGGTAGTGGGTATTCTTACACCGCCACTACACGGTTCCTTAACTTAATATATGTATATAGTTTGTTAATACTACTAAAGCTGAAAGTGCCGGCTATTACAACTAAGTGCAACCGAATACGGTTGGTTGAACTTAAACGCACGATTAAATTAAAGTCTCACAAAATACTAGCGTAAAATAGCAACTCAGTTCTGCTGTGTTTCTTATGATGAGTGTTGAGAAACAGAGAATCTTTTCAGACCAAACAATGCATTCCATCTTAGTCCTCAGGGGTATCAACGCATCTGCATTTCGATTCTTAATCGAGTATAAATGTAGATGTCTATGGGCCACAGCATCCACTTACCATTAGGTGCTCGCTTGTCACCCTTATTCTAATGTAAATAAATATTCAAGTAGATATTTGGTATTTTCGTTATCCTTATTTTTTATGGGATAGGGTGACAAAGGAGAACACAGTCCACCTGATGGTAAGTGGATGCTGTGGTCCATAGACATGTACATCTATTCTAGATTACAAATCAAAATGCAGATGCGATGTCACCCGTTACAATTAAGATGGAATGCCTCTTTTCTAGTAATAAGGATTTCCGGTTCTCTACACTCACCATACGAACACAGCAGCGTTAAGCTGCTACTTTACGCTGGTATTCCGTGAGAGCGTGGTCCTTCCCCGGTCGAGTCAACCCATTCGTGCTACAACTATAGTACTAACATGGCTGCAGTATGGCTCCACCAAGTGGACTGCGAAAACGGCATTCCATTTTAGTCCTCAGGTGTAACAACGCATCTGCATTTTGATTCTTAATCGAGGATAAACATAGAATGTCTATGGGCCACAGCGTCCACTTACCATCAAATGCTTGGTTGTCACACTTATTCTATATAAATAAATATTCGAATAGATATTTGGTACTTTGGTTATCCTTATCATTCATTCATTCATTTCCTTCACCACGTTTGGCAGATGGATAAAAAATCTCAGTTCTAGATGTTAAGCACTTTTGATACAGTTCTCTTTCTCCGGTCTGATTATATTTTATCCGTCATATATAAGATAAAATACCGTCACCGTTTCACTGCCACGTTTATCCAGTGGAAGTAATAGTTAACACTCAACATATTTTATTTTGTTTTTCGATCAAGAAATTTTCAGTAGCAGTCTGTATCAGTAAGGTGGCTATGATTCAACCCATGTCTATGGAAATTACGTATAGACTATGGTCCTGTGCCTGATCTTTCTCCGGTCGTGACGGATATCGTACTATAGGACTGTGAGAGTAAGGTAATAGAGAGTAAATCTTCGATCTCCTTTGTGGCTGACCACTGTGACCGAAATTCTGTCTGAAAGACATTAATAAATCTTTATGCGTTCAAGGCCGTTAGCATTTTCTGTTCTTGCCCACAGTCTCTTCTTGCGACAGCCATGAAACAAAATATTTTGACACTTCCACGCTACTAAAAAGTTACTGTGTGTAATGTGAGTACATACGCAGCACAAACTTTAGATATTTTAGGGCAATCCTAATAAACATATTTATTAAAGTATTTTATAGATTAGTGGCGGTGTGAGACTATCAAGAAGGTATGTGTCTATAACATGGTCACCTTAAGCTTTGCCGCCTTATAAAACCAAAACTAGGAGCAGGACAAAAACAAAAACATAAAGTCGTATACTGTTACTAATATATTAAGAAAAGAATAGACAACAAGCTCCGGCAATGATTGGAAACACTACGAAAAATCTACTTAAAAAACCTAACTACACTACACAATATTAAATCGACTAAAATATTTACTATATGTCAACTGTCAAAATGGCATCGATAAAGCATCATCCTTTAGAATTTTTAATAATTGGTTGACCAATGAAGAGCGATCGTATCACAAAGCCATCTATGCAAACAAGGCTCTAGTTTTTGAGTCACAATAAAGTGAGTACATTAACCGCATGACCATATTATCCTCACGCACTATACCTATACCTATACCACCCTATGTGGATGTCGTAATAGGCGACAGAAGGAGACAAATCAAGAAATGCGCAGATGCGTCTTTCTTATAGCAAGTAAAAATTAAAAACTTCGGTTGTCAACCCGCTTGCCAGTCGTGGCAACTATTTCAAATATTTCCCTGGAAGACAATCCGTGAGGGATTCTTATGTTCAGCTGTGAACTTTTGAAGGCTGTAACGGTTACTGCGGTAAAACATTTTCCGAGCTGAATTTTCTTACCCTCGGGAAAAATAGAGCGTAATCTATACAAATAAATACAAATGAAGTATCTGTATTATAAAAATAACAGCTTTATACTAAATGCATGTAAAATTACATATGGTACTTATAACAAAAAGAAATTGTTTGTATGTTTGTCTGTCTGTTTGTTCCAGCTAATCTCCGTAACGGCTGGACTGATTTTGACGGAACTTCCACGGGCAGATAACTTATGTTGTAAGGAGTAACTAACACTACCTTTATTTTAGAAACAAACTTATGATTCCTCATAAAAAATGAAACCCATGAAATCCAACCGTAATGAATTCCACACTACAGCTAGTAAGTGAATAATGTAGCAGCCTATGTCATAGTTATTTTTCAATTGTTCTAAGTAAATATTTTTAATTTCATGAACTAAATACATAAAATCATATGCGCTCTACTTTACGCGTGGCAGTTAACAATGAATTCGTTACGCCCTTGACCTTAAAAACGGCCAAATGCTTTAAATTAGTGGTATTTAGGTTTAGGTTTAGGTTTAAAGACATTTATTCTCATAAAGACATTATATACGCCACTTACATGAGAACATAAATAAAAGTAAATCTAAATAACAAAATTCGTTGTCGTAGCTATGTTGTTAAAAAATAAACATCATCAAAAACAGCTATCGACGGAAAAAATCTATACAAATAAAAGAAAAATTAAATTCTAGTATTCATTATCACCTTAGCACCACAATACTAAGACCAGGAACAAACCCGTCCAACACACTCAGATATGTTTGTGATTACATGATTTGCTAGTCGCTTTTTGAATACATTGAACGAGTCTACATTTTTTATTTCCGAGGGTATCTTATTAAAAAGGTGTGCACCTTCGCATGTAATTGTGGTCTGGCCGTACTTTGTTCGAGTCTTAAAGCGCTTCTACACGGTAGGGACCAACCATCAACCGTCGTGACCTTGGTCGGGTCAACCGATTTTTGTATTCATTCTACACGGTCGGGTGGTTGACTCAACTTGTCAGTTGTCACTGGTATTTAAAGAGTAAAGACGTAAGGTAGTTACTTTTAAAAATGGCTCCTTGCTTTTCTAAACAACAAAAAATCGGTTTAGCTTTACCGTTTCTATGCTTGAGTGAAGATTAAAAAAAAAGATAAAGAAAATGGATGAAACGTAGTAGAGCCATACTGCAGTTATATTATATAGTTGTAGCACGAATGGGCCGGCTCGACCGGGGAAGGACCACGCTCTCACAGAATACCAGCGTGAAATAGTAGCTTAACACTGCTGTGTTTTGTATGGTAAGGGGAGAGACCGGAGACCCTTTTTACTGCAAACAAGCCATTGCATCTTAGTCCTCACGGGTGACAACGCATCTGCATTTTGATTCGTATTCGAGGATAGATGTAGATGTCTATGGGCCGCAGTAACTACTTACCATCAGGTGAACTGTGTGCTCGTTTGTCATCCTATCCTATAAAATAAATTAATACCATGGTAAATCACAGTACAGTGACAAGAATTCGGTCAGGACCTCACGTTCTTTGCTTCCGTTCGTATCCATAGTGCCGTCAAAAATTCGCCTGCGACGACTGCTAAGGGCGCACTGAGACGCTCTTGTCGGCCGACAGCTTTGCGATGCGCTCGCGACCAAGGCCGTCGGACATCAACCAAAATATTGGTCAGACAACCTATGTCTACACTGTCCATTTTACACCAACTCGACCAAGGTCACGACGGTTGGTGGTTGGTCCCGACCGTGTAGAAGGCCTTTTAGGCAAAACGATGAAGCTTGCGCGTCGAGTGCAGATGCGCCCAATTTTTTTGATAAATCAATTCCGTAACATGCCATTAAAACAAATTCAAAAAATATTTAAGACATAGGCTTTTAGTTCGTTCATCCGTTATACATTATTTTTCTCTTATGGTATAAAAGTCAGCTGGTGTTATAATAATATGTAAAAAGTATACAATGATTATTATATACTGACGTAAGAGGCGACAGATGAATACTGAATCAAGAGATGGGTTGCAGCATCTTCCTAATAAATGTTGAATAATAATAAAATCTGAGGTTGCCAACCCGCTTGCCAGGCAGCTATAGCAAATATCCCTCCTATGACCTAATCTATGGGGGAGGACTTTGATGGACTGTAATGATGAAGCATTATAACTATAAGTAATGAGTAAATAATGAGTATCCTTATAGTTTAACTCCAGTAATATGAAATTTTAAGACAAACGTTTCCCCCAAGCAACCACACCTTAAAGAGAGCATTGACATTATTATTTACGGAACGGCGACACCGGTACATTTACTTTTATTATATCTAGTGATGTATTATTTACTTGGAGCAAGACCGGCATTTGTGAGAGTTATATTTTATGTCATTTCGTTCCAGAATAAGCTGTACCAATATCAATTGTAAGACTTATAACGCTATCGTTATGTTGCAATAAATTTTAAAAAGGTAACTTAAAAAAGTTGCTCAATACGAAAGGCAATAATAAAATCACATAACATTGAACACTTAATTACTTAAACAAGCTTCTCGATAAAATAATTTGAAAATCAGATGTATAAAATCAATTTTTTCATGATAGTATAATTAGTTCATGATAGTTTTTCAAGATTGACTAAAAGGGTCAAGAATATGTCAATTATCTGGCAATAAGTGGTGCAGTGTAGGATGCCTCTATAGAAGAGTATGACTAATATTATAACAAGTAATCTAAAAGTACAAAAATCTAATATTGTAAGATTGTGTATGAAAAATTCTTTAATCGTTTGAAAGGCGCATAATTCCAGATGGTCATACGCTATATACTAGGAATAGTTTCTGCATATATATATGCTTGAGCGACAGTAGCCTAATGGCAGAGCGCGAACCGCGAACTCAAAAAGGTCGTGGGTTCAATCCACCATTCGACTACTGGCGTGAACCACTCGCAACACAAGCAATTTAAGCTTACCACGAGTGGTTAAGGGAAATACTAGTAATGTTCTACTGTAATTATCTGACTATCAAAACAAGATTTACATAACAATCGTGAAACGAAAACTTCGATGACATAGTCTTAAGCTCGTACAACAGCATGTACGAAAAGCTTACCGTTACCGTTACAGCTTAACAAAAGTACACTGCTGGATAAGGGTGGGACGCCTTTGTTCAGCTGTGGCATATATTGCCTTTAAAGCAGTGGCCGCGCTTCGGCTGGCAATATTTAATATGTTTAGTTGTTTTTAGAAAGTCGTTATTACCCATCATCTGGTTTGTAAAGTATCAACGACTCAACTGTGGAGGGTGTAAAGAAGAAGAATAAAGATGAAAAGAAGACTTACGTATATTTTCTTTATATTGTCATAACCTAGCTAAAACCTTAGCTAAATGCTACAGCTTAACTAAAAATTATAATTCTAAGCATCATCATAAACATGTTTTTAAAACGTGTAGTGGTACCAAAAGGAAATCCACTGCTCCATATAATCTGCTGCTAGATACCGTAAGAGGCCACAGAGGCAAAAGAATAATATGAGAGAAGATTGACAGCAGCATCAACCTAAAAATAACTCAAAATAATAAAAAAGCTGTGTTTGTCGACCCGCCTGGCAGGTGTGGTAACGATGGAAAATATCCCTACTACGTGGCAACAATAGGGAGGTCGGTGTTCAGCAGTGAACTTTCTAAAATTGGAAGCGGGTGAAAATTGATTTACTATTATGTATTCACTAATTGCTGGACAGTGCTCAACCGTGCTTGATTAGCTAAATCGGTTGCCATAGATCGTTAATTTATTAAATTGGTTTCTACGTAAGCCTGCACATTGTTACGTTTGCCTGCATTAGGGTGAACAAATATGTGAAACTCTGAATTTAAAACTTTCAATTTTTACGCGTTAGAGCCAGCTATATTTTGGTTGTAGAATGAATGGGTTGACTAGACCAGAGAAGGACAATGCTCTCACAGAATACCAGCATCAAATAGCAGCTACGAGTATATGCTGCTGTGTTTCGTTTGGTGATTGTACGGAACCGGAGACCGTTCTTACTGGAAACTAGTCATTCCATCTTAGCTCTTAAGATGAGAACGCATCTGCATTTTCATTATGATAAATGTAGGTATTTATGGGCCACAGTATCCACATACTATCAGATGGTCTATGTCCTCGTTTGTCAGCCTTATTCTATAAAAAAATTGCAATTCTCATATTCTATATTTATAGATTAAAACGATTCGATTACTTAATAAACTACTTACTTTCATTTACGTAATTATCGAGATGATCGAGCTTTGCTCAGCATTAAAAAATTCTCGAGGATGAACCCTAAGTAGATAAAATAGAAAATAAACCATTATCTTAACGCCTGAGCTACCACATATTAGAACCTGGAATTTTCTACTGTATCGTGAAGGCCTATTACAAACCAATTGTACGGGAACAAGTATTTAAACCCAGAATAATCATTGCAGGCTTTACAAACACTTATTGCGTGCGGAATTTGAACGCCGCAGCTAAAAGTAAAGCAAAAATTATTACGTTATCTAGCTGGAAATTACAAAATAAATTAATTAACGCCGAAACATAAACGATTTTCATAACTTCTAGAGAAATGTTACGGTACTTTCATTTAAAAGCAAAAAGTGAACTTTTAAGTATAAAAGTTCACTTTTTGCGCGCATTTTGCCACGAACGAGCGTCGTCCTCGCTATAATGTCCTCCAGACCGAACTTTGGTCACGGCGGCCTGCTTCAACGGAGATTAGCCATCGGCTCAGGGCAGGATATAGTACCCAAGTGTGCAAGCGCTCTCTATTCCTTCTCTCTTATATTCCGATGGGACCCGAAACGACCGGAAAGAGATCTGGCGCAGGACCAACGGTTTTACGTGCTTTCCGAGGCACGAGGGTGAGACACCACAACTGAGAAGCATTGACAGCTTTTTTTATAGGATAGGGTGACAAACGAGCAAACAGTCCACTCGATGGCAAGTGGTTGCCGTGGCCCATAGACATCTACATCTATCCTTGATTAGAAATCAAAATGCAGGTGCGTTGTCACCCGTGGGGACTAAGATGGAATGCCTCGTTTTCAATAAAAAAGGTCTGCGGTACTCACCATACGAAACACAGTAGCATTAACCTACTATTTTACGCTGGTACTCTGAGAGAGCGTGGTCCTTCCCCGGTCGAGCCGACCCATTTGTGCTACAACTATACTACTAATATAGCTGCAGCATGGCTCTATCACGTATAAAAACTACTGAGAATTTCTTGATTTATTTATTCGATGACATCACACTGATCACTTTTAAATCACGAATATTTTTAAGTGAGAATTATTTCGAATCGATTATTACACAACCACACAACAGTATGGACCGTTGGAATTTTATTTCGTTATCGAAAGCTGCTTTTCATTTGCAACATGTAAAAGTGTTTTAGTTGCGTGTGTCTTGCGTGCATCGAAACAGAGCTTTAGTTCTAAAAGTACAAAAAAATCCAAGTGGAATAAATGTACATCTACCACGACTCGGTAAGTCGTGGTACCTCAGAACAGCGTTTGCCTTACATTTTTGTTTGTTGTCACTTTATGTGTTGAAGTGATAGTGAAGGAAATAATCATTAGGGATCTTTCATTTCTTAGAATTATTTTTAAAGCAAGGATTTCATTTCAAGTCCGTCAACACGCATTGGGGCATTGCGGCGGACTCTTCCCTTCACCAAACTCTTAGGAATCAGAGAAATCCTGCGCCCAGTATATATTATTAATTATTATGCTACTTTAATTTTTCTTCTCGTCGCTAGAATATACTGTCGGCAAAGCTAGGGTATCTTTACAGAAAAGTCCGAGGGCGAGTGATATCGTGTGTATATCCTGTGCTGAGGTAATTACTGTGTATGATACGGAACACATGAATGCGTAAGCTTGTGTGAATTAAAGTCAGTTTTCTTAACTACATTAGGCTATATTTTTATTTACCAAGAAGGATAGAGGAATAGAATGGAATAATTTTATTCAAGACTTATTTTTTTATAAAACTGAAATTACAAACTTAATTCAAGCCCACCTGATGGTAGGTAGGACTGCAGCCTAAGATACCTGCAAACCTTTGAGGGCTAAGTTTGAATGCCTTAAAGATGATAATTATACCGGTTCTTTATTTCAGACCGGAATACAGCAGTGCAATTATTTGTCTACCTTCTCAGACGGACTCTTATGGAATAAAGGAGTCCTATCCCACCTTCTTTATAGAATAAGGGTGACAAATGAGCACACAGTATATCTGTAAGTGGATGCTGTGGCCCATATATATCTACATACATGCATCCTCGATTAAAAATAAACTTAAATCTGCAGTTCAATCCACTCAAGATTTGTTGTTCCGTCAAGACACAGTTTTGCGCGTTTACCGCTAAAAAGAACCCCTTTGTCGTATTTTCTCTGTTTCAAGGTACTCCCCTTGTTGCCTCAGTTAACATCGACATACCTAACTCAACTCTGAGCGAAGGCAGTAGAGTCCAAGGGGGAGGCATCGGCCGTTAGTTTGAACATAGCGAAGGCCTTCGATCGGGTTTGGTACAAAGCGCTTCTACGAACCTTCCTTCCTATGGGCTTTCCGAGAAATTGTGCAATTGGATCACCAGTTTTTTTGCAGATCGGAGCATCAAGGTCGCAATAGACGGTGCATGCTCCGATTATAAGCCACAAGACTGCATGCTATCACCAACGCAGTTTCTTCTGCATATTAAGGATATGTTGCAAACCGATAAAATTCATTGACGACACCACTAGTGATGTTTTATACACCGGCCGTGCCAATATTTCTCATTAAAACGTCGCTGAGTACTTGGACAAACTTGTGTCTGAATTCGAGACTTTGTTAAACAAAGTCTCGGTCTGGGGGCGACTAAATCTAGTCGATTTCAATCCTTAGAAGACATATTTGGGCGTTTACCGCTTAAAAAAACCCCTTCGGCGTATCTCAGTTTCAAGACATTTCCTTTTGTTGCCTTAGCCAGTATCGGAATCCTCGGCGTCAACATATCGAATTCCGCGGTTACTTCTAAGGAAAGGCCAACTTGGCCTCTTAAAAGCTTGGCGTGCTTTGTAGACTCACCGCTTGCAACTTTACAAGACACAAGTTCGGCTTCACATGGAATATTGTTCTCATCTATGGGCCGGGGTACCCCAGTGCCAGCTCCTTCCACTTGATCGCACCCAGCGCAGAGCGGTTTGAATCGTTGGCAACAGAGCTCTTACTGATCAGCTTGACTCACAGGTGCTGCGAAGAGTGGTTGCATCTCTTTGCGTACTTTATCGCATCTACCACGGGAGTGTTCAGAGTATTTATTCGGACTAATTACAGTAGCTCTATTTCACTATCACGCGTCGCGTCAAAACTCACCCTCACTGTGTAATTTAAAAGAAGTTTTCTTCCTCGCACAACTTCTTTGTGGAATCGACTACCGCCGGCGATTTTTCCAAGCCGTGTTAGAGACCTTCAAGAATATAGCCTACTCTTTTTTAAGAGGCCGGCAACGCGTCTGCAATTTCCATAGTGTTGCAGTTGTTCATAGGCGACGGTAGTCACTTACGATCAGGTGGGCCATATGTTCGTTTTTTCTCCCCTCCCCCGCCTCCACTTATATTAAAGAAAACAGAAGATGAGCAGAAGCACCACTTTTCTATATATAATAGGGTGACAAATGAGCACACAGTCCACCTGATGGTAAGTGGATTCTTTGACCCATAGACATCTATATTTATCCTTGATTAAGATTCAAACTTCAAATGTGTTGTCACCCGTGAGGACTAAGATAAAATGCCTTGTTTCCAGTAAAAAGGTTCGCTTCTTCTATACTTTCACCTTACGAAACACAACAGCATTACGCTTCTATTATACGCTGGTATTCTGTGAGAGCGTCGTCCTGTCCCGGTCGAGCCGACCCATTCGTGCTACAACTAAAATATAGCTGCAGCGTGACTCTACCATGTACATTATTATCCTTTATTTATCTTAGTGATAAAAACTCAAAATAATAAAAAAACTGGAGTTGCAAGCCCACCTGCCTAACGCTACTATTATGTTAAATAACTCTATTATATGGCAGTCTATATGGGTGGCCTATGTATATTACTTAACGTTAGCTCGTAAACTTTTCATAAGCTGTAATAATGACTAAATTTCCTCCATAAAGAGGATATATTCCAGAAGTATTTTCATATGCTGTAATGGCGATGATAGTAATATTGATGTAATTTCTGTTTTCTGGGAAGTAGGGTTCTTTTTCTACCCAAAAAGTACTAGGTCCGCTCCACATACCTCTGCCGCATTACATTTGCGCACGTGTTTTCAAGGGGCCAGCAGCTTGCTGACTTCATGGAGTAAGAGGGACTCTTTATGATGAACTCTAGAAGCAGCACGGGAAGTAGACCTGGTCGAGCCCCGACGGTTAGATGAAAAATGAGATTGACTTCATTATGACGACAAGACGCTAACTGTTCAGTGCTTTTCGGCAAGTGTAAATACAGTCAGGCATTCCATCTTAGTCCTCAGACATATAGCAAACCATGGTTTTCTTTGTTTCAAGACAATTGCCAAGTAGTACTATCCAGTCACTTACTTAACTTACTGTTATGGGGGTGGGAGCTCACAGAAAATTACATTAGCCAGTAGCCAGTACGAGGCTTCTTCACCGGTTCTTCGATCTATATAGTTGTATTATGTTATGTTACGATATCTTGCCAGTGATGACTCACAGAATGAAAACACAACCGAAACGTGGTCCTTCACTGTTGGCCGTATAAGGTTTTCAGCGATGAAATGTCTATTCGCAGAGGCTCTCCATGATAAAATCCATAACGAGAGACTACATAAGAACAAAAGTAACTATCGTAGCCTAGCGGATCAGAAGCTGAAGGTGGCAATAAGCCGGCCGTATAAATAAGAACAATAACGCGTTATTACAAAATGTCAATTTTATTTTATTGCTTCTATTGCGTATAAACCTATTTGTTAGAAAATCAAACGTTCTTATGCCTTTTTCCAGCCAAGGTGACTAACGGTAATTTAGTTTAATAGACATAATATCTACTAATAAAAATAATCCGTGCAGTTATAATCGAGTTATAGACCTAATGCACGTGAGTCTTTACGTTAATTGTCCTTCAAAGTTTTAAAAAAAAAGTTTGGTCTGCGCATGCGCATTTGCAATGAACCGTGTAGTGGCGGTGCAAGAATATCCACTACCCCATTAGTTGATATCATAAGAGGCGACAGATGGACACTAAAACAGAAGATGGGTAGCAGCATCTTCCTGATTATAAATCAATATAACAAAAAATTCTACCGTTACCAATTTATGGGAGAGGCCCATGTACAGCAATGGACTTTTATATAAGCTTTAATAGATCTGCTACAAACAAAACTAATTTCATTTTTGAACGTTAGTAAGAAATTTTCTATAAACGATGCTTCTCCTCATCCTTGTATTGATCAGCTCGTAAAAGTCTCGCAGAACACTGAGCTAGGAGCGAAGATTTGTGCCAGATATGTCCCAAATTCAACTATTCTTCCTGTCGCTGGTCTCTGCACTTTACATTCGTATATATAGAAGATGGTAGCACAATCCATTGAGAGCTACAATCTTTCAGGATTCTTTCAGACTTAAAAAATACAATTAGAAAAAAAAAACAATCTTCCAGACTTAAGAAAATATCTTGACATCTACGGGATAATATGGACTCACACAAAGTCACAAAATCGTTTTATCTTTAAACCGCAAAAGATCTTTACGATAATGATTGCATCAAAGCTACACAGTATAATAAGAAAACCGGATAATAGTGGTGTAAATGAGGTTTATCCCTCCCGGTTTCGTCACAAAATTTGATAAAATGTGATGAATTTTACGCAATAGCGCCATGCTCTACAACCAACAAGAATAGGTCGGCTCGACAGGGAAAAGGCAAGCAAATAATACCAGCATAAGATAGTAAAACCTATTTAAATAGTTGCATAATCATATTTTGTATCGTTTTTTTATTTTTATTTTATAGAATATGATTGACAATCGAGCACTCACTCCACCTGATGGTACTTAGATGCTTTGCTCCATAGACATCTAAATTTATCCCAGCTTAAGAAACAAAGTCCAATCATAAAAGCGACATTTAGAATGATATCTTGAGGTGATAACAATTGGAGACACTTTTTACTGTACCAATATATTCTATTTTAGTCCGAACGGATGATAACGCATCTACATTTTGACACAAAAGGTGTATAAATTAATTGAAGTTACTACGTTTTCACAAATTGTTCATATTATATCAATGTTAGAAACGTTTTCATAGAAGTGGAGTTCCTAAATTCATATTCATGTTTGACAAAAGGAATTATAATTATCTAGCCCCCAAGTTTTATAATCTATTCTTAAATATATTGTATAGTTGGCTACCTCGTTGCTCTAGTGATGTTTAACGCGATTGTTATTCATGATGTTCCGGGTTCGAATCCCAGCCGAAAGCACGTAAAGCTATTGGGGTAGCCGTAACACACACACAACACACACACACACACACACACACACACACACACACACACACAAACACACACACACTCAATTACGAGTATATATATAAACAACTTTGTAATCGCTCTATTCCTACTGCCAAGAGCGGCGATAGGTAAAAGCTTTAATTTTATCATTTTTATCATTCAATAAAATTTTATCATACAGTCACTCATCACTCAGTTTCATCTCGTGGGTATCGTAGGAGGCGACTATGGAAAATGCCTGAAAATCATATTGGCTTTCCATAGAATGCAATAGCAGTATAAGCACCACCGTATTTTCTCAAAACTTAATAGCCAGACCGGCGACGGAGAGCTACCTCAAGTGTGCCAGACATCTGGAACTGCGATTTTCTCTTCATCTGTTAAGCGTGAAAATAAAGGAAACTCCTCCTTACAACGGGAGAGACCATTTTTAGCAGTGGACTAATATTAAATTATAATGTGAGTCTTGCATACTTGACAGCTTCCGAAAACAATTGGCGCGAAACCGGCGTAAAGCTTTAGCATCGTACCGGCCAGTTATAAAACAATATGGTGTAAACAAGATAGTTATACCACCATCTAACAAAAGCCATAACGTCTTTCATATCCCATCTTTCAGATCCCTCTTACGACACACACGGGATGAAACAGGATTAATGACACTATAAGCGGCGCCACAACGCGGGTAAAAAATATTACGTGGTAGACTCATGCTGCAGCTATATTAAGGTTGTAGCATGATGGAAGAACAACGCTCTCACAGAATACCTGCATAAAATAGCAGCTTAATGCTGCGGTATTTCGTATGGTGAGTGTAGATGTCCAGAGAGCCTTTTAACTGATACCGACGCATTCCATATTAATATCAGGGATGGCACCTGCATTTTAATTCTTAATTGAGGATAAACTAATAATAATAATAATGTCCTCCAGACCGAATTTCGGCCACGGCGGCCTGCCTCAGCGGAGGCCAGCCAGCGGCTAAGGACAGGATTATAGTGCCGAAGTGTATGCGTAAGCACAGGTGCACTCTCTATTCCCTCACTCTCATAATCCAATGGGATGGTAAACCGAAACGACCGGAGAGAGATCAGGCGCAGGACCAACGGCTTTACGTGCTTTCCGAGGCACGGGGGAGACACCGCCAACTTCCTGACTCCGGGCAGCTACTGAGAATTTCTTGACAGAAAAACTCAATAATTAATTTTTGGCCCGAACCGGGATTCGAACCCAGGACCTCATGATCAGCAGTCGTACTACTACAACCACTAGACCCAGGAGGCAGTCAGTAAATGTAGATCTTATAATGTAGAATTACTATCAGGTGAAAATGCTTGTATGCTACTCTTACTTCTATAAAAAAATGATTTAAAAATCTAAGAATTATTATTAATAATTCCTCAAAACAATTACATACATAAATTTTTAACATTACACCGCAAACCTTACAAATTTTAACAATTCCAAGTTTGGCAAAACTTTTGATTCTACCAGTGTCAATTATTTTATGAAAGTCACACAGTGTTATCACTAAAACTTTTGCTATGATGTTTTCATAGACAGCTTTACTCTATGTTACGAAATTATATATTATTGTCGGAATAATTTAAACGGATTGTTTAATTGTAACATTTGCGAGTACGATCGATAATCACACATCGATAATCTGTCGATGTCTAATTAAAATGGACAATTAGCTCATCTTACAAAATCGATGCACTGCTAACCGAGTTACCCATCATTTGGAATGAACAAAAAAAATATAAATACAATTTGTGCACGCACACACGCGCACATCGCTTACTACGAGCGAAAGTATGTAATATTGGATCTGCGAAACGAAACTGGTGGTATAAAACTGGCAAGCGGCGTGGGACTCAACACACTCCGTACGAGCCTTCGCTGAACAAACAAAGCGATTATGAGGCTATTGGTTAGTATTATAAATCATTAAATAAAAAAGAATATCTTCAGTTACTTAAATAAATAAAAGAAAATTATTTTTCTAAATAATCAGCAATCTTAACTTTTTATTTCCTATTAATGATTTTAGTGGTTTTAGAATAAATTACAGTAAAATATACTTAAAGACAACAATTTTAAATACTAATTATTTTGTTGCAGCGATCTTCCTTAATCTTGGCCGTGGCTATAAGCCTGGCCACGGCAGAGGAGAAGGCAGAAAAGGATTCAAAGGCTGAACCAAAACCTGTGGAAGAAAGTAAAAAGCAGGACAAGAGAGGTCTTTCAGAAATTGGCGACCACGGTGGGTTCGGCGGTTTTAGCGGTGGTGGTGATTTTGGAGGGGAGCAACATAGTTTTAGTGGAGAACATAGCTTTGGTGGGGAACAAAGCCTCGGTGGAGAACACAGTTTTGGTGGAGAACACAGTTTTGGAGGAGAGCACAGTTTTGGTGGAGAAAACAACTTTGGTGGACAACACAACTTTGGTGGAGAACACAGTTTCGGTGGAGAACACAGTCTCGGTGGAGAGCATAGCTTTGGTGGAGATGGTGGCAACTTCGGTGGAGAACACGGCCATGAAGTGCATCACGAGAAAACAATCACCGTTGTCAAGAAAGTGCACGTGCCTTACCCAGTAGAGAAACACATCCCCGTGCCCGTCGAGAAGCATGTGCCAGTGCCCGTTAAAGTACCAGTCCCTCAACCGTACCCTGTAGTGAAGACAGTACACTACCCCGTTAAAGAGTACCACAAGGTACCGGAATACATCAAGAAGCCATACCCAGTGACGAAGCACGTACCCGTACCAGTCAAGGTGCATGTTGACAGACCCGTCCCGGTAAAAGTGTACGAACAGGTTCCCTATCCCGTCGAGAAACACGTTCCTGTGCCCGTAAAAGTACATGTACCACAACCTTACCCAGTGGAAAAGGAAGTGCATTTCCCGGTGAAGGTCCCTGTCAAGGTGCCCGTGCCTTACCCAGTTGAAAAGATCATCCATTATCCAGTTAAAGTGCCAGTTGACCGACCTGTACCGGTGCATGTTGACAAGCCCGTACCAGTGCACGTTGAAAAGCACGTGCCCTATCCAGTTGAGAAGGTAGTACACTATCCGGTGAAGGTCCCCGTTGATAACCCAGTTCCTGTGCACGTGGACAAACCAGTGCCCTACCCAGTTAAAGTTCCAGTGCCGGCCCCCTACCCCGTGGAGAAGGTTATCCCCTACCCAGTAGAAAAGAAAGTGCCTTATCCCGTGAAAGTACCAGTTGAGAGGCATGTACCTGTACACATTGAAAAGCATGTGCCATACCATGTCGAAAAGCACGTACCGTATTCAGTGAAGGTGCCAGTGCCAATCGTTCAGCACGAGGAGAAGCACGAATTTTCCCAGGGAGGTCACGAAAGCTTTGGGAACTCCGGAAGTTTCGAAGGACACTTTGGAGGCTCCGAAGGGGGGCAAGAACATGAGTTCCATCACTAAGGACTGATCTCTATTTGTTTTTTTTTTATTATTTTATTTTGTTAGCTTTAAATGTTGTCCTGTGTTTAGTTGCTAAGTACTTGTTAATGTTTTTGCGACTGAACCGTGCGTATGTCAAATGAATGGTATTAAAAAACCCAAAAGTATTAAAATATAATGTGTTTAAATGTTTACAACTGGTTTTATTACAAAGCTTGTTAATGGCCTATAAAAGTATTATTACAAGTATATCACAAGTATTATTAAGATTTCAATTTTGAGTCCAGATTTTGTTTTTACGTGTAAATTTTAAAATATTGACAATATTTTCGTAGTCACTGGCAACGCTAAGTTAGTGAAATCCTAACAGACTAAAAATAACTTATTACATTTTTCTAAAAGCAAACAAAATATCGTCAATCATAAATTCATGAAATTTTTATAACATTGTAATTGTAAAACTGATTAATTTCCAAAGAAAAATTATAATTTTAATCATTTGTTCTATCATAAAACATTAAAAATACTTTCTCTATTTAAATAAACGAAATATAAATTAAATATCTCACTATGCTCTACATATGAACATGCATTGCTTCAGGCCAATTTGCAAGTTTTATAAAATGAAATTTCTATAGGACGATTTTGAACGTAATGGGATCTTAGTTTCTCAATAGTTTATGGCAGCATGACTTAACGTACTCATTATTTAATTTCTAATCGTGATTATGAGGTCAGTCCGCTATATCTTATTACCGGTATTGCGTAAAATATTTAAATATGATGTAAGAAACACACACCGTAAAGATCAACCGATGGTCATAAAATAATTACAGCGTTCCAATTTACATAATAAGTGTATTTAAAATAAAATTTAGAACATTTTTGTCTATTATTGTTAGTCTTTAGCATATTATTCTAATCAATTTTATTTTTATTTGGAATATTTTAATAAGGAAAGTCAAGAAATTTAAAAAGTGATAACGTAACAGTTGGAATTGTTTTTTTTTTTAATACCTACCTCTATGTTTTGTAGTCAATGGGGCTCTTGTTCAGCCTTCTGTAGCCAAATAGCGTTGCATGTACTGGTGTGCTTGAAAGGTATGAGAGTCAACATAATACAGAGCGCGATGAATTCCCTCTTAACCTTTCGGTCATGGGTAGCAGTAGCCACTGATTATCAGGTAGAATATAATATTATTATATTCTACCTGATAATCAGTATAATATTATATAATATTATCAAAACATGAACATTTCTTATGAACTACAGTTCAAGGAGTACACTTTCAACTAATTTGTTATGTAACGAACGAACAAGTACAGTACGAGTGTTTCATTAACAGGTTATAGTAGATCCGGTTTGTGATATTTCCGGACTGTTTCGGAACATCGTGAGTAGCTTCGTTAACGGAAGACTAGCGCAGGCTTTTTTACAAGAAATACTATGCTTAGTTAGGTCTAATCTGTGATTAAAGCGACATAAACTGCACGCCTTTTAATGTCAATGTTGTTACAAACGAATACATGTTTTTTCTTCCTTTATTTATAATTAAGAGATCGAAAGAGCTTGTTTTTAATGCTTTTATATTTTATTTATGTTATGTTTCCCAGTAATAAGGATATTATTTTGAAAGACAAACTTCTGAATCAATTAATGGTAGTTAATTCATAAAGCTTACCTTATATATGGTATGTTCGCTGGTATGTGATACTTTGAACCCGGATCGAAGTCCAACTCGGAGCGAAGAACGGGCGGCTTCACACCTTGGTACTGCTCCCTGTGTAAACATTTTTGGTCATTTCGACAACTTTGTCAAGTAAGGGTAACAAACAAGCACACGGTCCATTTACGTGTTGTGTAAGTGGATGCTGTGGCCCATAGGCACCTACATCTATTCTCAATTAAGAACCAGCTACAAATAAATTTCTACTGCTGCGGTGTTCTAATCTCTGACCACGACGAAATTTTTATTGCTATTTTCCCTGAAACTGATCGTCTGATTTCAATTATACTTACCACAGATAATCCACGTAATGTTAACTGTGCATATATTTTATGAACTATTTTCATTTATAAAAAAACCGGGACTTGCATATATACACAAATCTATTAAAAATGTATGTATATAATATTTAGACTTTGATATATTCCTCTCACCCCTTAAGCCTTAAAATAATGTTCAACTTTAATTATATGATGCATTTATTACAATAAATAAATCCATCCCTCTTTTGTCCGCAACGAGGACCTTGCATATTAGTTATCGTCTTCTTCATCATCAAACTCTGAAAGACGTGTAAATTAGCCTACAGTCGGTGTGATTATTCACATCTGGTACACCATTCTACGGATTACTTTAAAACTTTCTAGATGCTTCGTTTGTCGCTTCTTACGACAACCATGGCTCTTGTAACGACAAGTCACGGCAAATATAAGGTATCGTAACATAGTTATTAGTAATACTATCTTACCATCAGAGTCGGTAACGTAAAAACGTCATCATCAATTAATATACCATTAGTGGCAAAATAACTCGTGCTATCGACTTTGTGTAAATTGGGTGAGTTAGTCAACTTACGCATGATGTACTTACTTATGTAATTGAATTATAAGATGTGTAACAAAATGTAACAACATAAATATGACGACATAGGTTGTGTCCTTAAAAACAGCGAAATGTAAAAAATATTATGTTTAAAAAAATTCCTTTTAAATTGTGACACAGAAGAAGGAATCAATATATTTCGGTTGTGGAATTTCGAGATTTCGACGTCCAGGAATATTAAACTAGGTAACGCAACGTTGCGAAAATATTAAATTAGGTATAGTAGTAATGTTTTAAGTATCTCATAATAAAATAAATCATTAATATAAAAGTTTTAATAAAACCTCTAAATTATCATATCACTCGAAAAAAAAAGAATATTAGAATTGAAAGATACACAATATGTTAGATGGCAATATATGAATAAAAATAATACAAAATATAAGTGATTTCAATGAATAATTGCTACCGCTCATAACATGTACTAATACTTTCTTCTAAGATTTTATCTCCTTACTCTCGACCAAGGTCGACCCGGTCACAATTCCATAGACCTATTAACTGCTTGTCGTTGTCAATACGTCCACAAATCACACTATGAAGCACAAAAAATAAAAAAAATAAAACTAAAATAAATATTAAAGATACTTTATACACTTATTTAGACTTTACCAGGATAAGGGTGACACGAGCACGCTGTCTTATTTATAGTATGCGGATACTGTTGGCATCTATCTTCAATTAAGAACCAAAATATAGATGAGTTGCCACCCCTGAGGACTAAAATGGAATGCCTCGTTTATACGAAACATAGCACCATTGAGCTGCTAATATACGCTGGTATTCTGTGAGAGCGTGGCTTTTCCGGTCAAGCCTGCTGTCAAGGTGCTAAAACCATAATCTAGCTCTGTCACGTAAATGTGTGTGAATAATAAATATATAATCGGTCTAGTTTTGTATTAAGAAACGGGATTATTTGAGTAGCAGTTGTCCATCTCGGTTGTCTAGCTCGGTCATTCGCGGGCACATCGCTACGGCATTAGATCGTTAAAAACTTATTGTTCAAATTTATTGCAACCCGGAAATTTTAGCGTTTAAATCACCAACGCGCTTGCCCTTAATTTTTATTTTTATTTTATAGGATAGGGTGACAAACGAGCACACAGACCATCCGATGGTGAGTGTTTGCTGTGGCCCATAGACAACTACATCTATACTCGATTACGAATCAAAATGCAGATGCGTTGTCACCAGTGATGACTGCAATTGAATGCCCCGTTTCCAGTAAAATAGGTTTCCGGTACTCTACACTCACCATACGAAATACAGCAGCATTAAACTACTATTTTACGCTAGTATTCTGCGAGAGCGTGGTCCTTCCCCAGTCGAGCCGACACATTCGTGCCACAACTATACTATTAATATAACTGCAGCATGGCTCTACCACGTCAAATTTAGTTCTCATCTCGCAGATGCTAAGTTTGTAAAAATATCTTATATAAACTAGATATTGTACATATTCTACGTGTAAGTATATATGTATTACTAGTATAAAGTAAATATATGTACATAATTATACGTATTATCTTAAGATGAATATGGACAAAACAAAAGTCATGTGTAACGTTCATATCACACCTATGCCGGTAGTTGTTGGTATTACTAAGCTCGATGTTGTTGACGAATATGTTTACCTGGGGCAAATATTCCGACTAGTTAAGCCCAACTTCGACCGAGAGGTCAATTGATGGAGTCAACTCGGCTGGGTAACGTTCGAGAGATTACGATACATCTTCTCGTCAGGCATACTTCAAAACCTAAAAATATATTGTACAACCAGTAAGTGTTGCTAGTGATGATTTATGGATCTGAGACGTGGTCCTTCACTGCTGGACGTGTGAAGAAGCTCAAAATCACTCAGCGAGCTATGGACAGGGATCGGAGTTTCTCTGCGTGATTGACTTAAACCTTAAAAACCAAAGTAACTGACATAGGTCAACGGATTACTAAGCTTAAGTGGTAATGGGCAGGCCATATAGCTTGAAGAACCGACCACCGACGGTTCTCGACTGGCAGCCTCGTACCGGCAGGCTAAGAGTAGATCGTCCCCCCACTAGATGGAGTGACGACCTGGTAAACATGCAGGAAGTCAATGAAGGGAATATAATTGAAGGGGTGTAATGATGTTGATAACGATGGTGGTGATGAAGAAGAAGACGATGATTGTGATTGTACATATATCTATATAACATCTTTATGTAATTATATTTATAGTATGTAACTTAGTATGTAGTAATGGTTATGTTATGCATATACTCTGTAAACGTAGGTGTCTTTCAGGTAGACTGTTAGAGAATGCCTTTTGTACTTGGTGTGCAAATAAAACATAAATAAATATCCCAAATAAAAGTCAAAGGTAGCCTTCTTTAACTATGGTCATCAAAATTCTGTTCTACAAACATATTCTCCTTCTCATTATCTGGTCCATTATTTCGCGCTTTGTTTTTATGCTCTCAAGCTTAAGAATTTCTTAACAAGAGTATCTGTAACTTCTGGAACATAACAACAGACATAAATTAAGTAACTGCAACACTTATGCTCACTGACCTAGAATATCCATCATACTGTGGCGCTTATTTCCCAGATTAGCCAAGCGTATGTATTATGACACGTACTAGATATACCAGACGTATGTGGCTTTTTGAACATGATATCATCGTGAGATTATTGATTTTAAGATTATAAATATTCGCGATACAAAAATGTGAACTAATGGTTAAAAAAAAAACAATTGTGTTATATATACACTGATTCGAAATACAAGAAGTATTTGTCTGGGAATATCTAAGTATAGGACAACTCCCCACTAGATGGAGTGACGACCTGATAGGAGATGTTGGAAGTCAATAGATGGAGGTTGCTCAGGACCATGCTTTATAGCATTCCTTGGGGGAGGCTTACATTCAGCAGTGGACTTGTTATAACATGTAATGATTATGATGATGATTCAAGTATTAAAAAACTTTTATTATTTTATTTGAATTTAGATTTGGATTAAATTTACTGACTGTTGTATATAGGAATTAAGGACTTGTAAAATGACTGTTTACTTTGTACATACTTTTATTCTCTCAGTTATTGACGGTCACCGCCACCAATGCTTATGCAATCACACATACAGACAACTATAACTACGTTCATTAAACAATTACATACATTATAATTTTAAGTTTCTGGCGCACACTCAATCTCTTACATATCCTCAACAAAATGTTTTTATTAGTTTAGATGACATAATTGATTTCAAAATTTCTTCGATATCATGGTAACCTATTAAAAAAAGGGTACCTTGATTATTTGCCGTTACCTTAACATCTGGCTACCGAATTAACGAACACAGCAAATACTTTTGATATTAAGCCCCGCTTCTAGTCACTAGTGTATTTTGAATTTGAACAATTTTGCATCTTCTACCTATCGGAACCTAATGGCTTTCCTAATAGAAGCTTAATAGCATCCATAACATCTTTTGTCTATCCATCCATCCATTACAGACTACAAAAGTCTACTGGTGAACAAATGCCTCCCTGATAGTCGCCACGTTTGGCAGATGCGTTTCCAATCACGGTTTTTATAATTTTGCCTTGATATCAGGGATATTTTGATGCCCATTTCCTCTTTCAGTTTTCCTCTGTCGCCTATTACGAAACGGGACGATATGGGGTAGTGGTTACGTCGGCACTACACAGTTGATGACATGTTAAAACATGTTTGTGATACTAAATTTTATACTGTTTCCACTTCTATCTGCTATTACATAAATTAATTTTTGATCTGTATTGCTCTGGCAACATTTTCCCTCTTATAAAATTTACAAGTCAGTGCCGGTCTCAATTAAAATTTCAATTTTAATTCGTAAATAGTTTTGTTGTGCCGCAACTAAAGCTAAAGTGTTAAACACTATCCTAAGCTAATATTTCTCGTGGTTACCCCACACAAAGCAATCAAATTACGTGTTACAAAAATAATTAGAGTTAACTAACAAGCCACGTGTAGAGTTACGGAGGAACTGCATTATAAATAGAGCTACACACTTGAAAATACTGCAGTATCAAACACTTCATCGAAGGCCATATTTACGGTTTACGGATGTGAACGAAACGAAGAAAGTTCCGAGCGTATACAGAAAATAGTCTTGTGAATGATCTTTAATTACGTAAAATACATACTTTCCATTTAGCGTGAAGTACTTAATAGCTAATTAACAATGTTGATGTGCAAAGTCATAAGAAATACATGGTAATATTTTAGTCATACGTATAATTTTTATTTAATGGTATAAAAATTATAGGTTATGCGGCATTCCATTTTAGTCCTCAAAAATTACTACGCATCTGGAACCTTATTGGTTTCCAGCATGGTCAATGGGCTACAGTAGCCATCATAGCATCAGGTATTTAACACGTGGTACAGAAATGCCGCAGCTATATGATAGCTACAGTACGAATGAATTGGCTTGACCGGGGTAGGTCCACGCTCTCACAGAACACCAGCGAAAAACAGAAAATAAATTCTGTGTTTTGGTGTAAGAGTGCAGAGAACTGAATACCCTTTTTACTGGAAATGAGGCATTCTATCTTAGTCATCAACGGTAACAACAGATTATGCATTTTGATTTTAATTGAGGATAGATGTAGATGTCTACGGGTTCGCGTAGTGTATATATTCTTTGCTACGGGCCTATCTGGTGGATTATATGCAAGTTTGACATTTTTTTTTCTACAAAAAAACAGGTAGCCTGTAGACGGTTCATTCATCACCAATCACCAGAAAAGTACTAAATATCAAAAAATCTCACGGGATTAATGTTATATCTTTCATAGCGTTACCAAAAAGTATTTTTATATAAAAATTAAAATAACAACGAACACAATATCCTGATGTCAAGTGGATTATGCCGTGTAGTGGCGGTTAAGAATATCCACTACCCCATATCTTCCCGTGGGTGTCGTAAGAGGCGACAGAGGGAGACAGGCAGGAGATGGGCAGCAGCGTCTTCCTGATGACAACTGTGACGTAATAAAAAACTGCGGTTGCCAACCCGCTCGCCAAGCGTGGCAACTATGGCAAATAACCCCCCAATGAATAAATACACAAACAGACGGCCCCCAGTCCCCGGCGGCCCCGCTATTCCTGGCTACGGTGGCGACCACGGTAACGGCGGGGCAGGGGTGCTAAGAATCTCCGGTGGAGGTTCGGTTGCCACCTACGACGACTCGACCTGGCAACATATAACGCACGCACCCTGAGGACTGACGAGAAGATACTGGAGCTGGAAGAAGAGGTAGACAAGTTGCGCTGGCATATTATTGGATTATCCGAGGTCCGAAGAGAGGGGGAGGACACGGCAATCCTCGAGTCCGGCAACTTGTTCTATCACCGGGAGGGCGACCATCTGTCCCAAGGAGGTGTCGGATTTATCGTCCACAAATCTCTCGTCAACAACGTTGTAAAGATTGGGAGTGTGTCGACGAGGGTCGCGTACCTGATACTCAGAATCACCAAACGGTATTCGCTGAAGGTCATTCAGGTTTACGCACCAACCTCGGCACATCCCGATGAGGAGGTGGAGGAAATGTATGAGGATATTTCCAGAGCCATACATTCCTCCAAAACCTACTACACGGTGTTGATGGGAGACTTCAACGCAAAACTGGGCACAAGAGAAAGCGGTGAGCTGAAGGTAGGGAAATTTGGAGTAGGGCAACGGAACCGAAGGGGCCAGCAGCTGGCCGACTTTATGGAGAAAGAGGGACTCTTTATGATGAACTCTTTCTTCCAGAAGCGGCCCCACAGGAAGTGGACCTGGTCGAGCCCCGACGGTTCGACAAAAAATGAGATTGACTTCATTATGACGACCAGACGCCAACTGTTCAGTGATGTCTCAGTGATCGCAAGGGTGAAAACTGGCAGCGATCACCGAATGGTTAGAGGCACACTGAACCTAAACGTTAAGTTGGAGAGGTCTCGTCTAATGAAGTCAACGCTCCGTCCCCCTCGTGCTCTAATCCAGAATCCCGAAACCTTTCAGCTCGAGTTACGTAACCGCTTCCAGTGCCTAGAAGATTGCAATGCAGTGGACGATATGAACGACAAGCTCGTGGAAACTGTCCATGCGGTCGGAGCTAAGTTCTGCAAGACCCGCCGCAGAAGAACACAAAAACTCTCCGATCACACTCTTAATCTCATGGCTGTTAGACGGGAGATGAGGCTGCAATCGTCAACAGATTTGACAGCATACAGGCAACTGAACAGACAGATCTCCAAATGCATACGGCGAGACTTACGCAACTTTAATACTTCTCGTATTAAAGAAGCGATCGAGCGGAACCAGGGCTCCAAAGTCTTTGCCAGAGATCTGTCTGCCAGAAAGAGCCAACTGTCAAGGCTGAAGACTGAGTGTGGCAACATCGTTTCCGGGACACCTGAGATTTTGAGTGAGATTGAGAGGTTCTATGGGCAGCTGTACACATCATCGTTGGAGCCACACGCAAGTGTGAGTAACGATCCAAGAGCAAGTCTTATCCGACACTATTCCGATGATATCCCGGACGTCAGTCTAAGCGAGATTAGAATGGCTCTCCAGCACCTTAAAAACGGCAGGGCCCCAGGCGAGGATGGAATTACAGCGGAGCTTCTGAAAGCGGGTGGAACACCGGTACTTGAAGTCCTTCAGAAGCTCTTCAATTCCGTCCTCCATGGTGGCACTACTCCAGAGGCGTGGAGCAGAAGTGCGGTGGTCTTGTTCTTTAAGAAAGGCGACAACGCTCTCTTAAAGAACTACAGACCGATTTCCCTTCTGAGCCGCGTCTACGTGCTGTTTTCGAGAGTCATTACGAATCGTCTCGCACGCAGACTTGACGACTTCCAGCCTCCCGAACAAGCCGGTTTCCGAAAAGGCTTCAGTACCATAGACCACATACATACCCTGCGGCAGATTGTACAGAAGACTGAAGAGTACAATCTGCCACTTTGCCTGGCGTATGTGGACTATGAGAAAGCCTTTGATTCCGTCGAAATTTGGGCGGTGCTACAGTCCCTTCAGCGGTGCCAAGTTGACTGTCGGTATATCGAAGTGCTGAAGTGTTTGTACAGTAGGGCTACGATGGCTATCCGAGTACAGAACCAGAGCTCGAAACCTATCCAACTGCAGAGAGGTGTAAGACAGGGTGACGTTATATCCCCGAAACTCTTCACCGCTGCATTGGAAGACGTTTTCAAGCTACTGGACTGGAAAGGATACGGTATTGACATCAATGGCGAGTACATCACTCACCTTCGATTTGCCGACGATATAGTCCTTATGGCAGAATCGCTGGAGGACTTAAGCACTATGCTCAATGACCTCAATAGTGCCTCCCAACGGATAGGTCTTAAGATGAACATGGACAAAACAAAGATCATGTTCAATGTCCATGTCACACCTATGCCGGTAGTTGTTGGGAGCACTATGCTCGAAGTTGTTGACGAATACGTTTACCTGGGACAAATAGTCCGACTAGGTAAGTCCAACTTCGACCGAGAGGTCAATCGACGGATTCAACTCGGCTGGGCAGCGTTCGGGAAATTACGGCATATCTTTTCGTCAGGTATACCTCAATCTCTAAAAACTAGATTGTACAACCAGTGCGTGTTGCCAGTGATGACTTACGGATCTGAGACGTGGTCCTTCACTGCTGGCCGTATGAGGACGCTTAAGGTCGCTCAGCGAGCTATGGAGAGGGCTATGCTCGGAGTTTCTCTGCGTGATAGACTCAGAAATGAGGATATCCGCAGTAAAACCAGAGTGACCGACATAGCCCAACGGATTAGTAAGCTGAAGTGGCAATGGGCCGGCCATATAGCTCGAAGAACCGATAACCGATGGGGAAGAAAGGTTCTCGAGTGGCAGCCTCGTACCGGTAGGCGTAGTGTAGGGCGACCCCCCACTAGATGGAGTGACGACCTGGTAAGACATGCAGGAAGTCGATGGATGCAGGTGGCTCAGGACCGTGCTTTGTGGCATTACTTGGGGGAGGCCTATGTTCAGCAGTGGACTTGTGAAGGGCTGTAATGATGATGATGATGATGATGAAGTGGATTATGTAGCCGATAGGCGTAACCATTGAAAGTTGACAGCTCCGTAGCGCAGCGGAAAAGTATTTGGGAGCTATAGGGCTGTGGGTTTGAATCCCGTTTTTAGGTCTGGATATGTGTTCTTGTGCAATTTATGTAGGTATTTAAACCGCCTCCACAATACAAGACAAAATGTGGAAGAGTACGTTTCTCAAAAGCTGATCAAAAGATTATCCTCTGTGAAGAATCAAAATGCAAATTAGTTGTTTGTTACTCTTAACGACAAAAATGAAATGCCACGCTATCAATAAAAAGGATTTCCGGTTCTCATTACTTACCATGTGAAACACAGCAGCGTGCTATTATTTTGCGCAAGTATTATGTACGAGTATTTTCTTAAACGTCACCCTCACACTTAGATATTCTCCTGTATCGTCAAGGCAGTTTACAAAACAAATTGCAGAAGAACAAACATCCAGACCCTGTAAAATTATTTGTAAGCCATACAAATATTTGTTCCGTACGGCCCTCAGCGCTGTTAATCCTAAGCCATTGCGCCACGGAGCCGTCAATGTAGGAACATGGTTGGCTTACTCGTTAAGCCAACCCATTCGCGCTGCAGCCATGCATACAGCGTGGACATAGCACCTGCACCATGCCACGACAACGCCACCACCAGACAACGCCACCATGCCACGACAGCGCCACCATGCCGACATCTGCTATACTACTGTAATCACTAAAGGTAATTCGAAAAAGGAAAGCGAGAGAGGAGCCCGAGAATTTTAGTCATAGCAGCCAGCCTCAATGGCGACTAGCCATTTGAGCAGGACAGGATTGTATTTCCCAAGCGTATGCGGAAGCAAAGGTGCATGCTCTATTCTCTCAATTTCAAAGTCCAATGGGATTGCAAACATACACAACCAGAGAAAATTCAGGCAGTTAACTTTCTGAACCTGAACTGGTACTGAAAATTTCTTTACAAAAAGCTTGATGTTCACTAGACGCACGGAGCAGTCAAACCACTCATATACGTTGACGATGACCACCGTGGGGTTTTAGCCGGCATAACGGGGTTTTAGTCTGGCATAAACTTTCCAATGCTCCAATACACGAAATTATCTGTAGGGTTTCCCATGACAAAAAATAACTTGATACTAAATATACATCGTAAAGCCAAGCTGGAGCTATATTATGGTTGTAGCCCCAACGGGTCGACCTGGTTAGAACCACACTCACAAAATGACAGAGTAAAATAACAGTTTTATGCTGGTGTGTTTCGTAAGATGAGTGTAGAGAACCGGAGATTCATTTTACCAGAAACGAGACATTCCATTCCAGTTCCAGTCCTCAGGGACGACAACGCATCTGTATTTTGTTTCTTTGTTGAGGATAAATGTAGAGTAGGTATTTATAGGCCACAGCGTCCACTTACTATCATTTGTCAAACTTATTCTATTTTAAAAAGCAGCAATCTATGATTAGATTTTCACGTGGTAGAGCCATGCTGCAGTTATATTAGTAGTATAGTTGTAGCACGAATGGGTCGGCTCGACCGGGGAAGGACCACGCTCTCACAGAATACCAGCGTGAAATAGTAGCTTAATGCTGCTGTATTTCGTATGGTGAGTGTAGAGAACCGGAGACCCTTGTTACTGGAAATGAGGCATTCCATCTCAGTCCTCGCGGGTGACAACGCATCTGCATTTTGATTTGTAATGGAAGATAGATGTAGATGTCTATGGGCCGCAGCAACCACTTACCATCAGGTGGACTGTGTGCTCGTTTGTCACCCTATTCTATAAAAAAAAAGATATATGCTTAAGAAAGGTCTTATAAGGTCCCTAAGTTGGTAGGATTTGGTATGTAAACCCTTAACAAGACGTACCTTAGTCTCCACCAATGGCAGTTGTATTGTTCTTTCCTGACATCACCAGCGAAGACGTCCCAGCGCCACCTATCCATCACTAGAGCGAAGGGCAAGAAAGCTAGCTTGTCCATCGCCTGTGTGAACAGGAAGTTGATGTCGTGTGCGGTGTCATCTATGGACTTCTGCACAAGGCCAAGAGTTTGTAGATGGCGGGGTGAACCGACGGACAGCGCTATTGTCTCGCCAATTGCTTCATGGAACCCTGAGAAAAAGAAAAAATCATTAATTTTGCTATTTGCTTCTCCTCACAATTATCACAACTATCATCATCTCATAAAAGGCATGTGCCTATGCCGTTGTAGAAAGAATTAGCCTTTATTGTTGTACTTAAAATAGAAACGTTTTATTAAATATAAATACATTATAAATAATAAGTGAGTCACTTTTTTTAATTAACCTCTGGTTCGGAAAAAAACCTCTGTCCTGGGAAGAAACAGCAGAAACCCAGCGGGACTTTTTTTAACAAAATAACAGTTTATAATCATGTATGTTACATTTAACAACACAAAACAAATTAGAAATAGCTTGATACTCGTACCGACCACAATGTTATTATCATCCATAAATTCCATAATATTATAATAACCCTTTTTATACAAACATAGTTTAATAAAGTTTTTATACTTTTTGCAGATCAAAGGAGACGGGGATAGAATCCCCGTCTCCTTTGATTTTATATATTTTAACTTATTAAAAATTGGGTCCTTCTGGGCCCAATTTGTAATAAGTTAATATATCGTTTAAAAAAAGAGTTATATTTTTCTATTTCAAAATATAAAAAATTTGCCCAGTTTTTTATATTATTTAGCAAGAGAAACCTTAAAAACGTCACGAATAAAGTAGGAAACCGATTACTTCAATCGGTTAGTGTGAATGAGTTTTAACAATTAAACATTAAAACAACTCACAGCAGATAATTGATTCAATAATAATAACAGTGTAAACAGTTTAAAAAATAAAATATCAACATAATAGAAATAAATATTAAAATCAATTTTCGTTTACAGTTCGATTTATTACTTGTGTTTGCCAACTGTATTTTTAATCTGTGCTGACAGTGACAGCTCCTTCCTGACTCAAATTATGATCTATATGATCCTCTCCACCTACAAATCTTACCCCCCCTAAAGAGAAATCTTAGTGTAGTAAAAAAAAATGGACAAAAAAAATGGACTCGTCTCGTATCATTTTAGTACGTTTGCGTTTTGAGTGTGTTTCTGTGTTTCATATCATATCTTACAAGGTCGTCACATTATCTAGTGGGGGGACGCCCTACACTTCGCCTGCTGCCCCATTATATGGCCGGTCCATTCCACTTCACTTACTATCTTACTATCCATCTGGTTCTACTGGGATACCTCTAAAAAACTCCAGTATTTCTCTCCATAGCTTGCTGAGTGACTTTGAGGTTTTTCATAAAGCCAGCAGTGAAGGAATACATCTCAGGTCTACTGGCAACATGCACTGGTTTTACAATCTAGTTTGGAGGTTTGAGGTACATATTTATACCTGACGAGAAGATGTGTCGTAATCTCCCAAACATTGCCCAGCTGAGTTGAATCCGTCGATTGACCTCTCCGTCGAAGTTATACTTACCTAGTCGGACTATTTGTCCTAGGCAAACATAATCGTCAACAATTTCGAGTTTAGTGCTTCCAACAACTACCGGCATAGGTGTGAAATGGACATTAAACATGATCTTTGTTTTGTCCATGTTCATCTTAAGACCTATCCGTTGGAAGGCACTATTGAGGTCATTGAGCATAGTGCTTAAGTCCTCCAGCGATTCTGCCATAAGGACTATGTCGTCGGCAAATTGAAGGTGAGTGATGTACTCGCCATTGATGTTAATACCGTATTTTTTCCAGTCCAGTAGTGAGTAAACGTCTTGCAATGCAGCGGTGAAGAGTTTCGGGGATATTACGTCACCCCTTCTTACATCTCTCTGCAGTTGGATAGGTTTCTTACTCAGGTTCTGTACTTGGATAACCATCGTAGCCCCACTGTAAAATACTTCAACACTTCGATATACCGACAGTCAACTGAACCACCGGCACCGCTGCAGAGACTGTAGCACCACCCAAATTTCGATGAAATCAAAGGTTTTCTCATAGTCCACATACGCAAGATAAATGACAGATTGTACTCTTCTGACTTTAGCGAATACCGTTTGGTGATTCTGAGTATAAGGTAAGCAACCCTCGTCGACACATCTTTACAACCTCGTTGAATAGATACTTGTGGACGATAAATCCGACACCTCGTTTGGACAGATGGTCGCCCTCTCGGTAATTAGGAGGATTACCGTGTCCTCCCACTCTCTTCAGACCTCAGATAATTCTATAATATCCCAGCGCAACTTGTCTATCACTTCTTCTAACTCCAGGATGTTCTCGTCAGTCCTCAGTGTGCATGCGTTATGTGTTGCCAGGTTGAGTCGTTTTAGATGGCAGCCTAACCTACACCGGAGATCATTAATCAATTTAAATTGTATCTTATTTTGTTTTTCTATGGCTAAACCCTGTTTGTAAGGCAATGTAAACAAGATAATTTTATGTATATTTAAAGTATTTAGAAAGTTATCAATATATTTTAATAATTGATTTTTGTTTAAATTGCCCCTTCTCCTAACAAGAATTATGAAGGTTCTATTAGGACAAAACTTAGTAGTTAAAACTTTATTCATTATTTGACTAAAGGATGTAATGTGTCATCTTCTACGCGCGTATAGACAAGGCGTACATGTTATCCCGCGCGGCTTGACAATGACCTCAGTGACCGTGAAGACACAACTCGTCTAAATGCAATTCTGTATTAAATAATCCCAAACGCATACGTATCGCACCACTCCATCCACCAAATCAAAACCACCCCCCATACGGGAGCCTATGTATACTTGTAAGGCTAATGATGAATGATGATGATACGTTATGCAATTTACAGCTAATAGCTTGTTATAAGTTTGTTTGATAATCATCTAAATGTTAAGGTTCTTCTTCCCTTCATATTGGGTAAGTGTAAGCAAATTTATAATATAACAAATGTACAGTTACGTTAGTTTGATTTGTGAAATAATATGTGTAAACAATTGATACTTAGTATTTAAATTAAATTTATGGCACATGTTAGTTATTTTACCATTTAATTGTTTTCATTTAACAGTTTATGTCTTAATGATTTCTTATATTTACGCGAACACTACACATTGATTAAAACTACCCGAGCCGAACTTTGGAGGACTGTCCCCCGTGACCATGGGTGCTGGAAAGCACCCGAAACGTGGGGAATTAAAAATAAAATAAATCAACGCGATAAAATCCGTAAAAGTATTTTTAATCAATGTTTGTCTTTTCATTGTACTTAGTAGATATGACTTTATTTTTTTGTTGCCTCTGTTCTGGTAGCATGTACCGCCATACCATTTTTACTCTCCCAGTTGATTCTGCCGGTGGCCGTATATGCTTCCTACTTTGGATGCAAGGTAAATTAAGGATTTCGACTGTGTTCAAGGGAACTTAGCTGGAGCTGTCAATCCATGTTATTATTTTCCCAAAAATAAGAAGGGAGGATTTTAAAAAATGATATATATGCCGATATGTGTTATTTTATCTCCTCCTGAGCCTTGGTAGGCGGATTAAAGTTAAGTAAAGCTACAACCTCTAAAGATCCCACTGCATAGGCCTCCTCACATGCTTCTCATTTTGAGTAGTCTTATGGTTAACGCTACGAATTTAGTTTATCGGGAATAAGGTTGTCGGTTCGAATCTGCTATTCAACTTTTGTCTTGAACCATTCCTAATACAAGCATTTTTAGCTTGATTTGCTTGTATTAAAAGAAAGGAAAATGCATGTAATATATATATATATATATATATATATATATATATATATATATATATATATATATATATATATATATATGTATATATATATATATATATATATATATATAATAAAAATAACTCTACATTGCCGTTATTATTACTATTATTTTTAAATTTTTGTAATCTACATTTAAAAAAATTCTATTCTATACCGTGTAAATTTGAGAAAGGTGTAATTGTTCGGCATTATGGTATAAGTTTTAAATTTTAATAAAGAAAAAAGATATGCCTATTTTTACGTCGGCGTGTAAGGAAGAAATAAAAATTGACCTACATACATAATGTAGTAAAATTTTGCAAAATTCAAATAACAATATTGTGTAACAATACAACCGTGAGAAGACCGGAACGAGTTGACGAGAGTGAATGATAAAAATCTTATCAAGACGGACTTTCACATGTTACGGTTAATTAATGTGATAACAATAAGGCTGCGATGTAAAAGATTGGGTTTCTTTTAAAAACACTGATTTACTGGGATAACAATTTTTTGTGAAAAAGCTTAAAATACTTCTTTTTCTCTTAAAAAGTGTTACTCCCTTACTATGATTTTCTCGTATAACATGGAAATATTTTACACACAACAAATGCGCGTTTGATTGACAAACATTCAGGTCCTGAACAATTATGTCTAGGATATACAAACACTTCTTTTGTGCAGTACTTATTCGACTCGTCGCAGTTAATAATTTAACCGATAGTGTAAAATGGTTATAATTTTTTTTTATAGGATAGGGTGACAAACGAGCACACAGTCCACCTGATGGTAAGTGGTTGCTGTGGCCCATAGACATCTACATCTATCCTCGATTACGAATCAAAATGCAGATGCGTTGTCACCCGTGAGGACTAAGATGGAATGCCTCGTTTCCAGTAAAAAGGGTCTCCGGTTCTCTACACTCACCATACGAAATACAGCAGCATTAAGCTACTATTTCACGCTGGTATTCTGTGAGATATATGAATTTAAGTTCAAGCATTTAACAACCATATTAAAATGACAGACAACCGTAAGTACATCTGCCACAACCCTTTTTCTTTTTGGTTACAATGTGGTAGAGCCACGCTGAAACATCTGGCTACAGCGCCAATGGATCTACTGAGGAAGAACCGCGCTCTCACTGAACACCATCGTAATAACAGTATAACGCATAGTGTTCCGTATCGCCTCGAACAAACCAAAACTATGAATACACTGCCGCACAACATAGGGTTGATACTATAGAAATTTACGGTACCGCTTTTTATCACGGGGAAATTCCTACGCCTAGTCGACAAGTTCTGCCGGTCTCACACCTTAACTGGCTTTAAGACACTTATGCAGTACTTCCCTCGAAGAGCGATACTCGTCCACCTTTGTTAGACTCGTCTACCTTTTGCAAAAAACTTTCTCTTTTCTTAAAGTCAATCTTAGCTCCTTACCATTGTTTATTAAGCGTGCTCAAACACTAAATTAGTAACATTTTCCTACCTTAAGAACATAATACGGTCACTGATCTCTCACTCGAAGTACGTTATCTTTATGGTAAATAATATCATAGTATTATTTAAAGTACCTATAAAATTATATCTTATTTTATTTCCGCTTCGTGGGTTGTCTTATAGAAATTGCTGTGTTACAATAACAAAAGTTTATCTTTCTTTTTTTTTATCTGTGGATTTCTTTATTTTGTTATGTCATTAACACCCTTCTAAGTTCAGTATACATCATTTAGAGTTTAGTAAGTGAATAGGTTATTCGATTAAAAAATATTTTGATTATTTGTTATCTCTACACCATTACATACTACACACTAACGCAAAACGCAACTGACGCAAAGTTGTTTTCCATGTACATTAAATATATACATAAAAATAAAATTTAAGTGTTTGTTTGTCTGTCTGTCCGTCTGTGCTAATCTTAGTAATGGCTGAACTGATTGTACTAAAAACTTACGACAGATAGAGAGTAATGCCAGTAATAATCCAGGCTATTCTATACAAAAAACTGAAAACTATTAATTGGTCTTTAAATCATTATCTTAACTAAGTAACCTACTCAGACAAAGCCGAGGCTGGTCGCGTATATTCAATAAATTCAAACTTTTTATTCTGATATATTATTTGACCGCGTAGTGGCAGTGTAAGAATATCCGCTACCCCATATCATCCCGTGGGTGTCGTGAGAAGCGACGGAGGGAAACAAATCAGGAGTTGGGCCGCAGCGTCTCCCTAATAATGACTAAAAAAATGCGGTTGCAAATCCGCTTGCTAAACGTGGCAACTATGTGCGGGCCTATGTGCAGCTGTGGTAATAGGATGTAACGATAACGGTATACCTATGGAACTTGTGCATTCACAATTTTTTAGCGTACCGTGTTCTAGGAAATGCAGCAATGCCTTCGGACTCTGGACCGTGTTTCCGGCACCGCGCGCTTGAATTTATCAGTCGGGTCCAGAGTCGCTTCCGCGTGCGCATGCGCCGCTTTCTCTCAGTTCACTCGCATATCTTTATGTTCGATTATTGAATTAGTAAAACGTTTTATTCCAACGTTTTCTAAACGATTGCGTGTTTACAAAGACACATTAAAGGAATATTTGTTCTTTCTTTATCGGCCTCTAAAGGTATACTAGGACTGTAAGTCCAGTCGTTCTAGCCCAGCTGGAATAAAGCACTCTTATTGTGGGATTGATTTCCCATAATCCCCTCCCTTTCCTTGATCCCTTGACAGCTGGATCAGCAATCGTAGCATCAGATGACTCTGATCTGATCATGTTCGACTCTGTTGTCCGTCGCTGGTCTAGGTATTCATTACGTCTATCCTTCGCAAGCCTTAAGATATTCAATGCCGCATTACCAGTAAAAAGGGTCTCCGGTTCTCTACACTCACAATACGCCGCTGTATTACTCTGCTGTTGAAATAGCTTAAATGCTGGTGTTCTCTGAGAGCGTGGTCCTACCTTGGTTGAACTGTCAACCTGTTAATGCTGCACCTATCACATAACTATAGCGTGGTTCTACTACGTTGAGTTTCCTCATACGGTCAACACGGAAAGCTCACGTCAGCTAACTTCCAGTAGATCAACTGGTTAGTTTAATTGTTGTACCAGTGAAACTTTTTTCCAGTACTTCAACTCAATATAAATCCATTTAAGAGTTAAACTACTTCCCAGACACAATAATATAATTATTTTTAAGTTAACCTATACTTGACTAGTTTAACTTAGAATTACCCATGCCTTTTGGGTAAAGTCTGAATAGCTTATACTATGTCGGAGATAGAGGGGAAGTTTAACATCTGCTATCGCATTTCATATCATAACATAAATATAAACTTTCACACCTGTTACCCAGAGCGTAGGCAAATAGTACGCGTACTCTTATAAAGAGTAGCCTTAACCGACGAACATGTATGTATGTGTAGATTTTTGGATGAGTGAGGCTCGCGAAGCGAGAGAGGTGTATCAGGATCGTGCCAAATGAAAGTCCTTAGTCGTTCACTATCATCATTTTAACAACAACCCGGACTTTTTATATATAATTAAAGGTATGTCAAAAAGTTTTTCTTTAGTAAAATTTTGGATAAAATTTACCTTATCTAAACGATTACAATTAAATGTTATTAAATTATTTATTTAAATTCAGTCATGGGCTTAACCGTTCTGTTTAACTATTTTCTCTGAGTAGTTCAACTCTTAAAATAATTTTAATCCAATTGAAATATTAGGGACAAAAAACTTACTAGTTCAATTATTGAACTAATCACTTGAAATTATTGGAGCTTGGCCCCAATTCTCGGTTCCTGCACTCCGGTTGTTCGCTCTTGTTTTAATATTCTCAGAAATATTGTTAGAACTAAGATTTAATGCCGTAGTTCATGCCGTATGGAAACCTACGAACCATTAGTTATCGATTCCACTTTCCTTCAACGGTCTTACTAGTTTAAACTTTAAGCCGGACTCTTCTTCTTTGAAAAATTGATTGTAATTTTATAAGGACGTGCAAAATTCGTCAACACACGTTGGGCCAGCTTGGCGAACACTTCCTTACTCCCTCGGTTATAGGACGAGGCGTGTACCTAGCAGTGGGTCGAATGTAGATTGTTACTTCCATCCTTTACAGCCTATAAAACTCCACTCCTGAACATAGATCTCTCTCATATATTCCTCATAGGGGAATTTCGCCATAGTTTCCTACACAATATGGGGTATTGGATATTATTAAACCACCACAACTCTAATTGTCACTTAACTTACATATTTTTAAAGCTGATTATTTGGTGACATTAATCAACCGGCCTATTATTATATGTAACAAAAATGTTTTTAAATTTAATGAAACGAAGGAACTAAAATGAAAGTACTTATTCAAATACATAAATATAATATTTTTGCGATACTGTTTCATTTCCTCCTTTCACCAGTATTTAATTAAAAAAGTATGTATTATAATATCACATTAACATAGGTATTTACAATTGACTAAAACAACGTTACGTAACAATGCAATTATAATAATAAAATAAAATAAATAATTATATAAAAGCTACAATGCTATAATAATTTCATTAAATTTAAGCAGTACGTTTAAATAACGTTAATTAGCTACGTTTATATGCTAATAGAACTTTCCGCAGATAATTTGATACAATTTTGATAAAAAAATATAGCTATTCAACCCTCCTGAACCAGTTAGTGCGTTACCATTAGCTCCACTGCCTCTCAAAAATGAAAGGTAGTCTCTGTGCCCTGCAGTGGGTCGTACAAAGTTGTTATTTAACTAAATCAAGTTTTTTTAACGACTGTTCTGGTAATCTGGGTTATATACAGACATATGAATGCAAATAAATTCATGTCAAAATTGTTTTTACAAAATTCAATTTACAAACAACTTTTTTTTGAATAAGGTTGACAAACGATCACACAGTGATAATTAGTTGATGCTGTGGTCGACAGACATCTACATCTACCCCCGATTAAGAATCAAAATGTATATGCATTGTCACCCCTCAGGACTAGGATAAGATGCCTTGTTTCCAGTAAAAATGGTCTCCGGTTCTCTGCACTCATCAGACAGAACACAGCATCATTAAACTGCTATTTTACACTGGTATTCCGTGAGAGCGTGGTCCTGCCCCAGTCGGGCCAACCCATTCGTGCTACAGCCATAATATAGCTCCGCGTAGCCTTACCACGTATAAAAGCCTGTCTTAATGTCAACATCAATCAATATCATCATTGCAGCCCTTCACATATCTATGAATATGTGAAGAGTATGGGTATACTGGTGAATATACGCCTTCCTCACAAAATGTGGAGTTCATACGTGGTAGAGCCACGCTGCAGTTATATTATGGTTGCAGCACGAATGGGTCGACTTGACCGGGGAAGGACCACGCTCTCACAGAATACCAGCGTAAAGTAGCAACTTAATAAGGCTGTGTGAGTGTATGGTGAGTGTAAAGAACCCGAGACCCTTTTCTCGTCTTAGTTTTCAGGATTGACAACGCATCTTCATTTTGATTCTTAATCAAGGATAAATGTAGATATCTATGGGCCACAGCATCCACTTACCATCAGGTGGACTGTGTGCTTATTTGTCACCCTTATTCTATAAAAAACAGCGCAGTGTTTCGTATGGTGAGTGTAGAGAACCGGAGAGTTTTTTACTTGAAAAGAGGCATTCAATCTTAGTCATCAGGGGTGACAATGCATCTGCATTTTGATTCTTAATCGAGGATAAATTTAGATGTCTCTGGGTCACAGCATCCTCTTACCATTAGGTGGACTGTGTGCTCGTTTGTCACCCATATTCTTTAAAAAGGACTAAATAAAGCAATCACACAAACACGGATTTTCTTATACAAAACGCTTCGACAAATTATTATAAATGGTCGGATTTCTACCACACATAAACCTAAAATTTATATTAAACTGCGAACTCAAATAAGAAGATGAGAATGAAAGTAGTCGCAATTGGTATGAGCGAGCCGCGGTGAACTTGACCTCGTTGCCTAGTCATGCAGTGAAGCTCAATAACAAAATCCACAGCAAAGATATAGAAACTTCTAGATGCAACTATGACATAGTGTTTGAAGACAAAAACCCTTTCACCAAACAAAAAAAAAAAAATAAAAAAAAAAAAAATTATTATTTTTATTATTTATAAAAAAAAAAAAAAAAAATTTTTTTTTTTTTTTTATATTAAAAAAAAAAAACAACCTTCTTCCTCCCTCCTTAAAAAAAAAAAAGGCGTTTTTTTTTTTTTTCTTTTTCCTTTTCCCCCCTAAAAAAACACACCCCAAAAAAAAAAAATTAATTATAAAAACCAGAACATAAAAAGGTGCGCCCAAAAAATCTGTTTTAAAATTAATTAAGTTTACACTATTACATGACTTCATGATCCTTATCATCATTATCATTACATCCCTTCACAAGTCTACTGCTGAACATAACCCTCCCCTAAGGAATGCCACAAAGTACGGTCCTGAGCTACCTGCATCAATCGACTTCCTGCATCTCTTACCAGGTCGTCACTACATCTAATTAGAGCCGTCCTATACTTCGCTTACCGGTACGAGGCTACCACTCGAGAACCTTGCTTCCACATCGGTTGTCATTTCTTCAAGCTGAATTACCGGCTCATTGCTCCTTCAGCTTAAAATGACTATTTAATGTTCATGTTTTTAGTTTCTTTCCATTCATGCCTTATTATCTATTCGTTCGTAATTTGATACTTAAAGCTGAATATTTAGTTGCTTGTTTGCATATTTCAAAATATTTTTATTAAATAGAGACTATATGGATACTCGATATTTTGCATTTTCTATTTGTATATGGTCGTTTAAGGAAATCGGAAGATTTCTTAAATTTACGCGAACACTACACATTGAATAAAACTAAATTTACGGATTTTATCGCGTTTATTTCACTACTTTTACTTATTTTTAATTCAATAATTTTAATGCATTTTTAAACCACCTTAACACTATAAACTCTAAAATACAATTCACAATGGAGTTAGAGGCAAATAATTCTTTAGCTTTCTTAGATGTTTTAGTCATTCGAAATCCTAATAACACAATTGGTCACACTGTGTATAGAAAAAAGACCCATACCAACCGATATTTAAATGGTGAATCTCACCATCATCCTTCACAGTTAGCTACCGTGGGTAAATCTTTGTTTCAGAGAGCACGAGGGATCTGTGACAGAAAACATCTGGCCGCCGAACTTCAGCACGTCAAGCAAGTATTGCAAGACAACAAGCTTCGGGTCCCGCGCCTACGTCACAGTGACCGAGTGAAGCCGGCCACAGTCGAGCGTGTACCTGCTGTACTACCATATGTCAGAGGAGTCACAGACAAGGTTGGCTACATCTTGAAGCGAGCTTCTATTAAAACATACTACAAGCCGCCGAAGAAGATTAGTCAATTTTTACCATCCGTCAAGTGTAATATCCCTCTACAAGATGCAGGAGTGTACAAGTTAGATTGTGAATGTGGTCTCTCTTACATAGGTCAAACAAAAAGATCCATAAAAACCCGCGTGAAAGAACATATAGCTGACGTGAAGCACCGAAGCTCTGGGAAGTCTGCAGTCTGCTATCATGTTCAAGATCGTCCCCACCATTACATTCGTTTTGATAAACCACAAATTCTCGCAAAAGAACACCGATTCCTACCAAGGATGATACCCGAGGCTATTGAAATTAAAAAACATCCAAATTTCAATAGAGAAGATGGATGGGTGCTGCCACCTGCTTGGGATCCTATAATTAACAAAATTAAACCCAAACCTAAACATACCACTGCAAGACTTCATGATACTATAAGCTCGTTTTGCGTAAATCGGACCAAAAATTAATATTCAAAAACTGAAGGTAGCCGGACTAACTATGACATTGGGACGTCAAAAATCTCAGTCCCCCCCGTGACCATGGTTGCTGTAAAGCACCCGAAACGTCGGGAATTAAAAATAAGTAAAAGTAGTGAAATAAACGCGATAAAATCCGTAAATTTAGTTTTATTCGAAATCGGAAGAACTCTCACTGGGTAAGGTGTTAAGCTTAGGAAGCGGCCAACGCTTCGTGTTATTATTATAGTATAGTACATAGTTATTTTATATATACCAGAGTACTTCGAAATGTCATAAGCGACAGCGCCACTACACACAGATGGAAAGTACATTTAAACAGATATTCAAATATTTATAACATTAAATTGATAGCTGCGTCAGTATTTGAAATTATAAGCCTTAAAAAAAGAAACGTTAAAAACTGACACTTTCAGACATTCAAAGCTCTTTGGCAGTAAACAAACGCTGCCAACATGCGTGTAAGTTACGTAACGCAATATTGTAATCACTTTGTATCAGTTTCCGTGAATTTTCTACACTAGGCACGACGCAATGAGATGCTGTCAATAATTATTGGTTTACATATTACGCCATGTTTAAAACCCATATTTATTATTATTATTATTTTTCATTTCAGAATTTTGTTTCCATAGAGTGGGGTAGTAATTACAAAAAGTACTTATAAACTAGGTAGGTTAGGGGTATTCTATCTACTTAGATAGATAGCCTCAAGATAGGATAGCAATAGCGACTCCCTCTCGCCGCCAGGAGGCTGATGGAGCTATACAGGGCGCCATGCGGAGGCAACCCGTTTGTAAAACTTGGAAAGTTGGAAAACTGTCAATGCGAGCCTCAGCAAACATTGTCGACGCGCTGCAGTACGGAGGCAGCCCCATCAGCATTCTGAAGCCGTTACTATATTGAACGCGCCAGGTTGCAAGCGTCCTCTGTGTATACACAACCCATAGACTGAAGGTGTAAAAACACTGACAGTAGGCTCTGAAGGGAGTTTGTTTAACTTCTGTATTACAGCCTGCAAATCTACGGGCGAGCATATTTGCTTTTATATATAGATCCCTGCGGTCCCTCTCTATGTCAGCATCATCCGACAGTGCCCCAGGTACTTAAAAATTCTCACTCTTTTCAGTGGTACGCCTTCAAGAGCGCCAGTGGGAAAATTTTAGCTTTTTTATTTAAAAATGTGATCTCACTCTTCTTAACATTGTACCGTAGACCATGAGCTGCTGCATACTTCTCACAGATACTGAATAACTTTCTTAGACCACTAATTGTTGGGCTCAGCAGTATCATATCGTCAGCGTTACTTATGTTGTTATATGGAATATTATCAGTAGAGAAGCCAACTCCACTACCACTGAGTTCGCCGATCAGACTGTTCACGTAGGGTTAATAAGTGCAGGAGAAGACAGGTCGCCTTGTCTTACCCCGCACTCTAGTTCACACCCCTCAGATAGCATTTATGAGTTCGCCAGGAAGAATTTATCATTATACTCTCAAACGCCAAGCGTCCAAATTTGACCGCTTCGATATTCCGTCAAAATTCAAGAGGTCAAATTTGACCGCACCCACCCACACACTTTAACCCATAAATACTTATGTTTAGAGACTACTTTTCTATGAAGTTAGTATAAGTTTTAATGGTTTTAAGTGCTGTGGGTGGGTGTGGTCGCTTGCGAACGCTCGGGGTTTGCCAGGCGCATGCGACTGCATAGGATTTTTATGGGGATTGAAGGGTATATCTCGTTTTTTAATAATTTGTTTTAGATTAATCAATAATGACGCCTAGAATTATCATTTTTTATTTCATATTTGAATAATAGAACTCAAAAAGGTGGTTATCAATGGTAAAAGTCTTTTCGGGTCAGTAGTATTATTGGGCGTACCCCAGGGCTCAATTCTCAGCCCATTCCTATTCCTTACCTTTACCGTTACAGCCTGATAAAGTTTACTGTTGAACATAAGCCTCCCCCATAGATTGCCTTATATGGGGGATATTTGCAACAGTTGCCACGCTTGGTAAGCGTGTTGTAACAAATACAAATACATTTTTTTATTTTAGGGAATAGAGTGAATGGGGCACTACACTCTATTATGAAGAATCAGAATGTGTCAAAAAAGGCACGTATGGTAATTCATAATGCTGTGTTAGTCCCTACTTTAATGTATGGTAATGAAAGCTGGGTGTGGCAGAAGAAGCACGAAAGTAGAATTAATACTGTAGAAATGCGGTCTTTAAGGAGTATGCTAGGGTTGAATCTGAATGACAGGGTGAGAAATTGCGTGATAAGAGATAAATGTCGTATGCAAGATGATGTTGTGACCAGGATTAAGAAAGGAATGCTTCGGTGGTTTGGTCATGTAGAAAGAATGAATGAGGAAAGAATGACAAAGCAAATTTATATGGCAGATGTGAATAGCAGAGTCGGGAAGGGACGGCCTAGAAAAAAGTTTATCGACCAAATTGGCGACATTTTGAAAATGGGCCACGTTAGAAGTACCCTTAACCGACGAGTATGTATGCGTAGATATATGGATGTAAAGGAGACGAAAGAGGTATGTCAGGATCGTGCCAAATGGAAGTCCGTAGTCTCTGCCTACCCCTCTGGGTGACAGGCGTGAGAGTTTATGTTTGTTATGTTTTTTTTAGTTATTATTAGGAAAACGCTGCAGCCCATCTCCTGATATTTTCCCTCTATCACCTCTTACGATATCCCCTGGATGATATGGGGTAGTGGATGTTCTTACACCGCCACTACACAGAATAAATAACTTCTAACCACAGAATAAATATAGTACTAATTTCTTATTCTTAGTGTTGCCAATCCCGCCTGCCAAGCCTGGCAACTATGGCAAAATACCTACTATGAGACAATCCACGGGGAATGCCTATGATGCAATGGATGAAGATGAAAATAATATAGTTTCTGTTATGTTTAAATAGTTATAAATAAGTTAAATATAATAGTTATAATATATATAACTTGCGTGAGGGTAATATGGTCATCCGGTTAATATGTTCACTTTCTTAGGACTTAAAAACTAGAGCCTTGTTTGTATAGATGACTCTGTGATACGAAAGCTCTTCATCAGTCAATCAAATATTGAAGGGTTAAAAGGGCGCTGCTTTATCGACGCCATTTAGACAGTTGCCATAAATATTTTAGTCGATTTTAGTACTGTGTAGTGTAGTTAGTCTTATTTAGCTCGATTTTTCGAAGTGTTCCTAATTACTGCAAAATCTTGTTTGCTATTTTTTCTTAATATATTAGTTTTAGTATACGACTCTGTGTTTTTGTCTCTGTCCTCGTCCTAGATTTGGTTTTATAGGGCGGCAAAGCTTAAGGTGACCATATTACCCTCACATACCTTATATTATTATTATTATTATTTAACAGGCCAGCAGTTAGAACAACTGATAAAAGCCTGTATCCTATTTTAAAATGTTTAGTTATTCTATTTTAGTTGTCTATCCAATCCGTTCTTAAATTGGTTAATGGTCTGTGCAAATATCCACTCTGAAGGCTGCCTGTTCCATGCTTCAATCACTCTTTGGCAAAAATGTGCATGTGTGGGTTATTATATGACTTTAATTAATTTGAGCTAATGCCCTCTAAGATGCATGCTATTTGAATACTGAAATAACAGTGTTTCAAAATTTTCCATATCATAGTGTACATGTTTAATCTTATGTCTCGATCAATCAAATATTATAGTTTCTGTTATTACCACTTTGTTTCCGTAAAGCACATGGAAAAAACTTGTGTGTGATCAATCTTGCTATGTGACTAAGGTGTTTGAAGTGATTGAAGGTGTTTTAAGGTGTTTGATATGAGTGAGTCTTAGATATTTTTGTTACCTTAGGTATTTTTACTTGGTTATAAGTTATAACCCTATTGTAAAACGTAGAAAAATAAATAACGGAAGAAACTGTAAATATACATCAATCGCAAAGATTGCAGCTTAGTTTGGTGTACGCTCTCGTAATGATTGTAGTAGTGTGTAACAGCTAAACTTAACAATTTCTTGGCACGCGCTCTGTTCTTTATTTCACAACGACAACAAAGTATAAGTGTCGAATTTTCGCGTAATTATGTTAATGCATATATACGTAATGTAGTGTTATATAACTTTTTTAAACATCTACTAACATTCATTTATCTATTTCTCCCAGAGTTGACTGGTAGATAATATCATAAGGCATTAAGCTTGCCCATTGTAACCCTTAGATTAAGGTGTATTACAATAAAGATAAACAAATGCACATGGTCACGCTGTACACGTGTTCATAGCATGGTTGATTAAGAATGGATTTGAGTAAAAAGGATTTACATCGAACTATTCTTCTCTAGTGTAGTGGCGGCGAAAGAGCATGCACTACACCATAACAACGCGTCGATATCCTAAAAAGCGACGGGGGGAATGAAACAGAAGAGTGATAGCGACTTCCTTCTCATAACAATTCAATAATAATAATAATAAAAACTGCAGTTGCTAGCCTTGCTTACAAGCCTGGCAACAACAACAAATATGGGGGGGGATATAATATTATAAGGAGGTGTATGAGGATGATATTGTTCAGCAGTGGGCTTTGAATAGAATTTAATGAATGAATAAAAACGACCACGCTCTGCACATGTATACAGCATGGCTGATCAAAGATAAATTTGAACTTTAGTGATTTTATTCCAAATTTTCAAAACGTTTAATTCAAGTCATCCCTCTAGAAACTACAATACAACAAACAGATATTAAGATAGAAAAATTTAAAAAATAAAAATGCTTTAAAATTAGCTTTGGTTCTTATAAACAGAATCATAAGTAAGCAAAAGTGAAATGCACGGAATAACAAATACTAGTTCTGAATAATAAATAGAGTTTTGTACAAATGCTTGCTCCAATTGGGATCTCAAGCCGATATCCGTGATAACATACCTAATGTCTAAAATGTGATATTGGAGTCAAAGAAGCAAATCAAAGAAGGTTATGGATCAAGAATGAGTCAGTTTCGTTGCTTATATTCGAATTTTAAGACTTTACATATTTTTGTATTACTTTTAAATTCTCTAACATGCAGATTTCCTCACTGTGCACGATGAATCTGCACATTACGAGTTACTCGTAAGTATTACCGACAATACCAGTAGTACTGACGACGATCGACCTCTGGTCTCTAACATATTACGAAAATACACAAATAGGAAGTAATATAACAAATAGTGTCTGTAATGAGGTAAATGCAATCGACGTTTACGACACTATGTATTCTTTACTTATTTATTACCCTCATCTTTCTTGACGACTCGTCATAGTAATGGCTTAGCGTTTGGATACAATATTGCGAGCCATGGATTTGATTCCCGCACGGAATAATTATTTTATATAGCTTACCAATAAAACACCTCAACTATATGGAGAAATTCCAGGTGAGGGATTGGTTTTATTGAACCAAAATAAAATTATAATAATAAACCTGACATGTTTAGTTAAGGAATGTACTACGATAGTTAATTTTATGCTAGTGAAAGTAGGCTTTTGGGCAGAAAAAAATCTCAAAAGCAAGGTCTCGCCTTGTTACTACAGAAATTTTGAACCACTTCTGCACATGCACGCTTTGAAATGCGGTATATAAGAATACATGTGACGTAATCAGTTGCATGTTTCAAATACATTAAATTTGTTTTACACAACTCACCGCGCTATTTTAAAGCTGATTGACGTTTCGTCATACGCAAAGTATATTTTGGTCCAATCGTCGAATATAAAAGAATGTGTTTCTTCAATGAAAATAAATGATGTCACAATACATTTGGAGGTAGTGGAGTTCCTTTTCTAACTGGTATTCTGTCTCGGTTAACACCAGTATTACCACTACAGTATACCAAGCAGTGAGAAAATCAAGTCTTGTGTTCCAATTTAAAGTTTAAGAAGCCTGTATAGTTAAAGATTGTGAGGTCTGCATATTAAAAAAAATAAACCATTATTAAAACCAAAATAGTAATAAGGGGATTTTTTAAAAAATAAAAAAAAAAAAAAATGATATATATTTACAGGTTAACTTAGCTTTAAGAGTTACAACGCAATTTTGTGTATGTTTGACATTGTTTGTTTAAACTTACTGTCAATAGTCTGCATCCCTTTACTATCAGGTGGACGGTTGGTTCATTTATCATTAATATTATTAAATTCATTTCGTATTTGCTTTGCATTAACAACTATATTGTTTCAAGGCCCCCTTGCTGCTGTGTGATGGCTTTATCACGTATAGCTCGACCCGGAAAATATCACGCTCACATGGTTTATGTAAAATTTTAATATAATACTGCTGTGTTTGTGAAATGAATATAATTATGCTTAGCAAAAGCTTTATTTTGCCATAGCAAAAAGAGAACTTAAGATCCCTTCTATCAACGAGGCATTTCCTCTTAGTAATCGAGGATCACAACGCGTCTGAATTTTTATTTCTACTAGAAAATTGATATAATCCACATCATAAAACAAAAATTTTATTAGCAGTTTTTTACATGGTAAAGCCACACTACAGCTATATTATGGTTGTAGCACGAATAAGTCGGCTCAACTGTTGTAATGCTGCTGTGTTTCGTATGGTGAGTGTAAAGAACCGGAGAACCTTTTTGCTGGAAACGAGGCATTCCGTTTAAGTCCTCAGGGGCGACAATGCATCTGCATATTGATTCTAGGTAGATTAGATTAGATATTCTAGATTCTAGATTCTAGTTAACATTCACTTACCATCAGATCGACTATTTGCTTGTTTTTCACCCTTATTCTATAAAAAAAATCTTAACTATTTTGATCACTAAGTCTAAATAAACTGTTATATAAACGGACAGTTTGCAAAATGTGGTATAAACATAACATATTTCTGGAAAAGTGCGTTACTAGGCTAATAGGACTTTACGTAGTCGCTCGTTATTAAATTGCAATTATATATCATTGCAAGCGACAGCTTTATTGATTGCCAGTCGTTGTAAGCAATTTTAAGCAAATTGTTTTCCTAGTTGTAATGTAGGACACCTAGATAATCTGATTTCGAGATATGAGATACCAATATCGCATAATTAATTAGCAAACGGAATACAAAGTCATTGCTTACACCATTGTAATCTATACAAAAAATAACAGCTTTCTATTAAACGCATAGTATGAAAGTTTATACAGTACTTATGACATAAAAACCAATTTTTGAACTTTTTATCTGTCTGTTTGTTCCGGCTAATCTCCAAATTGGCTGGACCTATTTTGACTTTCACTACCAGATAGCTGATGATATAAGGAATAATAAATTTACTTTTGTTTTACAAACATAATAAGATTTCCGCGTTAAAAATGAAAACCCATCAAATCTAATCGTAGTAAATTCCACTTGCGGGAAACTGCTAGTTATTAAACATGATTTTATGTGTCATTCACCGCGTCGTTAGCGGCGAACTTAAATACTTTAGAGAAACTACTCAAAAACCTATACAAATGAATAAAATTGAAGTTTCTGTTTGTAATTTCAAAATAACAGCTTTTTACTTAATAGATATGAAAATATATACGGTACTTATAACAAAAAAAAATCAATTTTTATAATTTTTGTCAGTCTTTCTGTCTGTTTGTTCCGGCCAATCTCCGGAAAGACTGGAGCGTTGTTGACGGCTTATTCACTGGCAGATAGCTGATGTTAATGGAGGAATTTAGGGTCCTTTTTATTTAAGAATAGAAACTGAACTCCGCGCAAAAAAAAAATTAGAGCCCTAAATTACCCGCAGGCGAAGTCACGGGGAACAGCTTATATATGTATATATATATATATATATATATATATATATGTGTGTGTGTGTGTGTGTGTGTGTGTGTGTGTGTGTGTATATAGCACGAATGGGTCGACTCGACCGGGGAAGGACCACGCTCTCATAGAATACCAGCGTAAAATAGTAGCATGCTTTGTATAGTGTACGTAGAGAACCGGAGACCCTTTTTACTGGAAACGAGACATTCCATCTCAGTACTCACGGGTGACAACAAATCTGCATTTTGATTTGTAATGTGGATGTCTATGGACTGCAGCAAACACTTACCATCAGGTGGACTGTGTGCTAATTTGTCACCCTATCGTATTAAAAAAACTACATTTAAACTATGCGTAAGACCTAAAGAGAAATGCTAATTCATTAACGTGAGACTATGTTCGTCAAACTGAAAGGTGTGCCGTGATTTAACATTCGAAAAGTCTTATACCTCCTTGTGATATTTTATTTTATTTTTACTGGGTGGTAGAATTTCTTTTCTGTCTAGGAGTTTATCTAGGTAGCTACCACTCTCGCTGTGTTCCGGTGTGAAGTATATACGAGCCAGTATAATTAAAGGATGCGAGTCATTCCATCTTGGTCCAAAGGTGACAACGCATGTGTAGCCTTTCGTTTAAAGTTGGCTGCGGGAGTCCATAGACTGTAGCCATTTACCATCAGTGAACTAAATTCGTTGTCCGCTTAGTGCTGAAAACTACGAAAACATGATGGACAAATCGTTTTGACTTGATTATAACGCTCTGTTTACTTGTAAAAGTAATTATTGATCGTTAAACGCATACATCATCCGTATTACGTTAGGCTTCAACAACCTTTATACAAACACGCATTTTAACATCGCACATAAATTATACGTAAAAGTGGTAATTAATCAAAGAAATTAAAAAAGAAATAACGGTTTTCAACTTCAATTTCATCATTATTAAATAACATAACATTCATAAAGACAAGCAGTGTAACTCTGATGGGAAGTGCTTGCCTTTGCTTTGATGTTGACCTTTGGTTTCATTGTATTCTCAAACCAATAAAAAAGGTAGATGATGCATTTCAAATGACGCCAAAGCTAAGCCAAAAACATGCTCTATTTATTGTTCTTACAATAATTAAGTAGTATACTCGAATGCGTGTTCTTACATGCGTCTGAAATAATTTGCACTTTATAACATAGTTTTAGATTAATATATATGCATCCAGACTTACATAAGATATGTGCGTAACTGCAAGTCATTTAAAATGTACTCTGTACTCCATCTAGCTTTCTTTGATTATCCTAAGTGGTATTGTGTAGATGTAAAGTATCTGTGTCGATTCTAAGTATGTACTTTTACCCATGTACTTTTTTATTTTCATATCCTTTATAATGTTTTTTTTAAAAACAAGGGTACTAAACGACCTCACAGTACATCTGATGGTAATTGAACGCTGTGGCAAATAGACATTTATATCTATACGATTAGGAATCAAAATGCAGATGGTGCTTAAATGGAATACCTCGTTTCCATTAAAACGAATCTCTAGTTATTTACTCTTACGATACAAAACATAGCAGCATTACGCCATTAATTTACGCTGATATCTAGTATCCTGAGAGAGCGTGGTTCAATCCCATTGGAGCCGACCCATTCGTGGTACAACCATAATATAGCTGGAGTATGGCTGTACCACGTAAAAATGTTACGAAATGTTATCGTGACAAAAAAAAACACCGCAGTTGCGGAGTGTCTTACCGGCAAACAAATGCCGACAGAGTTCAACACAACCGCACTACCGATTCTTTAGAAGTAGCGGTAATTTACCAGAATGATCACTAATCCGCCAGCAAATCCTCGTGATAAATAGGAAATTATTGAAGTCAATCGTCATTTGATAAATTGATTTTTGAAGCCCGTGGTATACACTGAATTGAAAATTATTTGAAACAATTGAATTTGGAAATTTAAATTAAACAAAATCGAAAGCAAAAAAATCCGTACATAAATAAGTTTTATTGAATGTATAGGTATGGCACGTTTGTATGAAGGAACATATCTAAGGACTTCCTTCGTTTCGTTTGAAGTTGAGTGTCTTACTGCAGGCGTCTATGGATTGCAGTATCCTTTACTGCAGTGACTTACCAATTTGGTCGACTATAAACTGGTCATTTTAGTTTTAAATAGACTGCATCGTTGGTCTAATCTAATGATCATAAGCGCAATTGCTTATCAAGCGGTCAGGGGTTCGAATCTCCGGACGAGCAAAAATCAGTTTTTGTGTTTTTCTGTCGAGAAACTCTCGCCCAGAGTCAAGTTGAGTCAAAGTTGGCGGTGTTTCACAACGGTGCCTCCGAAAACACGCAATGCTGTTAGTCCTGCGCCTGATGTATCTTCGGTCGTGTTATATTTTCGTCCCATCGGACTATGACAATGAGAGAGTAAAGAGTAAACCTCTCCTTGCTATTTATTACCTAAATAACGTTTGGAGGACTTAAATATTTCAATTTTAGTCCTCAGAGGTAACAACGTATCTGAATATTGACTCTTAATCGAGGATATGTGTAGAATTTTACGTGATAGAGCCATGTTGCAACTACATTGTGGTTGCAGAACGAATGGGTCGGCTCGACCGGGATAGGACCACGCTCTCACAAGATAACAGCGCAAAATAGCAGCTTAATGGTGCTGTGTTTCGTATGATGAATGTAGAAAACCGGATACCCTTTTTACTGGAACCGAGGCTTTCCATCTCAGTCTTCAGGGCTGGCAACACATCTGCATTTTGATTTTTAATTGAAAATAAATGTAGATTTCTATGGGCCACAGCATCCACTTAACATTAGGTGGACTGTGTGCTCGTTTGTCACCCTTATATTATAAAAAAAGATGTATATGAGTCACAGCGTTTACAACAAATAGATTGAGTTTATGAGCCTCATTATAGATTTTAAAAATCATTCTGTGTTTATGAGGCTATTAAAGAAGCATGAAAAGTGTCGTGTATTAATAAAGAGCAACCTCGAATAAATTCCAAAGTATATTTAATCTAGATTGATTCATATATATTTATAGTATACCATATAACTGCTTGACAAGGTGCTTTTACTAATTATATTATCGGTACCATAGTAGCAACTTAATTTAGTACCGAGAGAACGCCATTCACGGTAGTATCGTACATACGTAGCTATGAGACCCATTACTAACATATATTGTTTGGTGATTATCACATATCTTGTCACTTGTGTCAAATATGGTGAGTTTAATTATTTTTATTATTATGTTTCCTTAATAAAAACTTTATTCTCACGCTAGGATTTTCTCCTGTATCGTGGAGGGTGTTTACAAACATAAATTGAACAAGGACAAACATCCACCTAGAACAATTAACTATTTGTAGGCCATAGAAATACTTGTTCCGTGCGGGATTCGAACCCACAGCCCCCAGCGCCGCAACTCATTGGTAAGCCACGGAGCCTTCAATTAAACTTCTACCACGTTTTGACCAAATACTATACTTGATAATACAGCTAACTGCGATCATCTCATCTTATTTTTACTTTGACAGCCATTTTGGTTCTCGAAACTTGACAGTACGCGTTCGTATGGTAACGAAACACAATAGCATTACCCAGCCTTTTTTACGCTAGTATTTTGTGAGAGCGTGGTTCTTCCAGACCTTCCGAACACTTGACCGCTAAAAGATATCAATCGGTAGCCATTCGAGCTGTCATAATACAATAGCAGCTGGGTCTTTGTTCCTTCATTTTCAGGAAATCAATTCACATGAAAAAAATTAAAGTGTTGGTGCAATTTTGAAATTTTCATATTTTTCACGTTTTATTTATTTTCTATATTTTAATCTACACATAAACACAAATAAAAATGAATTGTCTTAAATTTAAAATAACTGGCTTCCATTTAGCTGAAGGGGCTATTTGCGTAATAAATAATAATTTTTTTAATTAAGTACACACTAACCTTCGGAGTGGTTGAACAGTCGTGATGAAACATTAAGAACAGATAGATAGCAATGCCAGGAAGGATACGGACTGTATTTTATCTAAAAACTTGAAGATATATTTAAAAATAAACGGGAAATAGATAAAATAATTGATATTTAATTATCTTAAGTGTAAATAACGACACATTAGTAAATTCTATCCCAGCGAAGCCGGTATAGGTCGCTAGTTAGAAATATTACAGAAGGAATTCAATCCTTAAATAGCCAGAAGTTGAGAAATGTGCTACAATATAGATTTAAAACCCATTATATTTTCCTTTTTCCAAAAATTAGTTTTAATTTTGTTGGGTTAAGTAAAAAGTAGAATATTATTAATAATAATAGTAATAATAATACACTGGAATATATAACAAGTCAGGTCTCAATACGATAATAACCAAGCACATACAGTATTCTTAATACTAATAAAGTAACGTTACATGTCTTTATATGTCCCACTCCTGGAATTAGATCTCGTTTCATTACTCGTTTCAGTACTCCCCATTGTGTGTCGGCCGACTTCACATGTCCTCAAAACTTTTTCTTAAAATCTTAAATGTGCTGATGTCTTCCCCTACCGCGTAGCGGGTAAATCATTACTTGAAATTGCAATTTACAATTTCATTATTGCCTGCGGGTATCAAACCCAGGGTTGCTCGCGTACTGTGAAATTTTATAGCGAGGCTCAAGGGCTATCTGAACTACCATGTTTCGTCGTCTTATCATCCTAAATATTTGATAACTTCTCATACATTAGTTCTATCTAATATTGTTCCAAACAGCTGTGACAGCAATGGAGGTAATATTATCAGTATTTATCTGGGTATTCAGTTTCCTTTTAGAATAAGTTTGACTGACATATACACAGTTCACCTGATGACTAATAGATGCTGTGATAGACAAGTGTCTATCACATCCATCTTCAACTAAGAATCTAAATGCAGATGCGTTGTCACCTAATTGAGGACTAAGATAGAATGCCTCATTAACAATAATAAGGGTCTCCGGTTCTATACACTGACCATACGAAACACAGCAGCATTAATCTATTATTTTACGCTGGTACACTGTGAGAGTGTAGTCCTTCCCCGGTCTAGCCAACTTATTCGTGCTACAACCATAATATAGCTGCAGCGGGTCTCTATCACGTGTTATTAAATTTAATTACACTGAAATGAAACTGAATCTACTCCGCTTGGTGTCACCAACCTATAGAATCCATTCGAAAAATATGTCAAATTTCTTATTTCAATAAGCTTACATCATTCTAGATAATATTATGTTAAAATCCCCTGTAACATCAATAATCAAAAGTTTAAGTTTAAGTTTTTACTAAGTTTACATTTAGTCTATAATTGGGACGTTACATTCTTCATTTTTAGTATAATTCTATATAATTACAACTGTAGATTGGAAAACGAAATATTGAGATTCAATAAATGATCACACTTCATTACAATTCAAAAACGATAGTATGAAATTGAGAACAAATTTTGCTATTGGTTCAAATATGGGTCACTCGAAGTTGCGTGTCGCAGGAAACCTTACAATTTGCCTTTGAATTGGATTATCATCGTCGGTGAACTTGGCTTAAATTAACCTTACATTGAAGCTATAAATGTGTGATTTGTATACGAGTGTATTACTTTGAGGCATGCTGTCAGAAAAATATAAAGCCAATGCTTGACCACAACCACAGCTGGTGGTAAGTGATGGAGATCTGTCTTAGCGTAACAAAAGCCTGTTCACACTTGCCTTGAAAACGTCTAGATTGTTTGACAAATGTTTAGCAAATTATTTCACTCCTTTGCTGTCCGCATTACAACAGAAGAAGCAAACCGTTTGGTTCTAATGCGTGAAATATCGACAACAAAGAGGTAAAAGCCCTCCGACCTGGTTGTCGGATGGTGGAAAGGAGAGGGTTGAATTAAAATATGTATGAAGTTCTGTTAGGGTATAGAGTAGTTATACTCCTATGCCGCTTAAATGCATGTTGAGGGACTATTCATGTCCCAGAAATATTTTATTTTTCAGACGTGCAGGTTTTCTTCACTGCTGAGCACGTTGTGAATCAGCATGGCTCTCTTGATCATCACTCTGAGGCATGCCATATTAGAACATAGTGGTAATTTTTCCAAACGGTCCTAGACAATAAATTTAAAATTTCAAATATTACTTCATTACATTCGTCTAGGACTGTATCCTACAAGGCGTTAGTCATTACTAAATGTTGCCGCTGTAATTTACCGTCACTCATGCTTAGTGATGACTTTTTTGGCATTATCTATGAGCAAATTAAAATAATAAATTCACATATTTTTAGGTTTTTAATGTGTATGTACTGTTGTTAATAGTTAACGCTAAACTAAAGTGATTCTTTCTTGCCTCTTTATTTCTTTCTATCTCAGTACACAATACATAAGTCGTTTTAAAAACTCATTATTTAAGAGATGAAAGTTATCTAATCTTATCACTTATAAGATTGAAATGAAGTTAAATGACAACTCGACCTCATAAATTCAAATTTCGTTCGTCCTTCGTCACCATATTTTTCTAAATCTACAATCGATTCAAAGATGAGAGTGACAAATTTGGTCCATGAACCCTGTACCTGCAGATATGTTGTCACCCTTGAGTAATAAAATCGTTTCACCACCTGTTATAAGACTAGCTCTATTACTATTAAAAATAGGCAGGGGATTAGACTAATATACGTGGTATGGCTAGACTAACACAGGCAAGAAGCAGCATTTATTAGAATTAGAATTGTTTGTAGCCAAAGGTTTTTTAGAAGAATAATTAAAACGACGTTCTCTTTCTCGTCAGCCCTTGATAGTCCACATTTGAAAATGGACCATGCTTGTTAAGCGAATTCACGACCGCAGCAGCCAACGTCTCGCAACTTTGTGGCTGATCCTCATCGCCAGTCTGGGTGTTTTACATCTGGAGTAGACAGAATAGTTATACCGCCATCTATCGGAAGCCATGGGAACTTGCATTTCCCTTGACGCCTGTAACGATACCCGCGAGACGAAATGAGGCAATAGATGCGTTACTATATTACGTCTCATTACACGGCATTGACAGTGACCGCTTGACTAGACTAGTCCCTAACTTAGACAAAGCTAAATATTTAATAGTTAGGGAAAAGTTATTATTTTATTATTAAGAATAAAATTTAACATAAACAATTAAAAAATTTCGGATGTAATAAAAAATTGTTCAATTGTTTGACTTTTATATTCATTTAGGTTAATACCGCTCACGGCAGCTAGTTTCAACAGAGACTAGCCATCTGGGCAGCACAGGATTAAAATGACCGAGTATGCGCACGGTGCAGAGTGCTATTCCCTCACTTTCAAAGTCCAATTGGAGGGTAATCCGACACGACAGAAAAGAAATCATTCTCAAGTCCAACGGCTTTACGTGCTTTCCGAGGCACGGGAGTGAGACACCGCCAACTTCCTGACTCCGGGCAGCTACTGAGAATTACTTGTCGGAAAAATCAAATAACTGATTTTGACACGACCCGGAATTTGAACCCGTACCCTCGGTAACTTAAGAACAAAGAGGCAGTTAGGGTATAAGTTAATTGGCAGATAACTTTTTTAATATATTCCTGATTACAAAACTAACACATTTTTAGTACGACTTTACTATTAATGAAGTAATTTTGTAAAACTTCAGCATCTTCGATATTCTGCTACGACTGCAACAGCGCGTTCGACCCCCGCTGCGGGGAGGAATTCGACCCTTTTAGTTTAGGAGTCGTCAACTGCTCCCTCAAGGACCCATTGGAGCACATTCCGGAAGTAGAATCTACGTTTTGCCGGTCTATTAAAATGGAGAGTGAGTATCGCGTTATTCTATAAAGATTGTACGAATATACATATTCATTCAACATTTACCATTTAATGGCAATGAGATAATATTCACTGCCCTATATCGTCCTGGATGAGTCGTAAGAGGCGACAAAAGGGGAACTGAAACGTAGTATCTTCCTGATAACAACCGAAAGTAATAAAACATGCAGTTGCCAACCAGCCTGCAAAGCGTGGCAACTATGGCAAAATCCCTCAGCTAAGGCAACTTTTATACACTGTTATGGAAGGATGGATGAATAATAAATTCATTATTCACATGATGAAATTCCGCTGTCGCAATATATTATGATTAATATGAATGGGTCGGCATGACCGGGAAAGAACTGTACTCGTATATTCTTTTTAACCAACTTCAAAAAATAGGCGATACTCAATTCAGATGTTTATATATATTTTAATGTATGTTCGGCCATAACTCCGTCATATATGGACGGATTTACAAAATTATTTTTTCGTTCGAAAGAGGTTTATTCCGAGTTTGTTGCGAATTTCGTAAAGATCTAATGATCAGTTTTTAATCATTGAAGTCGATTCATACTTTATGTTATTTCGTATTTTTAAGCAATATATTCGACAATTTTGAACCAATTTTATTGATCTTTTTTTAATCAAATATACTTCACGGGTAGTCTCTTATCAGTTTGGAGAAACAATTCCACTGTTAAAGGTTAAAGATAAAAGAAAATAGGCGATGAAGTTATTAATTTAACATCTAAGATGACCATTTGACCATTGTATTGGCGGTGAAAGAATATTCACTACCCCATATCGTCCCGTAGGTGTTGTAAGAAGCGACAGAGAAAAACTGAAACGGGAAGTGGGCAACTACATCTTCCTGAAAAAAGAGCTATATTACAGATGGACTCCGAAGCGGAATTGGTGCTCTACAACGTTAAATTTCACTCAGTCTACTTCAGATATCAACTATTTGTAAGGAACATAAAATAAAACATAATCTCTATATATTCGAAGTAAGATTTTAAACGTTAGTTTTCTTAATCTATGGTGCGGTTAGCCAAGTTTACTTTCTACAATCGTTAACGCTAAAAGAAAACTATAAAAATGAATGATATCAACATAATGACGTAAACGTTTAAGACCACAGTTATATAGCAGCTAATAATATATGCAATATTACAACAAAAGGGATCTTGCATTTGAATTCAGGCGACTGAAGCTTTCATTTCACCCCTGAACTTACACTCATGATCTTACTTACTTATAATATTTTTACTGAAACTTTACGGTACCAAAAAAGGATGTATTGTTTATTACAGTCTACGGGAAAGTGCGCGTTGTCCGTCAGTGTGGTTACCTAAAAGATGAGAATGAAAAAATTGGAGACCCACCGTGCAAGTTTATGTCCGGCGACGGAGAAGTCTTCCTCACTTACTGCAACTGCGACACGGACCTTTGCAATGAAGCCTCTTCGTGGTACGTTTCGCATGTTCTAGCATTAATGACCATGAGTTTGTTAGTTATATGTTGACGCTAATAAATTGAGTGATAACTTCGGGCTCTTTTTATTTATTTTTTAAAGATTAATGATATCAGAAAAAATATTTACAAATACGTAATAGGTTTAAAAATGAGAATTTTACAAAAATTATTTGATACGATACAATACGAATTGAATAAAATAAATCATGTTTTCAACATTTTCAAATCAAGTCTAAAGAAGTATCTACTGCAGTCCATGGATGTACTCAGGTTCAAACATAGGAGGCTACATATTTATTGTTATCTCTGAGGACTAAGATGGAATGCCCTGTAGGGCAAAGAACTAGGTCTTTTCCTATTTTTTACATAAGCACTGAATTCGATTTCTTAGCTACAGCTGTCACATTATATGCTGTTATTTAACATTTGACATGCAATGGGAACGAAAAAAAATCCATAAAGCCATATCATCTCATGGGTGTTGTAAGAAACAGGAGAAGGGCATATTGATCTTGACTCACTATAGTAAAAAGCTGTGGTTACTAAGCGTGGCAGCTATGCCAAATATCTTCCCCTATGAGACAATCTATGGAGGATGCCTAGGTGGACTTATGATTGGCTGTGATGAATATATGGACAAATGAATAAGATTAATTAGATAGCAGAAATAGATCAGAGGGAAGAACCTGCCTAGACGAACTTCTTTAATTAGAAAAGTACACTTAATTTTTTTTAATATCGATGATTGGTTGATTATATTGATTCCATAAGCCCCTTTCTATTTTTATACTAAAAATAAGCAATACTTTTTAACTAACAAGTAATTAAAGTTGTAAAGAATAACTTCGCACACTGATGTGTCTTAGCTAGTTTGAAGAGCACCTCCCGCCCAGGTGATGTAGACTCTGACCACCGCAAAGTTTACATCACATGCTTCGTGTAGAGGCGAAATACGTGTCGTATTATCGTCGATTGGGTGTCTTTCCTAGTGTAGTGGTATAGGGAGTAGTGATGCTGGGATTAGCGGTAACGAGATTAGTGCGCGCAATTGAGGGATGACGGGAGGTGTTCTTCAAACTAGGTAAGACACATCATTTTATTTTATTGAGCGGATGTGTGCGAAGTAATTCTTACCACATTTAACATAATGGATTTCCACAAAGTAACGCCTGATTCTGTTATTTAACCAACGAGTAATATTCCACTGCTGGATAAAATGTGCCTCTACCATTGTGGGGACAAAAAAGTTTTCGTCAAAATGTTATTAAAACAAGAACCCGTCTACCATGATATTTGTTACTAATACCTTATAAGGCACGACAAGCAAGCAATGTACTCCGTTTTGCGAGACTGTGATAATAGTATCAAAAAACATAGCCTAGAAGTTGCCAGAAATAATATAATCGTACTGGCACGACACCTCGAACTTCAAAATCTAATACATCTTCTTCTCTCATATAATAGTCAATCGCTATTCTTTAACCTCGCAAAAACTCAAAACTGGGTCGACCGATTTTGATGATATTTTGTGTGTTGTTGAGTGGGTCCCTGGATGGTTTAAAAACTCAATTGTACCCGGTAGTACCCGGTAGGTAGCGCTGTTGTTGAGATCCAGAAATTACCCGTGCAAAGCCGGGGCGAGTCGCTATTCATACATACTTTTAACTAATATAAGCAAACTTGACTACCATCCCACCTAATGGTAAGTAGTGATATCACCGAAGATGGAAAAGCGCACTAACTTAGCTTAGCGCTTAAACATAGAATATTTAAGCAATAACCTAAAAAACTTCTTTTCCGCCAATCAATCCTCATATGACTACAAAATAATTAGATTACACATAACGATCGAATGCCGGCACTGACCTGGATTAGCACCATCTCGGAAGACCTTGGGCTGGTTTCTGTAAGCCAGGAAGTACTCCACGTGCGCCATCTCGTGGTGAGCGGTTATCAGGTCTTTCATGTCCGGATGTGTGCACATTTTTATTCTGGAAAATTACATATGAAGAAATTTTTAATTTACAAATATATTATCATTTTAAAAGCCGTGGTAGTTCCGATGGTTAACGCTCGCTGTAAATATAACAGAGCGCGAGTAACCCGGGTCCGATCCCCGCCGGCACCAATGAAATTGTTAATTGTGATTTTAAGTACTGATTTACCACATGCTCGGTGGTGAAAGAAAACATCGTGAGGAAACCTGCATGTCTGAGGAATAAGAAAAAAATAATTCGAAGACATATAAAGTTCCTCAACAGGCAATGGGGCTGCGCGGCGGATACTTCCTTGCCCTAAAACCCTCTCAGAAATGAGGCGAGGCCTGTGCTCAGCAGTGGAACGTATATAGGCTGTAACTAACTACTGAGTGATGACCTGATGAAACACGCACGTAGCCGATAGATCCAAGTGGCTCAGGATAATATTTTGTGGTAGTTTATGAGAAAAGCCTATGTACAGGCAAAAGCCTTAATGATGATGATAATGATTATTTACTTTTGATTCAATCATTCAAACCTATCATAAGCCCAATGCTAATAATTATGTCATCCCCATATAATATATTATGTCATTCCCATATAATATATTATGTCATTCCCATATAATATATTATTTCATTCCCATATAATATATTATGTCATTCCCATAGATTTACTCATGAGGATGATATTTGACACAGTTGGCACGCTTGGCAGGTGGGTTGGCAACTGCAGGTTTTTATTATTTCAAGTTCTTATTACGAAAATTCCGGAAATTCCTAATTAATTTCCTTTGTTGCCTTTTACGACACCTATATAAATTATATTTTCATTTACTATAACCTCAGTTATTATGCGGGTGTAAGGTTGAAATTTGAAAAAGACGGAAACATTTGAAAAAGTTTTGTTTTCAATCCAACCAAAAGTGGTAAAGAAAGCTCTAGACCTCGCCGTCTTAGCATAACAAAAGCCTATTCACTCTTGCTTTGAAGACGCCCAGATTACACCCCAACAGTGTGACTCTATCAAATATTATCTGTGTAAATACTAACCGATAATCGTGACGATTGCAAAAGTCCCACGCTGAAGGTTGACAGTGAACGTGGCGGTCTACAGGCTGCTCCAGAACGCTGAGTGCCCAGAAATCTGGTGGCATGGCTGACATATTCATGGACAAGAAGAATTCTTCGGCCAATTGGAATATTGTTAGAGGAGTGTAGCCCTGCAATAGTGAAATATACAAGATTTGAAGCTAGCTCATTATTAACATAGTTAAGAAGAAAAATCTCCTTCTCCTACGCCTATGCAGTAAAACGATAATTACATTGGAATTTCTGAGCATATGTTTTATCCAGAGCCCAATATCATCATCATTACAGCCCTTCACAAGTCAACTGATGAACATCAGCCTCCCCCAAAGATTACCATAAAGCAGGGCCCTCGGGGTCCTCAACCTGCGTCCATCAACTTCCTGCGTGTCTTACCATGTGGTAATTGGGAGCCGCCCTACACTTCTTATATAGCCAGGCCAGTGCCGTATACACTAGTTTACGCACCTACGAAAATAATTTTATTCATTAATTTGAGCCTCGAAAGAGGGTATATTCTCGTAAAATGAATTTAGTCTTTATAAAGATTTCTTATATTTACGCGGATAATACACATGGTATAAAACTAATTCTATGGATTCCCCGTCCAGTCATACCCACCCCCCCATTAAAATTAAACGCTACAATCAAATCCGTACAATTACATTTATTCCAGGAGTTTAGTCTACTCGACATGGATTTTCGCCAAATCCGTAATAATTTTTTTATAACTGACGATGACAATCGAACTCACAGGCTATCTGATGGTAAGTGGCTATGGCAGTCCTTAGACGTCTCCAGCCAACTTCAAATATACAAGGCTACAAAGGCATTGCCATTGCTAGAGCCTTACAGTAACTATACTGATAGCAGATATAGGTTTTTCTATGGAAGAGGAGGCAAACGAGCATGCGATTCATCTGATGGTAAGTGATCACCGTCGCCCATGAACAATTGCAACACCAGTGGTATAATTGCAGGTACGTTGCCGACCTTTTAAAAAGGAAGAGGCTTTTCTCTTGAATGTAGTAAACCACTAGCGAGTGATGAAGATGGAATTTAGAGTTCTGTCGCAGTATAGTATAGTGGAATTAAACCGAACAGTTCCTCTGAGCATTTCTCGTGATATTAGCGGTAAAAGATTCATATAAATGCAACGTCTCTTCGTAAGGCCAGAAGCGGAATTAATACGATAAAGAGTGGTACCTTCAGACAGACTCCTAGCAAATGATTCCATCTAGATTTTTTTTTGGTTAAGTGAAATCCTCCCTGCAAAACGTCTTATTATGCGATCCGCAATCCGTCTTCGAAGCGTGCCAATAAATATAATAAGTTCATAGTAGGCAATGCGTTTTAATTTTAGTACAGTATTTTGCTTCGACTTTGAATATATTTTTATAGAATTAGGATTAACTATAGTCCATTAAAATTAATTAATCCTAGTCCTTTGTCAACATCTATAAATTCTAATATCACTCGATTTTGACTGTCATACTTCAGAACCCAATGTATAAAATATTTATGAATATTATATTATGCGTACCTGTTTAATCATTTCCGGAGTGACATCTACAAGGTTTTTACCAGGATAAGGCAAACTGTAAGGCACGATCCCAGACCAGCTCTGTCCCCACATATCTCCGAGTACGTGTGCCGGAATGGGCGCGGATCTAGAGATCCGTTCGGGTCCGAATGCTTCACGTAAGCGACGACGGACGTACGCATGCAGAAGCTCATAAAGTGGTTTAATCTGAAATATATAATTGATTATGTATTTAAGTAATTGAAATATTTTGTGGACCGTTCGTTACTTTTACGTATTCTTCTTTATTTTTTTGGATACCTGAAATTTGTTTACGTTATAATTATTTCAGTACTTCAAAGATGTAATAATATCTATTTTAATACCAGATTTTCAGGTAACCGCTCTTGCAGGAGATAACGTAATAATAAAAGTGTAGGATTTTCTAATAGTTACAAATATAATTTAATTACCTGTTCCCAGACCTCATCAACTTCTTGTCTAAAGATTGGTGACTCGTATGGAAACATCCAATAGAGGGACGCATCAGTGAAATCTGTAAAGAAAACAACAGTTATAACTATAACGTTGAAATAAGTTGACATTAAAATATCCCTTCGTTTAAAATTATTGCTAATCATACTTCTCAGGCGCGTAACTACTGTTCTAAGAGTACTAAGTTTAAAACAAAGGTGCTTCCTGCCGCCTATACGCTTAGGTATTTTAGGCTACGCAACGGATTTTGATTCGGTCTTCATTAACAGACAGAATGATTCAAGGTAAAGGTTTATAATATGCATAATACATGCATATTAAACTTGCCTAGGCTTTTTTGCGCATTGTGTTTGTTGTTAAAATTATTGCTAATCATATTCTTCAGGCGCATAATTACTGTTCGTCTCTACAAAGTATAAAACAAAGGTGCTTCCCGCCGCCTATACCCTTAGGTATTTTAGGCTACGCAACGGATTTTGATGAGGACTTCATTAACAGACAGAATGATTCAAGGGAAAGGTGTATAATATGCATAATACATGCATATTAAACTATGCCTACGCTTTTTTGCGCATTGTGTTTGTTGTTAAAATTATTGCTAATCATATTTTTCAGGCGCATAATTACTGTTCATCTCTACAAAGTATAAAACAAAGGCGCTTCCCGTCGTCTGCACGCTTAGATCTTTTAAACTACGAAACGGATTTTGATGTGGTTTTCATTAACAGACAGAATGATTCAAGAAGAAGGTTTATAATATGCATAATACATGCATATTATAGCAGAGAGTTATATAAATAAAAATCAATTGCCGCATATACGAAAGGTCATCACTTGAGCACTGCTGGACTAATTTCGATGAATTTTTTTATGTGTGTTTGGATAGATCCCTGGATTGTTTACATTCACAATTGGATCCGGTAGATGACGCTGTTGTCGAGATGTAGAAATCACGAAGATGAAGTCGGGGCAGATTGCTAGTTCTTATATATTATTAACTGGCCAGGCAGATTTTGTTCTGCCCTAACCGACGACTCTTTGTACTTTAAACAATTTTTAGATTCGTAATAAAAAATATTGAGGGTACCTGATCGGAATAAAATAATTCTATCTCTCAACTTGGAACAAGCAATACACATTTATAAAATGTCTTTAAAATACCACACACTCTCACGAAGAGTGTGGTATGAGGAAAGAGTGACAAAGCAAATTTGTGTTATAGAAGTGAACGGCAGCGTGTAAGACAAACTCCCTAGGGAAAGTTTGTCGCCAAAATTGGCGATCTATTGAAAAGTGGCCCAATTAAGAGTACCCTTAACCGACGAGCATGTATGCATAAGTATATGAATGTGGAAGAGGCGAGAGAGGTGTGTCAGGATCGTGCCAAATGGAAGTCTGTAGTCTCTGCCTACCTCTCTGGGTGACAGGCGTCAATGCTTATGTACATGTAGTTATGTATGTATGTCTTTGAAATCCGTTAAGTGGTTTCTACAAAGCGATTAAATATAAGCAAAAACGAAAAATAAACGATAAACAAATATAGGTGACAAAATTATAATATAAATATGTGGCAGAGTCGCAATACATCTAAAATATGACTCCAGTGAAAATTTATTAGCAGTAAAGCAATAAAAACACAAACGTAGATTATAAATATAATGAATGAAAATAATGATTTTTATTCAATATAGATCATTGCACAATACTTATTGAAAGTATTTTTTATGTACCACTCTTTTATTTACCACTATTTCGAAAAAAAAAACCTCTGTCCTGGGAAGAAACACAATAATTTTGTTTATACCTTTTTTTAATTTTTTATAGAACCAGCATGATGGCGATTATCTTATTCCCAGGAGTTATTTTCATTTATATACATATTCTTTGATACTATAATAACTCTTTATGTACAATTTTTCTTTAATAAAACATTCATACTTTTTTAATGACAAATTTTGCACATTTTCTGGGATTTTGTTGTAAAAGCCATATACATTGCTTCTTGAATGAATTAATAATCCTGTAGAGTATAAGTAACTGGTGCCTATATCAAGCTTATGTTTGTTCCTAGTTTTTAAAATATGAACATCTTTATTCTTGTGAAAGCTATTTACGTTTTTAAGTACATTAATTACATTTTCATAAATATATTGCGATGTAATATGTGTTTCGATAACAAAGTAATCCATTTGAGCCTTTAGCGTCAAATAATAGCACAATAGTGACAAAAAACAATAGAATAATTTAGTGATAAATAACATTTACTTAAATAAGATAAAACATGGATAAAATTGTAATAACAACATAATAAGTAATTGTAATAATAACATAACAAGGTATATGATATTCGTTCATTTCATTCAATCAACCAAAAATATCAATAACCGTAAAACCTGTTAAAATTTGTTTAGACATTTGATTTGTTTGTTGTTTGTTTAAAAGCGACAGTAGGCTGATGGTACGGACTGCAAACTCAGAAAGTCGTTGGTTCGAATCTGCAAATCGACTACTGTGGTGAATCAAAACCACCCTTCACACAAGCATTTTAAGCTTACTAAGAATGGTTTAACGGATGTATTAGTAGTTAGTGTCTATTTAAAAAAAAACGAAGACTGCATAATTATCTGTCATATATACTATTAAACTTACTGTTTAATCTAGCAGCCTGATTTGTGAGATCGACGAGCTGCTCGTAAAGATCTCTGATCCTCCTCCCTGTGTTTCGTCTCCACTCCGTCCAGACGTGCTGCAGCTCGTCCCAGTCCCTGGAGTGCGACATGATGTTCTGTAGCTCAGGTTGCAGGTGTAAGCCGCATTTAAACGGCTCGTTATATGCACAAATCTCCGCTGTGTTATACACTGCCAACATGTCGTTTATGATGCGGTTGTACTGAAATAAATATTTAATTTAAAAAATATGAAGATTTCCAATGCACTTAATTCAGTTCTAATAAAAAAATCAACTACATATTTTATTCCAAAATTGACTTTTATTAAGCACACAAAGTCAAATGCTACGCTATTGCCTTTTTTTTCTCAAACATGCAGATTTACTGACGATGTTTTCTTCGCCTTCAAGCACGTAATAAAGTCTTTTTATAGTAGAAGTATTTATTTATCTTAAATAGGTATTATATCCAGTGCCATTAAGAGTGAAGACAATTCTATTATTACACATTAGTAACTAAGTACACTGTATCGTGGAGGCGAAAGCTATCAAGCTAACAATTTACCCGTGCACATGAGGTTGTCTGAAGTCGAGTCCTTGCTGAACAGAGTCTCGGATTGGGGGCGACTAAATCTAGTCCAGTTTAACCCCCAGAAGACACAAGTTTGCGCGTTAACCGCTAAAAACCACAGTACGTTTCAAAAGGAGTTTTCTTCCGCGTACAACCTCTCTGTGGAATAGTTTACCACCGGCGATTTTTCCGGACCGATACGACCTGGGGACCTTCAAGAAAAGATCTTACTCCTTTCTAAAGGGCCGGCAACGCACCTGCAATTCCCCTGGTGTTGCGGTTGATCATGGGCGGCGGTAGTCACTTAACATCAGGTGAGCCGCATGCTCGTTTGCCCCCTCTTCTATAAAAAAAAATAGACACATACAATCAATTTCAAACAAAGTCAGGTAATAAGATGCTTACATTTTTAATAATCGAATAGAGTGAGTAAATGAGATGCTCACCTTTAATTTTTTTTAATAATATTATAATAATATGCAAGATGGATTTCTTCACAGTCTGTAATTAATAAAATTGATAAAATTGGCTAGAAGGTGATAATGCTCTCCAGACCAAATGTCGGTCATGGTGACCTGTTTCAACAGGAACTAGCCATCTGCGCAGGACAGGACTATAGTGCCTATCATAGTCCGATGGAACAATCATCTGACATGTACGGAGTGAGAATCAGATTCCAGATCAAAGTCCTTACGTGCTTTTGCAAGGCACAGGGGTAAAACATTACTTCATAAAAGAATATCTTGACAGAAAACCCAATAATAAATTTTGGCCCTACCCGGGCATTCAAATCTCATGATTGACAATTGTGGTTACGACCACTAGATCAGATCAGACAATCAGCCAGTGAGAAAGAAGGTAATAGCTATAGTATAGATGATATCTATATCCTTCTTCTCCTGAATCAGCCCGTAAAAGTTTTCTAGTGGGTATGCCTCTCACGTTGTAGGGAGGCCTAATTTGATTCAATCTACATACTTTGAAAGTAGACTGACGATGGCAGTGCCAGACATCTTTGACAATGCACTGTCGCTGGTCTGTGTATTTCATATTTGACATAAAACGTATTAATTAAAACAAATTTTAATGAATAAATCTGTCTTTCCAACTGATTACAATCTGATAACTTCAAGGATAGAGTGAATAAGGTTTAGTTAAGTTAGTGCGCTTAACCATCTTTGACTACATCATCATTTACTATGCGGTGGGATTGTAGTTAGGCGATAGCTTAAAATAATTTTGACGAAATCATTCTTCTATAATAAAAATTAAACTTACCCGATCGAGTTGATCTGGTGGTAATGCCGCCGGTCCAATGATAGAGAGCAACTGAAGCTGTCTGAAGGTACCAAAGTCTCTGATAGCACCGCGCGGGACTTGTTTCGCAGCTTCCCAGAGCGCACGTTGAAAGAGAGTGTAGCGCTGCTGTGCGTCCAGCTGTAAAAACATAAATGTTCTATTTTATAATACCAAAATACCACTACCGTAAAAGTCTACTGCTGAACATAGGACTCCCCTGTAGACTGCTTCATAGAGGGGATATTTGCCATAGTTGCCACGCTTGGCAGAAGAGTTAAAAACTACAGTTTTAAATATTTTAGTTTTGCTTCTAGTTCGTTTCCCTCTGTCGTCTCTTACGACATCTACGAAACGATATTGGATAGTAGATACTCACAAAACGCCACCGCGCGGTAAAAAAAAACAAATTGGGAGGAATGTTATTATGGGTTACGCATACGGTTGCGACACTATAAAATCTTTTGCGCACTTGGTAGCTTTCGATTGTTCGTCACCATGATGATGGTCATTATCATTACAAGAATGTTCCTAATAAATTTTAAATTAATATTATAGCTATGTGATGGCGTTGGAAGAGAATCTATCATCCCCTAACTTCTAATAGAATCTTATGGGTTCCGAACAATGTTGTGGACTCGTGAATTCCCTGCATGCTTCATCAAGTAGTTGCTCAATCTGTGTCAACCTACACTGTGCTTGTGAGTACGAGGTACCCGTTCTGGAAACTTATCATCGGTAAATAATAAACAAAAGCTTGAGGATACGTTTATGTTATTTATTAAGTTTGACAAAAATAGAAAGTCATCCAGACAAATTTGCCGCCTTCACAGCCTAAGGAGATAGTAGTTAGACTGTGCCGTCTTATTACATAAGGAGTTATATCGGCTCTGTGGCACAGTGGCTTAGCAGTGAGTTGTAGCGCTGAGAGCCGCGGGTTGGAATCCCGCACGGAGTAAGTGTTAGTACGATCTACATATATAATTGTTTCAGGTTCCGATATTTGTCCTTGTGAAATTTATGTATGTACACTGCCTCCACAATACAGAAGAAAATCCTAGAGAGGGTAACGTACTTAAAAACAGAAAAAGAATAGTCTCGAGATCTTCTTAAACCATAGTTTACTATGGTTTAATAATTCCTTCTAACTAAATAAGTCCTTTAGTCTCGGCGCCATAGTCTTCGTAAAATTTGACATTAGCTGGCAAACTATACATTTATTATATATTAATTACATTTTATTTCTCATATTTCTGAATCACTTCTTTCGTGAACACGATTATAGTTTAAACCGAAAACTAAATAAACTATTTTTCATAATAAGGCCATTGAAATTTTAAATAATTATCATTCAAATTTGAAATTATCCCATATTCGCATTTTTTAGAATGTAGTAAAGGTGACAAACGACCACACCTGATGGTAAGTTGATACTGTGACCCATAGACATTTATCTGCTTATAAATGTCATAAATACATCAGGAGTCAAGTAAGTCAACAACTCAAATCAATACCAAGTAGTTAAGAAAGAACGAAACATTCAATAGTAAACAAAAAGTGCATCACTTATAGTGCTTTTGTCAAAAAACATTGGTCTAGTTTCCATTGAAATGATGCCACGGTCAAGTGTTTCACAGAATTACAAATATGAGGTGACAGAAAACGTGCTAAGTGCTTTTGTATGCTATTAGGGAAAGCCTTTTAAGGTGTAATAACGATTTGCATAACATTAGGGCGGATGGCTTCGTGTGACAAATCGAAATGCAGCACACTTGCTTTAGTTTTTAAGGCTAAACACTTGGTAAGTGTATATAGTTAATACTATATAGTAAGTATATAGTTAATACTAGGTCTTTAGATTATAAATTACTACCAAACATTGATACTCCCATAAGTTTTAAAAAGAGTTCTATTATAAATTGCAGAAAATTAATATTGTGTGTCATATCCCCATGTATATATATACATAGTGAAATAGCCTTAGAGTAACAAATTGAAATTCAGCACATTTGTGGTTTGTTTTTTAGATTATAAATTACTACTAACTATTAATATTCCTATAGATTTAAAAATAATCTGATTATAAATTGAAGAAAATTGATATTGTATGGATAAAGACGTACTTCTTCCCATTTAAATGTGTTTTATACGTGGTAGAGCCACGCTGCAGCTATATTATGGTTGTAGCACGAATGGTTCGGCTCGAGCGGGGTAGAACTACGCTCTCACAGAATACCAGCATGAAATCGCAGTATAATACTGTGTTTCGTATGGTGAGTGTAGAGTTTTTGAAGATCCTTTTTTACTGGAAACGAGGCATTCCATCTTAGTACTCAGGGTTGACAACGCACCTGCGTTTTAATTCTCAATCGAGGATAAAACTAGATGTCTATGGGCCACAGCATCCACTTACTATTAATTGGACTATGTGAACAAAGGCCACTCCCGTAGATTTAACCATAGTTCCCACGCTTGGCAAGTGGGATGACACCGCAGTCTTTATAATTTTGAATGGTTAGGATGATGCTGCTGCCGATTGCCTGTTTCTGATTCCTGTCGCCACTTACAACACCCTCGGCGCGATATGAAGCAGTAAACGTTTTACACTACCAATTCCCTTTAAACGAGCAATTCTTGTATATATGGAATCGGAATCTTGGAAACGGCTCCAACCATTTTCATAAAAATTAGTTTCCAGGGGTTTCGGGGGCAGTAAATCGATCTAGCTAGGATTCATTTTTAGAAAATGTCGAACCCCTTTTTTAGCATTTTTTAAAAACACGAAAATTTAAATTAAACTAACTGCACTCTTGATTTTTTTTCAAATAACCAGTATAGCTTTTTCCATTATGTGGGTAAGATTAAAAAATATTATTTATATTTCATCATTATGTAATTTGTATCTAAATATAATTCCCAAAAGACACGATTTAAAAAAAAACGAGCAAAGCTCGGTCAACCAGGTACTAGTGAATAAAATACTTTAATAGACTGTCATAAAGAATGACCACCTACTCATAGCTACCACGGTGCAACTTCCAGACTTGAGTTCTCAGAAATAATGTTAAAAAGTCTCATGCTATTTATATCAGAAGTAAATGTCTGTAGCACGTTATTTTATATACGCTTATTAAATCCCAGAAGGCTATTATTAAATGACATCAGTACCATTATGGCGGCAGCGCTAGACAATGAAGTTACGGTGTTTTTGTACTTACGTATTGTTACACAATAGTTTAGCTTACTTAGTCAGTTACGTGGTCACGTGACACCGTCTGACTCAAATTAAATGGAAAAAAATAAATGTATATTATATTATAGGGGTATATTGAAGATGGTCCAAATTAAGAGTAGAACGAACCCTACGATCATGTTGAAGTTAAAAGTTAAAGTTACAGCCTATAAACGTCCCACTGCTGGGCACAGACCTCGACTTATTTTTAGAGGTTTTAAGGCAAGCAAATGTCCGTCGCGCTGCCCCAATGCGTGTTGGCAAACTTCACAGGTCTTCTAAATATTTCTCATTTCTCAAAAATTCAGGTTTCCTCACGAGTTTTTCCTTTACTCAAATCAGCAGTTATAATTACAATTAACAATTTCATTGGTACCTGCAGAGATCGAACCCGTGTTGCTCGTACTTTGAAATTTACAGCGAGTTCATAGTCCTTAGTAAGTATACGTAGGTATATGGATGTAACGAGAAGAAACGAGAGAGGTACCGCAGCATCGTGCCAGATGAGAATCTGTAGTCTCTACCCACCCCTCTGGGGTATCAGGCGTCACATTTTATGTATGTTTATGTTTATGTAATAATAATTTAACTATGCTGTCTTTTGTTCCTTAATTTCCTAAGTGACCTCTAAATACCCACTGCTGGTCATATCCAACAGTCGGCAGTCAGCAGTATCCAGAGTCCTCTCCCGTTAAAGATAAAATTTGCCTCAATCATCACGCTTGGTAAGCGGATTGACGAAGCGTATCAGTCGCCGGCCTGGATACTTTACGTCTGACGTAAATGACATAGATTTTTTATAGAATAAAGCATTGTCACCACACCTGAGAATTAAGATGGAATGCCTCACTGCTTACCATACGAAACAAAGCAGCATTACGTTGTTGCAGCTACTTTACACCGGTATTGTGAGCCAATCTATTCGATGTACAACTACAATATAAAAACAGTATGGCTCTACCATGTCCAAACGCCGGGATGATCTTATGGGCTCCGACAGTACCTTGTATACTTTTTCTATTATTCTAGTTTCTATTACACGCCGTCTTTAACAAATATTAGTATCGTCATACGGCGTATATATTTCTTATATTATGAGTCCAATATGACTTACACAACTATACTTTACCTCCCTCAACCCTACTTAATCTCAATAATAAATAACTTTTGTTGAAAATAATGGCGACAGGTTAAATTAAATAATAAGGCGTCATCCCCTATGTGTCATAAAAGGCAACAGAAGGAATTAAACCGAATATTTACAGCAGCATTTTTCATATAACATCTCAAAATAATAAAAAACTGCGTTTTCGGTTAGCACCAGATATGAATATGAGTGAGTATCTATGATAGTAGCCTATATTCAGCAGTGAAGTCTTAATAAGCTAAAGGTGGTGGCAATTGTATAATTTCGATCGAAAGAGAAATAAAGAATAATGAAACATATTTACGAGTATTTGACAAACATAAAATATTGAAAAATAAAATATATGAGGTAAATACGTGAGGTCAGTTTTCTATTTCCATTTCTAACCCAATTTTATTGCGTGGCAATGTATTATGTAAAAGGTGACTATGGTATATGCCATAAAGATATTATGACTTCACATAGATGGCGGCAAAGCCATTTCGTCTACCCAAACGTTACAATTTACAAGCTGAAGATGGAATGTAGCAACAAAGGCGCGAAATGTAGAAGTGCAATAGTCAATCAGGGTAGCGGATATCGTGATGATTGAGGAAAATCTCCTTATTTATCTTCTGTTTAGCAGTGTAATTTTACGGACTGACACGTAAGATTTGTTTATTTTACAACCTTTGACATTACATCACATATATTAAAGTTGCATTATATAAACTGCTGGATTTTTACATATATTGGCAACATTTGCCAATATTCATTACCCTAGACGAGTTGTTTGGTATAATAATGCTCGCTATGACAAGACTGTGGGGTTTGCGTTCAGCGTTCTTGAATGGATTTTCTAACAGACGTCACAGCTCGTCCGTAACGACTCACGAATGTAAGGAGTGTATACCGCGTTCAAGTGAGATGTACATTTGAAGAAAATACTGGTGCATTATTCACTACACTTCTTTTACATAATATACCAACTATAAAACAAATTGTTATTTCATTAATCTGGCAAAGACTCAAATGGAAATATTATTTTGTGGATTATATGAAAGATATTAGTATTGACATCAACTAGCGTTGATAATACGACACGGTCATCACCCCGTGTAGTGGTGTTAGGGATATTGGTGTGGTTTAACGATGGCAGTGCCTGTGTACGCAGTTGATGAAAGTTTTATTATATTCTATTTTATTTGGAGAGATTGGCATTTGAAGAAAATGCTGGCATATGTTTTTACATATGCCTAGTAATATTGCAACGAATTAGGTGTTAATTTACAGAAAAACCTTATGTTAAATATATTAAAATTTAATTACTAAGAACCAAACCACTACGCCACGTAATAAATACACCACCGTCGTTGTCGATACTACTATACGACTATTGCCTCGTTATGTGACGTATCATCGACGTTGGTGTTTCTTTCCTAGTGTAGTGGTTTAGAGCTTAGTGGTGGCATTAATAGTGTAGACAATTGATGGAGGTTTTATTATATTCCATTTTATTCAACACGCGGATCTTCTTTGGATAGCTTTGATATCATAAACAGCTGTTTGGTTTTAGATAATACAAAAGGTTTCCAGTTCCTTTCAAGGCAAAGTTTAACAAGATTAATTTGTTTAACTTGTTAATGCATTAGATAATCTTGTAAAATTTATTAAGGCTTGGATTCGAGATGGATCGTAATTTAAAAAAATAATTGAATGTAATGAAAATAATTGAATATGCCCATTAAAAAAATTACATCCTAACGACATTATGCTAGAGTTAATTTAATACATACGAGATACGAGTACGTCCTTGGAATGTCAAAAACTACAAATAATAAAAAACAAATAAATAATGGACATAACTCAAAACAAAATAAGTTTATAAAATAAAGTAAATGAGTCTGCTGTCATACAGTTATTCAAATCACCATTACAATTCTCATCCTGTCCGTACATCCTAATGTTTCACAACATAATAACTTATTGAAAATTAAAATAGGAGATGGGCAGTAACATCTTCCTGATAACGACTGAAAATAATTTTTATTTAATTGCTGTGATTATGATATGACTCACCTGTCAAACGCGGCAACTATAACAAGTATATGGGGATATTGTATGAAGCAGTATGTGGGGAAAAATCCACCACTCAATATAGACCATATTGAGTAGTGAGATTTATTGATAGAGACAAATCAAGGTAAATGAATGCATTAATTTTCAAACGTCAACATATTTCTTAAATCTTCAACCGTTTCTAAATGTGGTACCAGAGAAAAAACGGCTAAAGAAACTGCACAGGTATGTCTATTTTATCAGTTTTTAAATAAGATCAAAAGTATGACATAGATAGAGCCATACAGCAGCTACATTAAGTTGTAGCACTCAATGGGTTGGCTCGACTGGGGATGGATCACGCTCTTACAGAATACCTACGTAAAATAGTAGTTGTTGTGTTTTGTAATGAGTGAAGAGGACCGGAGAACGTTTTTCTTAGAGACGAGACATTCCATCTTGTTTCCCATGAGTGACAACGTATCTGCAGATATCTATGAGCCACAACATCCACAGACCATCGGATAGACTGTACTTATTTAAAAAATGTGGCAAATTAGTGCCTTCTTACATTCATACTCAAATTAAATTGTTAAAATAATTTAAAAAAATTTCAATAAGCATATTAAGTTGCTTGCATCTGATCAAGATATAACAAAATATATACAAAGACTACTCAATATCTAAGATCATCTGAATATACCTCAGATTATAATTAATCATAGTAAAGAAATTTTACACGTTGTTTAAAGAATTATAATTACTAAACATGACTTTAGCAACTAGTAGTCAGGAAGTTAATATAACAATATATTTTCTGAGTCGGTAAGTCAGGATTGTTATTATCAAAATCATTACGCGCTATAAAATCGTACGGTAAGCCAGCAAGCCAAGTTCGATTCTCGTCGGTACTAACGGAATAATTAATGGCAATTTATAAGTGTTGTGCTGTTTATCATGTGCACTGTGAAGGTAAGCATCGTTAGCAAATCTGAGTGGAAAAATATTTCAAGGATATGTGAAATCCGCTAACACGTCAAACCAAACTCAGTAATATCATATTGTATTTGTTAAGAAATTTCAGCCCTGAGCCTCGGAAAATACGTAAAGCAGTTTGCCTGTTGTTACCAGTAGAAAGAGCCTCCGGTTTTTTTCACTCACCCTACAGAACATAGCATCATTAAGCTGCAATATTATGTTGGTATTATGTAAAAGCGCTGTTATTTCCTGAACCTGAGTGACCTCCAACGTTGCTCAATAGTTAATTTTCCAATCAATACATATGTATAAATAATCTTGAAGTGTCTATTTTGCATGTCATTAAGACAAGAATAACCATTTATAAATTTTTGTCTGTCTATGCGGGCTAATTTTTCGGAATGGTAGAGCAATGCTAGGAGCTTTGATTATAAACAAGTACAATCAATGGCCAGGAGTAATGCTAGCTATATAATATTTTATCCAAAAAATCTGGAGTTCACTTTTTGAAAAATTGATAATTTGGTGAAATAATGGCCTTTGATGAGTATTTGAAAAATCTAGATACCACATTAATACATCCCAGGCGAAACCGGGCTGGATGCTAGTTACAACAAAAAAAACCAGCACTAGCGGAAGGTCGAACTCAATTCACACGGAATAAAGTTGTGTACTTGAAACGAAACCGTTTGCTAGTTCTTAATTATTGTTATTAGTTCACATTACGCGGTCAGACATCACGGAATAAAGTAGTGCATGATACATATTATGCAAATCTGTAGATGAATAAATTGCAATATAAATCTAATCAATAACAGGATAAAATAAACAACAAATGGTATTTATTTTGTTTGTTCTTTACTCTATGTAACTGCAGTTTTGTATAGCAACATTTATATATAAAGTTTGCTGCACAAAAGTCAATGAACTCTAAACATTCTTTGCTTTCTTTGAAATCGGAATTGTCGTCTATTAAAAAGATAAGGCAAGGATCCGCCTTCACTATCGCCTTCAATTTGTTATTATCAACCTTCACCGGGCAGCCAAAGAGTTCATTTTGTGACGTCAAAATATCCTGAACGAAAGGGATTAATACTAGATCCGTATATGTCATTGAAATTGCATGCTGTTTGAGATGCATTGTGTCCACGTCATAAGTTGATGGTTAAAATTATAGCGCCATTGCAGTAAAAATTTATGAATTAAATGAAAAAAAAGACTTTGAAAACAAAATAACCTGCTTTAAATATTTATTTATTTAAGTTGGGAATTCGTAATCAAACCGTAGTAGTATCAAACCGTAGTGTATATTACAATACAAAGTAGTCAGTTCAAGAAAATTTCAATTTTAAAATGTCTGGGAAAGTTTCTTCGTATTTTATATGCAAATTGATGACTTTTTTCAGTTTAGTTTTCAACAGAGAATCGCAAATGAGCACATGATTATGTGTTGTTTATTGTTGATTTCAGTGAGCTCGTATGGTCACCAAATATCGAGCTTTTTTGTATAGCCAGACTTTTTCGAATGGATCAAAACTATTTTGTGGTTAATTCTCAATTCCTCGGCTATGTTATAACCACTAATATGCCAATCTAGCTCGACTTCAAAAATGGCATCGACTTAATCCATATGAGGGCGACCAGAGCGAGCTGCATATTTGATATCAAAATTCCTCAAAATATCAACTTTGTGCTACTCTTACCGACACTGCATTAGATCCATAACGACATAACTTTTTTCGCGACTTGAGTCGCATTTTCTCTTTTTTTTTATAATAAAACTTCAGAATGTATCGAATTACTTCGTTAGAATCACTCCTTTTGGCGGACAGAAAAACAATTGAAAAATGGCGTGGAAGTGTTTTTTAATTTTTTTTTAATGTCCTATATGATATGTATTGATATTAAAACCAGCCAGATACAAACAGTACAAGTAAAGAGATTTTTCTCAATTTTCGTACAAACAAAATACGAAAAAACTTTTTTCCCGACCTATTATGTATAACCAAAACCAACAAATGAGTAAAGAATGAAACGTATGCTATTTCGATTAAAATATATATTTCAATACAAAATGAATCAAATATTTGCAGGCAAGAGAATAAGAATAGGAATGGAAACATTCTTCTTTTATTAAGACTTAAAGTTATAGCGTATATACGGGCACAAGCCTCATCTCATTTCTGAAAGAGTTTTAGGGCAATGAAATATCGGCAGCGCTGCCCAAATGCGTGTTAGCGAATTTCACATTTCTTTGAAATATAATTTTTTATTATTTATCAGATATGCAGGTTTCCTCACGAATTTTTCTCTATCGTGTACGTGGTAGATCAGCACTTAAATTGCAATTAATAATTTCACTGGTGCTCTGGTTATGCGCGTTCTGTGAAATTTACAGCCCCTGTGCTACCACAGCTCAAACCTTCCAGCTGCCACATTCTTTTTTTATAGAAGAGGGGGCAAACGAGTATGCGGCTCACCTGATGTTAAGTGATTACCGACGCCCATGATCAACCGCAAAACCAGGGGAATTGCAGGTGCGTTGCCAGCCCTTTAGAAAGGAGTAAGCTCTTTTCTTGAAGGTCCCCAGGTCGTATCGGTCCGGAAAAATCGCCGGTGGTAAACTATTCCACAGAGAGGTTGTACGCGGAAGAAAACTCCTTTTGAAACGTACAGTGGTGGACCGCCAAGCATCCAGGTATCGGGACGTTTGCCGCGTAGTGCGTTCACGAAATTTGGCGCTGGGATTAATCCGAACAATTCCTCAGAGCACTCTCCATGGTATATGCGAAAGAAAATGCAAAGGGATGCAACATCTCTTTGCAATGCCAGTGGATCGAGCCGATCGGAAAGCACTCGGTGGTCGACGATTCGAGCCGCTCTGCGCTGGATGCGGTCAAGTGGAAGGAGCTGGTACTGGGGAGCCCCAGCCCAGAGATGGGAACAGTATTCCTTGTGCGGCCGAACCTGCGCCTTGTAAAGTTGCAGGCGGTATGGCGGCATGAAATACTGTCCCGCTCTGCTGAGCACGCCAAGCTTTTTAAAGGCCAATTTGGCCTTCCCTTCCAAGTGACCACGAAACTACACGTCACTCAATATGTCGACGCCGAGGATTCCGATACTGGCTGAGGCAACAAGGGGAGTGCCTTGAAACTGAGGGGATACGACAAAGGGGTTCTTTTTAGCGGTTAACGCGCAAACTTGTGTCTTCTGGGGGTTAAACTGGACTAGATTAAGTCGCCCCCAATCTGAAACTCTGTTCAGCAAATACCCGACTTCAGACACAAGTTTATTCCGGCACTCGGAGACGTTTTCCCGAGAAATATTGGCTCGACCGGTGTAAAGAGCATCACCAGTGCTGTCATCTGCATAGCAATGAATGTTACGGGTTTGCAACATATCATTGATATGCAGAAGAAACAGCATTAATAGGCTTGCAATCGGAGCTTGCACCGTCAACAACGACCTTGATGCTCCGATCTGCAAGAAAGCTGATCCAATCGCACAATTTCTCGGGAAGCCCATAGGAAGGGAGCTTCGAAAGAAGCGCTTTGTGCCAAACCCGATCGAAGGCCTTCGCAATGTCCAAACTAACGGCCAATGCCTCCCCCTTGGACTCTACTGCCTCCGCCCATCTGTGAGTTAGGTAGACCAGAAGATCACCAGCTGACCGACCACGGCGAAAACCGTATTGGCGGTCACTAATCAGCTGGTGATCCTCAAGGTACCTCATGAGCTAGCAGTTTACAATGGACTCCATTGTTTTGGAGAACAAGGAGGTGATGGCGATAGGCCGGTAGTTGGACGGGTCTGAGCGGTCACCTTTTTTAGAGATCGGATGGACGAGAGCCGTCTTCCATGATTTTGGGACTACGCCTAGGGAGTAGGAGTACCGGAAAAGACGCGTTAAAACCGGTGCCAACTCTGGAGCACACGTCCTCAGCACAATTGGGGGGATTCCGTCAGGCCCACTCGACTTGTAGATGTCCAGGGAGAGGAGTACTTTGCGGACCAAGCGCTGTGTGAACTGCACTTCCGGCATGGAGCACTCACACCGCGGGATGGTCGGTGGCGTACTCCCCCGTCATCGAGAGTCGAGTTGGATGCAAAGAAAGAGCCTAGAAGATCGGCTTTCTCCTTTGCGGTATGGGCCAGTGAGTCGTCCTCCCTGTGCAGAGATGGAAGAGATGGCTGACAGAAATTCCCCTGGACAGCCTTGGCGAGAGACCAGAATGCACGGGTTCCACAAGGAAGGCGAACTAGTTTCTCGCCAATTCTGCCTATGTGCTCTGACTTTGCCTTGGCAATGACTCTGTTGAAGGACCTAGAGGAGGAATTATACTTCTTTTTTATAACGCTGGTGTTTAGATCCCGGGTCGCAGATACTGACGCAGGCTTGGTAGCACTCCTGCTTATAGTATTTTATTTTACAGGAGCGACTAACCCATGGCTGAGATTTGCCTCCAATGGGCACCACAGAGGAAGGAATAAAAAGTTCCATACTCTGAAGTACCACATCAGCGACAGAATCCGCAACAACGTTGGGATCGTCCGGCGAGAAGCAAACCCGCCCCCAAGGGTAGGATGCAAAGAAAGACCGCATCCCATCCCAATCGGCTGACCTATAGTGCCAAACACGGCGGCAGCCTGCATAATGCAACCGCGATTTCAGCGTGAGTGGCACCACACTCCGGACAAGACAATGGTCCAAGGAGCCTAAAGGGGCGTTGACGGAAATCTGATATCCGTCCGGGTGAGAGCTCAGCAGAAGGTCCAACAGGGAAGGTGCATGATCCTCCATATCTGGAATCCGCGTAGGCGAAGTAACCAGTTGTGTCAGACCATATGCCTAGGCAAAATCATGAACAGATCTCCCCGCATGATCGGTTAAACGTGAACCAAGCCATTCGGCGTGATGGGCATTATAGTCGCCGAGGATCACGATCTCTGCGGAGGGGATCTGCTGTAGCAACGAATCTGCAGCCATTTGGACGTGGTCGAAAAGTCGGTCTGTTTCGGCATTACCGCTATGGGACCTATAAAGGCACTCGTAGACGCGCGGATAGTCGTCGCTGTCTACGCGTAGCCAAAGGATGGACAGGTCCGAACCTTCAAGCCTGCCAAAGCGTCGAGAACAGATGTCCTCTCTGACGTAAACGCAAACTCCAGTCCGAGGCACAAAGGAGTTTTCCAGTTTGTACCCCGGGTAGGAGAGATATGAAATATCAGCCGGAGAGGACAGCTGCGTCTCGGTCACAAAGAGCAGAGCCGGCCTCGCTGTCTCGAGATGGTAGTGGACGGCGTTTAGGTTAGAGTGAAGTCCCCTGATATTGCAGAAATTCACGGACAGCGTGGCAGGGGTCGCCTTAGTCTTGTTGCTCCGTTTGCCCAGAGCAGTTGTAGTCTTGAGCGGAATTTTGCCCCCCCCCCCCTCCCAGAATACGCAGGGCAGCCTGAGCACCCACGCTCAGAAGTGGAGAAACATGGTCGTGGATGCTCAGCGAGGGATTCTCCAGGGGTGCTGTTACTCTCCTGGGGTAGTCTATCATTTAATTCCGCTACCATGTTGATGGGGGGGGGGGGGGATTTGGGCCTCTGGCCACCTGCACTCACTAGACGAAAAGCGAAAGAAGAGCTTCCATTTCACGCCGGTATTCTGTGAGGTCGTGGTACCACCCCGGTTTGAGCCGGCCCATACGTGCAACAGCAAAGCTGCCGCATGGCTCTACCACTGTTAAATATTCTTATTATTTACTGCAGTGCGCTTTTCTTTTTAATAAGAAATTAATTACTTCACTTTTCGACATCCAAATATTACTGCCGACATTATTTTAATGCAAAAACTACAACTATAAATTTTAGCGGAACTTAATCGTATCGGAATAATGTTAAGGATATGTTTTGTTTTGTTTTTAAGGCGAATGTTAAGGCGAGTGCACAACCTCTGAGCCGCAACGACTTCTTATTGTACATATGTGACAATCATATCTCAATGCCAACCCCACAATCAGTATAATGAGACGCCTATTAATTCTCACACGCTACGTGGCCCGCGCGTTGTCGGACACTGAGGACATTCCCACACGGTGCGATTTCGCAATCGTAACGTGACGACGTTTTCGTGACGACTTCTGATGCTACTGAGTTTGCTTCGTATCATTGTCTATCTTATTTGTTATTCTCAATTAACAACCGCGTAACTGGCCGGTTTTTGCAAAAATAGCTTTTATAGAAATAAGTAAACGACAATACACACCTGATGGTAAGTGGATGCTGTGGCCTTTAGAAACTACATGTATCTTCGATTTTGATTTTGATCAAAGTACAGATACGTTGTCATCCCTTTCTCATTGCCTGTACTAGTAATTATACTAGCTCTGTTACAAATTGGAATATAGCTGTGGAACAAAGAGTGGGACACCTTCCGAGAAAATTTTTTTGTTAGTTCTTATTGAATTTTGACTTTGCATCTCAGCTGATTTTACGAGTTTCACACTCATTATAGGATAAATTTAAAAAGAAAATTATAATATATCTAAATATTATATTTAATTAAATCCATTTACCATATTATAGGCGAATTATATGACGACCCTTGACAGTGCTATTTCAACCATTTAAAAATACGACATATTTTTGTCAATGTGTACATACAAATGCAAAACTGTTACAGATAAAAAAGTATTGAAGTTAATACAAATATAAGATATCGATCGCTAATGTAAAGATCACTTTTTATATTTGTATAACCTTTACATACAAACCACAATGCTAAGCTTTGTGCTAATTGAAGACCGTACGGAACCCGATCTTGGCCTTTTGTATACAACTAACGATTTACCGCTCTAGCTGCCATCTATATCTTGACGTCTACGGTACAAAGTTAAGAATCGTTTGAAAACGTATTTATGAGTCCAAAAATGTTTAGGTAGTTCGAATGCATCTTCAAATTGCTGAACAAAGATATTACTGTTTCACGCGTTGAAGTCTTTTCATCAATCAATTTACTGATTTTAAAGTTCTTGCTGGATGCTTGAACTTGAACTAGTTTAAGCACAGTAACAATTTTCTTCATTAACAACACCAAATTATATCATAGAAAACAAGTGATGTAATGAACATCGTTGGGCTAATAGCTCTACGTAGCGTGTAGTGACAGCATAACGTAGTATAAGAGACCCCAAATTAATTAAAATATATTTTATTGATTGGATATGATATTTATTGTGAATAATTTCAGGAAATTTTGTTAAAACAGGAAGGAGTTCAGTAGAACATAATTCAATAACTAGACGGCTCCATATCTCAATGGCTTAGAACTGAGTTAAGAATTCTAGGGCTGCGGATTCGAATCCCCCACGAAACGAGTAGTTGTATGGCCTACAAATAATAATTCCGGGTCAGGATATTTGACTTTATTCTATTATTTCTTAAGTTCAAATACTACAATGTTCGTTCTTTTTACCTTTCCGTTATGAAAATCAATGATTATCAAAAAATAGAGAAGTTATTGTTTTCACTCCGGTTTTTGTAAAATCGAGTCTTCATATATATATATATATATATATATATATATATGTATATATATATGTGTGTGTGTGAGTGTGTCAAGTATGTTGTGTGTGATACCCCTGTGTATGAGTCTATAATCTTGACTCTTTTACTCAAAATACGAAGTCGATTGCCGTGAACTGTATCAAAATCGGTTAATTCGTTCGAGAAATGTCGTTGACGAAAGAAATCTCGAAAAAGTGTTTTTTCAAAATGCATCACATTTTTTTTGTATTAGACTTTTTTGTTGAGCTATAAATATTGCGTTAATAGCCGTAAACCACATGAAAATCAGTAGATTGGTTTGTGAAATATTCAATTAAAAAAAAAATTAAAAACTTCATCATCATTATCATCATTACAGCCCTTCACAAGTCCACTGCTGAACATAGGCCTCTCCCAAGTAATGCCACAAAGCACGGTCCTGACCCACCTGCATCCATCGACTTCCTGCATGTCTTACCAGGTCGTCACTCCATCTAGTGGGGGGTCGCCCTACACTACGCCTACCGGTACGAGGCTGCCAATCGAGAATCTTTATTGCAACTGCAACTGCAACTGTACAACAAAAAAAACTGCGGTTGCCAATCTGCTCGCCAAGCGTGGCAACTATGGCAATAAACAATGTAAAACTTGGTTCTCCAAAATTATGACTATACTAGCTCTTCGATATCAAAAACGTCATAATAAGTGGAATTTGTAGCGCTTTGATATTGATATCAGCGGGAAGTTCCAGGGATGGCCTGCAGTTTCAACCAATACTTTTCCCAGAATTATTTAAAATTGACTATGTATTGTTGTAATAGGTTTCTTATAGCTTTTTGTCATTCAAAACAAGCCCAAGGGTAAACAGAAATGTGTAAATTCCATAATAAATACGAATCTAACGACACCCTATATCCTAAAATCTATCAAGCTGTTTAGGCTATAGAGCGGCTCAAATAAATAGGCACAGACAAATATATAAAAATGAGATACGAGTGGAAGGCAGTGCAGGCACAATTAGAAAAAATGAAATATAAGGGTTTCTAACATAACTTTTAGTCCTAAAAACACAAACAGGCGCATCAATTTTTCATTCACCAATATAAAAGAAATTACGATGACTTGACAACTTAAGTTATTTAATAACAAATAGATGTGTTTGAATTATTCTTTACAATATTGGCATGCTGGCGGGAACGTTGAGCATTATGTTAAGAACTTGGTTCATTCACTCAGTGTTCATTGAAATCAGATTGAAAGAAATAAGAATAAAGTGAAAAACCTCAAACGACAGCAGTGTCACGGCCGTGAGAAACTAAAACACAAACAAGGTGAAGGCGTATAAATGTAGCTTATAAATAATATTAACAATATTTTTATGACATTTCTTTAATAGTAATGTTTTACAGAGCTAGTTGCGGTCACGGCGGCCATTAGCATTTTTACTATCTTTCCTTGTATGTTGTTAATAAGAAACTGTTTTACAGGTTCATGATGAAGGTTCTGCTTTGGAAACGCTGTAGCCAATACCATGATCTTGCCTATATCTGCCAATTCAGCAGAGCACACACTTTTGTGTTCCAATTTAAAGGGTAGAGCTAGTCAGATTACAAGCTATAAGGCAACACAGGCTCTGCAGAGAAGGAATCGTAAGGAAACGATATCTGAGTAATAATAATATTTCAAAGAAGATCTCCTCTAGACCGAATTTCGATCATGGCGGCACGCAGGGCAATATTATAGTGCTCAAGTGCAAATACAAGGCACTACCTAAACTCTCTCTCTCATAGTCTGATGAGACGTTTAACCGACAAGACCGGCAAGAGATCAGGCGCAAGGCCAAGGGGTTTACGTGCTTTCCGAGGCACTGGGGTGAAACACAATCCAACTTCGTGACTTCAGGCTCCGGGCTATGTAATTAAAAGCAAATTGTATCTACTTTTTTCTGTTGTGTTTACGTCCATCCGACCATTCATTACAGCCTATAAAAGTCTACTGCTGAACAAAGGTTTCGCCCATAGTCATATTATTTTGAGTTGTTATCAGGAAGATGATGCAGTCCATCACCTGTTTCGATTCCCCTCTGTCGCTTGTTACGATACACATTGGACATTATACAGTAGTGGATATTCTTCGACCGCCACTACACGGCACGATAGCATAGCATGCTAATGTGCCTCGTAGATTAGCATGGCCCCTGCGAATATATAGTAAGTAATAGTGGACTATTATTGGCTGAAGACGATAATAATCTTGTGTGACTTATAAGACAACACAACGTGGGTGTAAGGTTCCATTGAGCAAATTTTATGAATGAACAAATTGTATCTACAGGCTGCAAAAACTGTTTGCACTCGCCATTAACATGATGTTGTAAATTTGTTCTAAATATTAACAATGTCACGCGGTCTAGGTCACACGCTGTTGATGTGAAATTGTAAGGAGCTACATTTTTTGGTGAGGGCCGGACTAAAAATCAATACGTACTGAGACTGGTCTATTTAATGGTTATGCATAAAAAATATTATTTGTTATTCTTGCTTTCTTATTATAAGTTTTTGTTTAATGCTATATTTCTTATTCTGTTGTTTTTATGATACACTCTGTAAATTATTCTATATACTTATTAAGTAGCAACTCAACCACGAATAAAAGTAATTTCTTCCTTTTTTTCATTTAGGACAAATATTTAATAACGGTTTTTAATACTAAATATAAATGTTGCAAGTTTTAAAATTAATGAATTTTACCGTAATATCCTTTAATTATAACCCTAAAGGTAGTGATATTTAGTGCCCATTGGTATACAGCTTGGTTATGGTTTAAGAGAATTCATTCCACCCCATTTCATCGCGTGAATCTCGTAAGTGGGGGAAATGCCAGAAAAGTCTTATATCTTTCGAGAGATGACTGAGAACAACGTCAAAGATGCGAGACGTCTTGTTCAGCGATCGTCAATTTATCTGCCAAGGTTTACGATTAATTTCTCGTTTCCTGTAAACATTTCTCCGGTTTTCTTCACTCACCATTCTACTGGACCATTAATTTGCTACTTCACGCTGGTATCATGTGAGAGCGTGGCACTTACCGTGCCGTGTAGTGGCGGTTAAAAATATCCACTACCCCATATGTTCCCGTGGGTGGTGATTCATACAGGTTTACGCATCAACCTCGGCACATCCCGATGAGAAGGTGAAGGAAATGTATGTGGATATATTTCTAGAGCCATGTATTCCTCCAAAACCCACTATACGGTGTTAATGGGAAACTTCAACGCAAACTAGGCACAAGAGAGAACGGTGAACAGAAAGTAGGGCAATTTAGAATAGAGTAACTGAACCCAAGAGGCCAGCAGCTGGCCGATTTCATGGAGAAAGTAAGACTCTTTATGATGAACTCTTTCTTTCAGAAGCGGTTCACACACACAAAAAATGAGATGGGCTTCAGACGGCAACTGATCTGTAATGTCTCAGTGATCGCAAGTATGAAAACTGGCAGCAATCACTGAATGGTTAGAGGCACACTGAAACTAAACATTAAGTTGGAGAGGTCTCGTCTAATGAAGTCAACGCTTCGTCCACCTCGTGCTCTGATACAAAGACCCGAAACCTTTTAGTTCGAATTACGAAACCGTTTCCAGTGCCTAGAAATCTGCAATGCACTGGATGATATGAATGATAAGCTAGTGAAAACGATCATGCGGTCGAAGCTAAGGTCTGCAAGACCCGCCGCGGAAGAACAAAATTATTCACCGATCACACTCTTTATAGTTAGACGGGAAATGAAGCTTCAGTCTTCAACAGATTTGATTGCATACAGGTTATTGAACTGACGTTCAATCATATTGATCGCCAAATGCATGCGGCGGGACTTATGCAACTTCAATACAGCTTCAATGCAGCGTTTATAAAAATCGATAGAGCGAAACCAGGGTTCCAAAGTCTTTGCCAGAGATCTATCTGCCAGAAAGAGCCAACTGTCGGAGCTGCAGTCTGAATGTTTTTTTTAAATATTAGTAATCCTATTAATTAACATTACTAATATTCCTTTTAACCACTCCTGGTAAGCTGAAAATGCTTGTGTTAGGAGTGGTTCACGACAGTAGTCGAACGGTGGATTCGAACCCACGACCTTTTGAGTTCGCAGTCCGCGCCCTGCCATTAGGCTACTGTCGCTTTTAAATGTGGCAGCATCATTTCCGGAACACCTGAGATTTTAAGTGTGTTTGAGAGTTTCTATTAGTAGCTGTACACATTATCGTTGGAGCCACACGCAAGTATGAGTATCGACCCAAGAGCAAGTCTTATCCGACACTATTTCGATGATACCCCGGACGTCACTCTGTGCGAGATTAGAATGGCTCTCCAGCTCCTTACAATCAGCAAGGCCCCTGGTGGGGATGCAATTACAGCGGAGCTTCTGAAGGAGGGTGGAAAATCGGTACTTTAAGTCCTTCAAAAAATCTTTAATTCCGTCCTCCACGGTGAAACTACTCCGGAGACGTGGAGCAAAAGTGTGGTGGTCTTGTTCTTCAAAAAAGGCGACAAGGCTCTCTTGAAGAACTACAGACCGATTTTCCTTCGGAACCACATCTACATGCTGTTTTCGAGAGTCATCACTTATCGTCACCCAGACTCGACGACTTCCAGCCTCCCGAACAAGCTAGTTTCTGAAAAGGCTTCAATAACAGACCACATACGTAACCTGCGGCAGATTGTACAGAAAACCAAAGAGTACAATCTGCCTCTTTGCTTTGCGTATGTGGACTATGAGAAAGCCTTTGATTCCGTCAAAATTTGGGCGTTATTTCAGTCCTTTCAGCGGTGCCAAATTGACTGTCGGTATATCGAACTGCTGAATTGTTTGAACTGTAGGGCTGCGATGGCTATCCGAGTACAGAACCGGAGTACGAAACCTATCCAACTGCATAGAGGTGCAAAACAGGGTGACGTTATATCCCCGAAAGTCTTCACCGCTGCATTGGAAGACGTTTTCAAGCTACTGAACTGGGAAGAATACGGTATTTACATCAATGGCGAATACATTTTTCACTTTTGATTTGCCGACGATATAATCCTTATAGCAGAATCGCTGGGAGACCTAAGCACTATTCTCAATGACCCCAATAGTGCCTTCTAACGGATAGGTCTTAAGATTAACATGGACTAAACAAAGATCATGTTTAATGTCCATGTCACACCTATGCTGGTAGTTGTTGGGAGCACTAAGCTTGAAGTTGTTGACGAGTACTTTTACCTGGGCCAAATAGTCTAACTAGGTAAGTCCAACTTCGACCAAGAGGTCAATCGACGGATTTAACTCGACTGGGCATCGTTCGGAAAATTACGACACATCTTCTCCTCAGGTATACCTGAAAACGAGATTGTACAACCAGTGCGTGGCAGTGATGACAGAAAGCACGTTCAAGGTCGCTCAGTGGGCTATAGAGAGGGTTATGCTCGAGGTTTTTCTGCGTGATAAACTTAGAATATCCGCTTTAGAACCAGAGTGACCAACATAGCCCGAAGGGTCAGCTGAAGTAGCAATGGGCCGCCCATATAACTCGAAGAACTGACAACCGATGGGGAAAAAAGGTTCTCGAGTGGCAACCTCGTACCGGTAGGCGTAGTGTAGGGTGACCCCCCCACTTCATGGACATGGGAAGCTTATGTTCAGCAGTGGAATTGTGAAAAATTGTGATGATGATGATGATGAATGGTGTGGTCGTTCCCCGGTCAAATCGATACATTCGTGCTACACCCATAATATAAAGACTGGCTCCGCTGCACCTGTACAAAATTTGTCAATAATACTATCCTAACGTTAGTCAATTCATCGTCATTGTTGGCAATTAGGGTTTCTCTTTCAGATTTCCGGAAGTGGGAATTTTCGAGAAGTTTGCCTTTATTCAAGACTCGAGAGTACTCTTGTCTTGATTGACAAATACTACTTAGTCACTAGAAATTTATCGTGATTTTGGAATAGTAGTACCGGTAATCGTTAAATAAATAAATTAAACAAAATATACTAGTAATCATCCTACATTACCAGTATTTTTTATTTTATTTATTTCGAAAATGTTTAGGTTATTATTTCAATTCTTTATGTGATTATTATTTAAAATAGTTTTTTTCTGTTTTTGTGATCAAAGTTCTACTTAGTTAATGGAAAGAAATTTTTTAGTTGATTGTATTGTTAAAATGTTTCTTTGTTCTGTGATGATGTATGTAATTAAATTTAATTTAAGAAAGAATCTAGTTGATTATTATTAAAATATTAACTTTTTTGCTGAGATTAAATTTCTACTTAGATAAAGGACAAATATATGTGTATGGATATGAGTGTAACATTAATTCCAAGATTGTTTTTATAGAGGTACTTTACATCATATTTACATACTATTATTTTATCAAACAAAATATAGTGGTATTAATATTAGCTAAGCTTCATAATTAACGTTTTATTCAAAATAGTAAATAATAACCTAAACAATACTGAATAATTACTATACTCGTACTATACTATACTAGACAATTATAACAATTCTTCCCTATAAATATATATGTATATACGTCTAGAGGTCAATACCCTTTATCCGATTGTTACTTTTTGTTTTCTTTTTCTACACATGGAGTATAGATAATATATGTTTTCCTATATTATCTTTACTCAATACGTAACTAAAAAAATAGAGCTTTGCTTCCTCCTCAGTATAAAAAAACTAACGAATGAATAACTATTTTCCGATGTACTCCAATACACACTGTACATACAACAATTAATGTTATTAAATTTTAAGAAGATGTAAATTCTCAGGATACGAAATAGTGAATTTATTTATTTAATGTTAACCAAGTATAATATATTACTGTATACTGTATTTTATTCCATTCTACATGAAAGTTTTCAGCTTCCAGCAACATTTCTGCATTGGAGGTCTAAGTTAATTAACATCTAGACAATGTCCTTCTCACGCATTAGTACGTGCTCACACCTCAAATCACGTAAAAGCTTTTTGGGTTTTTTACGCATATTTACAAATTGATTGTTAAATATTTTCTTATAATACAACTTTTTTGATACAACACCAAGGTTTATTTAAGACAAAATAATTGAATGTTTTTAGGATCTTTAGAAAAATAGTAATGTTTTCTGCGAATAAATCTAATTTTCTTTTATCTCTGCCCAGCATATAAAGGAAACATACTGGGTAAAGGATACAATACCAAGCAGGATGTCAAGTCGAGTTTTTAAAATAGAATAAGGATTACAGACGAGCTCATGGTCTACCTCATGATAAACGGATGTTGTGACACATTCACATCTACATCTATCCTCGAATAAGATTAAGGTAAAATGCTTCGTTCCATGGAAAATCTCTCACAAATCTGATTTTCTACACTCCCCATACAAAACACAGTAGCTTTAAGCCAATGTTTTACGTTGTTATTCTTTGAGAGCGTGGTCCTTCCTCGGTCGAGCTGACCCATTCGTGCTACAACCACAATGTAGCTGCAGCGTGGCTCTACCACGTATAGCATATAAAGATCCGTTGGTTTTTTTGGATAAACCTCATAACCATCTTAAAGCGCCATACAATACTCTTTTGGTCAGTCAAATTGTACAGAAGTACTACATACAGTATGATTTAATGACCTGAACACAATAACATACAAAGAGAAGCCTTGATGTAATGAATTATCTCATTGTTCCATGCTCTCAGGCCTTATAGGTCACAAGCTCCTACTGAACGTTGACAATAAAACGTGGTCGAGGACTCTTTAGTTCCGCCATTTTGTTGCGGACGCCATATTGGTCAACCATTTTATGTCACTTTGTTATTGATAAATCATGTGTAACGTGCATAATGTAAAGAGAATTAGATTTCAAATTTGCAAAAAAAAAACTTAATGTGTTTATATTAAAGTATAAAAATCTTATAATATAGGATTTAGATACATTGGCAGTAATTTTAATTATCGTTATAGGCACAAGTATTCATATTGCACTGTTGAAATATCAATTAATTTGGAACTACCAATAGATTACAGATCTTGCTGATATTCATTAATTACATCTTATCGAAAGACTAAATATAGTTTAGGGCTCCTCCTTAAATTAGCCATATCTGCCACGCTTTGCAAGCGGTTTGGAAATCACAGTTTTCTCATTATTTTGAAATCGTTGTCGGCAACATGAAATTACAGCACTTAATCTTTTCTTGTAATTGAATCTTGAGATCATCAACGGAACAATATATTATAATCTTATTACGTTCCGTGCGTGATCACTGATCACAAGATTTAATTAGACCATATTACAACAAACGATAAAATAATTAGGTAAAAAACTTTTGGAAATTTAATATTGTACGTATTATAAAAATAACTTCTTTTTTTAAATTGTTGGCTTAATACGTGTTTGTATACTATAATATTTTTCAGATCCTTAAATCTTGTTTTAGTGCAATAAACGAGATATTAATCTTTGATAGATAACACAATTATACACAACTGCTGTTTTCTCAGCTAACATGTACCTAGGTAAGATTCTTTGTGAAAATTTTCTCAAGTAAAATAATTTTAATTATGTACACATATATTAAGATATCCATTTTTGTTAACGTTGAGTGAGAAACTTTATTATAATAGAGGTCTTAAATTATATTATTAAAACATAAGCACTTGAAAGTATATGCAATATGTCGATCGTTTCGACCTAGATATCGACCCTAGATACCCGCTACCTCCAGTAACCTAGCTCCATTAACATAGACCTTCCGCTATAGATCGACACTTCATTCTCCTCAGTGTTGTATTACTCGTCAGTCAGGGAGACCGGAGCCCTAATCCTACCTTCCGTTAGCGGTGGATAATCATCAAATGATACGTGTCACTTACACAGATAATCACCGAAACCCGGTTGCCCAGTTTATGCATGGCACAAGCTGCTCCCTAGATCTGGGAAACCAGGTGCTCAAATAGTCCTTCGAGGCCTTGTGATCGCCTTTACTTGCTTGATCTCAAACACTTTTATACGATGCACAAGTACAGTGATCCCATACTTGAGAATTATGGAACCATTGCTATTCGATCTTATGGGGCACTATCATAAAATGAAAGTCATGGATCAATCAAGTCTTTCTCGGATGAGAATGTACACGCATGGTCAGATTTAATGTTTACAGCCCACCAGTTATTAAAACATTAACGATCAGGAAACTATAAAGCTAAGGAAGCCTACCTGCCTTATCTTGGAATTCAAGTCCAAACTTTATTTAGAGACTTGTTCGTGCATATCAAAGTCTCCAAATTTAAAAATGCTGTATTATAAGGTCGTTAAAAATAAACCTGGAAGAATAAATCCTAAAAGTGTCTATTTATAATATAAGGTATAAAAACGTGTAAGAGCCACACTAATGAGTCGGTTCGGCGAGGAAGAACCAGATTTTCTAAGAATCAATTTCTTAAACCAGCCTCAAATACTAACTAGCATTATGACTTCGTTTAGTGTAAGAAAAAATAAAGAAAAAATTCTATTGGTTAACTGGTAGATACCAATCATAATAATCATCATCATCATTACAGCCCTTCACAATTTACTACTAAACATGGGCCTGCCCCAAGAAATGCTGCAAAACACGGTGCTAAGCTACCCGCATTTATCGGCTTCCTGCATATTTTACCAGCTCGTTAATCGTGTGGGTTATTCGTTTTATTACTAGGTAATCAAATCAACCCACTATCTAATGGGTGCCAACCAACCCTCGTATACTCGTATATCTATCTATATAATCTATCGAGGAGCCTAGCATATCACAACCAAAATGGACGTGTTTTTACGATCTACTTGCGTATTACACCAAGCCATATATCAAGTGGAAAGCTTCCGGGTAAAGTTTCCCACATATCTCGCAACGAACAATGCTCGACAGATCTCTACGGATAGCAGTGTTTCCACACAGGTCCCCAGACTTGCGTCTTTCTGTTTCTTTTTTTAATATTATTTTGTCATTTAGAGGTCTTAAAAATGCATGAAATCATTTGACTTCACTTAACTTCCAAATTACGTCATTAAGTAAGCTGAATAAAATGAAGCTAATATCTAGTGATTTAAAACCCAAAATTACCTTATTTTTCGAAATCACCGTCACGGTTTTGATTATGAATTAAGATTATATCTTGCGTTGATTTTTAATTTGATTTACTCACAATAACCAATGCATTGGACATTGCATTTCTGCGAGTGACTGTTTCTAATATTTGGATTTATTTTATTTACCGAGCAGTTTGTGCACATTTTATGTTCCAAAACATATAATGTAAACATCAGTTATTTATGCTACTGTACAAATATTTATAGCAATTATCTTAAATCAACGTCTTTCTTATATGCTGCACGAAGAAAATACTCGAAGATGAATGTTTGTGTTTGGTTGACTACTGTGATTTTGAACACAAGTCCCACGACTCAGTCAGGTATACTCCGAAAAAAAAAACCATGTGGTCGTACAACTACAAACCAAATATACAAAACCTGATAATGAAGTTACATTGGTTCAACCTAGAGTTCCAATTAACCGTTAGATCGAATAAACATGATATGAAAAATAAAATACTGCACGTAAACACAAACGTCAAGCTCTTAAAGAACAAAACGCAATTTTCTCAGGACTAACGTCGTCAGTTAATTGTTGGTACTTTTGTTTATTGTGTTCATTGTTTATTTGATAAACATCTAGAATACTCGGAGATGTTAAGTTGTTTTAAAATAAAATAAAAATGCAGTAAATATTTAAAATAATAAGAGGAAGTCTATTATATACCACATTAAACACACAAAAAGAATATAAAAAATTGAATGAATACTTATTCATTTTTGAGAGTATTTTGGAGTAGTAAAACCGTTTTTTAAATGTCTTAAATAATACGCAAGTTTGCAGGTTTTCTATCGACTGATGAGTTTTTTTAATTAGTTTCCATTTTCTGGACTACTCTTTTTGTACACCAACAAACCCCATTCGAGTAGTTCGTTAAGCACAACGTTACAAAATACTCTGAAATTTAACTTCCAATTTAACCGTGTATAATATTCAATGCCCCTTAACCGTTGGTACCGTAAGAGGTAACAGAGGGAAACAAAGTGACGGGCAGAAGCATCATCCTGATAACAGCTGATTAAAAAAAACTGCAGCTATCACCCTGCTTGTCATGCGTTGCAATTATGGCAAATGAAATTGTCTTGTAAGGCAATCTATAGGCAAGAACTTTGTCTGATTTATAATAAATGAATGAAATGAGATGAAGGCATGTTGCAGCTACGTATCAAGAATGGACTGGCTCGTTCGGGTAAGGACCACTTTCACACAGTAAGTATACAAGAAAGTATACAAAACCAGGGAACCTTTTACTGAAAATGAGGAATTTTATCTTAGTACTCAGGGGTAACAATGCATCTAAATTTTTACTTTTAATCGAGGATAGGTGTCTAAGGGCCACAACATAAAAATATCCTTACCCAGTCAAATTGACCGATTCGTGCTATAACAACAAAATGTAGCTGCGGCATGGCTCTACCACATTATGAAAAGCTTTATTATGAAGTTAATTTAATAAAGAAGTTAACGTAAAATTCAGTTTTAATGGATACTAGCCACCTGCGCAAGCACAGGTGCTCTCTTTAATTTCTATTTCCTAACTCTCATAATCAGATGGAACTGTAATCCAACACGACCGGTGAGAGATAACGTGCAAGACTAACGGCTTTACGTGCCTCTGAGGCAGGGGTATGAAACAACGCCAAGTTCCTGACTCTGGGCTGCTAATGAGAATTTCTTAACAGAAAAACCCAATATCTGATTTCGGCTCAACCCGGGATTTGAACCCGGGATCTCATGATCAGCAAGCACACTACGAGTAACGAGGAGGTAAAAAGTTGAAATAGAGTACTTAGTATTTAAACATTAAAAACTTTAATACAAGATTATTACATTCGAAATCAAAATCGTATAAATCGCGAACTATGAATTGACGCGCCCTAGGAACATTAGTATACACAAATCATTGAGGTCACAGTAGGCCATAATTAAAATAGCATGTAATAGACAATAAGAAATGATTCTCTACTTACGGCGGCATGCTGAGTTGCATCATTGACGTTAGTTTCGAAATTCCACTGTGCAGCGACGTTATTTGTACACTCCTTCGAAGCCTGTTCATCGGCGTTAGCTAAAAAGTCTCTTACTTGCTGCAAATTAACACGTTGAAACCTATCATCGATGCTGTTAATATTCCCATCTCGGTTAAAATCGTACGGATTCGCTCCGACGTAATTTGGGTCATTTCGTGGAAAATTTGGGTCATTACGTCTAAAGTTTGAGTCACTGTTAATATCTATCCGATCATCACGATAAATGTTGTCATAGGGCCTAAATGTCGAACTTGGATTGCGTCCATTTTCAAAACCTACACTTGGATATCCGTTGTTGCTTATATCTGGGTTGATTCCGCTATTAAATGTCGTTGAGGACACTGGATATCCTCCTGCAGTGCTCGAGCTAATTGGTCTTGCAGTGCTGTATTGAAAATTTCTATTCTGAATGTCGTATTGATTCCCTTGACTACTAATTGAAGGGGTGCTAGACAGAAGTCCATAGCCTCCGTAAGGGTTGCGCTGAGTACTAGAAATTTCGGGCAGCGGAGGCAAATCCAACTGAGGATTAGCGTAACATAGATAAGGCAATAACACAAGATAGAACCATGTCCTGATAGTTTTTCTTTCGTTAGCACAGGCCATTTTATCTGGACAGAAATTAGAGTTGCTTGGAACACGGTTTTTAATGCGTGATTGGTGCAACCAGTGGTCCGTGGTGTTTGGTTGCGTCCGCGTCAAGAACTGCGGTAGGTTTTGCTTTAACTCTGAACTCGAAGCGTGTGAATCGCATTGTCTACTTATCTGTACAGTTGGCCTCATGATTATACTGCGTAATTCTGTGATTTAATGCTCACTAATGTAAACTTTTAACTGTACACTAAAACACTTAAAACTTAATTATACGATATAATATTCATTGACACAATTTAATAATATAAGTGGATAAAAGAATATTTTTGTAGATTTTAATATTCAATTATTGTAAAATGTAGTTATTCTGTATGATTTCATTAAATTATTTTATTATAATATTCTATTATAATTAAATGAGTTTATTATATCATTAAAATAAGTAAACATATCAACAAATTTTATTATTCATAACAATCTGAGTTTATATATTACACCCTATAAAAGCCCACTGCTGAATATAGGTCTCTCCCATAAATTACCTCATAGGTTCCCTCTCAACCGTACCGTAGCTGCTACTTACGGAGAAGGTTGACTGCAGTTTTCTATTATTTTTAGTTGTAGTAAGAAGATTGCCCATCTCCTGTTTCAAATTCTCTCTGTCGCATCCTACGACACCCACGGGACGATATGGGGTGCTGGATATTCTTACACTGCTACTACCGGGCTAAATAATGTACAGACCCGTACCATTATGGAAATAAGTAAAAAAATTAAGTTATTCATAATTTAATATTTCTGCTCATAAAATAAATACTGTGAGTAGGACTCGAGCCCTGGTTTTCTACGGAATCCCCTCTATACACATAATGAAGTTTATACTAAAAACTCAGTTATGTGTGTAAACTGTTCATCTCATCAATAATTTTTTGGATTTCTTCCTTGCCTTTTACCAATTTTTAGAATTCTGGCCTAGAACGGGAAGTGCCCTATAGATTTTTATAAGTGAAAGCTCGAGTATTATATATAATCTATATAATTATATAAGATTATGTCACATAATATAAATATATATAGTATGTGATATAATCTTATCTTTTGGTTGTGTTAGCTTAGAAGCTTGAATTGTTTACACCTCTAAGACACAGATTCATTATTTTATATTAATTTAAATTTGATTTCCCTGCCCGTTGCTGAGACAAAGGGCATTATTAGCAGACAACACATTGATCTCCATCTTCTTCTTTACTTTATAGTTTCTCTTAATAGGATTCTGCCAATGTCAAGTCAGTCATGAGAGAGACAACAAAGTAAATTAAAAAAAAATATTACGTGGTATAGTCATGCTGCAGTTATATTAATTGTACACATGGCGTCGACCGAGACCACGCTTGGACCACGAAGGACGCACAGAATACCGGCATCAAATAGTAACTTAATGCTGCTGTGTTTCGTATGATGAGTGTAAAGAACCGGAGACCCTTTTTACTGGAAACGAGGCATTCCACCTAAGTCCATTTTGATTCGTAATCGAAGATAGATGTAGATATCTACAGGCCACAGCAATCACTTACCATCAGGTGGCCTGTGTGCTCGTTTGTCATCCTATCGTATAAAAAAATTATATTTTTGTGATCGGTTTCAAATTTTCTACAAAAAAACAACACGAACATTTATAATTATGCCGCCAAAAATTATTACCTAGTATTATGTTAAAACTTAGGAACAAATGAGGAGAACACTAGAGACAGCAGACAAGTAGCATTAGTAGGACAAGGGATGTTTTGGGTCAAAGTATGTGGTCGGTGAGACCTCAAAAAAAAAAACCCTATCTTTAATTTGGCTAGGTGTTGCGGTATGGAAAAATGACCAAAGCGAAGACGGCAAACGGTTTCACGATAGTGGAAAAACCAAGGTTTATATGCAATCACGTCCTGAACCCGAGCGTGGAATCCAAGTCAAAACAACTTTTAAGTATTTTTTGTGACAATTGTATATTAGTGTTTTACTAAAGAAGGTAGGAGAGGGATTTGATTTAGAGTGGAAGGAATTGGAGATAATAGTTTGGAGACAGCTAAGAGAGTCAGAAAGAAATATTGTATTTTCCAGGTTGTGAAATTCGGCATATAGGATTTCCTCTATAATGATAATAGATTCACCAGTAAAAACTGATAATTCTGGTGGGTTTTTTCGAACTTAAAGTTTGAAATTATTCTATATTTAGGGCTCCAAACTGCAGAATGTACACAATCTTTGCTAGAAGTCTTTGAAGCGTCTGTGTACATAACGATCCCGACTTGCCAAGTTTCTGAGATGATTTTCTTAAATTATTATTATATAAATAGTTATTAAATTATTATATAAATAGTTATTACATTATTATATAAATAAGGTACGGAAACAATAATTTGAAAATAACGAACTACATTGCATAGTAGATAATTTTTCTTTAGTCTATATTCAAGATACATATATAATAATTAACCTGTAGATTTTTCTAACATTTTGTTCAGTGATATTTTTAGAAATATCTTTAGCGTCAGCAAATTTGTAGTTAAAGAAGAATATTTTTTATAGAATATGAATGACAAACGAGCACACATCCCATCAGATAAATGAATCCTGTGGCCCATAGACGTCTACATCTATCTTCAATTAAGAATCAACATGCAGTTGCATTGTCAACTTGAAGACTAAGATCTAATGCCTCGTTTCCAATGACTTTTGTATTCAGTCTCCAGTTCACTATACAAAAAACAGCAGCTTTAGCTTTACGCTGGTACACCGTGGCTATTTTGCGGAATTACAAGTCTTTTTTATTATATACAATAAGGGTGACAAACGAGCACACAGACCACCTGATGGTAAGTTGATGCTGTGGCCGATAGACATCTACATTTATCATCGATTAAGAATCAAAACACAGATGCGTTGTCACCCCTAAGGACTAAGGTGGAATGCCTCGTTTCCAGTAAAAAAGGGTCTCCAGATCTCTATACTCACCACACGGAACATAGCAGTATTAAGTTGCTGTTTTACGCCTATATTCTGAGAAAGCGTGGTCCTTCCTCGGTCGAACCGATCTAAATACATTGTATCAAATTAGATAAACGTTAACAAGGTTTCATTTACAGACATTAACTATTAAAGTACTGTTTTAATGAATTGTTTTTAAAAACAACCATAACTGTGACTAAAGCGCAACGCAAGCGTAAATCTTGACATTGTAAACTGATTTCATCGCGATCTGATAGAGGCAGATACGACAATTACATAGCAATTACCGCGTGGTGAATCAGAGATAATATCTTGTGTCCTTGGTGTGATAAACATTGTATTTAGGTTTAGTTTAATTGATTATATCCAATCTATACGTAGAGTAAATACTTTACAGCATTTAAATATATTAGAATAAACACAAAATTTTATTTAAATAAGTAGGGAAACCGTCCTAGCTTTGCCTAGGTTTGTAGCGATAATTTTGGTTCAATCCACGCAGAATGAGCTTACCGTACCTTGATGACTCGCAGTGGTATCATACCCGTCTAGGAAATGATTACAGACTGCAGACTTCCCATCTGTTACTATACCTAGATGAGAACAGTAAAGAATAAGAAGGAAGATTTTCGATGAGGCCTTTTTTTTCCTCTGTCAGTATATAGTTATGGACATCGAGTTCTCCCATTGTAGGAAGTCTTTACCATAATAACCACGCTCGAGAAACGGATTGGGATCGCAGTATTTGAGGGTCCGCGCCATTGACGTACTTTCCAATGTAAGTGTAATTATTTTACATTAAATTGTATCGATACGTAATTTAACGGATGCTACAAGACTACTTGTCTATTTTCCAAAGTCCATTATTTGAGATGGGGTGATTTATTACCCATTATGTCGCATGTCTTAGCAAGATAATTTTTTTAACGTGGTTGATTCACGTTTCATCGTATTATGGCTGCAGTACGACTACGGTGCTACCGCAGAATAAACACGCTTGCACAGTAAACCAGTGTGAAATAGTAGCACTTTCGTTATGCAAAACACTGCTGTGTTTCCTCCTCTCATTTGTAAGAGGGATTGTTGACAGACTTTACATATCTTTGAAATATTTGAGTAATGTGTGAAAATATATATTCAGCAACATTTACTTGTATTAACATTTTTCGAAAACATTTCTTTTCTAAAGTCTTTAGACGGCTCCGTGACGCAGTGGCATAGCAATGAGTGACAGTGCTAACAGTCAAGGGTTCGAATCCAACGCGGGCCAACAAGTCTTTTTATAGCCTACAAGTAATTGTTCCGGGTCTTGATGTTTGTTCTTGTGAAATTTATGTTTGTAAACTGCCCCCACGATACAGGAGAAAATCCTAGTGTGGAAGGAACGTTTTTTTAAAGAAGAAAAGCGTATTACTAAAACTGATTCTTATACAAAAATTTAATAATAATAATAATAATTTTTATTACTATAATATATATATATATATATATATATATATATATATATATATATATATATATATATATATATATATATAATTTTTGTATAACATTCACTTCGAAGCCATAAGGTATACCTTAACATTATTATGTAGTAAGACCGTTAACGTAAGACCTCGAGGCATACATAATTCTATCATTCATAGTTATCTAAACTGATGACCTTTAGGCAGTTGGGAATGAACATTTTATTTTTCAGCAACGGCTATTTTAGGATCTGATAGAATGGGTTATTTATGAATCAAAATTTACATCATATTATATTCATTTATTGCCAAAAAAAATCACAAAATCTGGTGCCGATGGTGGCAGAGAGGTCAAGTATAAACTGTAAAAACTCCAACGTGCATTTAGAGTGAGACTGGCATCGCGCTACCTACCGAAAAGGACAGAAAAACGTTTGCCGATTTCCGTATTTATTCTTTTTTGACATCTACAATCTATCTAATGGTAAGAAGTCATTGGAAACAATTGACTAAACAAAGAAAAACACGGATGCGTTGTCACCCCTGGGGACAGAGATGAAATGCCTTACAGTCTGTAATATTATTTGGCTTTATTACCCTTCAAACGGTCAAAATTGCTAAGAAGTTGATGCCAACCCACACGACCCCAAGTTAGAAAAGGAGTAGGATAGTATGACCCATAGTGTACTCTTCTTCTGTATGAAATTCCTGTAAATCAATCCAAGTATTTACTACAGTAAAGTGGCAGAGATTGAGAAAACAGGTCTCCTTTAATTTCTGAGATGATTATTTATCAATCAGTCCGCCGCGCTGCTTCAGTGCGAGTAAATGTCTTCACAATTCCACGTAATAATTTTTTGCTAAGAGATGCAGCATTCAGCACTCCCGTGTAGTGGCGGTGTAAGAAAATCCACTACCCCACATCGTCCCGTAGGTGTTATAAGAGGAGACGAAGATAAATTGAAACAGGTGCTGGGCAGCATCTTCCTGATAACAATTCAAAATAATTAAAAAACTGCAGTTGACAACCCCCTCGCCAAGAGTCAACTAGGGAAAATTCTCCCCTATGAAGCAATCTATGGGGGTGTGTTCAGCAATGAACTTTAATAGGCTGTAATGGATAAATAATGGAAGACATGCAGGTTTCCTCACGATGTTTTCATTCACCGCTTGGTACGTGCAATTAAAAATTTCTTTGGTGCCGACGCTATTCAAAACTAGAGATGGGCCGAATATTCGTTTTATTATCGGTATTCGGCATATTCGGCAGATTTACCGAATATTCGTATTCGGCCGAATATTCGGCTAAATCACCGAATATTCGTTAAAGTGGTACTCAAAGTATCCACTGTATGGAAATGTACGAATTGAGTAATATCATGTCTTTCATCATTTTACTGTTGAAAGTATATTTATTTATAGGTTAAATCTACTTGTATAACGATATGTTTTTGAGGCACTGTAGTTTTTTTTTTCAATTATAGACAATAGAAAGCTTGATAAAAATTTTTTTGGAATAAAACAAAGAAACATTACATTACAGTCGTCAGTTTCTCTGAAATTGGTCCACATAGTGCAACTCATTTTCATTACATACATACTTATCAATTTTCACTAAGAATACTTTTTTCTCAAAAAGATAGTCAAAACATAAGCATGTGTCGGCAATTTGCTCAGTACTAGATGATGCAATAACATTTCAAGTATGGCAGGGGAGCGAGGGGAAGGCTCCGGCGCTAATCCCGCGCGCTTTACGGTAACAAGTTTCGACATAAATTGGTTAGGTACCGAGGTAATCCTGCCGAATAATGTTCGGCCGAATATTCGTATTCGGTGAAATCTGACTGCTGATCTGCCCATCCCTAATCAAAACCGCATTTCTCAGTTAATCTTGAAGAGAAGCATTTTTTTCCTTTTTATAACGGGGTAAAGAACTGAATCACCTTAATAAAAACCATTTTATAACCAAACAAAGAGAACAGAACGTTATCCTCACTAGTGTTTTTTACCTAACTTTATTGCTATTCCATCTAAAAAATTTATATATTTTTTCAATAGCTCTTAGTTTCCGAGTTATCACGGCTCTGTACCTGCTATTACTAGTACGTTAAAACACCGTAAACTGTTAAAAATAGATTTTAGTAGTGGTAGAATAGCTCATTAAACTATAGTACCTCAGTAAGATGTTTTGGTGATGTAAAAGCAAGGCGTGCCATAGAAAGTGATAACAGAACGAAAGCGACACGATAAGGCTGCGAACTAGGGCGAGACGAGCCTAGTGCACGCAACAAAGGAAATATTGACCTTAAATTGTAATTCTGAAAACTTCTAAATGACTCACTGGTGCACAGTACTTTTTTTTATAAAATATATTATTATTCCATACATTTTCGTACTTACATTACCTACATAGACATGGTGGGAACAAGTCAAGTGTGCGCTACAAAGGTCAATATTCTGACATTAAATCGTAATTCTGAAAACTTTTCAATGACTCATTGTTACATAGTACCTTTTTTTAGAAAATATATTATTAACTACATAGACATCGTTATAAAATTAAAAATGCAAGAAGTGGGAACGAGTCTAGTGTGCGCAACAAAGGAAATAATGACATTAAATTGTAATTCTGATAACTTTTAAATGACTTTGTGGTACACGGTACCTATTTGTTTTTTTTAATAATATCAATTTAACTAATATTGTTATAGGTATAAATTTAAAAATGATGAAATTCAAGGAATTGGGAGATATTTTTGGCAGATGTTTTATTAAATAATAACATTACTTATATTCCTTATATTAAAAGTGTTATATTCTAAAATCCGTATGTTAGAAGTAATGCAATATGGTAATCGAATGGCGGTTTCGAACTCACGACTTTGAATTCGTGGTGTGCACCCTACAATTAGAACACTGTCGTTTTGTGACAATCTTTGGAGGGATATTATGCTCAGAAGTTGGCGTATGATGAGTATACAACCCGTGATGGTTGTGACGAAGAATTTAGACCGTGTACCCATACCGTCGTGTGTCGTAAGATATGACAGAAAGAAACAAACCAGATGGGCAGCCAGCTTCTTTCTTATGACAACTAGAAAAAAATCAGTTGCCAACCCGCCTCCCAAGTGTTGCAAGTACCCTCCTTAAGAGGCGATCTTTGGGGAGACCTATGGTTCAAGAGTAAGCTTTTGATACGCTGTAATGATGATTCTATTATAAAATAATGGTAACAAACGAACACAGTCCACTTGATGGTAAGTGGATACTGTGGCCCATAAAATCTACATTTATTCTCGATTATATTATAAAATGCAGATTGAAAAAGAAGACGGAAGAAAAAAAATAACTTTGTCACCCTTGAGAACTAAGATGGAATACCTCCCAGTAACAGAAAGTAATCAATCAACCCAGTAATCGCTCCCCGTAAAAAGGGTCTCTGATCCTCTAAATTCACCATACGGAACATAGCAGCAATTAACTACTATTTTACGCTGGTATACTGAGAGACCCCGGTCGGCCTGACCCGATTAGTGCTACCACCATAATAAAGCTGCAGCATGCATCTACTGCATTGAACACTGATATTATTTTCTTAAAACTGACATTTTAAAAATATTTATAGACCTTAGAGATTTTATTAATTCATTATAAGATGTAATTATAAATGAAATTGTACTCATAATGGCTTACAAAAAGACAGAAACTTTAGTTTCTTACCGGTTCTTCTCGGACAAGGTCATATTTTTCCGAACTGGTGTAGATTTTGAAGAGCTTGAAATAAGCCCAAATTAAATAAAATGTTTTTGACTTTGATTGAATATATAAATACATTTCTAATTCTTCTTCTTCCGTTGACGCTACAACCCTTTATGGGTCTTGGCCTCCTCCAACATTTCTACTTCATCTATAATAAATTGATGGTGTTTTAATTATTAACCTGAATTAATTATTTGTTTATTTAATATGATTTAATTATAGGTATGTTAATAATGTTCTATAATATGAACTCCAGTACTGCTATGCTACAGACTATGTACTGCCTACTGCTGGCCACAGGCTGCCTCTCATTTCTCAAAGGTTTATGGAGCAATGTGTCAGTCAAACTAGTGTGCCCTAGTGGTCGAAATTCGACCCGAAACGAAAATTCGATTGTGATTAATTATTAACTTCCCTCTTTGAAAATTAATAATTTTTAAAAGTAGGAAATTATGGATTGCCTAGGTCCTAGGAGGCTGTTCCCACTATTTCCGGCTAGACGTCCAGCCGTGTATGTGTGTGTGTGTGTGTGTGTGTGTGTATGTACGTAAATATTTTTGTCATACGATATCTTTAGAACGAATCACAGATCGAGATGAGCGAAACGGAGTTCGAAAATGTTCATTGATACTTCGACCTACATAGATTTTGAAGTCAATCCGTCGAGCCGTTTTAAAGATACTCAAAAAAGAAAAACCGAAAAAAATATTATTTTCAAGTTTTTTCTAAATAACTTTCAAAATATTTGACTAACCGACTCCAGACATCAAAGACACTTTTCGTACTTAAAAAAAACTGCGTCGCTTGCCGCCAAGTAAGACTAAACAATTAAATTAAAAATCGAACAAATTAATTATAGCTATTCAAAAATTCTAAATAATCCTTTTTTTGACATAACTTTTAAATTCTTCGATATATCGACTCAAGGGCTGAAAAATAATTTTTTGCACTTAAAAAACGGCATCGAACGCCGTCAAGTAAATCAAAATTGAACTAGGCATTCAAAAGTTATAGCCATTTAAAAATATATAAATATTTTTTAAACAATTATAAACAATTGGAAGAATTTCGAAAGTTTCAGCCTCGAACAAAGCGGGAAGATCCAGGGTTGTCCTACTGGTCCACCGCTTTTCATATTTTTTTAGGTTTCTATATTAAGCAAGCTGTACTTCACTTTCAATGTGTTATCTATGCTTTTAACTACACATTAATTAAAGAAACGGGAATGTAGAAAAAACATGAAATTCACATCTTTCTTATCATCATTCTTATTAATTATTTTATTGGCAATGTTATGAAGTTCATTGGTGACAATCTCTACTCTGTGCGACTGTTTGACCATAAAATGTTATATAAATAAATAATTTTTATTTCATTTTTAATTACACATGTTTACATACTGGAACAAATATGATTACAATTAAAGAAAGTAACAATAAGTGTAATAAAAATAACATGCAATAATAAAAATTAAAACTATGTGTACCTTAATAATGTGGGATCTACAAAAAAAAACTGAAAACTCATGTTTATAATATTAGCTATCTGCCTGAATTAGGTTGAGTAGGTACCTGTGTTTTAGACCATCACTTACACTATGGGTTTAATAATGTAGGACACAAGATAATTTAAATAATTAAACTATATTGTGTAATAAATAAAATAACTAAATAACAATTATTTGTAACCTAAATTTAATACAAAACTATTTTAGAATTTCTAACAACTTCTCTGTGTCTTCGTAATTTAATTTATTCAGAAGTTCTCTTTACATTTCTTACAACAACAACATACACCTTACACTATATATTTTTAGTGACTTGTTGAGCTTGTTATATAGAAATGGTCCTAAAAATATGTAAAATCTGTTCACAAATGCGTGTTTGGTTTGAGGGTTTACACAAACTAAGTCCATTCTTATCCCGCCTATGGATTTTAAGTTAAATGGAAGTTCGGTGTGCTGTCTTAATATGATGTTCAAAATAAATAACTGATGGACAGTTAGTAGACAATTGACATCAGCAGTGCGAACGTAAACAATGAATGTTTCATTTTATTTTATCTATTTGTAACACATATTCTGTATTAATTTTAGCTTTATGTACTGTTTCTCCATATAAACTTTCCGTACGGAGGAGTGACACATTGTGCATCGGCAAAATTTTGGGAATATCTTAGGCACGTTTGCACGCAATATGCTTAAGATATTCCCAAAATGAATACAAAGTTTTCCCTCCACGTACTTATTTATAGATTAATAGGATGATATGATATATAATGACTGTATAATAGCGGTGTAAGAATATCCACTACTCGATGTTCCCGGGGGTACTAAGTGACGTCCCGTGGGACAGAGGAGAACAGTCGACGGAGAAAAACAATCCGGGTGGTAGGCAGCAGTGTCTTTCCAGTAACAACTTAAAAATAAATACTGCCTTTGCCAACTCACCTGCGTAGCGTGGCAACTATGGCAAATAGCCTCTTATTAAGCAATCTTTGGGGAGGCATCCACTCAGTAGTTAGCTTTCATAGTGATAAACTAATGATATGTTTGCGTGTACGAAATCCCAGGTTCAGCTATTAGTTCATTAATTAAAGACTGAAAATGACCATAGTATCCTGAAAACTTTAACAACGTTTGAAATTTACCATTGCTTAACACGAATGATCTCCATGTAGATAGATACATTCCTCATGGTACATTACTATGCGAGTCACAATTTTCCCATTATGCCAAGTTGGTCGTGGGAATTCTTGAATATACGGATAATATGTACTTACATGGGTGTTTAGTATTACAGAGTTAGAACTATGGTACAATTTTAATTTGTACACGTCTACCCCATGGGCGATAAAAAACAAGTGCAAGGCCAGAACGCTTGGCATTGAAGCGAAGAACATTAGTCACAGCCAGAACAAGAAAAAAGCTAATAACAGCCCATATAGAGGACATCAGAAATTCAATGCAATAATGACAATCGGGTGACTCAGGGGTATACATATTAGTTCAGTCAAGTGAGCGCTAATTTAAAGTTCCGTGCGGGGTAGTTTGAGCACTTCGTTATGTAGGAAGCGTAACAGTTGGCAATTTATTATCACAGCATATAAAAGTCTCATAAGTGGGATATTTGTCATAGTTGTCACACTTGGCAGGTTGGTTGGCAACCGCAGTTTTTATTTTCTAGCTACTATTACGAAAACGCTACTGCCCGTCTTGATTTGTTTCTATCTGTCATCTCTTACGATACCCACGGGAACATATGTAATGGGGGATATTTTTACAACTCCTCTACCCGGTTCTAAAAAGCATCAACATTAGTGCAATTAAATTATATGAAGCCGATTTATCTCCCAGAGTCGTGGTAGCTTAGATGCACTCGCTGTAAATTATACAATACGCGATCAACCCTGGTTCGATTCCCGCCGGCACCATTAAAATTGTTGATTGCAATTTTAAGTGCTAATTTCCCAAGTTCTCGGCGGTGAAGGAAAATATCGCGAGGAAACCACCATGACTAAGAAATAAAATAAAATATTTCGAAGAGATGTGAAGTTCGCCAATACGCATTGGGGAAGCGTACTACACTATCTTACCCTAAAACCCTCTCGGATATGAGGGGTGGCCCGTGCCCAGCAGTGGGACGTATATAGGCTGCAAACTTATTTAAAACTGTTTATCTCCCAGGATATTAACAACAACAATAAAGTGCAAAAAAGCACCAGTAACATCCTGTAGGAGCGGCAGAGGGACACTTACAGCGTGTTTAGGTCACCTCAGGGTCACCAATTTGCCCGTGGAAATAAAATGGGAGATGTCCAACGCTCCATGTATTAGTATAGAGCTATTTTATGATATCGTAATGATAACGTAATTTAAAGCATCGGTGCGTATCGCTTGCGGCGCGACGACAGCGCCGCCACACTTACCATCAAGTGTACATTAGTTCGTCGTCACTTTATCTCTATATTATGTAGGTATATTATATTTTAAATAAACTCGCATTTACTGGTAATAAGTGTGCTGAATCCTATCACGCTTAATGGTTTAATAGAATCATTTACCGAGAAAACGCTGGCAGCGTTCTTGGCACTATACCGTGAGGAGTAGGACTATATGATAATTAAAGTTTTTAGTAGAAGTTTTATTTTTATTTTAGTAATGTATATTGTATATATTTGAATGTTCTGTAAATAAATGGTTCTACAAAAAAATCACTGATCGTATAAACCATTGAGGCCAAAAGTGAGACTTTGAGTCCTCACTTTTGGGCTCAACTGAAGACGAACCTGCACTCTGATTACTTAACAACATCGTCATAATGGATGTATTTTGTAGGTATAAATGTATATTTATAAACGAAAAACCTTTTAAGGTCAAGCCTTAGTGATCGGCTATCTTTATTGTATAACGAAGTAGTTCAAATGCACAGTTATTCACGTAGTTATATAAATGATAATAATAGTATTATCTCTATTCATTGCGCGCACGGCTGCACGCGACTCTAACATGGCAGCTGTTAATGGTTGAGAACAAGGTTGCTGTCCACAGACGGTCCAGCGAGCGCAGAGTCCGCGAGCTTGCCTATAATATTGTTAGATAAGTTATTCCATTAAATTTCATTAAATGTACCGCCATAGTTTACTTTTTGGTAGTAATTACAAAAACAACGCCTTACTCTACACGAGTAATAAAATATGTTAATACGTTGTAGAGCTCTGCTAATAATAATGAATGTGGCATGAATATATCTGTTCAACTAGGGAAAAACTACTATCTCACAGAATATCAGTGTCAACTTACATTATGCTTTGAGTTACATTGCTGATATATTATGGCTGTATCACAAATGGGTCAAATCAACCAGGGAAGGACCACGCTCTTGCAGAAAACCAGTGCAAAATATCAGCTAAAACTGCTTGGTTGCACATGATCGATGATGAGAAATAATATTTTTTTAAAGAAGAAGAACAAGAAAACCAGAGACCCTTTTTACTAGTAGCGAAGCATTTTAATCCCCACACCGCATCTTCTTTTTGATTCTTGTTGAGGATAAGTGTAGGTTTGGACCACAAAATGTGTCTCAAAAAGGAGACTTAGCTAGATCGATTTTTGTCACTGTTATATATATGTTATATACTTTCATCTGAATCGTTAGTTATTTTCGAAAACCTACAAACAAATAATCAAATATCTAAATATTGGATATAGAGTAGGTAAAAAATTATACTTATTACATATAAAATGCAACCATTATTCGTCGAATAATGTGTTGCTTAGTTGTGAACACAGATTTATTTTTTCTTATCTCATATCTTTCTCTTCTTATATCTTATCTTATATTCTCCTTTTTATCAAATAGTGAAAGTTTACTGCTGGATGTGTAATTATTCTGGCATTCCATCTACTTCTACCCGAAATACGACAGTGAACGCACTGATCTTGACGTCAGAAACACGCAGGAGGTTGGTACTTACCCAGACTAGTTGACTTCTACGAGTAAATTAAAAAGGAGTCTTACCACCTCCGAGATTCTGAGTGCTTTTTTTCTCATAAGTTGTTAAATCAAAGGTAGATAACCCTTTCGAACAGAAAACCCGATCCGGTTAAATATATTTCAACATAATATGTCTAATTAAATGTTATATACTTGAATCTTTGTAGTGAATCATCCATTGTTTGCAAATACGTTCGTGTTTTTCTGCTATGTTATTAAAAATTATTTTACCTGTTACACTCATCCGTTGAAATGCAAACTACGTCTCTGCTTAGCTACAGCGCTGAGAGTATCGGGTTTGAAGATGGTTTCTCTAAAATATACTTATGGTCTACAGGTATGATTTCATGTAGAACGATTTTTTCACGGCGGCCACAATGAAGACTACTCATCTGCGCAGAACAGGATTATAGTGCACAAGTGAATGCACAAGCACAGGTGCACTTTCTACTCCTTCACTCTCATAGTCCGATGGAACGGCAACCCGATACGACCGAAAAGAACTCAGGCGCAGAACTAACGACTTTGCGTGTTTTTCGAGACATGTGGGAGAAATACCACCAACTTCCTGACTACTGGCTGTTACTAAAAATTTCTTGACTGAAACACCCAAAAACTTTTTTGAGCCCAACGGCTTTACTTGCTTTCTGAGGCACGGAGGTGAAACACCGCCAACTTCCTGAATCCGGGTTGCATCTTGGAATTTTTGACAGAAAAACCTAATAACTGATTTTTGGCCCGACGCGAGATTCAAACTTGGGAACTTATAATTAACAATAGCATGTTCACTAGACCAAAGAAGCAGTCATCTATCGCCTATATATTTCCTACCGCTGGGCTTAGACCTACTCTAATTTATGAGAGGGCTATAACCGCACTGTTCTAGTGAGTGCGGGTGAATTTAAGATGTCACCAAAATTTTTTCCTCAGCCATGCAGATTCCCTCACTATGTCATTCAATTTTAGTGAATCCGCCTAGAATCGAACCAATTGTCACGTCTCCCCCCCCCCCACCTTTTCCCTTTCCCCCCCCACTCCTCCCCCCCCCCCCCCCCCCATCCCCCCCTCCCATCCCTTCCTCATCTTCTCCCCCCCTTCCTCCTCCCACCTTCAAGTGAAAGTAACATCATATTAACCACACGACCCCTCTAGGCTCCCCCCTCTCCCCCCCCCCCCCCTCTTAGGATTATGGTGGTAAAAATTTTATATTTCTTTTTATTTTGTTATAATATATTATCATCAAAGTAATTATGAAGTAATATTTAACCGTGTATTGAGAATTCATTGTATGGTAAGAGTAGACAGAGAAAAACTTAAGCTGCAGATGGGCAGAAGCATTTTATTGATAATAGCTCAAAATAAAAAAAAAACTGCGGTTTCCAACTTGCCTGCCAAGCGTGGCAACTATACCTTTATTTGCGTCTTTTTTTAAAAGAATAAGGGTGATAAACGAGCACGTAGTCCACCTGACGGTAAATGGAAAGAGAGACCGTAAAGATGCGTTGTCACCCTTAGATGGAATGCGTCGTTTCCAGTAAAAAAAGGTTCTCCTGTAGGAGTTCTTGAAAAAATTATATTATTACAGGAATTATTATATAAAATATGAGAGAGCAATGCAGTCGTATAGTCTGATCGCAAGTTATCAGAGTCAGCCTCTCAAATCGCATTAATTAAACCTAATGATGATGGTAATGATGATTTAATATAAAACTGAACTAAAAGGACCAGTGCCTAATTCACATTGAATAACAGATATCACCTTAAATATGAAGCAGGAAATAAAAAATATAATTGACAAATGTAACTTGTAGTATAATTTGTTTCAAACCACATTTGATACAGATGGTGATTACGTAGCTAAAGCCAATTTATCTCTCCAACTACCGGAAAAAAGTACGATAAAAACATTTATGAGTATTCGAGTGAAATATATACATAATATCACATTGTTTCTATCGTCTCTTCTCCATAATGGAGCTATAAAATGTCCACTGATGGGCCTATGCTAAATTTGAAGAATTACCTGTAATAGTCACTCTGGGTAGATGTATTGTTGTTATGTTATCGCTGTGCCAGACGTCTCGTACCTACGCTTATGTGGTACTTATAGGTTTTATACACGGTAGGGCCGTACTGCAGCTATATTAGTAGTATAGTTGTAGCACGAATGGATAGGCTCGACCCGGGAAGGACCACGCTCTCACAGAATACCAGCGTAAAATAATAGCTTATTGCAGCTGTGTTTCGTATGGTGAGTGTAGAGAACCGGAGACCCTTTTTACTGGTAAGGAGGTATTCCATCTTAGTCCTCACGGGTGACAGCGCATCTGCAGTTTGACTCGTAATCGAGAATAGATGTAGGTGTCTATGGGCCACAGCAACCACTTACCATCAGGTGGACTGTGTGCTCGTTTATAACCCTTCTCCTATAAAAAAACTAGGTGATAGAACTTCCTTTACGCCTTCCTAGGCATATCATTCGCTTACGGTCTATTGTCCGTTTGAGTGACCCGGGATTCGAACCCAAGACCTCATGGTCAACAATCGCACTTACGATCACTATACCAACAAGGTCAAATCAGTCGTACAAAGTCAGTGCCTTGGCAAGCTAAACAAGGAGGGCGATATAATCGTGGATGTAAAAATATCAACTACCCCATATCGTGCCGTAGGTGTTGGACGAAGCGACAAAGCGAAACAAACCGGGTGACCGAGAATACATGTAGGTGTCTATGGGTCACAACATCCCCTTACCAGTAGGAGGACTTTGAGGTCATTTTATTTAAAAAAAAATTTTCATTATATTTATAAATTCATTTTAGCCGGTTATTCTAGACATTGGTAACTGTTTACAATGACAGGAAATAACACAATGACTGGTAACATTGCCCTGACCTAGCGAATTACAAAGCGAAAAAGACGTCGACGCTTTGAAATAAGCGTTAAATGAAAAACTTTGCCCGTAGCAAAGACGTTTTGGTTTTAACAGCGAACATAAACCTAAGCTTTCCCGTTTAGGAACGATTTACTTAATAGTTACACTTGGCAGACGTAAAGAAACGGTTTTTTTGTCATATATCGAAAGCTTAAGCTATATTAATATTTTTCAGACACTTTCCAAAATCTTATTTATTTATTTATTCTTGCAACGTACCTTCAACTAGAGGTTACAAACCTATGTTAATACAAAAATTATATAATAACTATTGGCAACGATAAAATTGTCTATTTAAATATGAACGTAAACTGTATCTTTATCGCAAAAGTTACAACATTTTTATAGAAGGTAAAATTGAAGTGACAAGCGAACCTACAGTCCACGTGATGCTAGGTGGCTGCTGTAGTCCGTGGCGCCTGGAACAATCTTCAAACAAAGAAGACTACAAGTGCGTTGTCACCCCTGAGGACAGAGATGGAATGCCTCACAGCCTGCAATTATATTGGCTCTCTAATAAAGACTATAACCAAAGGAAACCATAACACAGCAGTGTTAGCACACCTTTATATCTATCTCAGCAGCTATTCAGCTGCTGAAATAGATATAAGGGTGGTACATATCCAAACAGACTCACATGCAAGAACAGAGTCCTACTATCTATGTACGCTACCCTATTGAGACGACCTCTTCTCATTTCCGAGTCCGTTATGAAGCTATAGCCCGCTGCCCCTGTGCGTGATACCAAACACAACATGTCCTTAAATAGTCTTTATAGAATAAGGGTATCAAACGCGCACATAGTCCACTATAATTTATGGATACTGAGGGCCATATCTAAATTTATCCTCGATAAAGAATCAAAATGCAAATGTCTTGTCACTGTTATTTTACACTAGTATTCTGTGAAAGCATGTTCTTTTTCAGGTCGTGTCGACCCATTCGTGCTACAATGATGAATACAGCTGCAGCATGGCTACAGGACGCAAAAAAAATTAAAACAATTAGCAGCACTCAAATTTGCTAATTAGTTATTTTAGTGATGTCGTCGGGGATGAATATCGAACTGTTTCTGTGCTGTGAAATAAGCGGCTTCACTTCATACAAAATAATTTAACGAAGGATTTCATTATGCTGCCACCACTTAAAAATTAGTTCGCTTATTAGATTATTTCTTCTTCTCAATTTTCGAACCTTAATATTCTATCAATCCGCCAAAACTCTAACAGCTAAAATATTTATATCTGGCAGAATTTTTTTAGCAGTAATCACGCATATTGTTTCTATACGTTGTATAAAGTATCATTCATCACATCCTATAATAGTGCACCACTGAACCTATAAATTGCCTCATAGGGAGGATTTTGCCACAGTTGCCACGCTTGACAGTTGCTTTAGGAAGATGTTGTTGCCCATCACCGTTTCAGTTTCCCTCTGTCGTCTCTTACTACACCCACGGGACGACATGGGATAATGGATATTCTTACACCACCACTACTCTGTACTTAGTATTTAGATAAGGTGTAAAAATATTAAATAATATAAGTTCTTAAATTTACGGAAATACTCACATAGAATAAAACTAATTTTAAGGATTTTTTAGCGTTTAATTTACTTACAATAAATGAAGTTTATTAAAGGCGAAACGAAATTAAACACAATAAAATCAGTAAAATTAGTTGTAGTCTAAAGATTAAATAAAATGTATAAAAATTGATGTATTGAAATATTTGAATTTAAAAATTTATGACAAACAACCGTACTAGAACAAACTTGTGTCTGAAGTCGTGATAGAATCACTTTGTCGTATCTCCTCAGTTTTAAGGCACTCCCCTTGTTGCATCAGCCAGTATCGAAATCGTCGGCGTCGACATATCTAATGACGTGCAGGTTTGTGATGTACATCTATCTTCGATTACAACTCAAAATGTAGATGCGTTGTCACCCCTGAGGCCTAAGATGGAATGCCTCGCTTCTAGTAAAAAGGGTCTCCGGTTCTCTACACACACCAGCGTTACGAAAACACAGCAGCGTCAAGCTGCTATTTTACGCTGGTATTCTGTGAGAGCGTGGTCTTTCCCTAGTTGAACCGACCCATTCGTGCTACAACTACACTACTAACACGAAGAGAAAAATTTACCATAAAAAGCTTAGTGTACTCAGCAGAGTGGGACAGTATTTAATGACGGCACACCACCTGCAACTTTACAAGGCGCGAGTTCGGTCTCACGTAGAATTTTTTTTTTGATCGCATCCAGCGCAAGGCGGTTCGAATCGTCGGCTACCGAGCTCTTTCCGATCGACTTGACTCACTGGCGCTGCGAAGACACGTTGCATATCTTTGCGTATTCTGTCGTAATCTACCACAGGAAGTGCGCAGGGGCATTGTATGGATTAATTCCAGCCGCTCAATTTTACCATCGCAATTACGGTCCACCACTGTGCGATTTATACGACTACAACCAGCGATTTTTCGTACCGATACGATTTTGGTACATTCAAGAAAAAAGTCATTGAGTTATTATGTACTACGTACTAGAGGCGACACTGCATTCACCTACTCTGTTCCACTCAACTGCGGTGCATACACCGCACTTTAATCAGTCACTCGCTAGGCGCTTGTAGAGTTGTCACGTGTTGCGTTGATTTAAAAAAAAATCTCTTGATAAAAATATGCCATCGTGTGTACTTAGATATTGCACAAATAATTCAAGAAATGTCAGTAAAAACCAAGGAATTACTTTTCATCGGTTAATAAGATACTTAATCAATAAAAAAAGTATTATAGATTAATAATAAAACAAATTATTCCTAAGACGTCATCTCGTGTCATGGAATATAGATTATGAAATTAATATGTTCAGATGCGACATTTCTGTGGGTACTTAAGTATAGGACGAATATATTATTATACATATTTTTTTGTAGAAACATATATAATTTTCCATATTTAAATCTGCTTATTATTCTTTCATTTTATTTTTGGGTTTCCACATCAAAGTCAAAGTGGAATAAATTCGTCCATTTTTAACTCTCGCGTGCCCAACATTTATGAACGAATCTTATTCTAATTTAAATAAATATATTTGTAATTTAAATGTTATGTTAATAAGTTTTGTTAAACATACATTATATGCATAGTATGTTTTTTTTTATATTTGACATAGATACCTTTTAAAATATTCAGATAAAAATATCATTAAAATGTAATTGTGATATTATGTAATATTATATTAAATAAGCAAATATAATATACAAAACAAATGACAAAATTTAAATATTGTTCTCGATATAATTTACCAATTTAACAATACAATCTACCTACGGATCATTCTACCTATGTTTATTCTATGATAAAAAAAACAACCGCGCGAACACAGAGTAGCGCACATTTTTTGTTTGAGATAGCTGTTCTAGTACGTAAGTACTTCAATGAAAAAAGTCTACTCTTTTTTAAAACGCCGGCAACGCATCTGCAATACTTCTGGTGTTGAAGTTGTTTACTGGCCGCAGTAGTCTTTACCGTCAGGTGAGCTGCATGATCGTTCGTCCTCTCTCATAAAAAAGTAAATCAAAGTCAAATAAATAAAACAAATTGAAGCAGTTACAATTATCATTTTAATTACAATTACAAATACAAATGTTACCTCTCAACCGGTTACTTTGTTCAATCTTCGCTTGAACTCCGAATTTTCCAATTCTGATTTTTGTTCTTCAGTACAATATTCTAAAACAAAAATAAGTCATCAATATTGCTTCTCAATACAGTATAAAGTATAACTTCAACGTTTAAGACATAAAAACGCACAATCGCCAGATTTTATGGCTTTATCTTAAAATCACGAATCATTCAATATCGAACCCCGGCATCTAACTACGCCATAATTACTAAGTCGGGTCATAAGTTCTGTCAAAAACTTTTTGATAATTATATAGAAATTATATATGAAATGAAAGGTAATTTAAATTTCGCGGTATTTTTCCCGCGTACTGCCGTAACAAAGCGCGGGATCTATCCAGTCTAATTTTTTTTCAAACGCTCGTTCAAAAAATGTCCGGTGTTCTTCCGATAAGCTCGTAGTACTAGGTCTTCATTGATTACACTTTTGACCGTGGTTCTGCTTAGGCCCATCTGAAGAGCTAAGATTTTTTGTTTACGAACAGGATTTCGTTGGATTCGTGCCTTCACTGCTTTGATGATCGCGGGTGTCCTAACTGTACGAGGTCGGCCGGTCCTCTTACGATCTTCGAAGCTTGAATCTTCAGTGAATTGTTTGATAGTGCGATAAAAAATCGTGAGCTTTTTTTTTTTCAAATTTTGTAGAATATTGAAAATCTCTTTTGACGCGTAACCACAGCGGTGCAACGCGATAACCGCTACTCTATCTTCTTTCTTCGACCACGTCATATTTGAAAATGAATCAAAATTAATATCTTTTTATTTTCGGCAATCACAAGCGTTATATTTTTTAAAATTAGTGAATTTTATCTAGCTAGTATTCAAAATTTTTAAATAATAAGATTTTGAAAGAACCTATGACCCTACTAAGTATAATGTATAAGATATCGTCATTCTTGTTCTCCAGACTCCACTATTCAAGAAGGTAATTGGATGCTGTGGCCTATAGACATCTACGAATAAGAATCAAAATGCGAGTGCGTTGTTACCCCTGAGGACTATGAAGGAATGCCTGGTTTCTAGTAAAAAGGGTCTCTGGTCGATTAACTTTGAATTATACTAGTGGTAGAATTAAAAAATTTAAACAACCGACTTCAAAACAACCTAATCAATGTATTCGAAGTCAATTAAATAGGCATTATTTAAAGATAATTCAAAAACTACTACTCAGATCTTAATCTAATTTATATGGTAAAATACGAAAAACTCCAGCTTTCAAATAAAAAAAGAATTATAAAAATCGGTTCACCCAAAAAAAGTTCTGACACATAAAAAATACATACAGTTGAACTGAATACATCATATCATCATAACAGCTTCTCACAAATTATATAAGCGAGATAGGCCTCCCCAAAGAAATGCCTCTAAACGCGGTCCTGAGCCACCTTCTTTATGGACTTCGAGCATATCTTAATTTTTCGTCAGTACATCTTATAGGGGAACATCCTTCACTCCTTTTACTGGTACGAGGCTGCCACTCGAGAATCTTTTTACCATTGGTTGTCCACGATACGGAAAGGGATTCTTTTATGAATCCATATATGTCACAATCATAAGAAATAATATTGCAATTACGTTGAAAATATTTATACTACTGTAGAAAATATTATTATTGTCCTCCAGATCAAATTTCAGTCACGGCGGCCAGTCTCAACGGATACTAGCCATCTGGGCAAGACAGGATTACAGTGCCCAATTGTATGCGCTAGCACAAGTGCACTCTATATTCCCTCACTCTCATAGTCTGATGGGACGGTAAACCGACACGACTCAAAAGATTAAACGATGTGCACTAAATGACAAGACTTACGGACAGTGCTGGGCTCCCACCCAATATACTCTCCAGTCCGCTCATTCTCCGCTTTCAACCAATCGTGCAAGGGTTGGAAGTATTCGAGGACACCGCTGGCGTCCATGTTCCGTTGTCCAGTGAGCATCTCCATCGCATCTGGCCAGGGCTTGGATGAACCAAGTTGTAGCATTTTACTAAAAAGAAATAAGATTCAGTATACATGCTGCGTGATGGTGAAGCAAAAACTTTGCCCCGCGTGCGTGTTATTTATTCAAAAGTCAAAGTGAAAATAGTTGTGTTAAAAACTAATGATTAGCCCCGGCTTTGACCTGAAAAAGGAGATTTAAGTTAATTAAAGATCATTTATCCGGGTTTCTCAAAAAAAACGCTATTTTTCCGTGTAAAATGAGCCTAGATGCCTACTGGCCTTTCTCTCTATTCGATGATAAAGTTTCATCACCATCGGTTTAGTTATTTCAAAGACTATCCCGCACATACAGGCAGACGAAAAATTCAAAAACGGTTTTTTATGTCTTAACTGCATGCAAAATGACCCCCTGAGCTTTATTGAAGCCAGATATTTTAATATTAAAAACAGACACTTCAGTTTTATTTAAATATGTACAAACACTTTTGGAAAACCGGTACTTGAAGTCCTTCAGAGGCTCTTTAATTTTTTCCTCCATGGTGGCACTACTCCAGAGCCGTGGAGCAGAAGTGCGGTGGTCTTGTTCTTCAAAAAGGTGACAACGCCCTCTTGAAGAACTACAGACCGATATCCCTTCTGAGCCGCGTCTACGTGCTGTTTTCAAAAGTCATTACGAATCGTCTCGCACACAGACTCGACGACTTCCAGCCTCCCGAACAAGCTGGTTTCCGAAAAGGCTTTAGTACCATAGACCACATACATACCCTTCGGCAAATTGTACAGAAGTCCGAAGAGTACAATCTGCCACTTTGCCTGGCGTATGTGGACTATGAGAAAGCCTTTGATTCCTTCGAAATTTGGGCGGTGCTACAGTCCCTTCAGCGGTGCCAAGTTGACTGTCGGTATATCGAAGTGCTGAAGTGTTTGTACAGTACGGCTACGATGGCCATCCGAGTCCAGAATCAGAGTACAAAACCTATCCAACTGCAGAGAGGTGTAAGGCAGGGTGACGTTATTTCTGACTGGAAAGGATACGGTATTAACATCAATGGCGAGTACATCACTCACCTTCGATTTGCCGACGTTATAGTTCTTATGGCAGAATCGCTGGAGGACTTAAGCACTATGCTCAATGACCTCAACAGTGCCTCCCAACGGATAGGTCTTAAGATGAACATGAACAAAACAAAGATCATGTTTAATGTCCATGTCACACCTATGCCGGTAGTTGTTGGAAGCACTAAGCTCGAAGTTGTTGACGAGTAGGTTTACCTGGGACAAATATTCCGACTAGGTAAGTCCAACTTCGACCGAGAGGTCAATCGACGAATTCAACTCGGCTGGGCAGCGTTCGGGAAATTACGACACATCTTCTCGTCAGGGATACCTCAAAACCTGAAAACTAAGTTGTACAACCAGTGCGTGTTGCCAGTATGACTTACGGATCTGAGACGTGGTCCTTCACTGCTGGTCGTATGAGGACGCTCAAGGTCGCTCAGCGAGCTATGGAGAGGGCTATCTATGCTCGGAGTTTCTCTGCGTGATAAACTTAGAAATGAGGATATCCGCAGTAGAACCAGAGTGACCGACATAGCCCAACGGATCAGTAAGCTGAAGTGGCAATGAACCGGCCGTATAGCTCGAAGAACCGATAACCGTTGGGGAAGAAGGGTTTTCGAGTGGCAGCCTCGTACCGGTAGGCGAAGTGTAGGGTGACTAGATGGAGTGACGACCTGGTAAGACATGCAGGTAGTCGATGGATGCAGGTGGCTCAGGACCGTGCTTTGTGGCATACCTTGGGGGAGGCCTAAGTCCAGCAGTGAACTTGTGAAGGGCTGTAATTATGATGATGATGATGAAACACTTTTTAAAAATTAGGCAAGCAATGCCATCGCTTCGACAAGTCCTTACTGCGGAAGACCTCGCAAGAAGAAGCGGCAAGAATCTCACGAGAAGATGATCACTAACAGTTATCATGTACCCTGTTAAAATATATTTATACAAAAAAGAAAACCTAAGAGACCTTACTATATATAAACATTCTTATCATACGAATATATATCTTATTTATTATAACCTTTTTCGTTTGGATTTATTTTACATGTGTTTTGAATTCATGCTATGGCAACTCAGTAATATCATAGGGAATCTTGTTATAAATAGTTATAAATAGTCTACCCAAAAATAAGCCTTTATTTTTATGGAGCTGTTCTTTGGCGTAGCAAAGTTTAGTTTCATAATTTATGATTTTTTATAGGATATGGTGACAAACGAGCACACCATCACCTGATGGTAAGTGGTTGCTGTGGCCCATAGACATCTGCATCTATCCTCGATTACAAATCAAAATGCAGATGCGTTGTCACCAGTGAGGACCGTGATGCCTCGTTTCCAGTAAAAAGGGTCTCCGGTTCTCTACACTCACCATACGAAACACAGCAGCATTAAGCTACTATTTTACAGCGGTATTTTGTGAGAGCGTGATCCTTCCCCGGTCGAGCCGACCTATATAACTTCAGCATGGCTCTACCACGTATAGATGATTTGAAATTATAATAGTCACTCAATATATCAAAGGTATTAAATTTACAGTATCCACTTACTATCAGGTGGACGGTGTGCTGGTTAGTTTACCTGATGTCTACAAAAAAAATTCAAAACCTTACCCCAAAGCATTCCCAGCAGTAGTACTTTTGTAAATATCGCAGTTGGACAGAAGTTTGCTGGAATCACCTGGTGTGTACTCGCCGGCTAACTGGCACAGAGAGCGGTGGAATTGAAATTGGATTATAAAGGATATGTAATATCTGAAACAACAATACAAAATGAAATTGCTGAAAATTATTAACAGTAGTTTCAATTATTAACGGATATTTTTACTTTGCATCCACTCGTTCTAGCTAAGTTTGTATTCGTCTTATATTGTAATCCTGGAAGGATCAGATATGCAGATAGAATTACAAACAGAAAATCCAAAAATTAGCACTAAAATCTGAATGATACGAAATCATATGCTAAGGACATTTTGTGGCAATCTTCAGTGCAACTTATTTCATTTTTTTTCTTTAAACGTTAATTACGTTATTGTTGTTTTTTTGTACTTTTATTCACAATTTTTCATACTTCATAATATTAGTAGTAGACTTAATAACTATATCTCCTAGCTTTTCGTGATTGTCTTTTTTTATTAAGCTAACACAAGTTTTTTTCTATTGCTTTTATAACATAACCATTAGTAATACTAGTAGTACCAACCTGTTAATAATACTCAATAATGAAAGACTTATTTAGCCTGTGAACACTTTAACAATTCTTTGCGAAAATGATAATCTGTCATGCGTATTGATATGATTACCATATTAGACCATTCAAGAGCCATAAAACACCCAAATTATAGAGCACTTTCAAAAAAACATGATAAATATAAAAGGAAAAGGAGATTTTTCATTGCTTGTTTCACTGCCTCCTATATAGATGGATAGAATAGTCTCTAACGATCCGTGATGTCTTTTTAATTACGATAATGTAATGTCAGACAGCGAAACTTAACTTCTACCGTGTTTGGGCTTGAAAAAAAAACATTACGTCATATTGTTAAAGCTAGTTAAAAATTAACTCCGCGCAGAGTAACTGAGCACATACAAAATTAGTATAAAGCAAGTAACAGACTACGCAGATACGATAATATTTTATCTGCGTATAAAAACTTAATCGAAATGATGCATTCACTCGAAATCCTCCCATTATTCAGAGTGTTACCTACAAAATACATATATCTCTAATTCTACACTCATCATAGGTTAGATTTTGATTTTGATACACTTTCATTAGCATTTACTAAAAGGCAAGAATTTTGATACTACTCATATAAAGCTTAAAAAGGACAGGGGGGTATTTCAGCGACCATCAGTTCCTGTGGCATCATTTATATGCAGGTAAAATTCTGTGCCATATTCATATCGACAAATGTTATCTGCAGATATATTTGAATGAGCAGATAATATTTTCACCATCATTCATTTTCCATATTGGTCAATGCTTACAGATAGTTAACGATAAAATATAAATTACCTGGGCTGTGTGTCAGTTCATTTAATTTCATAGAGAGCAATATTGAAAGATATGAGCTCAGATACAAATATCCTGTCGTATCTGAGTATTGTATGCCTCGGTTTAGTTTGTGTCTATTTGCACAAATATAAATTACAAAGAAGCTGTATTAATAGCTAGTATAATAACCTCTAATACCACTCTAATAACCACTAAGTTCGTCATGTCGTTTTTGTGCATAAAAAGCTTTAACTAATGACTTTTGGCTTTATTAACTCGTATATCTTTCAGTTCATTATCGTTTGCTTAAATTAAGCATTAATTGCCGTTATATCTGTCCTTTTCTACTATCATACAAAGCATTGCTTAAATTAACGTCAATTTGTATGAGTAAGACTTTTTATTTTTCTCGTTTGTAATAATGATAATAAGGATTCTACTAATACACCCAATATTTCTTCTTGAATCACTTAAAATAAATAATAGTTTTTTATAGTGGAAAATTAATGATGCAATGGTATTTGCATATCCATTATAAGTTGAAAATGATTGCGTCAGGAGTGTATCTTAGTCTCTCAATAGTCAATATTCAAATGGAGTATTTGAACTCAGGACTCGAAAATTTAAGCTTGATAATTCTTTCTGGCTCTTGAAATTCTCAATTTTATTTACTTAGTTAAACATTAAAGAGAAAGGTCGAAAACTTACCTCATGTATTCGACATCAGCGGCAACATGATATTTCGCTGCAGGATCGAAATCTTCCTCGCTTCGTGGCGCGGGTGGTTCCACACCTTGCACCGATTCTCGGAGTTTCCAAAAGTGACAGTTGTAATTATCAGGTGTGGTCGTACCGCGAAACACTCCGTAACGGAATAGATCCAGAAGATAGGCGAATGGAAGGAAAACTATTTTATCAAGACCCTGAAATAAAAAGTGGAATACTACATTATATTATATTTCAGTGCCAAGGGACATTTTTCCGAGAACTGAAATCAAAAATTTTAATCCGTAATCCAGCAGCTGCCGTAATTAGATAACTAGCCATCTGCGCAGGACAAGATTACTGTGCCTGTGGCGTCGTTGTCGTCGCGCCACAAGCGAAATACATCGAAGCCTAAATCACGCTATCAAAGTTCCGAAGTAAAACAGTGTATGTAGAATAGCTCCAAACAAAACACCTTGCCCGGCGGGAGATCTCCACTTTTCCTTCTTCGGCCAAGTGTATGCGCAAGCACAGGTGTAATCTCTATTCCTTCACTCTCATAGTCTAATGGGGCACAACTGAAAAGAGATCAGGCGCAGAACGAACGGCTTAACGTACTTACCGAGGCACGGGGATAAAACACTGCCAACTTCTTGACTCCGGGCTGCTATTGTGAATTTTTTGTTAGAAAAAATTAAAAAACTGATTTTGTTCCAACCCTGGATTAGAAACCGGGACCTTATGATCAGCAACCGTTAGAGAACTGGATACCCTTTTTACTGGAAACGAGGCATTCCATCTTAGTCCTCACGGGTGACAACGCATCTGCATTTTGATTCGTAATCGAGGATAGATGTAGACGTCTGTGGGTCACAGCAACCACTTACCATCAGGTGGACTGTGTGCTTGTTTGTCACCCTGTCCTATAAAAAAGCCGCATTTACGGCCAATTAGAACTAGATCATTCAAAGCACTCTAGATTAGGAACCAGCATACTATATAATATAGTAACGTGTAATGGTGCTGTAAGACATATCCATGTACACCAGCGTCTTCCTAATAACATAAGTTACAAAATTTCGGCCAGGTGATTCTTTCGAAAGAAAGACTCTTCTTAAACCATAATTTCAACAAAACAAAAGACTATGACGACGGCGACTAGACTAATTCCCCGATCGCTTGTTTAAATTGGTCAACGAACTTTCCTATTTACTTGATATTAATTCCGACTCACCTAATAAGCTCAGAATAGAACTACTTAAATATAATGCAAATTTAATAGATTAAGTTTTAAGATTTTTCGGATACGTTCTAGTTTTCTATAAGTACGTACTATTACTATACTATACCTTTGTAATAATAGTACATAATACGTAATATTATTTCAGTGCATGTTGTAAAGTAATACCCTATCTAAATAGATACATAAATTATAAATTTAACAATGTATAAAAATGTTCTTAATAAAATAAAATACAAAATAGTCGACAACAAAGGACACCTGAAACTTTTGCGTTATTAATATCTTACCATTTTATAAAGTTGGTTGATGTTGGACTCCAGATCGTCTGGGCCATCCTCCAACAGCCCCATTACTCTCAAATGCTTGGGTGTAGACACAGACAATGCGATGACGTCACCAACTGCTTCATGGAAACCTGAAACAGTTGTGAATTCGACTATCATTATTACAGTTGATCATAGGTCTCCCACATGGATTTCTTCATAGACCAGATTTTGGCATAGTTGAATATACTTGGCAGCATTGTTGGCAACCACAGTTTTTTATTATTTTAAGTTATTATGAAGAAGATGCTTTTGCTCTTCTCCTGTTTCAGTCGTCTCTTCCGACACCCACGGGATGATATGGGGTAGCGGAATCTTTACGCGGGTGAACCACACTGCATCTACATTAAAGTTAAGCACAAATGGGTCGACTCAAACGGGTAAGAACATGTTCTCATAGAATACTAACGTGAAATGGCAGCTTAATACTGCTGTATTTCGTTTGGTGAGTGTAAAAAAACCTGATACCCTTTTACTGACAACGAGGCATTCCATCTCTGTATTCAAGGCTGACAACGTATCTTCGTTTAAATTCTTCATCGAGGATACATGTAGATTGTCTATGGGCTACGGCATCGTCTGTCACCTTAATTCTAAAAAAAAACTCTTATACCGTCACTACACGGTGATCCACATACTATATGTAATATTACAGGTGAGATGAAACGATCAAGATGCGAAACATTTGGTACTTTAATCGCCAATCCAATTATGGCAAATATTTTCTACCATAGTAGTGACTCACCGTGACAGTCAGACAGTGTTGACGAATAAGAAGAACAAATTTATTTAGTTAATATTTTCATACAGTAAAGCTCAGTTCAGACTATGCTACACTATTTGACTATATAATAGGTAACATGAGTCGACAAACGGAATTATTATAGGTGTCATTCACAGTATGCATAGATATCATACAATCAATTAGCATCATACAGTTTCATTCGTGGTACTTTTGGTTAACGCAAACGATCCATAATAGTTTAGGGCAGTGGTGGTTTACGAGAAGGTTTGTTACGATCATATACATATATCTTGGGGTTTCACTGCTGGGAATAAAGAGATAGGTAGTGAACTATGACCATTTTGTACGGACTTAGCATGTGAATGATTTGATGTATATAATTCTGATAATGAAAATAAGTCCTTCAGTTACCATAGTCCGGCTTGGGCCCATTTTAGTCGATATAGCGGTCAAACCACGAACTCGCTTATAATGCTCATTACCAAGAAAACCCCTTTTAAGTTCACGTATTGTGACAGGCCACTACGGAACCCTACCTCTCCATTTTGCGTCGCCTGATACGCACTTGGCCAATTTTTTAAATTATAATTAACAGTAAGATTTTGTCATGCTAGTTTAGACGTTTTCCGTACGTAAATTGCACGTGGACTGACATCTAGACCGGGAACAATTATTTCTACGCCATACAAGGTAAAAGTACTTTGTTCTGTGTAGGATTCAAATCCATGACCGAGGCGTAAAATGCTACTGCGCTACCAAATTAACACCTTCTTGACGAAGAATCAAAATACAAACAATTATTCTAGGGTGAAAACTCTCTTCATAATATAATACAATATAATAGTAGGAGATGCTTAGCCTGTGCCCTACCAAGGACAAAGTATGTGACCTAAATATGGAACGTATGGAATTTATCACTTTTATATAAAAACATGAATTACCCGGATTAGCGCCCGCTCTGTATATAACTGGCTGATCTTTGTACTGCAGATAATACTGTATGTGCCCCATCTCGTGATGCGTCGTTTTGAAGAAGTTACTCGTTATAGTTGTACACTGCTTTATTCTGAAAATTATATGTTTTTTTGAAATAAGTTATACTTACTTTGTAGTTGACCGACCAATATTAAAATGCATATAATAGTTTAAGGTAGATTATATAAAAGTGCAGTTAGCCCAGAATACATTCCATAATCGAAAAAGAAAAATAGAAAACCATAAATATTAATAAAATCAGCGCTTAGTAATGTGATTTTCACTTAAATTAACGTTATGTCATTACTATTCATAATTGTAGTTTCCTAGTTAACAATCGTAAAAAGACATCTTGGCTAACTTTACAGGCATGCACCATTTTTCTTTATTAAGAGTATAACAATAGTGGTAACAATGTATCGATAGGATGAGAAATGTTTAAGTACGAATAGGTACGAATATAGTGTTTTTCGGTATAGTTTTCTCCGTCCAATCGGACTATGAGTACACCTGTGCTTACGCATACACTCGTGCACTATAATCTTGTCCTATGCAAATTTACAGTCTCTGTTTAGAGTTTAGACTGACCGTCGTGACCGAAATTTGGTCTGGAGGTTATTTAAGTGTTCTTTGCCGCTTAATATATATGCCGCATATTTTTATTGATCCCTTAAAACAGGATTTTTGGAGAATAGAGACCGAGCTCTGAATCTAACGAAGCTATAAAAGCCGACTGAATAAAAAAATATTAACAAATAATAATAAATAGACTGTACACATCGCAAGTCCTGCACTTAAACGTTGCCATCGCCAATCTACTAATAAAACGTGGCAACTACAAGCAATCCTGGGAGATAAAGGGAAGACAAAGGTTAGGAGCGCTATTTTATTATTAGAGATATTACATTTACACAATCGGCCAAGATCGAGTCGGACTCGCGCACGAAGGGTACATAACATCGTAAAAACATGTTTCTAGTAGGGTGGCTCCGTTTAATTTTTAATTTACTTTTATTTTTACTATTTGTTGTTATAGCGACAGAAATACACATTCTGTGAAAATTTAAATAGTCTATCTATTACGGATCATGAGATACATCCCGCTGATAGACAAACGGACGGACGTACAGTGGAGGCTTAGTAATAGGGACCCGTCGGTTTCCCTTTGGGTATGGAACCCTAATAACTGAAATGACAATTGAACTTATGCTGGCTCTCTATACCTACCTTGCAGGCCGGCACCAACCAGTGTAACCACTGCTTTTTGGTGGTAAATTTAAAAAAACGGACCCCTAGACAGAAAAGAAGACCACCTGAAATGTATGTACTGCGTAGAAAATGGTTTTATATTGATACTGATGACGATAATTAGGAATAAAATAAATTAAAAACAATTTAAGTACCTGAAGTCTTCACCGTCGAAGAAATCCCACGCGGAAGCATGACACACCATCTCTCGGCCATCATTCGGCTTTTCAATAATGGATTTCTCCCAAAACGAATCTGGCATACCGCTTAAATTGAGTGAAGTGAAGAACTCTTCCGCTGTTTTGAACATTTTTAACGCTGTGTAATTCTAAAACAAAGAAATTGAAGCAAGTGCTTTTAATTACTTGTGAATTGTTTTTTTTTTCAAAAAATATGTATAATTTCTTTTTAACTTGACAAGAGAACATACAGTCCATCCGATGTTAAATGCCAAGAGCGGTCTATAGATACATGCCACTTCTGGCAATTGAGAACTAAAATGGAATGCCTCACAGTCGGTAATTATACTGGCTCTCAATATCCTTCATACTGGAACACAGCAGCGCTGCGCTGCTATTCGGCAATTTTTTTTAAAGTATAGGGTGACAAACGAGCACACAGTCCACCTGATGGTAAGAAGTTGCTGTGGCCCATAGACATCTACATCTATCCTCGATTAAGCATCAAAATGTAGATGCGTTGTCACCCATGAGGACTAAGGTGGAATGCCTCGTTTCCAGTAAAAAGAATTTCCGGTTCTCTACACCCACCATAAGAAACTCAGTATCATTATTCATATCAGTATTTTGTGAGAGCGTAGTCCTACTCCGGTCGAGCCGACCCATACATGCTACAACCTTAGTATCGCTGGAACGTGGATCAACAACATATAAGAGTGCGTGTTTGCGGACACGTCTTTAAAAAAAATTATACTTATGATATGGAGATTTCTGCACTAATTTCTCCCCTATCGCCGAGCACGTGGTATTTTTATTGAGAGTTAATTACCTGACTTATCAAAGCAGCTGTCACGTCAACGTCTGCTTTATCGGGATATGGTCTTGTGAACTTCTCCACCCCGCCCCACGTCTGAGCCCAGATATTGCCTGTAAGGAAACACCTTTATAATTAAATAAAAATAGAACACAACATTTTAAAGGACACGTTAATTTAATGTTTATGTTAACGTCTACTATAATTTTAAGGATCCAGATATCTTTTGCTGGACCAAAGACAAATATTCTAGCGTCATAGCCTCATATTTGGAATAGTTTCCAATATTTTTTTTTAAATAATAGGTCCTTACATATGAAGTTGGTGTTTTGTACGGGAGGAATATAAAGTATTTTTTTTTGTAAAATATATTTAATTAATCAAAGTATGTACCGTTGTTATCTATGCACTTTTGCCATCACATAGGTAGTTCATTGATCCCTTTACTAAAAAAATCATGAGGGCAAGAATCAATAAACTCTTTGAAGGCGGTTTGGACTGCATTGGAGTTGAATTTTTTTCCTTGAAAGAAGTTGTCCAAATTCCGGAAAAAATGGTAATCTGTTGGAGCAAGGTCCGGGGAGTACGGTGGATGTCGCAGACATTCCAATTGTAGCTCATCTAACTTAGTGGTTGTTTGATGTGCAGTGTGTGGTCTTGCGTTGTCGTGAAGCGGCAGTGGCCTAGAGCGAATGACCAATCTCGGTTGTTTAGCAGCTAGTCCTTCCTTCATGGTTTGCAGTTGCTGACAATTGATATCAGCCGTAATCGTTTGGCCAGAATTTAGAAACCTGTAGTGAACGACACTCACAAGTAACGTTTTCTGAGTCAATTTTCCTTTAGGGCAGGATTTGGCTGGGTCTCCAGGGTTCAGCCATTGTGACGAGCGCTTTCAATTATCGTACAGTATCCACTTTTCATCACAAGTAAGTAATGATTCGATTTAAAATCCTTTCATTTTTGTGTCGATTGAGGGAAATAACACATCAGTCGACACGTGTTTGCAAGTTTGATTCATTCGATTCATGAGGTACCCATCGTTCAAGTTTTTTTTTCCCGGTTCGCTTCAAGTTGATTAATAAAGTTTTATCTCTTACCCCGAATCCTGCAGCTATCTCTGAAGTGCTTTGTGATGGATCTGCTTCCACAATAGCCTTTAACTCTTGATTTTCCACTTTGTTCTCCGGCCGTCCACGGGGTTGGTTCTGAAGGTCGAAATTTCCAGAACGAAAACGTTGAAACCAAAAACTTACAGTGCTTTCTTTTGCAATACCAACGCCGTACACATCATTAACCCATCGAGCTGTTTCTGCAGCACTGTTGCCACGGTAGAACTCGTACTCGTAAATGTACTGATATTTCATGTTTTCCACTGTGCGGTAATAAGCGATGCCAAAGAAAAAAATAATGAAAAAAAAAAACTAATGAATGACTGTTTTCAAAACTCAAATGTACCAGCTAAATGGATTTATAAATTTGAATTTGGAATTCTTAACCAAAGAGGAGATATTTCAGATCAAAGTGGTCAGTACGACAAAACGCTAATTTCATATGTAAGGACTCAATATTTTGAGTGTTTATAAAGAAAGTTCGTTTTATTTGAACTTTAAATGTGCAACTACTACTGTGTTGCCAAACCTTTTGCCTTATATTATAATAATATTTTGTAGGCCTATCTGTTATGGTAACATCATATAAATCATCATAATCGTATATAAACGCAAATCAAAAAAATGAACAAACATCTAGACCCAGAACAACTATTTGCAGGCCATACAAACACCTGTTTACGACATTCGAGCCTGCGACCTTACACCACCGCAGCCGGTTAATTTGCCATTTCGCTACTGAGACGGAAAAAAATTCGTATACTGTCGTACTTTCTCAGAAGAGCACACCAAGTACAGTTCGTGACGTTAGCACTCGACTTTAAAGAACTAATAAGATTGCAAACTTTACCTAATAAATGCGCAGGTATAGGTCCCTTAGCGGACACCACGTTGTCACCATACTTCAGCCTCAAGTGTCGCCTGACGTATGCGTGTATCTGCTGATACAGTGGATGGACCTGTTTCCACAGCGCCATAAACTGTTCCTCGCTGTCCGATGATTCGTATTCACTGAGCCACCATTCCGCCGCGGTGTCAAAGCCTGTTAAAGTAAAGTTAAAAGAGAAAAGATTATTCATCCGGAAGAAAATAAGTAGGCGCAGTTTTTTTTATTAAACAAAAATGACAAACGAACTAGCAACTGCAGTTTACAGACACCTGCAGCCAACTTCATGCAAATATGGATAAAGATGCTTAGTTATCTTTAAGGACTAAGATAGAATGAGATAGATATAGAAGAGCCTCGTTACCTGTAAAAAAGTGTATGCGGTTCTTTACACCCACCTTACAAAACAGCAGCATTATGCTTCTATTTTACTTTGGTATTCTGTGAGAGTGTGGACCTTCTCCGGTCGGGCCGACCCATTCGTGTTACAACCATCATATAGCTGCAGCGGCCCTCTACCATGTTAAACTGCAGTCACTCGTCTGGTAAACCTATAAATAACTTAGAAATAACAATAATAAACGCTACTACCGTTCAGCTTAGCTGCTTCGTTATTCATCTCCACATATTCAGTGAAACTGGCCCTGGAGGGCGCACCAGCTGCCTTGTGCCATTCCACCCAAGTGTACTTTAACTCCTCAGGGTCTTCACTTTTAGCGAAGATGTCCGTTATTTCTGTAAAATAAATAACGTTACAATGTCAAAGTGGACAGTTTATTTTATACAGTTAATTGCGAATAATGAGCACACAGTTAACATGGTGGTGAGTGAATGCAGTAGTCCATTAACATCTACATCTATCTTCGATTAAGAATCAGAGTGTAGATGCGATGTCACCTCGTTAACTATAAAAAAGTTACCGGTTTCGGTAACGCACTATCTGAAACACAACAGCATTATACTCTTACGTCACGCTTATGTCACGCTGGTTTTGTGGTATGTGAATATGATCCTTCTCCTGTCGGCAGACTCATTAGTGCTGTAATCATAATACAGCGTGAGTTACTGCTACCGTTACCAGTTTCAGCTTATCAACTGTTGAACATAAGCCTTCCTTATATATTTCCTCCTAAGGGCAATACTTTTTTGCAATTGTTGGCAATCGTAGTTTTTTAAATTTTTTGGTTGTTATTATAATGACACTACTACTTCTTGGTTTGTTTCCCCTATGTCGCCTCTTCCGACACCCACGGTATTATTGGACCGCTACTACACGGTCGACAGCGTGAGTCTAGCACATAAAATATATCCAACCTCACGCACCCTGGTGATTGACGGACAAGGTTTTGGTGACTGCGACTGATGGTATGAAATCCATTTCAAAGACCGGTAATGAAGAGCTGAATTATCATCGCCGTATCGATTCTACGCTCCTCAACCTAATTCACCACCATGATAAGTCAGTGAGTCTGGGCAAAATTGCCTAGTTAATCTAGCCGGGTTACATTCGTGATAGGGCCTATCCTCATAGTCTTTTACCAATTAACTAGAAAATCCACTTTATTGGAAAAATACTTATTATGTTATACAGTCTGAGACACAAAGGCTAACAGAATACAACTCAAAAACCAACAATTTAAAGTTTTGTAAAGTTACTGTCAGTTGGTGACTGCGTAAAGAATCCATCGCCCCATTTCGTCCCGTAATTGCCTTTTATTTTCGTAATTGTAAGAAGGATTATGGAAGCCACAAAAATCTCATGACTTTCGATATATAGCAGTATATTCATCTCATTTACATCAGACGAAAAATGCCCAGGCCGGTGACGGCAAGCAGCGTCGAAGGTGCGTTACATCTGACACTGGTTATCATCGACCCGACTGCAACACATACAACAGCTACTGCGTACAAGAGGAGAACCCCATTTCCAGAAGTCATTTACAGCTCAATAAAGAAAAGAAGTCAGGCATTGGCTTCGACGTAGATTCACACTCAGGACCTGCGGCCTAGTAGCCGCATAATCTGACCTGATGTAACTAGCGCAATTTGACTCTAACACTCTATCTATGTTTATGAAGTAAATAGAAGAAAACATCAATATTTTAATATGTTTTTCTGTTACCGGGTTCGACATGCAAGTCACACTTCATTCTATCCTTGTAATCGCATATAGTCGCTTTGGCATACGTCGACTGCATGTTATTAACGGCTTTTATGAGTCGCTGATTCAAGTCTTCCGGAAGAGCAGATGTCCCCAGCTTTGAATACTTTTGGAACATCCTCTTCAAGTCCTCATCTTCAAATTCGTTCCAAAAGTATGTCATTGTCTCTTTCCAATACTCCTTCTCTTCTTCGGCTACTTCTAAGAATACTTGCGTCTGTAATAAAGTAGTAAGGATAGTAAACGTAAAATCCAGGTGGAAAGACAAATTGGCTATACAAAAGCGTTCCAGAATATTTCCCGCTCCAAATCTCAATTGCCCAGAACCTATCGTGCTATAACTATAATACGAGTATACTGCAGCTTGGCTCTACCACGTATCTTTACCTGTACTTCCTCGTTGTAAGCAGTGATATTACTCTCATAGTTCCAGCTGGCTATAGTTTTCTTATTCTTGGCCTTGGACGTGAGTTCATTCAGGCTTCTCATGTATTCCCTGCCCGCTGCTTCCTCGGCAGCTCGTTCTGCTGCGCGCCCCTGTGCCGCAACTATGAACACTGACGCTATAGCCCCAACGAGGGCTAACTCTCCGAGAATCTTCAGCATCATCTGCGAATTTTTTTAATTAATTAAAGTGTGCTTTTTTATTCATCTGAATATTATTCATATTGTCTTGATCATCGTATTCTACAGTATGTAAATATGTAGTTCATGATTGCGACAACCTTAGTCAAACACTAGCCTATTTACATTTTCTTGTTAATACCGTTAAATTACAAAGCGTGGTTTATCGATAGTCTAGAATTTAAACTAAGATTAGGATAGTTCTTTTAAATAAAGAAGTACAGTAGGAAACTTAGCTTATAGAATTTAACAGCAAATATCAAATTCCATACATTACAATTATGTTCACATATTTCCGCGAGACTTCTTTCTTCTAATCTGTACTTTTTATTAAAAGTTTAAATATTAAACCCTTTTGAGTATACGGGACCTACCCTGTAGTACTATAGCTTATTTTATTTAAAAATGAATTATACAACTCGGTTTAGCACAAACGAAACAAACATTTCAGAACAAATCAAATAAGACGTAATTTACTTTTAAATATTCCTCAATATAAGTTGAATGCTACGTTCAATGGATGCTTATAACTTTAATTTGACCTGTATAACAAACCGCACATGAATAAAACGTTAATTAAATATTTATTGTTAGTTTAATAATTTAAGTTAACTTCCGTTTAAGTAAGGCGTAGTAAACTTTTTTGAAACTAACTTTAAATATGCGTATTTACTTACTTTAGAAAAGATCACTAATCCTAAGACTTGGTTTTTTTGAGATAAAATTCTAAAATATAAAGCTAAAACCCTACTCTCCAATCCGATTGAACTATAGCAACTAAAACCTACACCAAGCCACTAAAAAGCTTACAAAGAAATAGTAACATAAATAATGATTTCTGAAAAACATCCATGTCAAGGTTTTCATCTAATTCAATAAACAGTAACAAAAACATGTTATTTTGTAGCATGATGGTCAATTTATCTATACATTCACGCTATTGAATGAATTGAAGGTGCTTGGAGTCCGTCTGAATTGCCGGAGATTTTACTTTATTCCTTTTTATTGGAACAAGGTTTTTCCATCTTAGTCCATAAGGGTTGTAACAACGTATCTGCATTTTGATTCTTGATTGAGGAAAAATGTAGATCCTGAACATGTTTATATACTGAAAACTGCCCATAGCATCGCATCGGTGCTTCACATCAACAATAGGTCCTTCCACGCGGAGTTTTATGGATCCTTTTGTTTTTTCTATGTAAGAGAGATCACATTCACAGTCAAGAATGTAGTCTCGTGAGTCTTCTAGAGAGATATTACACTTGATGGATGGTAAGAATTGACTAATTTTCTTCAGTGGATTGTAGTTTGTTTTTATAGAAGTCTACTGCAAGATGTAGCCAGTCTTGTCTGTGACTCCTCTGACATATGGTCTACAGCATCCACTTACCATCAGGTGGACTATGTGCTTTGTTTGACACCCTAATTCTACAAAAAAAGGAATAGGTACCACCGTATTACCTATATTTGCCACTAAATGTAAGTGGGCTCCAGCTATGTTCCGATCCGTTCCGATCCGATCCGTTTCGAAGGGTATAGAGAGCCAGTATAATTATAGACTGTAAGGCATTCAATCTTAGTCCCCCAGATATGACAACACATATGTAGCCCTCTTTTATTTCATGTTAGTTGCAGGTAGCCGTAGGCCTCAGTGACCATCAGTTGGACTGTAACTTCATTTGACACTTCTAATTCCGTCCGTCCATTGGCGTCCGTAATTTTGTCACTATTTTTTTTAAATAAGGAATTGTGATCATAGTCGGAATAGACCTGGATTATGTGGATTCTCGCAACCATAAAATGTCTTCACTAACTGATACTGAGATATATAAAACTTATCGTAGTTTATATAAAACCTCTCAAGAACATCAAAATAATCTAAAGGTTCTTCAGCTTTATCGACGATTTTTAAATATTCATCGCTTCTTATCGCATAGAGTGACGGACAAGATAGTGTGTAGTTACATCACCAACTTACATTAGAATTATAAGAAGAATCGCTTAAGTGAAAACTGTGGCCTATATTATCTACTCTATGCCCTAACAACCTTATTATGTATTGGATTGTTTACAGCAATATTAAAGAAAAGATAATTAATTATTTAAAATAAAATAGTGTAAACAAGTTATTTTACCTAATACTTAATGTGACATAAGATTTTCTTATTTATCGTGATGTAATACCCATATCGATTCCATAACTATAGACAACTGTTACCACTATTGTGCTAACTTGAAACACTAATTATTAGTCTCATTAAATTTAATATATTTTCGAACTGTTTTTTTAATAAAGTTTTACAGGCTTTCACTAAATTACTTCTATATCGATTTCTTTACTTGTTTCTGGTTTTGATTTGTTTCTGTTTTAACTCACTTTGAGATTTATTCAGTAATACTAGCAAAAATAGCGTGAAGTGTAATATATTATAAAATAGCATGAAGTGTAATATATTATAAAATAGCATGAAGTGTAATATATTATAAAATAGCATGAAGTGTAATATATTATAAAATAGCATGAAGTGTAATATATTATAAAATAGCATGAACTTTAAATGATTCTACATAACTACCCTAAGCATGTAATATATATACTTTAAGGAATGTATGTAACTTACATACTGTAAAATCGCTGGTAGACCCAATAAATAAATAAAAAATATTAACTTCGATTACTAACTCCAAGCCTTTCTCCAGTATATTTTATAATTTATAATACACACACTCGTTTAACATCTATGAGAATGGATTTCATATTTACACTAAAATTTATCCTTAACTCGTTTGTGTATTTTTTAAACATTACCCCCAAATTAGGCTTTTTCCTCTATCGTAGAAATGTTCTTCATCCATAAATTGCACATGGACCATCCAAACACTTGTTCACAGGCACAACAGGCACTGTAGCGCATCAGATAAACGCTTAGCCACTACACTACCGGCCGAACCGTCTAAGTTTAAACCAGGGTTTCAGAAACCTATGCATAGTTTTAATCAGGTTCTATTAATACAAAACCTAAACCCAGTTTTAACTATTGAAGAACACAACCGAAATAAGTCTTGTATAGTGCAAAAGGTACAATGGTAGTATAGTAGCGAAGCTACAACATATTACACATCGATAACATAGAATACCAGCGTAAAGTAGCAGCTTAACGCTGCTGTGTTTGGTATGGTGTAGAGAACCGGAGACCCTTTTTACAAGAAACGAGGCATTCCATCTTAGTCCTCACGTACCGCATCTGTATTTTGATTTGTAATAGAGAATACATGTAGATGTCTATGGGCCACAGCAACCACTTACCATCAGGTGGACTGTGTGCTCGTTTGTAACCCTTATCCTGTTAAAAAAAAACCTGGTATTACGATTATACGACCTTCAAGTAATAAAAGATCATCTGCTGTAGGATTTTACTACAAGTAATTATCAGTGGCAGTTCGTAGTCACGAAGTTTGCGGCGTTTCACAACCGTGCCTCGAAAAACACGTAAAGCCGTTACTCAGGCCTAATCTCTCTTCAGTCGTAGTGGATTGCTAAGCATCATCATCATCAAACAATAAGAGTATGAGAAATAAGAGTGCACTTGTGTTTACACATACACACTTGTACACTATAATCCTGTTCTGCGTTGTTGACTAGTCTATTTTTAAACTGGCCGTCGTGACCGATATTTGGTCTGGAGGACATTATTACTATTATAATACGACCTTGTAAGGTTAAATATGTCGCAATTGCATTATCAGTTCGTTGCCAATGTTGGCAATAGCAAGTTAAACTATGTTGCGGCTTTGTTTCAAATAAATATATAATGGACTATAGACACTCACATACAATACTTTCTTAGCGGTATCGGAACAATATCCACAGGGCATCGTGTTAGAAAAAAATCAAGAAAATCACATCAAGGCACTGTTAATAACAAACTGTCTTGGTATACTGAAATATGTTTCAGTTGTAATAAGTCGCTTATTTATATGTAAATGAATTAGTATGTCTGTCTGTCAGTCATGCTTGTCACCGAAATCAATTATCGAATGGATGCCTTAAGTCTAAATGTTTCAAGAACAAAAATTACAACTTCACAAGTAATTTGTCTTTAATGATTTCTTAAATTTACGCGAACACAACACATTAAATAAAACTATTATTTACGGATTTTATCGTGTTTAATTACTTTAACTTATTTTTATTATTCCGACGTTTCGGGTGCTTTACAGCACCCACAGAATTCTAAATATTGCCTTATTATTTAGATTTCTACGAGAGCACCCATGGTCACGAGGGGGACTGAGATGTTTGACATTCCAATGGCATTGTTAGTCCAGCTACCTTCAGTTTTTTAATATTAATTTAATATTTAAAAACTGAAGGTAGCCGGACAAACTATGCCATTGGGACGTCAAAAATGTCACCCCCCCCCCCCCTGTAAAGCACACGAAACGTCGGGATAGTAAAAATAAGTTTAAGTAATAATTAAACGCGATAAAATCCGTAAATAATAGTTTTATTCACTTTGTCTTTAGTTTATAATAGCTTATGAACTATAGTAGCTCAGGGACTTAGCGCTTAATTCTTAATTGCATTTTAAGTGCTGATTTACCAAGTGCTTGGCGGTAAAGAAAAACACCGTGAGGAAACCTGCGTCTCTATAAAATAAAAAATAAATATTTCTAAGACATTAGAAGTCCGCCAAGAAGCATTGGAGCAGTGCGGCGAACACTTCCTAACCCTAAAACCCTTTTAGAAGTGAGAAGAGACCTATGCTCAGCCGTGGGACGTCTACAGGTTATAACTTTTATTATAGAACCGCCTATCGATAATTCAGTATTTAAATATTCGGCAGTGACCCTATTTCAAAATGGATAGCCACGTTGATCCCATGGTCATAAACCCGTTTGATGATCATGAGCTCAGGGGGTTGGAATTCCAGGGTAGATTAGATTATTCATTCTAATCAGTCATTGAATGTGTGTCAAGAATTGAAGTGAAGAAGTGTCATTAAATTCTTAGTAGCTGCCCGGAGTCAGAAAGTAAGCGGTGTTACACCCCCGTGCCTCGGAAACCACGTAAAGCCGTTGGTCCTGCGCCTGATCTCTGTCCGGTCGTGATGGATTACCGTCCCTTAGGACTATGATAGTAAAGGAATAGAGAGTGCAGCGCAGATGCGCAGATGGCTGCCTCAACGGGGACTGTTGAGGCAGGCCACCGTGACCGAAATTCGGTCTGGAGGACATTATTATTACAAAATATCTTACGAAATTTTAATATCTTACGAAAATGTGAGCAAATCTACTCTCTAAAGTTACTTGCCTTCAGCAAAACATAATATTTACGAAATAACCTTAGTTCTATATTTGTTTTCCTGTCACAGATGTTTTCAAGCCCTTTAAGAATGTGAGGTAGATGTCGAAAATTAACTATATAAATGTGATTATAAAAAGACAGGAAAACTTAAATTAAATCAAGCTTCTAAGCATTATTTTAACCCATTGAGTTAGTTGCGAATAATTTTTTAGGTTTTCGGAGAAATTACAGCTTAGATCCCTTCTGGTATTGCTTTTGATCAGGTCGTGAATTTTCATCACAATCGGTTGAGCTTCAGCCATTCCGAAGATAGATTTTTAGTTATAGCTTGAATATTTGAAAGTAAGAGAAAATTCATTAAAGAAGTTTTTCAACTGTATATAATTTCAAATATAACATAATATTCTCGGCATTAGTTAATTCATATTGATAACACTTAAAATTAGTTATATTATTTATTATTTTTATATAGAAATAAGGTTTACAAAAGAGCATACAGTCAACCAGATAATGAGTGGATACTCTGGTACGTAGATCCTTGAACTATCATTGATTTAGAAACAAAATGCACATGCGTTGTGAAATGCCCGGTCATTACAAGCAAAAGAGTCTCTGGTTCTTTAAAAGTAGGTTATATTTATATACTTCAATGGCCATAGGAATCAGATGCTCTAAAGGTAAGTTGTAACGGAAAACATTCTAAGGAAACCTGGTAAAAATTGGGAAACGACACACAGTGCAAGCCACCGAGTAATTTTTTTTATATAGAATAGGGTGACAAACGAGCACACAGTCCACCTGATGGTAATTTCTATCCTCAATTACAAATCAAAATTCAGATGCGTTGTCACCCGTGAGGACTAAGATGGAATGCCTCGTTTCCAGTAAAAAGGGTCTCCGGTTCTCTACACTCACCATACGAAACACAGCAGCATTAAGCTACTATTTTACTGTCTACCAAGTGGTAAGTTGCTTTCGCAACTCAACCCAGAGAGGCTAGTGCAAAGTATAAAAGTACTTTGTTAAACCAAACTCACCAGTTCGATGCGTCGCTCACAGTGCTGGAAAAGCGACTGTGCGAGATCAGATAAATGTTTATATTTATCAACGACTATAAAAGCCGCGTGTTTTATAAGATTATTTATCCGGTCTTCTGCATTTATTGTTTGATCTGTTGTTTTTTTTTTACTGTAGTATAGTGACAGATTATTTCTTAATTCAAGTAATTCTGAAGCGTGAATCCAATAATACGGCATTATCAATTATTGCAACTTTAAGTGATCAACTACTTAAACTTAGATTATTGTATTAAGACCACGCTTAGCGAAAAATACTGAATTGTTTTCTATCCCGTAAACATTGGCAGAACCATACCGTAACTATATTAGTAGTATAGGTGTCGCACGAATGGTTCGGCTCAACCAGGGAAAAACATCGCTCTCACAGAATACCAGTGTAGAATAGCAGCGTAATGCTGCTGGATTTCGTATGATGAGTGTTGAGAACCGGAGACCCTTTTTACTGGAGACAAGGCATTCCATCTTAGTCCTCACGGGTGACAACGCATCTGCATTTTGATTCGTAATCGAGGAAACATGTATATGTCTATCGGCCACAGCAACCACTTACCATCAGGTGGACTCTGTGCTCGTTTATCACCATTATCCTATAAAGAGACGTATGTGTGCTACCGTTTAAATCATATTGGAGACGCAAACAAGTTATGCAACAAGTGTGCAAACTGTTTAACTAAAACCCATGTACCAAACCAAATTCATACAAATAAGGTCATAAATATATTGCCTGAGGAACGAGACTGAAGATTTCAAACCAACACATTCTTTGCTTGGCGGTAAAAAAAATATAATTGAAAGGGTGGTAACAATCCAGCCGGACTACAGGGATGAAAAGGGGAAAATGAGCTCTGTCTATTAAAAACTTACATAAGAATATAATGGACTATAGGCACTCACATACAATATAATATATATAATAACATAAACATAAACATAAACACTCACGCCTGTCACCCAGAGGGGTAGGCAGAGACTACGGACTTCCATTTGGCACGATCCTGACATACCTCTTTCGCCTCCTTTACATCCATATATCTACGCATACATGCTCGTCGGTTAAGGGTACTTCTAACGTGGCCCATTTTCAAAATATCGCCAATTTGGTCGATAAATTTTTTCCTAGGGCGTCCCTTCCCGACTCGGCCATTCACATCTGCCATATAAATTTGCTTTGTCACTCTTTCCTCATTCATTCTTTCTACGTGACCAAACCACCGAAGCATTCCTTTCTTAATCCTGGTCACAACATCACCTTGCATACCACATTTATCTCTTATCACGCAATTTCTCACCCTGTCATTCAGATTACACCCTAGCATATTCCTTAAAGACCGCATTTCTACAGCATTTATTCCACTTTCGTGCTTCTTCTGCCACACCCAGCTTTCACTACCATACATTAAAGTAGGGACTAACACAGCATTATGAATTACCATACGTGCCTGTTTTGACAAATTCTGGTTCTTCACAATAGAGTGTAGTGCCCCATTCACTCTATTCCCTGCATTTACTCGTCGTTCTATATCCCTATCATATCTACCATCCCTGCTAAATACACATCCCAAATACACAAACTCATCCACTTGCTCAATCAACTCTCCTTCTATTCTTATTTCACATACCGTTTTGCTTTCTTCTCTTTCAAAAACCATCACTTTCGTCTTACTTGCGTTCACTTTCATTCCCCTTTCTTTTAATTCCCAGTTCATTAATGTAACCATCATTTGCAACTCTGCCGCCGATGACGCAAGTATGACTTGATCATCGGCATACAAAAGGCATTTGACGGTTAACTCGCCCATTCTTAACCCACATTCTTCATCTTTCAAAGTTTGCAAACACCGGTCCATAAATAGGTTGAACAGCCAAGGGGAAGCCACACAGCCCTGTCTGACACCTTTTTGGATGCCAAACCAGTCCGAGTAGACCCCATTGATCCTGACACAAGCACTAGAGTCCCTATAAAGAGACCTTAATGCCTGTATCAAACCAGCGCTCAACCGATATGAGTTCAGTGTTTGCCATAACACATTCCTGTCCACTCTGTCATAAGCCTTTTCCAAGTCCATGAACGCACAAAAAACTTTCTGGTTTTTGGCCAAAAACTTCTCCGCAATCATGCGCATGGAAAAGACTTGATCTGTACACCCCATTCCCTTTCTAAAACCCGCTTGCACATCCCAAATTTTTCCATCAGTTTCTTTCATAACTCTTTCAATTAACACCTTAGCATACAGTTTACCCACAATACTAAGCAAGCTGATACCGCGGTAGTTTTTGCAGTCCTGCTGTGACCCTTTTCCTTTATATATTGGTACTATAACTGCTTTACACCAGTCATCCGGTACCCGTTTTAATTCCCAACATAAATTAAACAAGGTGTACAGCAGGCCTGCCACCACTCCCTCTCCAGCCCTTAGCATCTCGAGTGATACTCTATCATATCCAGCTGCCTTACCTGCTTTCATGCTTTTCATTGCTTTCATTATTTCATCTACACTTATCTCCATACCCCTTTCCACTTCTTTCGGAATTTCTAGTTCATTTAATTCATACGACTCTTCACTCATAAACACGCTTTCAAAGTATTCCTTCCATCTGTTTAAATTCGAAACTTCATCATTCAGAATACATCCATTCTCGTCTCTTATAGCATTTATTATAGGCTGTTTTGTATTTCCCCCTGGCAGTTCTTACGAGTTTCCAGAACATTTTTATGTTTGCCTGGAAATTATCAGATATCCTTCTATCATTCTTATCCGTTCTTTCTTTCTTTTTCTTTTCAACAACTTCTTTTACTCTCTTATTTAGACGTCTAAATTCTGCCTTTTTTCTTCTTCAATCTCATCATTCATACCAGAAGAATTATCAGCTTTGGTTGCTGGTAAATCTAACCATGCTTTCTTCTTTGATTCAACTTCCACCCGTACCTCATCATCCCACCATAACGTATTACTTTTCCTTTCATTTGTTCTCTTACTTACACCGCATACTTCGGTGGCGGTATCCACCAAACCTTTCTTAATATTATCCCACACAGTATTCAAGTCTAAATCATTCATACACAACTCATTCAAACATCTAATATTTTCTCTCAGTCTACATTTATACTTCTCTATCACATCTTCATCTTGTAACTTCTCTATTCTTATACGCTGTAACGCAGTGGTAGATACAGATGTCCGATGCCGCCAACGCTTGAAAAGACCATTAATTCGACATAAGACCAAGTAATGATCCGTCCCTACGTTGGACCCCCGGTAAACCCTTGTATCTACGACTGCGCTCCTCATTCTTTCATCCACAATTACGAAATCTATCATGCTTCTATCATCACCTCTTTCCCATGTATACATGTGAATCTTCTTATGACGAAAAAAAGTATTCGTCACAAAAAGATTCTTTTCCGCACATACGGTGAGGAAGTCTTCACCATTCTCATTTATACTTTCATCACCAAACGTTCCCAATATCCTTTCATAACCAGACCTCTTCACCCCAACCCTTCCATTAAAGTCTCCTAACATAATAATATTTTCATTTTCCTTACATTTTGTCAACACCATCCTTACCATGTCCCAAAACTGCTCTCGGATGTAAGTGGGCTTAGACATGTCTGGGGCGTACACCCCTAGCAGGAACAGCTTCTTTAAGCCCACTTTCATTCGTATCCATAGCAGTCTCGGGCTTACACATTCATACTCTTTCACACATTGACCCATTCTTTCTGAAAGGATGAAACCGACTCCCTGGCATGCCCGTTCGGTCTCGCCTACACCAGACCAATACGCGGTATACGTGCCATGTGCAGTGGCATCCTTTCCCTTTCGTTTCGTCTCATTCACACATAACACATCTATTCCTCTGTCATTCATCATTTCGCATACTTCATCCATCTTATCATTCATTCCTCCACATACATTCAGCGTAGCCAGACGGGTTTCCGCAATCCACTTTTCGCCCCTCCGGGAGACAGAACGTGACGGGTGGCGAACCTCGTCGCCGTAATATATATATATATATATATATATATATATATATATATTACGGCGGGATATATATATGTTAAACGCGAGACATAATTACTAAGGCAACAGATTAATCCATGCAACAATGAAGGGGCTGATGTTGGAGAATCGTTATTGGCAGATAAAAAATAAGAAAAAAAATAGATAAACAATAATATTTGGCTTATCTTTATATATTTATTTATATATATATATATATATATATATATATATATATATATATATATATATATATATATATATATATATATATATATATATATATATATATATGTAAAATAAATATATAAAGATAAGCCAAATATTATTGTTTATCTATTTTTTTTTCTTATTTTTTATCTGCCAATAACGATTCTCCAACATCAGCCCCTTTCATTGTTGCATGGATTAATCTGTTGCCTTAGTAATTACGTCTCGCGTTTAACGCTGTCACTAGTGTTGCCAGGTGTCCCGATTTGTGTGGGACGTCCCGTTTTTCAGGGATCTTGTGACACGTCCCGATTCACCCCTGATCGGGACGCCAAATGTCCCGATTTTTCACTAACCTTCTTAGTTCGTACTTTGATCAATAATTTTCGTCGTCAATCAATCAGTTATTATTTCATTATTTGACTAGTAAGTAGTATACAGTAACTGACTTATACGCTGGAGTTAAGGTAAGTTTATTGAAATACAAACGTCTTGTGAGTTAGCTAGAACTTACCCACAAGGCGATTGTATTTCATTAAAAAATTGACTAGTAGTAGAACTTCTATCCTAAGTATTTTTTTCAAGCGGTTGTATTGTTTGTCTTGTCATTGTCTCAATAAATAAAATGACATTATGCGTTCGATGCAAGAATTTTTGTCTGAGTGATCGAGGATAACTCATGACAGCCAAACAGGCTACCGTGGTTTATTTTGTAGCCATTGTAGCTGTCCCGATTTGAAAACCAAACTCCCGATTGTTTTAACCTTCCGCCCCGAAAGTTGACACACTGGACCTGGCAACACTAGCTGTCACCGACTTGAGAAAATACCACATCTTGCTTATACGAGTTTGGTATAATAATCACGGCCATACGTTTTTAAAAATATCATTTACCTGACGTTTTATGTATGTGACATTGGCACGGATCACGCATGTTTTGCTTTTGATTTTCCTCTTCAACTATATGCTAATATGGTATACATTGAGGAACATAGGTTTAAGGTAATTTCTCGCCTCTTTCAAAGAGTAAAGGCAAAATTACTGAGTGTAGGTTTGCCTTTATTTTCAAACAAACAATTTAAACGATTCTATCAACCTTCACTAATGCTTGCACCATCCGTATAAAAGTATTTCAGCCCAGAAGACTATGTAAGCGCTTTTATAGGCTTTTATATCGGTAATAAACAAAAAATGAGCAGTGTTATCACATAAAATATTACAATTGTTGGGGTTTTGTGACGAGAAAGAAAAAAAAGTGTTTCACTCCCGTGCCTTGGAAAGTATGTAAAGCTGTTAGTCCTGCGCCTGATCTCTCTGATTAATGTCGTGACGTATTGCCGTCTTATCGAATTATGAGAATGAGGGAATAAAGAGTGCACCTACGCTCGTGCATACACACACAGTCGCGGTTGACAAGGGCCGCAATGACCGAAATTCTGTCTAGAGGACATTATATTATACTCTTGGAACTGGAATAACGACCCGTCTGATATCACCATAACCAAAAGTGACGTAACTGACAACAAACAAGATTATATTCTTAATGTTATTATTAGGAGAATTGAAGGACATTCTTTGGCTAGTTTTGGCAGATTTGTGAAACGGATTTTTAGCCGACTTCAAAAGAGGAGGTAAAAATTCGGCTACATGTTTTTCATTTTTTTTGTATGTAGGTATGCTACGCGATATCTTCGTCAATTGTGATCCGATCTTGGTAGTTCTTGTTTTAATAAATAGGTTATATTTCCATATACATTAGAGAAAAAATTTCATCCCTTTCAAGAACATCCAACCATTTAAAGGACATTGATATTGTGATATTTCTCAGTCAACTCGAAAGGGTAAAAAAATCAACTTTAAAAAAAACTTAAAAGAACCACTTAAAATAATTAACAATTTCACATTCTGAATTCAGTACTTAAATTCTTCTATACAATATTTCTTAACTTTAGAACGTGTAAATTATTTAATTATTTCTAATTGTTTGAAGTTGCCTCTTCCTTTTTATTAAATCGTTCTTCTATCTTATATTTTCAAAGATGTAAAAAGTAACATCTTAAGTATGTTGGAATTCCGCAAAGTTACTTAAGGTTGTATTAATTATTACTTTTTACCGACTTCAAGAAGGACTTCAATTCGGCTGAATGATTTGTTATGTGCGTTACCTCAGGGTTATTTGTTTTCTCTGGGTGAACCGATTTTGATGATTATTTTGTTATCTGAAAAGTGGGTACTTCTCGTGATAAAAATACAGTCTATATACGTCTCAGTCCTGGACACAATTCAACTGCGCTGCCCCAATGCGTGTTGGCGAACTTCATATAGGTATCTTCGAAATATTTTTTTCTTAGTTCTCAGACATGCAGGTTTCCTCACGATGCTTTTCTTTACCATCGAGCACGTGGTAAATCAGCGCTTAAAATTGCAATTAACAATTTCATTGGTGCCGGTGAGGATCGATCCCAGTTTGCTCGCGTATGTGAAATTTACAGCGATCGCTAACCATCTGAGCTACCACGGCTTCCATATAAATTTAATAAAGATCTGAGTAGTAGTTTTTGAGTTATTCTTAATAACGCATATTTTATTGATTGTTGTGCTTATTTTAGTTATATGACGGTTCCACAAAATTTTTAATTTTACTACTTGTCCATTAAATAGAATAGTTGAGTCTATATAAAAAAGATGTCCTGTGCTTGGTGGTGAAGAAAAACATCACAAGAAGTCTTATCTGAGACAATAAGATTTTTCGAGAACATGTGAAGTCCAAAACGATGCGACAGTAGCCTAATGGTAGGGTGCAGACCGCGACCTCAAAGGTAGTGGGTTCGATTCCGCCATTCGACACTATGAACCACTCCAATATAAGCATTTTAAGTCTACCAGGAGTAATTAAATGGAATAAATGTTAGTAATGTTAGTAGTATCCCTAATTTTTTAAATAAAAAATACGTATACTGGTGCGCGCTGAACTCTATTTTTTTTCTCTAATTTAAAACCACATAGAAGTAAGAGGAGACCTGTCCCTAGACGTTGAACGTGTGTAAGCTGACCTTTTACTTCACCATCAGGCGTATGCAAAAATAGACGTTTCGCACCTTTAGCGTTGCTTTCTGTTCTTTCGCCGATCTGGAAATTCAAGCTCGACGTAAACGAGATGGTTATACTACGGGTCTATTTATTTATTTAACCTTTATTGAACACCTTATAATAAGGGATATAAAGAGTGGATCTAAATTGTCTACCAACCCTGGACGATTTGAGAAACTGGCAGCTGTATACAATCACTTCATATATTTTATAAATCCTATACCTTTAAACGAGCAATTCTTGTGGAAAATATATATATATATATATATATATATATATATATATAATCGAATCTCGGAAACGGCTCCAACGATTTTCATAAAATTTTGTGTGCAGGGAGTTTCGGGGGCAATAAATCGGATTTAGCTAGGATTTATTTTTAGAAAATGTCTTTTTGTCCGTGTTTTTAGGCAATGAAAAGCTGCTACAATATCGTTAGAATAAGGTAAATTTTGACAGTTTACTAATGATTGCAAATAGCTTAATTGGTGTATTGGGCGGTCACAAAATCATAACACCATGGTACGAGCCCAGACCGACCAACTTTTTTTAATTTTTTTTTCAAGTTCCGTTCTTTTTTGGGAAAATGTATTTTTTCGAGCCCTTTTTTTAGTATTTCTTAAAAACACGAAAATTTAAATTAAACCAATTGCACTCATGATTTTTTTATTCAAATAACCTGTTCAGTTTTTTCTATTATGACGCTAAGATCAAAAAATATTATTCGTATTTCATCAGTATGTAATTTGTATCTAAATATAATTTCCAAAACACACGAATTAAAAAAACCGAGCGAAAAATACCGAGCAAAGCTCGGTCAACCGGGTACTAAGTAATAACGATATAAGATACAACAAAATGCAAATAAAGAGTTAATATGGAATATGATTAGTAAAAATATACATACTAACTAAATAATTACTATAGTTGGTGATTTTTTTACCGTCTGAAAAAAATAGGATGTAAAATTAAGTTTAACGAAATAGAAGCCTATTGCAGTGATATTTATAATTTATTTTAATTTCACATAATTCACACAAAAATACTACTAATTTGTAATAAACTTTCGGTACTAAAGAAATAACAACAAAAATTTTGAGCTAAATAAATAAAACAATTAAAAACTATCAAAATTAAAATAATACGTACCCAATTAGTAGTATTTAATGATAGATCAATTCCATAACATGTTAGTATAAAATAAAATAAACTTCTGTTCCGGTCACCCGTTACACCCTATTTTTTCCAGACGTTAGAAAAATTATCAGTATAATATAGAATAAATAATCTACCGGAAGTCATAAATCTTTTTGCCATATCAAACTCCTATACAAATCTACAACCAGCGATTTTTCGTACCGATACGATTTTGGTACATTCAAGAAAAAAGTCATTGAGCTATTATGTGCTACGTACTAGAGGCGACACTGCATTCAGCTACTCTGTTCCGCTCAACTGCGGTGCATACACCGCACTTTAATCAGTCACTCGCTAGTCGCTAGGCGCTTGTAGAGTTGTTACAAATTTGGCGTAAAAATATGTTGTAAAAATATGGCGTCGTGTGTACTTAGATATTGCAAAAATAATTCAAGAAATGTCAGAAAAAACCAAGGAATTACTTTTCATCGGTTAATAAGATACTTAATCAATAAAAATAATATAGAATAATAAATAACAAATTATTCCTGAGACGCCATCTCGTGTCATGTAATATAGATTATGAAATTAATTTTGTTTAGATACGATATTTCTGTGGGTACTTAAGTATGGGACGAATATATTATTATACACATTTTTTTTGTAGAAAAATATATGAGTTAACATAATTAGTCTAAATTTTTTATATTTAAATCTGTTCATTATTCTTTTATTATTAGGTTTTCATATTAAAGTCAAAGTGGAATAAATTCGTCCATTTTTAACTCTCGCATGCCCAGCATTTATGAACGACTTAAAAACATATACGAGGGCGGCACTGATAATCAAGGAAGTGACACAACATTACTATTTAAAAATGTATTTATTGCTATTCGAAGTATTCTCCGCGAAATTTGACACATTTTTCCATACGATGGAACCAACCATTGAAGCAACCATTCCATTCGGAAGTTGGGGTCTCCAAAATGGCCATTTTGTAGGCGTCCACAGCTTCTTCAGGTGATGAAAATCTCTATCCACGCAATTTATTCTTTATTTTAGGGAAAGTATACAAATCATTAGAGCTTAGGTCGGGGCTGTACGGCGGATGGTCTAATAATTCTATGTTTTCTTGCTCTAAAAACTCTTTTGTTCCGTCTGCGGTGTGAGAACTCGCATTGTTGTGATGGAGGATGATGCGGCGGTTGCAGTTCTCTTTACGGAGTTCAGAAACGACCTGTGCAAACAAATGCTAGCATACCATTCTGCATTAACCGTTCTTTGTCCCTCAAGAGGAATAGTCGTAACATGACCGGTTTTGGAGACAAACATGGCCATCATTTTTTTTTGCAACACTCCGTGAACGAACAATTTTTGTTGGGTTTAACTCATGACTGGTTCTCTGGTTGGACTGGAGGACTCGTTTTGTTTCGGGTTCGTACGCATATATCCAGGATTCGTCACCTGATACAATGTTGATACAGCATTTGAGGATCCTGCGTGGAATCTTTCGCGAGTTTTGACGCACCAAGTAATGCGAGCCGCTTTTTGCTCTTCACAGAGCGAATGCGGTATCCATCGGGAAAACAACTTTTTTACACCTAATTGTTCATGCAAGATTATTTGTATTTGACTCATGCTAATGTCTAAAGTTGCCTGAATTTCGCGGTATGTCACACGCCGATCTTCCTCAATCAGCTTACGCACAGCATCAACGTTTTCTTGGGTGACTGCAGTTTTTGGACGACCTTGACGGGGATCATCACTGAGCTTGACACGTCCACGTTGAAATTCAGCAAATCAGCGATAAATTGTGGTTTTGGATGGGGCTTCATCACCAAATGCAGAAATCATCCGATCAACACACTGTTTTTGTGTTAAACCACTTCGAAAGTCATAATAAATCATCGCTCTTGAATTTTCTCGAGTCAATTCCATTTTCTCAACGACTAAACAAGTTTGACAAAACCTTGCGACAAGACCGAGAATCTTTTTTAAATAAATAAATGGTATTCGATTTTTAAAACCAAGGAGTTTTCAATCTCTGCTCTTTCTGACCGAGACGCAGGTGTTCTCTCCGGCTGATGTCTCGTATCTCTCCTACCCGGGATATAAACTGGAACACTGCTTTGTGCCTCGGGCTGAGTTTGCATTTACGACAGAGAGGACATCTGTTCTCGACGCAGTCTTGAAGTAGCGTTGACAGCGACGACCATCCGCGCGTCTACGGGTGCCTCTATAGACCCCATAGCGGTAATGCCGAAACAGGCCGACTCTTCGACCATGTCCAAGCAGATCCCCTCCGCAGAGATCGTGATCCTCGGCGACTTTAACGCCCATCACTCCGAATGGCTTGGTTCACGTTTAACCGATCATGCGGGGAGATCTGTTCATGATTTTGCCTTGACATATGGTCTGACACAACTGGTTACTTTGTCTACGCGGATTCCAGACGTGGAGGATCACCTTTCCTGTTGGATCTTCTGCTGACCTCTCTGCCGGACGGATATCAGATTTCCGTCGACTCACGTAGAAATCGTAGTTGCATTCTGAAGGCTGCCGCCGTGTTTGGCACTATAGGTCAGCCGATTGGGATAGGATGCGGTCTTTCTTTGCATCCTACCCTTGGGGGTGGGTTTGCTTCTCGCCGGATGATTTCAACGTTGTTGCGGATTCTGTTGCTGATGTGGTACTTCAGGGTATGGAACTTTTTATTCCTTCTTCTGTGATACCCATCAGAGGCAAATCTCAGCCATGGTTTGGTGCTACCAAGCCTGGGCTGATGCATCAATGTCCCGGGATGTAAGCACCAGCGCTCTGAAAAAGAAGTATAATTCCGCCTCCAGGTCTTTCAAAAGAGTCATTGCCAAGGCAAAGTCAGAGCACGTAGGCAGAATTAGCGAGAAACTAGTTCGCCTTCCTTCTGGAACCAGTGCATTCTGGTCTTTCGCCAAGACTGTCAAGGGGAATTTCTGTCAGCCATCTCTTCCATCTCTGCACAGGGAGGACGACTCACTGGCCCATACCGCAAAGGAGAAAGCCGATCTTCTAGGCACTTTCTTTGCGTCCAACTCGACTCTCGATGACGGGGGGAGTACGCCGCCGACCATCCTACGGTGTGAGTGCTCCATGCCGGAAGTGCAGTTCACACAGCGCTCGGTTCGCAGAGCACTCCTTTCCCTGGACATCCACAAGTCGAGTGGGCCTGACGGAATCCCCCCAATTGTGCTGAGGAAGTGTGCTCCAGAGTTGGCACCGGTTTTAACGCGTCTTTTCCGGTACTCCTACTCCCGAGGCGTAGTCCCAAAGTCATGGAAGACGGCTTTCGTCCACCCGATCCCTAAAAACGGCGACCGCTCAGACCCGTCCAACTACCGGCCTATAGTTATCACCTCCTTGTTCTCCAAAACAATGGAGTCAATTGTCAACTGCCAGCTTATGAGGTACCTTGAGGATCACCAGCTGATTAGTGATCGCCAGTACGGTTTTTGTCGTGATCGATCAGCTGGTGATCTTCTCGTCTATCTAACTCATAGATGGGCGGAGGCAGTAGAGTCCAAGGAGGAGGCATTGGCCGTTAGTTTGGACATTGCGAAGGCCTTCGATCGGGTTTGGCACAAAGCGCTTTTTTCGAAGCTCCCTTCCTATGGGCTCCCCGAGAAATTATGCAATTGGATCATCAGCGTTCTTGCAGATTGGGGCATCAAGGTCGTTGTAGACGGTGGAAGCTCTGATTACAAGCCTATGCTGGTGTTCCACAAGGCTGCGTGCTATCGCCAACGCTGTTTCTTCTGCATATCGATGATATATTGCAAGCCCGTGATATTCATTGCTTTGCAGATGACAGCACTGGTGATGCTCTGTATACCGACGGTGCCAATATTTCTCTGGAAAACGTCTCTGAGTACCGGGACAAACTCGTGTCGGAAGTCGAGTCTTTGCTGGACAGAGTCTCGGATTGGGGGCGACTAAATCTAGTCCAGTTTAATCTTCAGAAGACACAAGTGTGCGCCTTAACCGCTAAAAAGAACCCCTTTGTCGTATCTCCTCAGTTTAAAGGCACTCCCCTTATTGTCTCATCCAGTATCGGAATCCTCGGCGTCGACATATCGAGTGACGTGCAGTTTCGTGGTCACTTGGAAGAGAAGGCCAAATTGGTCTCTAAAAAGCTTGGCGTGTTCAGCAGAGCGTGTCAGTATTTCATGCCGGCACACCGCCTGCAACTTTAAAAGGCGTAGGTTCGGCCGCTCATGTAATACTGTTCCCATATTTGGGCTGGAGCTCCCCAGTACCAGCTCCTTCCACTTGACCGCGTCCAGCGCAGAGCGGTTCGAATCGTCGACGACCGAGTGCTTTCCGATCGGCTCGATTCACTGGCGCTGCGAAGAGATGTTGCATCTCCTTGCGTATTTTATCGCCTCTATCACGGGGAGTGCTCTGAGGAATTGTTCGGATTAATCCCAGCCGCCAAATTTCGTGAACGCACTACGCGGCAAACGTCCCAATACCATCCACACCATCTGGATGCTTGGCGGTCCACCACTGTACGTTTCACAAGGAGTTTTCCGCGTACGACCTATCTGTGGAATAGTTTACCACCGGCGATTTTTCGGGCCCCATACGACCTGGGGACCTTCAAGAAAACAGCATACTCCTTTCTAAAGGGCCGGCAACGCACCTGCAATTCCCCTAGTGTTGTAGTTGATCATGGGCGGCGATAGTCACTTAACATCAGGTGGGCCGCATGCTCGTTTCCCCCTCTTCTATATAAAAAAAACATTAATATTCTCATTTTATTATTTTATATTGAAGTCGGTTGTACAAAATTTTTAATTTTGGCACAAGTTACTTTTAGTTATTACTAAGAACAACGACATTTACCGTATACAGTGTATAATAAAACAAAGGATGTATCTTAAAAAGTTTATTATATGGTTCGTATATAAATTAGACTAAGTGTAAGTACGCGAGCGTCACGAGTCGCGCGGCGCGTCGGTCGCCTCCAGTGCGGCGCGCTGCTCGCTCGTGCAGTACTCTGTAACCACACACACACACACACAACATAAGCTATGCAGTCCTATTTCAGGTTAAAGATATTTATTTATCACATAAGAACAATATACCGTTAAAAGTATACGGTAAAAATAGTAAATACTTAACAATTAACAAAAATAAAAAATACTGCGGTCCAAAACAACAAGAAAATAGGATAACAGATGTCTTTTGAATAATGCAATAGTGTTACTTTATTTCACATCATTAGGCAGCTTGTTGTAGAGTTGCACTCCCTCAAACTTCATGCTTTTCTTTCTTATGTCAGTTCTATAGATAGGCAAAGCGAGATTGTGGCTATCACGAGTACAATATCGGTGTGATTTCAAAAAAGTAATTAGTGAATGGGTTGACTTTAATAGTAGTATACTTGTATTATTTATATAATGTTTATTTATATTCAATAGTTTGCTAGACGGGCAGTCCGGTACTAATACGTTGCCTACTAAGTAACGCTCACTCCTCCGTAACCCTCACTCTTCACGTGGTAGAGCCACGCTGCAGCTTTGTTATGGTTGACGCACAAACTCGATCGGGATATGATCACGCTCTCAGAAAATACCAGCGTAAAATAGTAGCTTAATGCTGCTGTGTTTCGTGTGGCGAGTGTATAGAACCGGAAACTCTTTTTACTGGAAACAAGGCATTCCATCTTAGTCCTCAGGGGTGACAACGCATCCGCATTTTGACTCTTAATCGAGGAAAGATGTCTACGGACCAAAGCATACCACTGCCATCAGGTGGACTGTGTGCTCGTTTGTCACCCATAAACAAAATGTACCTATACAACTACTAAGAGTCTACTAAACGGGCACAACAGTACTGATACATTGCGCACTAAATTACAGTCAATACCCCGTAAGTTCTTTAGTCAACTGCAAGCGGATATGTTATATGATATGTTATATAACCGACTGTGAAGTGCCGATACGCGGCGCGAGTAGGTATTTTCAAAAATGCTATCTGTTTCACATCGCTCGCAACGTATCCGCGCCGTGCGATAGAGAGAGTTGCAAATGTTGGAAGTAATTTCCTACGTTTTCTTTTTAATTTAATGTTTCGAGCGATAACGTTTTCACCCCCCCCCCCCCCCAAACCTTTAATAAATGCGACAATTTTGATTTTGATTCATTTAGGTTTATATGTTCTTTTTTAGTAATTCAGTTTAGTTTAATTTAAAAAATAAAAACGCTCAAAGATGATTTTAAGTCAAAAATATAGATATTTAGATGCTTATAACTTTGTGTCGTAAGCAATATTTTCTCAAAATAAAAACGTACGGAGTTAGTTTTTCATTATATCTACATAATTTCCAAAAATTATGAAAATTACACTATGTTTACGGGAGGGAAAACGTTATCGCTTTTTGTATGAAAATTTACAACTTCACAACCCTCTTAATGTGTCTAAGAAAACGCTGTCATTTTTTATGTACGAAATATGTCAACATTGTTTGAAGTTTATTGAGAAAACTATGTAACTTTGTTTCGTATTTGTCTGAAAACTATACTGTGGTAAATGAAAATACAACTGCATGACATATTTACAGTGCCTGCCACCCGCCCGATTACAGCTGTGACAAAGTTTTTGTTCTAAATTGCAGGTGTAGTTAGAACATAAAAGTCTTTGCATTCATCCCTATCCCGAGGCAATTGACAGCACGAATATGTAAGGCCACTTGTGCACTGAAATGTGTTTCATTTTGACATTCCGGAGTTCGTCAGTGTTACGATTTGTTGCTTAAAAACCCTTAAACCCATATTTTGCTGTTTTGTCAGATTTTGGTTTAGGAACGTTTAAAAATAAAATAGACTAAATAATGGTATTGTAACATATTTTAACTTCTCTTTAGTCGACTTCAAAAAAAGAGATTTCGACTTGACATCTTCTCAACTCTCATTTGACTATACGTTTTCTGTTGACGATAATTGTAAACCCCTAATTTAATTGGAACGCATTGAAATTTTAAGAAAAAAAAATATTTAAATACCTTAATCGGTGGGATGAAAATTTTAATATAAATTTAGATGATCTTCTGGTTGATACCTTGAGTTTGTGATATTAACTAATCCACTTTAAATTTAACTTTAAAAAAAATATAAATCGACTTTAAAAAACTAAAAAGTCATATAACTTTATATTTATAGATCACAGGTTACATTTTATATAAAAGATATACTTACGTATTTTACTAGGCTCCCAACCGATGTATTCACCAGTTCGCTGGTTCTCTGCCTGCAGCCATTCGTGGAGAGGTCTGAAGTACTCCAACAGTCCATCGGCCCTCATCGCTCTTTGTCCGGTTAAAGCCTCCATCGCATCAGGCCAAGGTTTAGACGAACCCATCTTTAACATATTCCTGCCAAAATATGTAAAAAATCAATCAAATTTCATCCGTATATGAAATACCCAAATGTAATCGCCAATAATACAGATCGAAGAACCGACAGCCGATGGGGAAAAAAGGTTCTCGTGTGATAGGCGTAGTGTGTGGCTTCACTAGATGAGATGAAGACCTGGTAAGACATGCAGGAAGTCGATGGATGGCAGGTAGCTCAGGACCGTGCTTTGAGCCATTACTTTGCGGAGGCCTATGTTCAGCAGTGGACTTGTAGGACTGTAATGATGATAATGATGATGAATCGCCAGTGATGACAACAGTATAATTGCCGTTACCGTTACAGCTAACCCGTTACTGCTGAACAAATGTCTCCCGCATAGATTGCCTCATAGTGGCAATATTTGCCATTGTTACAAATGACTTGATAGAAAAGTTTACAGTTGCCGCAGTTTTTAAATTTTTTATTGTTAGTAGGATTTGGTAACGCTGCTACCCATCTCCTGGTTACTTTCCCTGATCCCTACGGGACAATATAGCGTAGTGGATAATCTTACACTACTAATACACTGTCTGTGTAGCCTATCACAAACCACTGCTAAACATAGGCCTAAAGATTGCCACAAATTACGGTCGTAAGCCATCTGCATTCATCAACCTGCCTGTTTCATTAGGTCGACACTCCATGCAGTGCGGAATCGCCTCACATTAAGTTTGCCAATACAAGGTTAAAAAGAGCAACTTAAATATTTAAACAATTGACCCTCGGCTCCTGTGATTGTCATCGTAGTCGGAATTGACCAGGTGGGTACCATCAGGCCCGTAGTAGCTCAGGAGTTAATCGATCGCCTTAAATTTGAAAGTACGCGAGCAATCCGGGTTTTATCCCTGCCAACACGAATAAAATTGTTCATTGCAATTTTGGTGCCTGATATACCACGTGTTCGGCGGTGAAGGAAAACATCGTGAAACATTCATAACCATGTTAGAAACGAGAGGAGACTTGCGTTCAGCTGCGAGGCGTATATAGGCTAACTTTATCTTTTTTAACTTCTATAACATCAGAGATAAACTGAAATAGGTTTGCGCTTATCTCAAATACACGGAAACTCACGCACACATGCTCGCGCACACAGTTTTTGTTATTAATGTAAATTTATAATAACTTTATTTTTTCGTTATATTTGAATAAGTACTTACGCTAAAGCGTTTCCAGCAGCAACGCTTTGATAAATATCACAATCGACCAACTTCTTAGTCAAGTCCTCAGGAACGTATTCACCAGCCAGCTGGCAGAGGGTGCGGTGAAATTGGAACTGTATGATGAACGACACGTAGTACCTGCAATAATAATTACGCTTTTGTCAAGAAACAGGTATTAGTAGCTATTTTTAATGTAAGAAATATTTTAGAGATGGTAGGAGCTCTAGTTCTGTCTAGGAAACCTTCTGGGTAAGCTTACCATCCTTTTACTTGCTATTTCCGGTCTGTAGTGTATAGAGAGCCCTAGGGTATAACAACAGTCTATGAGAAATTCCCATCCTAGTCCTCAGAGATGACTTACACATCTGTAGCCTTCTTTGTCTGAAGTTAGTTGCAGGTGTCCATTGATTGGAATAGCCACTTGCTATCAGGTGGACTGTGTTCTTTTTTTACTTAGTCGATATCTTTTTATATGGTATTAATAGACTTGTTTGTGTAACCGCGTTAGAGCCCACAGGCTCAAACTTACTTACTCTGTACCGTAAAAGGTACTCTGTGACCACGCACCCCGCACGGCTGCTCAGATTTTGTTCACGGTGTCTGTTCCAGTACGTAGTAAATATTACTTTATATTACTTCAAAGATACCGGGTTCGTACAATAGTCATCAGGTCAGTGCAAGTTTATCGCAAAGCCTACCAAGCTATGGTATTAGGTCTTAGACCAACCGCCTTCCTCATGTTTGGAAAAGAGGGCGTTTGGAAAAGAGAAACGTCTCTCTTTCTACAACAAGCAACACACGAAGTATAGAAGTGGCATACGAGATTTCATCACCTTATTTTGTCTATTTTGTCCTGTGGGTTAAAGCGATTACAGAAAGCCGCACAGTTCAGTATGTGATATATATAAGACGCAATATATTGTGTATAGCCTACAAACATACCTCGCATACTCCACATCGGCGGAGACGTGATATTTCGCGGCAGCGTCGAAATCTTCCTCGGTCCTATTGACAGGCGGCTCCAGACCCTGAAGCATCTCCCGCAGCCTCCAGTAATGGCAGTTATAGTCCTCAGGCTGCGTCTCACCACGGAACACACCGTAACGGAATAGATCCAGCGTGTAAGCGAATGGAAGGAACACTACTTTGTCTATACCCTGGAAAAGAGTAATTTATAATCTATACAGATACAAATACAAAACGTCTTACAGTTGGGTTTTCTACCTTTATGAAAATTGAACATGGCAAAATTAATAACCAAATTTTGAAAAAGTTTGAGACGAAGAAAGCACAATGTACGTAACGTATACTTTTACTATTGTGACCATGATTCTTAACATGCAGTAATTAATAATAATAATGTCCTCCAGACCGAATTTCAGCCACGGCAGCCTGCCTCACGGAGGCTAGCCATCGGCGCAGGACAGGATTATAGCGCCCAAGTGTATGCACAAACACAAGTGCACTCTCTACTCTCTCACTCTCGTAATCCGATGGGACGGTAAACCGACACGACCGGGAGAGAAATTAGGCGCAGGACCAACGGCTTTACGTGCTTTCCGAGGCACGAGGGTGAGACACCGCCAACTTCCTGACTCCGGGCAGCTACTGAGAATTTCTTAAGGGAAAAACTCAATAATTGATTTTTTGGCCCGACCTGGGATTCGAACCCAGGACCTCATGATCGGTAGTCGCACTACTACAACCACTAGACCAATGAGGTAGCCACATGCAATAATTATACTTAACCTGTATACGTTCAACAAGGCTCTTAGTTATTCCGTCGCACTGATCCAGTGCCACAGCGAGACTTCAGTCCTCAAATATTTTATTGCCTACACCATGCAGGTTTTTGACGTGGTAGAGCTACGCTGCAGCTATGATTGTAGCACGAATTGGTGAGGTGGACCAAATACGACCACGTTCTAACAGAATGCCAGACTTATCTAGCAGCTAAATGCTGTTGCGTTTCGTATGATAAGTGTACAGAACCGGAGACCCATTTTACTGGAATGAATGAATGAATGAATATACTTTATTGCACACCACAAACAAATTTACAAAGAACATAACAGAGAGCAGATTACATGTACAATTTGGCGGCCTTATCGCTACATAGCGATCTCTTCCAGGCAACCAAAGGTGTAAAGGAATAAAACAGTGAGTACTAGGTAGGTGGTGCAATATAAATATACCTAATATAATATCAATACATGCAATAAAATAACATATAAGTAAATAATTAATATATTAAAAAAAAATATGATACACATATACATAGGTATATACATAAACATACACACACACACATATATACATATATATACATATACATACATATACATACATACATATACACACATACACATATATACATACATATATCCTCAAATATATACCACTAACAATAACATAAACAAATAAATACAAAACTACATAATCACATAATTTATCCTAATGATTTTCGAACGATTGAGACAAGTAATGCTCTTTAAGAAGTCGCTTAAAGACTACAATAGTCTGAGCTTCGCGTAAATACAAAGGTAGGGCATTCCAGAGCTTAATAGACTGTACAGTAAAAGATTTATTAAAGAAAGATGTATTGTGAGTTGGTACCCTTAGAATGAGTTTTCTTGAAGAGCGTAAAGGTTCCCCTGGAAGCCCAACAAAACTAAATTTCTCCTTAAGATAAGGAGGAGTAGAAGGGTGAAATAAGACACAGTACAGAATAGAAAGAATATGCATGTTCCGGCGAAATTGGATAGGTAACCACTTGAGACGTGAGCGAAATTGGGAAATGTGGTCAAATTTGCGCAATCCAAATATGAACCGAATACTAGTATTTTGAAGTCTCTCAAGCTTAGTTAGCTGGTCTTTAGTTATGTCTACATAGCTTGCGTCGGCATAGTCGAGAATCGGAAGGAGAAGAGACTGTGCGAGCATAATTTTTGTAGGAATGGGAAGAAATGATCGAAGGCGACGCAGTGAACTAAGAGCGACAAAGGTTTTCTTACTTACCTCATTCAGTTGGCGTTTCCAATTTAAGGAACTATCAAGGTAAACACCAAGATTTTTGACATTGTCAAAGTAAGGGATCACAACCCCATCGAATACAACAGGTGGTATGGAAAACCAGTCAATTCTTGAGATAAAGCTCTGACTACCAAAAATGATAGCCTGTGACTTTTTAGGATTGACATTTAGGCCATATGATTGACTCCACTCATGAATCATATTTAAGTCATTGTTTAATGTAGCGATTGCATTTGGCAAATTCTCAAGAGTTGACTGGGTGTAAATCTGGACATCATCCGCATACATGTGGTAGAGAGAAGAAATTTTATGAGTAATTGAATTAATGAAAATGGAAAAGAGTAATGGAATTAGAATATTACTGAATAGAACTGGAACTAGATTTAGTCCTCAGGGGCTATAATACATCTGCATTTTGATTCTTAATCGAGGATAAATTTTAAATGACTTTGGGCCTTAGCATCCACTTACCATTAGGTAGACAGTATGCTCGTTTGTCACCCACATTCTATAAAAAAACGCCATGTAATGTGGGCTAAAAAAATCCTGCCGTATATCATCCCGAGGGAATCGTCGTGTGATAGACGGAAACTGAAACAGGAGATGGGCAGCAACACCATCCTACTAACAATTCAGAATAATAAAAAAACGGGCAATACTAACTCGCCCATCAAGTATGGCAACTATGACAAATATCCCTCTCACCCTATGAAAATTTTAATATGTTAAAATTATCTACATGAGATCTGCGTAAAAAATAAAAATATGTCGTAACTAGTTTCAAGAACATCTCCCGTCCTCCTTCAATTGCGTGCTCTATCCCCGTCAACACTAACCCAATACATCTACTCCCAACCAACTACACTGGAAAAGACACACCACCATCGAAAAGACGACACGCTCTTCAATCTAGGCAGGAGACATCATTATTATTTTTTACGCGGATTTAGACTAGATAATTTTAGACATCTTTATTATAATGGATTAACCGGAAAGGAAATTCTGATTCTATTATTTACTCCTCCTATGAGCCAATATATAGAGACTTTTGTTCATTAGTGGACTTCTGATAGACTATAATGATGATGATGATATCATTAATTAGTTGAACTAATTTATTGTGTCAGCCTAAATATCAGAACCACAATGTGGATAAATACCATTTTGTACAACTGATTTATTTCGGTCTGTTCATCCTCGGCATCGCCCTGTACGAGACCGACCCGACGCAAGTGCTTAGGCGAAGACACCGACAAAGCGATCGTGTCGCCAACAGCCTCGTGGAAACCTAGTAACGAATTATGCATTTGATAAGATTTGACAAAAACATTATATTAATATTTGAAACACGATCAACATAAAGCTAAATAAGTAAGAATAATAACCAATGAAATATAAACATTATGACGTAGAAGAGATTAATTGAAAACCAAATTAATTTATTGCAATAACAAAAATAATCACTAAAATATAAACATTATTATATAGAAGAGATTGATTGAAATTAATATTAACTCATAGTAATAACAAAAACAAACAAGGAAATAGTATAAATATTACAACGTAGAAGAGATTGAATGGAATTAAAATTAAGTTACTTATATCAAAAACTGACTAACGAATAAAAACCATAAAATTAATGAAAAATATGGAAGTTAAAACATATGGAAATGGAAAGAAACAATCAATTAGCTCCGTTAAGGATTTAATTAAATAAAAACCGTATTTTTGGCAACAGATTTATAAAAATATTTGCGTAAATAGACTAAAGAGGTTAGACAAGTTGACTGTCTACAATCGTTCAAACTAATAAAAAACTATAAGAATGAATGGTAAAAGATCCAACATCTCAAAGTCACGAGACGTTCCCTTTTTTTAAATAAGGGTAAAAAACAAACCCATGGTCCACCTGATGGTAAATGGATACTGTGGCCTAAAGGCATCTCCCTTTATCCTCGATTAAGGCGACACCGTGAAAAAATGCACCTCCTTTCATCGAATAGTATAGGACTATGACACCACTAACGAAAGTGGGATTTTGATATAGGTAAATTCATGTCTTTATCTTGAATTTGATTGCTCAAAAACACGATTGTATAATTTTGACTCGATCATAATTATTTGCGAAAACACCTCTAAAAATCACTATGTTGAAATTACAACGAAATCATTTGATCTATATGCTAGGGAATCACTCAAATATATTCATAACATCAATATTCATAATTTACTTGCTCATTATTTTGATAACTTAAATCACTTAAATAATTTTTTAAAAAATATTTTAAGATTCTGACAATTTCTAAGCGCTTTTAATCGTCGCGGGCGCTACGCAATTTTAGACCTTATGACGGCGTTTCTTCAAGTTTTTATAGAAATTATGTATTCACTCGGATCAGTACGGCGATAGCGTTTTCGATGTGTCGTCTTAAGAATCAAAATGCAGAGGCGTCGTCACCTCTGAGGACTCACATGGAGGAAAAAAGGTTCTCTACACTCATCATACGAAACAGGAGCATTATAAGCTACTTTTTACGCTGGTATTCAATCGCATAACGCATCGCTGATTTCATTCTATTTTATAGCTTTCTTCGTTAACGGTTGTAGAATGTCAACTTCTCTAACCATAAAGTTAGTTATAAATAGTTACATAAAAGTGTTAACAAGAACAACTGGTGATTATTAGAAAATATATTCTTCAGGATGAAAATTATCACCTGGATTGGCACCAGCCCGGAAAATTTGCGGCTGATGTCTATACTGCAAATAATATTGAATGTGTCCCATTTCGTGATGAACAACCCTCAATTGCTCTTTATTCACCACCGTACACATTTTGATCCTGCGTTAAAGAAAAAACTTGAGTCAATTACCTGGATTAGCTCCATCCCGGAATATAACAGGCTGATGTTTGTACTGGAGGAAGTACTGTATGTGTCCCATTTCATGGTGAGTCGTTTGGAAATATTCGTAATCTACCGTCGTGCACTGTTTGATCCTTCAAATTTAGCCAGACATGTAAGGAAACAATTTGGAATAGTACCATTTTAGATTTATTTTACATCCCACCACCGCTATATTATAAAATAATTAACGTAAGCCCCTTTAACACTACATTTTTTTATGGAGTCAAACAGCTGACTGAAGTTAAATAATTTCAAATTTATATTTTAATAAAAGCAAGCTACATACTGGACGGAACCTATGGCAAAGTAGATGAAATTAAGATTTTTCATTCTGCCACACAACATTTTTAAAAATGTTAACGAATTCATAAAAAAGTGAAATAAAAAAAATAATACATACACGTTTTTTACTTTTTATTTTAGCTCTTTCGCCAAGGAAACTTTTTATCTAACTGAACTAAATGTAAAGTTACATTGTGATGCGAAATTTGTGAGATTATAACTTGTAATACAATTTTACATCATAAAATTATTTAAGTATCCGTCTATAATACCGACAAGACTGACAAGACCTTATAATTAGTCTGAAAGTATTATTTGCATGTCAATAAGACGAGAATTATTTAGAATTTTGAAATTTCTGTCTGTTTGTATGACTACCTGTGTGTCCGGGCTGATCTCCGGAACAGCTGAACTGATTACAATGAAACTTGACGAAAAAATAGAGACAAGAAATACCAGGAGTGATTTTGGCTATATTTTACCTAAAAAAACTAAGCGATTTTTTTGAAAACTCAAAATCTTCAATATATGTATATAATAAAATAAATGGTCTTTGATTACCTCAAATCTAAGATCGCTAGTTGATCGCTAGTGATAAATAAAGTAACAAATATAAACACGTGACAGTACTATTTCTGAATAAGTATTAGATATTAGAAGATTCTTTAATTACTGAAATCTAAAGTCACGTATACAAAGCCAAAACTACATAAAGCCATGAGCTGCATACTTAAAGTCAAAACTTTAACTCACTTTTTTAATTTGATTTACCCTTACCTAAAGTCCTCCCCATCATAAAAGTCCCACGCTGACGCGTGACACACTATTTCCCTGTCAGTAGGTTTCTCTATGATTGAGTTCTTCCAAAACTTCTCCGGCATGGCAGTCAAGTTCAAGGATCTGAAAAACTCATCGGACATTCGGAACATTTTTAGGGCCGTGTAGTTTTGCTCTCGCATGGCCTGCGTGATGTCCACCTCCTTCTTATCAGGATAGGGACGCGTGAATGATTCTATGTTGTTCCAGGTTTGTGCCCACATATTTCCTGAAATAAAAACATAACTTTTTAACTTATTATATAAAAATAAAAGATTTATCACCTACATCATTTTAATTTGTTTTAGACGTGTTTGTTAGTACACAGTTTTTTCTTAAATCTTTATTTATTATAGAGGGTGATCTACTAGACCAAGTCACCCAACAGAGGGACTTGGTCTACATTATACATATCAGACAATGATAAATTAACGTAAACAAAAGATTACCTATACTAAATATCTAATAATACAAGTTTATAAAGTTTCCTAGCTTTATCCGACAATGGAAAAGCTAGAATACTATTATATAGTCCAACACAATTTTTGTCAAAACCTAATTGCTTTCTAAATGCTTCGTTCCGTTCACATTCCATCATAATGTGAATAACATCTTCCACAACTCCACATTTGTCACAATTTGGTGAATTAACTTTTCTCATTACAAACGCAAATTTGTTTAATGGTACATGTCCGGAACGAAGCCTCATTGCTGTAATAATTTCTTGCCTTCCCATATTGCATCCATCAAACCAAAGGAAGCAGGAAAGATGCGGTTGTATCGTCTTGTACCAAATACTAGTACACAGTTGTTTGGGAACTAACTAGCCCAACTACATGGGTAGTATAACTGTGGCCACAGGCTTGCGAATTTATAAACTTGATTTGTGATAAAAAATCATATCGAAGACCAATTTAATTAATAAACACCTCCTAAACAAAATTCAACAAAATTAATCAACACTTTGAATAACCTCATGCAATAAAATTCAATAATGAAATCTTCTTTATTTCTTGTGCCACTTACAGAATACGAAATAGGGAAATCTTATTTTTCTTGTATCCATTATTTTATATTTTTGTACACTCGGTTATTTATTAGTATTTTTATCATAATACATATTTATTGAATTATAAAAAAGGTTGGTAAGCCCGAATTAACGAAATAAAATAAAAACAAGAGATCCATACCCAATAAATGTGCAGGAATAGGACCCCGCGCTGAAACGACTTGGTCTCCGTACTTGTCTCTCAAACGTCTTCTCACGTAAGCATGAAGCTGTTGGTACAGCGGCTTCACATCCTCCCAAAGCTTTGCCAGCTGCTGCTCGAAATCAGGCACTTCATATTCTGACTGCCACCATTCGGCTACATCTTTGAAGTCTTAAAAAATAAAGAAAAAATAACCAGGTTATTTTATTAAAACGACGTCCATAAAAGGGGAAAAGGCACTTAAAAAGATATTTTGCATCTAAAAAATTCTCCTAGTAAGAAGCAAATTAGCTAATAACGTGCAAATTATCAGTCGAAATTTCCTTAGTATATTTTTGTAGTAACCCACAGACTGGCAACTCCATTTGAACGTATGCGTCACGTTATAGTGTAACAATATATTGTATGCTATAACATACAATTTATGAAACCTTATTAAATAAATTTTATTTGAAAAAACCTTCTATGAAATAGATCAGTATATTGAAGACAATGATGGGTGGAAATAATTCTTACTCTGCACTTGCATGTCTCATGTCTACTGATATAATATTGTTAAAACTCGTGTTTAATAAAATATTTATAGACGTTTGACATTTTAAGCTATTGCATAGCTTCTATCGCGGGCCTTGAGCGCGGGGACCGAATCCAGAAATTCCGTAACGAAAAAAAACCTCACGCTCCCCACTCCGACGAGCACGGAGGTGTGACGTTGAAAGCCGTGCATCGTCTAACGTCGTTTCAGTCTCGTCCGGACCGCGCCAACGAGCGGTCACGTCCGCCGGTCGTCGACTCCCGCCCGGGTGGGAGAAGTACAGTGCGTCGCTTCGCAGTGGGTGCGCGCGCTGTGGGGCCAACTCGGCTTGCGTCGAGCCTTGAGGACGCCCCTGACCCCACCCGGGATGAAGATCACCCAACACTGCGCTTAACCTACAGGCTGGGAAGCGAACTCCGAAGGCCCGGCGCACCCAAGTGCGCGCGCCTGTTGGTGACTTCGGCTCCGCGTCGAGATGCTTCTCCGCGGAACCTTGAGGTTGCTGACCCTTCGGCAGATTCCCTTCCCAGAGGCGCGAGACACGCCAAACTTTCGCCTAGGAATGCCAGGCCTTCAACTAGAGCCAGGAAGGAGCACTGGAGGCCCGGAGCAGCTGCTGTTGAAGCGCCCCCCTGTCGGCAAGATTGGCCCTGCGTCGACTCCCATCCTCAGGACTCCGCGGGGCTTCGAGACGGCCGACCCTCCGGTAGCACCGACCTGGTGGCGCGCAATACGCCAACCAAGATAGCCAACAATGCCGTACTGGTACGGCTCCCAAGACCGGCTCATTGTCATGAGCCGTGAGGATCACCCGGGTAATGGGGGACTCCCCGAGGCCCGAAACCTGCATGGGATGAATAAAAGTAGTCCCATAGCAGACGACAATCAACGTCGTTTCAGTTCGGCAGACTTCGGCACTCGGCAGAGTTCGGCACGGTGTTTGTGTGCGTGCGACTAGACGTATGCGTGTACACTAGCTGCTAACTCAATGATAAAAATTCCTGAATAACCTACATGTATTGTAAGATATTAAAAATATTTTAAACAATATTAACTTCTCATTTATTCAATAAGAGAAAAAAATTGTTTTCTTATCGGTCACCACGCTCAAAAAGTGTAACTTGATTGAAAATCAAAGACTTAACTGCATAAATAAAATAAATAAATAATTATAATTGCATAAGTTGATAAAAAATGCTATGTAATAGCTTTACCGCGGCAGTCACCGAGTGCCACACGTATTTTTTTTATAAAAGAAACTGTAACATGGAATATTAAATAAGACCTTACAGTTTCTTGCCAATTCTTCTCTGAAAAGGTCTTCTTTTCAATAAGCCTAAATTGATTTAAAAAATCATGTGCGCCTGAAGCGTATGAAATATTATCGTGAGCGTAGCGGCGTGGTAGTATGGAGTGTAGAGGTACGGAGAACCAACTCACATAGGAGAATAGTTAAAAAAGTAGCCATCTGTAAGCAGTAAATAACAGTTCAAAAATTCTCCACAACAGCGCTGCAGTAGCTAGAGGGTATGAAATGAACTTAGCAGTTGTCGACGGAGTGAAATTTGCCGAGTTATTTGTGGTGACTAGAGCAGTTGATGAAACTGCAGTATTTAAAACCTCAACTACTCACGTTGTCTAAAATAATTTAGTAAATATAACCTAGAAAAAGTCGCAACCGTCGTCAAGCACGTTGAGAGTGATTTTGAAAATTATTTTTTTAAACAATAAAATAATTACTATAAGAAAAATTATGATGAAATACTGTGCAATAAAATGTTATAAAAAGTTCTTTAAAATATACCCTCTAGCTACAGTGGCGTTACCCTAATTTAACGCTTTTCTACTGACAATTTTTAATACACATTCTGTTCTCCTTACCTCTACTACAGAATAAATAATATGCCTCTACTCCATAGTAGTAGCTTTAATCTAACCAGTCGGTCATTTTAGTAGGCATTTATGCTACGGTCCGCGAATCAATGCCCGCAATATTTTTGTGGCCTAAAAATAGTCGTTTTAGGGTTTAGGTGCCGTGGTGTGCTGTTTACGAGTATATGATAACATAATTCGTCTCAATAAATTAAATGTGTGTGAAATTCCTAATGTTGGGGTAGTTTTTCTTTTAAGTTTGTAGTTGACATCAAAATACATTTTTAAATAAATAAATTATTAAATTATAGATAAAAATAATTAAAAGTTATAATTTGTGAAGGTATAACTCAAAAACTACAGCCATGTTTGCATAGATGGGACTCTGTGATACGATCAAACGTGATACGATGAAAAAATCAACTAATGAAGGAACAAAAGTGCGCAGCTTCATGGGCGCCATTTTGACAGTTGATATTGTAGTAAATATTTTAGTCGATTTTAGTTTTTGTAAGTAGATTTTATGCAGTGTTCGTAATTACTGCCAAAGCTTGTTTGCTGTTTTTTTTTCTCAATATTGTAGTTATAGTATACAACTTTCATGGACTCATCCTACTAGTTTAACTTTATAAGACGACGAAGCTTAAGATGAATCATATACGAACATTTCGATTGTTTAACTATTGTCTATATAGCAGGGAAACTGTTAATAGGCGTTCTCACACCTATAAACTTTTAACTATAAATCGCGTTGTAACTATTTCCTAAACCTTTGCCAAAAATTATATGTATATCGTAATAATTTCTTACTGTTAAGTTTAGCGGCTTCATTATCGAGTTGTACGTATTGCGTGAAGTTGGCACGCGACTTAGCACCGGCCGCCTTGTGCCACTCCACCCACAGATGTTTCAATTCTTCTGGGTCTTGACTCTTCGCAAACAGCTCAGTGATATCTGAAAATGCAAATGTTTTTTAAATGTCGCCTAATATTTCTTAAAAATATATAGCTGAGTCGTGGACACAACCACGAATATTGACCGTGACAACGTCTTTTTGTTCCTCATCATCATCTTGTAAAAGTTCAATAGACTTCTCCATTTAAGCATCTCCGATTAGTGGTGATGTAAGAGAATCCACTATAGATTTTTTATCTGTCAAATGCGGACGAAAATTACTTGTATTTGTGATTTGTAGAGACATGTGTGTCCTAATTAGGTACGTTTAGATAAGTTGAATTTTTTACATTTTTTTACAACTAAAATAAATTTATTTACATTTAAATTATTGTTTCGATCTTGATAACTTTGCATGAATACATTCAACGATGAGTGTAGTCTAAATGGGCATTGCTAAAAACCGACGCTACCGCAACCGTGCGGTAGAATTATGACTGAACAAGTTACCATTTCAGCGTCACATCAATCATGCAACCATATAATTTAATGTTAGTACAGTATGTACTGTTTTTATTTTCAATATTTAAAACTGTGTGTAAATTTGCTAAAAAACCGTCTATTATCTATTGTCTATACCACCTAGCGGTCATTTGACGGCCCTATAATACGCATTAGGTAATATATATATATAGGACCATATTATTAGACGCATATTATAACGAAATATTGAAAAACATACAGCGCCCTGTTGCTTAGCAAAGAACACATTAAATATTTTCATACATCACTGCAAACAAATTTTCTCCGATTATTTTTCGTTGTGACGGTACTCGATAGTAATTTTACTCTCGATCTTACACACACTAAAACGATACGCATGTGTGCACCTACACCCATCATCGTCAGTCATTGTGACACAAAAAGTATTTACACCATATCATTCCGTGGTTGTTTTAAGAGGCAACAGAGGGAAATATTCCGCCGTGAGTCAATCTACGAAATGAGAGAGCTTAATTTCGAGCCTAGATATCGTAAGTGTATTCTAGATAGTAGTAAGTTATAATGAGTAAGTGTCTCCATAGTAATGTGAAGGCAAGTGTAGTCGAAAAAAGTTCATCTTGGAGAACATCACACGTCATCAAATATCAAAGTAATGGCAGTGCATTTGTTCCCTTCTATGTTATTAGTTAACTGTAGTTGACTTGTTAAAAATAATACGTTCGATTAGTCTTAATTGTCACACTTACTTAGTAAGCGTATTGACGATCGTGGTACTAAACTCCACGCACCTTTGACCGTCTTTGGTCTTGATACGTTGTTTTTATAGAATAAGGGTGACAAACGAGTACACAGTCCACCTGGTGGTTGCTGTCGCCACAGATATCTAACATTTATGCTCAATTAAAAATCAAAGTGCAGATGCGTTGTCACCTCTGGGGCCTGATATCGAATGGCGTATTTTTAAAAAAAAAAAGCTTCTCCGCACTTACCATACAGCAGCAGTAAGCTTGCTATTTTACGATATAATCTGTGAGTCTATGGTACTTCCCCGGTCGAGACGACTTATTCGTGCTACAAATAAGTCGTCTCGACCGGGGAATTCAAATTCTACCTAATAAGACGTTTGATGTAATTTTGAAAGGCCACGTTTTTTATTTATTTCGAAATTAAGTATTCCACGAACAAATTAATCGATTTTGATGTGTTTTACAGCAATTGACGCAATTTTTTCAGCTTAACAAAAAAACTTTTTATAAAAAAAAATTTTTTAAGATAATTTTAAAACACACATTTTTGAGATTTCTTCGAGAAAGATATATCTCGAACGAATAAATTGATTTTGATTGCGGTTAACGACAATCGACGTCACTTTTTGAGACGATTTTTGATCTAATCAACGCTTCTAGAGTTGTTTTTTTATATATATGATAGGGTGACAAACGAGCCACAGTCCACCTAATGGTATTGGTTGCTGTACTCCATAGACATTTACATCTATCCCTGATTAAGAATCAAAAAGATGGAATGCCGCGTTTCCAGTAAAAAAGGTCTCCAATTCTCTACACTCACAATACGAAACACAGCAGCATTAAACTACTATTTTACGCTGGTACTCTGTGAGAGCGTGGTCCTTCCCTGTTCGTGCTACAACTATACTACTAATATAACTGCAGCATGGCTCTACCACTTTTTGAAGATTAAAAATACATGAATTTTTAAGGTTTTCTCAGAATCTACCGAGACGATTCGGTCTAAATAAATACACAAAAAATTTTAGTTCATCGAGGCCCTTTCAGATGCCGCAAACCACTTTTTGATCGGACACTCCGTAACAAAGTTATGAGATATTTACATGTTTACATACATACATACGCACACACACACATACATACACGCGCGCACGCACACACAAGCACACACACACGCACGGGGACGCGCACGCGGCGTGCACGCGCTCGTGCATGTGCACGTACTCAAACATACACGCTCGCTAATATAAATAACATAACCGGCTTTCTCTAAATAATTTAGCCATACTGGTATTTAGAAAGTTAAGACAAGACTGGAAAAAACAAAAACATTACTCAGAACTAGTTTCTTACTATCATTGGGCACAGTTGCGTGGTTCGATTTTGTTGGCGAATCTTTTAACTGTTACGAGGTGTATGCAGTTGCCCTTCACTTTCGCATACTTAAGTCACAATAATATATCCTGGAGTAATGTTAAGCTGCGATTATAAAATTGTATTGTTTATGAACAATATTATACGTAATCGAGCTCACTGCGACGTGTTAATAATTCAAAAAATTTCTCGGTAAAACTTTTATTATATTTGTAAGCTCATCTTATCTACATACTTATTTTTATATTCATAATATGTAGTTTTTGCATGATATTAAGACACGAATAAACATTTTTAAATTTTTGTGCTCTGTCATCTCCAGAATAGCCGAATCAATTGTGTTGAAACTCCACGAAGGTATGGAGAACAATGCCAGGAGTGATCAAGGCTATGTTTTTTTTTAATTCAAAAACCCCTTTGGTTTGTAATTTTACATAAGAAGTTCCTTACACTGTTTCTTCTACCTCTTAAAGTTTAGATGCAAAATCGATACTTAACATTTTATTAACTCAACGTCATTTTGCAACATAACTACGACGGCCTTACTTATAAACTTATAATCGTTGATTAGCGGTCACTCTAATGAAATATTTATTACCACTATACCTATCTCTTTCTATTGTTATTTAATGAAAAGAGAGAGGAGAACTTTAAGCATTTCTTAAATTTATGTCGATTTTTATGAGTAAGGCTATAAGTGTTTAAGAACGCGATAAGATATTTTTATGCTAAACTAGCAACCTGCCTCGACTTCGCATAGATAGGTTCTATTAATGTGGCGTTATTTATATTTATGATAGTAAAAGACCATTTGTTTAACTTCGTTTTTTTTTAAAGAATCTTCAAGATTTTCGGTTAAATAATACAGCCTAGATCTCTCTCGTTGTTTTTCTCTATCTGTTCATAAAGATTCATCACAACTGCTTCAGCCGTTTCGAACATTAGTCCGAACTGACAGGCAGACAGACAGACAAAAACTTATAAACAAGTTATTTATAATATAATAGCATGCAAATAACCTCTTGACCTTGAAAACAGCCAGTTATTTTAAATGTTACAGACAGACACTTCAAATTTATTTATATGTATGGATTAATAGATCTTCAATTTTTATTTTAACCATGTTCCTATATCACATATAGTTATTATCGAGTTAGCTGAGCTAAGATTAAAGTAGTTTTTTCGATCGTAGGCTACTAGCCCAAAGACCAATATTATAGATCTGCAAATGTTCTACGCGGTCGCAGTCGTGTGTAAAAGCTAGTATAAAAAATAAAAATACAAAAATTTGTCACTTACCGGGTTCCAAAGCTAAGTCGCACTTAGTAGAGTCCTTGTAGGAACAAATCTTCGATGTCGCGTAATTGGACTCCATACCGGATACGGATTGCATGAGCAGCTTGTATTTGTCATCCGGCAACGCGGACACGCCTAATTGACTGTACTTCTTGAACATTCTCCTCAGCGAGAAGTCCTGGAAGTCTTGCCATCTGTACATCTTTGTTTCCTCCCATGCTTGCTTCTCTTGTTTTGACAGCTCTAACTGGATTTGAATCTAAAACGCATTAATAGATACAATTAATTTTAAAAAATATTACTGTTATATGAAGAATATAACTTTTAAATTCTTCATCATCAGCTCTTAAAAGTTCACAGCTAGACACGGGTCTCTCCTACTGAATAAAACTAATTTTAAGTATTATATAGCGATTAATTTACTTTTTTAATACCTGACATTTCGGGTGCTTTAGGCCGGCCACATACATTGAGATTTCCGTTTCGGGATTTCGATTCGGGATTCCGAACGTAGCAAGTTCATAAAAAATCAAGAACCCGTCACACACGTAGAGTAATTTTCCGTTCGAAATTTTCTCCGATTTGAAATTCCGCATGATGCACAGGCAGCGTTCGAAATTCCTCACAGAAAAAAGCCGTTTACATACATCCATATTTAAAAAAAAATCTTTGGATAGATATATACTTTTACATAATATTGACTATATTGCAATTTTAGGGTGATAAGGGGATCCACCCAGTACCAATGAAACAGCAACAATCGAATCGCAATCAGACAATCGTCGTCGTCATTCGCTGGCATTATGTCTAGACCCAATAGCTAGCGTCTCACAACAGAGCCTTGTTATTCTAAAGTTAAATAAACGTACGTGTGTGATGTGTTTACGGAATCCCGAAACGGAATTCCGAAACGGAATTCTGAATGTATGTGGCCGGACGTACAGCACCCATGGTATTACAGACTGTGAGACATTCCATCTTAGTCCTCAGGAGTGACAAGGCGTTTATGGCCTTCTTTATTTGAAGTAAACTGCAGGTGTCCACCATGAACTGTGGCTACCCTATCCATCATGTATACTGTAAATTTTTTAATCACGTCAGTATATTAAAAAAATTAAAATGAACTTTGACCGCCCTTGAGAAGTGAAGAACCTTTATGAGAATAGCACCTACATGATCAGCTGTGGGCTATGCTAATTCTAATTTGATATTACTTTGTGTCTAACCGTGCATACTCATGTTATTTGTAAATTGTAATTTATTTTAAACGATATAAATAACTGTTTGCTGTCGCGAACACTAAACTAATATAAGCATTGATGACCCTTATTTGCATTTTACTCGAAACTTTATAGATATTAATTTTATTAAAAGCATAATCATACATCTTCATCATCATCATTACAATCTATCAAAACATCACTGTTAAACGTATGTCTCCCCATTGATAACCACATAATTTTTTTTATTTAACTGGCTTTACGGCTCTGGGTTCTAGCCCTACTGAGCCTATAATTTCTTTCGGAATCTTCATTTTTATATATTTTTCCTTTACAATATGCTGATGCGTCACATTGCGAAGTTTTTGGGAGATATTGACGACAGCTCAACCTAGCGGACAGTTGATGACGACAGCCACTCAAGTTCATAAGGCGCCCAAACGATCAAAATAACTTGAGGTATATATCAACATCAAAGCATTTCTTTCGTTGTTTTTTTTTCTAATAGTTCACACGCGCAGACATTTAATTCAAAAAATCACCTACGAATCAAAAAAAGCCAGTAGCTCAGATGGTTAATATCTCGCTGTAAATATAACAGAACGCGAGTAACCCGGGTTCGATCCCCGCCGGCACCAATGAAATTGTTAATTGCAATTTTAAGTGCTGATTTACCACGTGCTCGGCGGTGAAGAAAAACATCGTGAGGAAACCTGCATGTCTAAGGAATAAGAAAACGAATTTTTCGAAGACTTGTGAAGTTCGCCAATTACGCATTGGGGCAGCGCAGCGGACACTTCCTTGCCCTAAAACCCTGTCAGAAATGAGGGGAGGCCTGTGCCCAGCAGTGGGACGTATATAGGCTGTAACTTTACTTTACTTTACTTTTACGAATCAAAATCCGCTTCAAACCATTATTCAAGCGACAAATCAGGAGCGACAATCCGTCGACGGCCAAGTTCCCGCCAAAACGCCTAACCTCATAGAGGGATATTTGTCATAGTCACTCTTGACAAGCAGGATGGCATATACAGTTTTTTGGCAACCAACTTCAAATAGAATGAGGTACTGAATTTGAGTGTATTTTTTATGTGTTACCTCAGAACTTTTTTCTAGATGAACCGATTTTGATATTTCTTATTTGTAAGCTATTGCTTCTCATGTATATATATCTTGATGAAATCTGCCCAGTATTTATTTGACTTCGAATACATTGATGATGTTTTCGTTTTATTTATATTAAAGTTGGTTGTACAAAATTTTTAATTTTACCACTTGTTTAAAAAAAATTTCCCTCTGTCGCCTCAAGTGACTCCGACATGATAATATGTGGTATAGGATATCTTCACACCACTACTGCAAGGACGGTTAAAACTACTAAAATATTTATGTATATATGTAATATAATCACTATCTAATCTATTCACACACCGTGTGCAGTTTGGTCCAATTTGAGAGATAGGATATTTTTTTTTGACCATGAGTGTCCTACAATATTTTTTTTGCGAATTTAAAGATTTTTAATAAGACATGACAAAGGGTCGTCGAAAAGGGCAGAACAACGTCTGCCTGGCAATTTAGTATATATATATATATATATGAAATTGCACTATCAACTCACCCGCGCTTCCTCATTCTCCTTAGTTATATTTGACGTGTACGCCCACTCGGCGATACTGGCCCGGTTCTTCCTGATGCCTGCCATGCGGTCCAGCTGCAAGATGTACTCCCGGCCCTCGTGTTCAAGAGCCTCGAGATCAGGGTCACGGCCCTGCGTGGCGACGACGAACACCGCCACGATCGCCGCCACTATGACGGCGCCTCCGCCGATTTTCAACATTGTCTGTAAATAAAAAATCAAAGATATTTTATAGGTCCAGATACCGTGTTACTACGCATCGCACCGCTCATAGTGACGCCAGTTTTTGGTTCATGTGTGCGTGAGTAGCACGTGACGCGCATATCTTACGTACCGCATTGCCTGCATTCATGTGCATGACTTCGGTAATAATAGTGCGAATCGATTACCCAAAAATGTGGGAGATTTTATATTTCATTCATATTGACATACCTATTGATTCCACGAGTGTAAAATGTGTGTGCGAGGCGTGTGCATTTGTGTGCGTGTGTGTATGGGGGTATAGTTGGTTATGTGTGTTTTATGTAGGCACGAACATTGCACTAAAATATTGAAGATAAGTAATAAAACTATAATTAATGTAAATGTAATTATTAATGTAACTATAATTAAGGCAAATATCCCACCTATTTCCTCATAGGTGAAACCCAAATTCAGCTGCGGACTTTCGTTAGGCTGCAATAATAATGATGCTGATGTGCTGTTAGATCGTCTTTAGACCACATAACCCTATTAGTACCGCTTAAAATAAGGACAAAGAATTCTTAATTATTTCTTATATTTACGCGATCGCGTTTAATTTAAATCCCGATATTTCGGGCACTTTCCAGCGCCCATGGTCACGAGGTGGACTGAGGCGTTTGACGTCCCGATGTCATAGTTAACGAAAGCTACCTTCAAATTTTAAATATTACAAAGTAATCTTGATTTATTTCCAGTAAACACGAAATAGGGGTATCTGTAATAAACTAAGAAATCAGGATATCCGCAGTAGAACCAAAGTGACCGACATAGCCCAACGGATTAGTAAGCTGATGTGGCAATGGGCCGGCCACATATCTCGAAGAACCGGCAATCAATGGGAAAACAGGTTCTCGAGTGGCAGCTTCGTACCAGTAGGCGTAGTGTAGGGCGACCCTCACTAGATGGAGTGATAGCCTAGTAAAACATGCAGGAAGTCGATGGATGCAAGTGGCTCAGGACGGTGCATTGTGGCCATCCTTGGGGGAAGCCTATGTTCAGCAGTGAACTTGTGAAGGGCTGTGATGGAAATATGATGATGATGATGAAACATGAAACACTTTCAGCCTGATTTGATGAGGAATGGCAAATCCCGTACAGATGTAGAGGGAAATATGTCTTTTTCTCAATCTGTAATGTCACATAATATGCGCCATGAACCCGTCAACAACAAACACGGCTAGATAGCGCAGTGGCTAAGCGTTTGTTCGCGGGTATTCAAATCCCGCACGGAAAAATTGTTTGTATAGCCCACAAATAATAATACTGAGTTTAGATGTATTTCTATGTGTAATTTCTTTATATAAACCGCCTACCCGCAAATCTGGAGAAACCCTATAAGAAAACAAGTAAACAAATGTAATTTTTGTTCCAGATTACTCGTCATACATGGTTATTTTTCAAACAGTAGCTAAATTTTAAACTTAAGTTCAAATATGTATATATATAATATGTAACGTAATTAACGCACACCCTCAGACACCCCAATTAGTATATTATGTTATAGTCATAATACACTGAATTTTAGTTAAACATTTTTATGCACTGATTATTTATCAAATTAGTTATACTTACTATCTCCGGAAGAATGTTGTGGTCACAGTACAAATCCAGGAATGCAAAGACTTTAACGTGCTTGAAATAAAGTTCATTTTTCTTTATTTATATTGAATGACAGAATTAGTAATAATACAAATAAAACTGCAGTCTTAAAAGTCTTATTATTGCCTTATGTTACGGTCCATTTCAGTTTGTTTTGACTGTACAGATTTAGTGTGACTGTAATTTACGTAGTTTTAATTATTTTTGGGATAAAAAATTACTAATATTAACAATTATAGGAATCGATTCAGTAAACGAATCTGAACAAACTACTTTCTCAAAGTGCGTTAATTATGTTACCTGTTGTATATATATATATATATATATATATATATATATATATATATATATATATATATATTATATATACCGTTATTGCAGTTTTAAACAGACTTGAATGCAGACCAGAATGTTTAAGATTTTTTAATAAATTTCTCTTCACCATTTGCCTATATTACTTATTCTGAACCTTCTCAGCAGGTTTTTCCTTACCTTACCTTACCTACTTATGTTATGAACCGTAGTGAATAAGGATTTAGGCGCTCGCTGTAAATTTCAAAAATGCCATAAAATCAAAATGCACTGTCGGCACCTTTATAATAGTTGATTGCAATTTGTTTGTTTAATTTGGTACGTGCTTGGCGATAAAGAAATTTCATTCTGCATTTACTATGACACATGAATAATTTAAGACATTTTATCGGTTATAAGCAATATGTTCTTACCTTTAACGAAAACCTTCCAAATAAGAAGTGTTCGCTGTAATGTAATATTGTAATATAATATGTTTGTTTTTATTTTTTTTTTAATTGTAAATATTGTAAAATTTCTAGACAAACGTAGCGCTACTGTCAGTTGTAGGTAGTTGTCATGAATTTGTTCCATAGATTCTTATATACCTACCTACATTTGGTAATTTGTAATCGTGAGTAGTGTTTATTCTGAGGTTTTATGCTTATATAGCAAAGAGTATTTATTCACTACAAGTTTTATCATAGATTAATATCAAGAAAGTTATGGTTTTATCTAAGTTTTTATATAGGTACTTTTGTGTACCTACTTGTTCAGATTAAAAAGTTACTTTTAAATGTTATATCGATATCGCCGTGTAGTTACGATATAAATGAATCTACCAATCCAATTCATCACATGCATTTACTTCTCATTATCGTCTCATTATGATGAGTCGACAGATCATTGGCAAAAATTCACATGGTAACGGAATCAATGAACTTTATATTTACAACAGCTTAAACCAACGTCAAAGTTCATCACTGGATATGCTTCCATTACTAACACCATTATTTGCTATCAAAAGTGCACGGCTAACATAGACCTCCCCATAGTTTACCTCATAGAGTGGCTATTTTATCTCGTAAGGTGGATATTGGAATAGTTGCCACCATTGGCAATCCTAGGGCTGGGCGTTGCGTAGACGAACTGTTTAGAAAGACCGTTTTGTGTTCTGCGACGATGAAACCATTTTACGTCCTGGGTTCAAACAGTCTTCGTTGCACAAACCAGTTTTCGAATTACTTGGTGCGATTTTTTATTTTACGCCTATGAAAATACAGTCGAGAACGCAATGATTCAACTATCTATCTCACTCGTCACGTCGTCGTTCTTAACATTCCACGGTATATTGTAGTCTTTGGTTCCGCGTTCGGTACAAACGTAGATAGTCCTTACAATAAAAATTGAAATTTTTGTCAATGAAATACAGTCGCTAATGTTAATGGTAATGCTAAATCTGTCCCAACCAGTCCTAAGCCTGGAAAAGTATGAAGGCAAGTTCATTTCATCGTTAAGTAAAGTCGATAAAACGAATTATTTAGTAAATCATTTCAAATCGTTGATAGTTGTAAGAAACTGTATCCATTTCATTCGACGTAAGTAATTTTATTCCATGTTAGATAAATTTCCTCCTTTAAGCCGTCTACAAACCAGTTGCAACGACGATCGTTTTCTGCAACCGTTTTCGTCATCGGGAAAACGGTTGCGTTTTGTCAAAAATTCGTCAACGACCCACCTCTAGGCAATTCAGCTGTAACAGCTGATTTATCATATAGATACTGCTGCTCATATTCTGGTTCTGTTTCCCTCTATCGCTTCTTACGACACTCACGGGATGATACGAAGTAGTGGATACTCTTGATCAACCACTGCACGGTTGTATACGTACATACGTCTTTCTGTTACTGAGTGTTTTAGACCACAAAAGGGCACCGCGGCTGATTATATTGATGGTGTGTGATGGTGCCCGATAGTAACTGTTGGCTAACAATATTAACTTGGCTGCAGAACATACTGCGTCATGTTATACGATGCGTAGTGGGCGATAATACGAGTAGTTCGGGCGTGGAGAAGTAGGGGGCTTAAGATAATATTACAATACCAGGAAGTGTTTATGGTAAAAACAACTTCAACTCCGTAGTAATCGTTGTTGATAAGTATCCTTAATTATACTTGGTCATAAATATAAACAGTTAAGTTCCCCCGGACCATGCGCAGCCGGCGATGTGCGTCCAGGCGAGACGGCTTGGCCAAGGACCATCTTCACAACTGAGTTTGTATTTAACTGGTATGTAAGTACGGGATACAAACGAGGAATCGATCAAAACTATAAAAATGAATTAAATCAACCAAAAAAGTAATGATACTGTCTCATTTTATTTCAATAGAATAAGGATGACAAATGAGCACATAGTCCACCCTTTAGAGCCGATCCATTCGTGCTACAACTGTAATATATTTGCTGCAGCGTGGCTCTACCTTATGAAAATATTGTCTCCTCTCTAAATATGTTGTCTTCTCTGAGAACTAAGAAGAAATGACTCGTTTCTAGTAAAGGGGTTTTTGATTCTCCTTACTTAACACATAAAACAGTAGTATTATACTGTTACTTTACATTGGTATTCTATACGAACATAGTCCTACCCCACTCAAGCTTTCCCATTCATCATCATAATCATCATTACAGCTCTTCACAAGTCCACTGCTGGACATAGGCCTCCCCCAAGTAATGCCACAAAGCACGGTCCTGAGCCACCTGCATCCATCGACTTCCTGCATATCTTACCAGGTCGTCACTCCATCTAGTGGGGGGTCGCCCTACATTACGCCTACCGGTACGAGGCTTCCTCTGCATCGTAACCTTACTACAGGTGATAGAACCGTGCTGCAGCTATATTATTAGTATAGTTGTAGCACGAATAGGTCGGCTTGACCGAGGAAGTACCACGCTCTCACATAATAGCAGCGTATAAATGCAGCTCAGCGCTGCCGTATTTCATATGGTGAGTGTAGAGTAACGGAGACAGTTTTACTTGAAACGATGCATTCCATCTAAGACCACACGGGTAATCGAGCATAGACGTAGATATCTATGGGCCACAGCATCCACTTAACATCAGGTGGAATGTGTGCTCGTTTGTCACCCTTATCCTATAAAAAACAAGTCATCCAAATAAACCATAAAAATTAAGTCTAATTAAATGATTAGAGCGTATAAAGTTCTTCTCCACAAGTTGCCTCATAAGGCGGGTATTTACCCTAGAAATATGACACCTCAATTTATATGCTGCTGAGACAGTTTAAATCTTTATTTCTAATTGAGGCTCCATTTCTCGTCATACAAACTACAGCGTTATTAACCTAGTCTTTATCTTAAGCATTCATTGATTGATTATAATCTATCAAAAGCTCGCTCCTGAACTATGGTCTCTCCTATAGACAATTTAAAATATTTATTTCACGGCAATGTGTCCAAAAGCAACACATAAAATTCTGTATTTGTATTTTACTTTACTGTATATGATCGCAATTAATCGACGTAAAGTTTTATGAATTAAAACCCAGCCCATCAATGTTTTTTTTTTATCACCGCGCCATAAAAATAAAGGTAAAAAATTAATTCCGAAGGCAACGCTGGTAAAATCGCACGTACAGAACTCAATAAAAACAAAACTGCTATGAAACAAACAAGTAACTTAAAAGCAAACAACGTACCGGTTTATTTCTGGCCAGTAAAGGACGTTGGCCTGCATGAAGATACTTAATAAGTTTTAGAAAGAATTGCATTCAAAATATTTAAAAAAAAAAAGAAGCTGTACAACTTAACGGAGAAATGTTAGTCCAATGCCTGTGAATAATTTATGAATATTCGCATATTTATATAAACGATATTATGCATATCGACAATCATAAAAATCAAGTATAATCAATTTTGTAGACGCTTAGGAATTTATATTATTATCTAAAGAGTGGTACGGTCGTTGTACTGGTACGAATGAATCCGGCCTGAGCGGGTTTTTATAGTCTCGGTAAAAGTTTGTATGCAAAATAATATGTTCACCGTAATATTCTTCGTATTAATTTAAGCACGGGATAACGGGACAACTTCTTGACTGGATTAATACTTAATAGAGATTGTAAGATAGCAGGTTTAAAATTGAGGGGATATTTCGCTTATAAATTCGCATTATAGGTATACGTTTCCAGAAAACATTAAAAATGATTAACCTCTAAATAAGTTGTGAGGTAACCTACCTACCTACCTACCTGACCCATCCATATATTTATTAAAAGCTAGTTTAGCTAGTTCCAAATTAACAACCAAGATTTAATATATCACGAATATAAGGAAAAAACATTAACAACCTTAATATTATTATTCAATTATAGTGCACGAGTTTCTAACCCTCTATTACCGCACTCATTGTGGAAATCATTTTTTTATTTTTAATTCTCTGAAGTTGGTTTTTATTTTTTGAGTTATTTTTGATTTTATTTTTTTTAAATACTAATATAATTATTTAATTATATTGCACGAGCTTATGGGCAACTCTATTACCTCACTCATTGTGGAAATCATTTTATAATTTTTATCTCTCTGAAGTTGGTTTTTATTTTTTAAGCTATTTTTTATTTTATTTTATTTAAAATATATTATTTTATTTTTATATAAAAATGGTATGTGCAAATACCATGAGCCATGTTAGCTCAGTATGTTAATTTAAATTTTAATTACTGACTTAGCACGTGTTCAGCGGTGCAGGGAACATCGTGAGCTTAGAGCGTATGTGAAGTCTGACAGCATTGGAGTAGCGTTGGATTTATTTCTACGTAGCCAGATTTCTTAGAAATGAGAGAAGTACACCCAGTAGCGGAAGGTCTATAGATTATAACATATATATATATATATATATATATATATATATATACATATATATATATAACGTAATTAACGCACTTTGAGAAAGTAGTTCAGAATTGTTTACTGAATCGATTCCTATCATTTTTAATATAGGTAATTTTTTATCCCAAAAATAATTAAAACTACGTAAATTATAGTCACACTAAATCTGTACAGTCAAAACAAACTGAAATGGACCGTAACTTAAGGCAATAAGACTTTTAAGGGTGCAGTTTTATTTGTATTATTACTAATTCTGTCATTCAATAAAAATAAATAAAAATGAACTTTATTTCAACCACGTTAAAGTCTTTGCGTTCGTGGATTTGTACTGTGACCACAAAATTCTTACGGAATTAGTATAACTAATTTGATAAATAATCGGTGCATAAAAATGTTTAACTATACACTCAGTGTTACATACACTTTTATTTTTTTTATTTCATTATGATTATAACATAATATACTAATTGGGGTGTGTGTGAGGGTGTGCGTTAATTACGTTACATATTGATATATATATATATATATATATATATATATATATATATATATATATATATATATATATATACTCCTATGAAGTTCAGGGGGTTATTTGCACGCCATTAAGATACAAATAACTATTTTTAATAATTCGTTTGTCTGTTTGGCCGCGCTAATCCTCGAAATGCCTGAAGCGATTATTATGAAACTTTAGGAATAGATAGAGATAAAAAATTACATTAAAAGACCTCATGCAGTCGAAGGCGGGGCGGATTATTAATAAGGTTTCCTAGATAATGAAAGCAGTGTAGTATAATTAGAATTTATATATTTACACGTTAAAGATATTAAGAGCATCGGTCAAATATGTCTGTTTACAACCATGTGTGGCAGTTACGTTTAAATAATAATCGATATATACCAGACTGTACATATAATATGTTATATCATATGTACATATATGACAATTATATGATACAATGTACACTGTACGTGTTTGAGATAAAAATTCTATACCAGATGCGACGGCAACGCACCATTATCTGACATTAGATTTTCCACGTGTTGTTTTTTTTATTTTATAGAAAACTCCTTATGCATTTTTTATACCGGTAATAGTGACCTCCTGCAAAAGGCCTATCAGCCGTGAGGATGTTAAAAGATGATGAAAAAGTCTAATTATTTCATTTATTTATTATTTCTATTTTATTTATTAAGTCTCTAAGACCGAATTTCGATCACAGCAGCCAGTCTGAACGGAAACTGCGCAGGACAGCAATATAGCGCACTCTATCCCCTAATTCTCCTATTCCGATGGGTGATGCTCCCAGACCGAATTTCGATCACAGCAGCCAAACTGCGCAGGACAGCAATATAGCGCACTCTATCCCCTAATTCTCCTATTCCGATGGGTGATGCTCCCAGACCGAATTTCGATCACAGCAGCCAAACTGCGCAGGACAGCAATATAGCGCACTCTACCCCCTAATTCTTCTATTCCGATGGGTGATGCTCCCAGACCGAATTTCGATCACAGCAGCCAAACTGCGCAGGACAGCAATATAGCGCACTCTATCCCCTAATTCTCCTATTCCGATGGGTGATGCTCCCAGACCGAATTTCGATCACAGCAGCCAAACTGCGCAGGACAGCAATATAGCGCACTCTACCCCCTAATTCTCCTATTCCGATGGGTGATGCTCCCAGACCGAATTTCGATCACAGCAGCCAAACTGCACAGGACAGCAATATAGCGCACTCCATCCCCTAATTCTCCTATTCCGATGGGTGATGCTCCCAGACCGAATTTCGATCACAGCAGCCAAACTGCGCAGGACAGCAATATAGCGCACTCTATCCCCTAATTCTCCTATTCCGATGGGTGATGCTCCCAGACCGAATTTCGATCTCAGCAGCCAAACTGCGCAGGACAGCAATATAGCGCACTCTATCCCCTAATTCTCCTATTCCGATGGGTGATGCTCCCAGACCGAATTTCGATCACAGCAGCCAAACTGCGCAGGACAGCAATATAGCGCACTCTATCCCCTAATTCACCTATTCCGATGGGTGATGCTCCCAGACCGAATTTCGATCACAGCAGCCAAACTGCGCAGGACAGCAATATAGCGCACTCTATCCCCTAATTCTCCTATTCCGATGGTTGATGGTAATCCGATACGAACGGAGAGCGATAAGGCGCAGGACCAACGGCTTTACCTGCTTTTCGAAGCACGGGGTTAAAACACCCGCCAACCACCTGACTTCGGGCTGCTACTGAGAATTTCTTATCAGAGCAACCCAATAACTGGTCGTAGCTCGACCCGAGATTCGAATCCGGGACAACCCCTAGACCAACGATTATATTTCATTTTATTCATAGTACAAGGGCGACACATGAACGTACAGTTCCCCTGGTCGTAAGTAGATGCTGTGGTTCGTAGATGCGTTGTCAGTTGTCATCTGTGAGGACAAAAATGTAAAGTAAAAAATTTAAAAGACTCCGGTTCTCTACACTCATCATAAGAAAAACAGCAACATTAAGCTGTTATTTCACGCTGGTATGTATTTTGCGATGTAATTTTTTATATTTAATGACTATTCCTCGTTATCTAAAGCTCCTGAGATAAATAGAATTCGTATTTTCAAACGAAAATAGTGACGAAACATTTAATTAAACATAATTTGTCGTACAATAAATATTTTATATATTTTGTACTTAACTTTTATTAAAATACGACATGTTACCGACATTTTAAATTAATCAGCTCCAGTCATGATTTTTCCTTACCGTCTACATAAAATGGTGTTCACTGGCGGACTTCATGCCCGAGATATTCTCTACCAGTCAAGTTATACAGAGATACAAAGAAGTAGGTGCAAAAATAAATCACATGATTTAAAAATGATAAGAATGAACTAATGAAGAACAAATAATATGAAATAAAATATAGTAGTAAATAAACACCATCAAACATGATAATAATAAATACACAATACAAAAAAAGAACATGAAATGACGACCTGAGTGATTAAAGAGCCTTGCTTTATGCCGTTCCTTGGGCGAGGTCTTTGTTCAACAATGGACCTGTTAAGGGCTGTAATAATAATTTTACATAAAAACTTACAGTAAATTAATATAAAAAATTGTATAATAAACGGATACCATTCTGCCATTTAAGACATATAATAGCAGTTTTCGAACTATTACCTAGGAAGCGTTACTATTGTTAAACTCTCATAAACTTTCCTGATTTTTAACAAGAAATCGTTTCTTCATTGCAATTTCTTATATAGAATAAGGGTGACAAACGAGCACACAGTCCACCTGGTGGTGAGTGGATGCTGCGGCACATAGACATATTATGTCAAAATGCAGATGTGTTGTCGACCTTGAGGACTAATATTTTACGCTGGCATTCTGTGAGATATTATATTCTGTGTGATGATTTACTTTTATAATTTACAATTTTTAAACTTATTTAAAAAAGCAACATGACAACCGAGAAATTTGATTAACCGTGACCTCTACAACAAAATGAACCCAATCTCGAAATAAAATAACCGAACGAACTTTTAATTACATATTTGTGCCTACTTCAAAAAAACATACTTTAATTTCTTTCAATCCATACATTCATTAACATATAATCTTCAAAGATCATTATCATTAAAATACCTAAAATATATGTAAGAATACCTATATAATAAGTATACGCCATGGGGTGATGGCGAGAGGGAATTTAACACCCCATTTTATGTAATTTGTTTACCTAAGTATTAGGTATGTGGTTGTTAGAAGTCGAAATCCTACCGTAATTCATAAACTTTTAGGTTTGTATATTAAGCCGTATATAAATTTAAACCGCACAATATCAAATAAAGCCTTTTTTGAATGGACGAACACTCCACATTCTATTGAGGAAAGATTAATCACAAAAAAATTTAGAGCGTAATTAATAGCTGGCAACATTTTAAAATCATTTGAAGATAATCTCTACACTGTGCGACTATTTCATGACAGACTATAAAGTGTTTGACACTGGCTTTAGTGTAGTAACATACATAATATGATGTTTGTACTTAATCTGAGACCGGCAATACGAGCGCAAGTATAGTAACTTCAACAAGTGCCGGATTAACCACGTAGCAAGAGTAGCAATTGCTACGGACCCCGCGCACAAGGCGGCCCTCGTATCCAAGCCCGCTCGTCACCGTCTAAGCGTAATTTTTTGCAAAACTTAATTCTTAGGAGGATTATTAGTATTATTTATTTATGTATCAAGAATTGCCTCTAATGAAATATTTTATAATAGTTTTTTTAGAAAAATAACTTTAATTTTCATTTTTTCATTATCAATATTATTAAGATATATATATATATATATATATATATATATATATATATATATATATATATATAATATAAATTGATTAAATTTTATTAATAATTTTTTGCAAAATAATTAATTGACGTAGTATATTGAATTACTTGATATCACAAAAACGTGAAACGTTATACTACTATAATAACTTTTTCCGACTAAGATAATCCACGTCAGACAATTAGTAACTAGTTATTTCGTTGGTAAAAATAAAACAGAATTTTATACGCCCTCCAAGCCGAATGACTCTATATTCTCATACTCTCGATCATGCGCGAAGATCTGTTTAACACTTTGCCTTTTCATATAGTCTGGTCACACAACTGGTCACTTCGCCCACGCGGATTCCAAATGTAGAGGATCTTACACCTTTCCTCTTTAACCTTCTGCTGATCTCTCACACGGACAGCTATCAGGTCTCCGTCGATGCCCCTCTTGGCTCTTCGGATCACTGCCTGATCCAGATTACAGTGCCCATCACTTGCTATTAGCAAGCACGATCAGGAGGCTGCCACCATTTGTGGCACTATAGATCAGAGGATTGGAATTAAATGTGGGATTTATTTGTTTCGTGCTGGATGATCCCAAAATAATCTTTGCTGAGTCTGTCACCGTTGTGGTGCTTTGGGGGATGGAAATTTTAATCCCGTCATCTATAAGTGCCTATCGACGGCAGATCTCAGGCTTGGCTTGGACGTTCCTGCAAAATTACGCCACGGCAAAAGCGGGAGTGTTACAAGGCCACAACCGCACTCAAAAAAATTTACAACTCGGCTTCAAGGTCATTCAAAAGAGTTATCGCTAGGGCAAAGTTTTGAACACATTAGGAGAATTGGCGAGGAACCAGTTCGCTTTCCTTCGGCTTCCTTACTCGTGCTTTCTGATCACTTGCCAAGGCTGCCCAAGAGAATTTTTGTAAGTCGTCATTTTCGAAATTATGAGTCGCTGGCCCACGCTACAAAGAATCCGATCTTTTAGGTTCTCTTTTTGTATCCAACTAGACTCTCGATGACGGGCGGAATCGAAACACACCGCCAACCCTCCCGCGGTGTGAGTGAGTGCTCGGATGTGCTGTTTACATAGCGCTCGGCACGCAAAGCACTCCTGTGCCTAGATGTCAACAAATCGAGTGGGCCTAATGGAATCCCTCCAATTGTGCTGAAGACATGTACTTCCGATTTGGCAACGGTTCTTACGCGTGTTTTCCGTTTCTCTTACACTTTGGGTGTCGTTTCAGGCTCATGAAAGACAACTTTAGTGTACTCGATCCCTAAAAAAGGTGATCGCTCGGACCCGTCCAACAACAGGTCTATCGCCATCACCTTCTTATTATCCAAAATAATGGAATCTATTACAAGCTCATACGGTACCTTGAAGAGAATTAGCTAATATATGACCGTCAATACGATTTCCGTCGAAGTCGCTCAGCTGGTATTCTTCCTGTATACCTGACTCATCGATGAGCGGAGGCAGTCGAGATCAAGAAGTAGGCCCTGGCGGTTAGTTTAGACATAGCGAAGGATTTTGATCGGGTTTGGCTTCTTTCGATGGGTCCCTCTTATAGGCTTCTCGAGAGATTATGCATTTGGGTCACCAGTTTTCTTACAGATCGGAGTGTTGCGACGATGCATGCTCGGACACCAAGCCTGTATTTCATACCAGACCACCGCTTGCAACTTTCATCATCACTTTCATGAAACGAAAATAATTAGAATTGCGTGAAATTAATAGTAGAACATGTGCAATCGTACAGATATTATATATAACATTGTACGCATATGTCCAAAAAATGCGATCCACATTTTCAGATATGGAAACAAAAGCCAAAGGTCTGACATGCTATCATGAATGTTAGTAACATACTTATGTATATAACATATATATATATATATATATATATATATATATATATATATATATATATATATATATATAGAAGCAAGCGAAACACAACGTACGACCATTTTAGCAGTTCTACAGTACAATTGACGAATTTATTGAAAAAGAAACACCTGGTAATATAATATATATATATATATATATATATATATATATATATATATATATATATATATATATATATATAAGTTTGAAATTTAATATACTAATAATTTAAAACTGGACTGAATTATTTTGTACTTTATGGCATTATGAAATTATTGATTCCAATGACAAGTTATACTTAAGTTGTAGAATGTAGGTACGAAATACGCACATCGCAACGTATTTTTTGTAGTCTCTACGTGAGTATAGAGAATGACAGTGTGCGAGCGAGAAGTGATTAGAGACGACGCCATCTTCAATCACGTTCTTTAAACGTACGGGTCAAATAAATAAAATTGACGTGTCTGTTTCTAATGTCAAATTAAGAGCTTTTTACTAAATGCATATGAAAAAAAAATACGGTACATATAACAACAAAAAACTATAATATAGCTGCAGCGTGCCTCTTCTGCATATTATACATAAAAAGCCACGACCTCAAAACATTTTGGATAAACAAAATGCATTAAAACTAAAGTAAGGCACAAAAGTAACGGGGACAACATTCCTTAAACATAATTCTCTGTATATTGACGCAATAAAATTACGCAAATTCGTCACGAGTGTCAAGCCTTGGCATTATTATACACATTGCAATTTAATTTATTGTTTTGAATATCTATATCTTAATAATATATATAAATTACGTGTCACGTTGTTTGTCCGCGATGGACTCCTAAACTACTTAACCGATTTTAATCAAATTTGCACACCGTGTGCAGTTTGGTCCAACTTGAGAGATAGGATAGTTTTTTTCCCATGAGTCATCCACATTTTTTGCGAATTTAAGGATTTTTCATAGGACATGGAAAAGGATCGTCGAAAAGGGCAGAACAACGTCTGCCTGGCAAGCTAGTCTACACATATAATAAAGTTGTAAATTGCAGGCGTCTGTACATTGTATGTTTTAAAAACAAAAATAGTTTAGGGAGACTAATTAATTACTAATTTTTAAATTATTAATAATTGATGTTTTATTTAACATTTTTGTCGTTTCTAGGATTATCTGTCTGATTGTTTATGAACACATCACAACTGAAATACGGTAGTATTTTAAAATGAATCGTTAGGAAAATCAAAAAAGGCTTTGTACGAGTAATATTTTGTTTCCTTAAAATCGCTTCATTCCATCAAAAGTTATTATGATTATTGATTTGAAGTGAAGATACGAATTTGGTTAATTCATTACCATTATCGTTCCAGCCTATTAAATTCCACTGCTGTACATACTGACGCCTCTCACGACACCCACGGGATCATACGGGGTAGTGGATATTCTTACATATTACACCGCCACAACACGGATGGTTAATATACGATTGAGTCCACAGAAATCATAATCTTATTACTATTTCTGTGGTTGTTCATTAAGTGCATTTCAACTTAACCAGGGAAATTATAATTATATGATGTAAAAATTGATAAACTTTATACCTAAAACACAGTAAACAAAAAAGGGAATATTATATGTTCTCTCAAAAATCGACATATAAAACTTGACGTAAGATTACGGTGAAGTTGAATCGAGTATTTTAAAAAATGGCAATTCGCAATGAATTAGTTTAATTAAATTCTTTCAACTATATTTTTAAAATAACTAGAGTTTCATGCATTAATTGATCACAGCCTATCAAAATTCAAATATTGAACAAGGGCCTCCACCATAAAACTCCCTAGCACAGGAGTGGCGAACCTTTATGTATCAACGTGCATTTTTTCTAAAGAAATGTTTAATTAGGTAATAGACGTGCCGTAAAATAAATTTGACTTCGTGATCATTGAGAAAATAATAGTACTATACTATGGACACGAAACTCTTTATTTACTACAAAAAAAAAATTGTTTTAAATTGAGACATTTTTTGACAAAATTTGCAATGTATATTATTAAATGTTTTAGTTTTATGCGTAATTCAAATGAAAGTAACATTATTGTAACTTCCGTTGTTGCAGATTAGATGACAAATAACTGATATTGGGGTTGTAAAATCATATATATAACACAAACGAACTTTTCAATACATCAACGAAATTGACTATGCATAATCGAACTATGCATTCCTTGGGGGAGGCGTGGACTTGTGAAGGTTTGCAATGATGATGATGATAATAAAACAAACTATGCGTCATTAGCAATAGTAGTCCACGATGTAACTAGGATCACTCACGTTCGTTCGTAATATAATACTTCATAGTGAACTTTGTGATCGGTGGCGTGCCCAAAATATTGTGTCGCGTGCCATTGGTTAGCCATCCCTGATCTATGGGAAATATTTGCCACGCTTAGCAGTTGTGAACTTTTATCAGCAAGATGCTGTTGCCTTTCTCCTGTTTCATTTCTTCCTATAGCTTCTTACAGCACCTATGGGATGATGTAAGGTAGAGCATTAAAAAAAATTAAGATGACAAACGACAACACGAAGGTTGCAAATTTCATCTGACGGTAAGTGGATTCTGTGACCCATGGCAACCTATACCTGTTCTCGAAAACATATTAAAATAAAAATGCTACCTTCGCCTCTGTCGATCAAGATAGAATTACCTCGTTATGAGTAAGAAGGGTCTTTGACTCTCATTAGTACCAGATGTCTCGCTACTTTTACGCTGCTGCAAGTAAGCGCTCTAAATGTTTTGTTACGTCTGCATGCAACAACAAGGTTATAGTAATTGTTATTGGCCGCCATGAGATCTCACAGGACTTTCCCATAGTTGCCTACACCTATTGGGGATGTACCCTCTTACCCTGCCACCACACGAAAAGGTATTCATTTTGTATAAAGGATTATTTAAAAAAAAAACTATATACTATCTGTCAAAATTTTGTAACTGTTTTTATCTAACTGCCTGAGTCTAACAATTCCAAGCAAGAATAAACCGTGGCAGTTATATTAACAACAGCAGTTATTTTAGCAGTTCTTTTTACATAATACGACCACAATGTCTTCGCAATCGCCATGATTTGCAGTGTCATCCCGTAGTTGTTGTTAGAGGTGACAGCGGTTAAAGAAACAGGAGATGGGCAGCAGCATCTTCCTGATAACAACTCAAAGTCCCTGCCCGCTGAGCATGGCAGCTGTGATAAATGAAATGAAAAAAAAAAATATTTATTTTCTCACCACAAATCCACAAATACCTTAAAGCTAGGGTTCATTAATAGCAATTATAACGAAATAACTCCTCTTACGAGGCAATTTATGGGGGAAGCCCTTTTTCAACAATGGACATTTGATAAACTGCTACTAATGGTTAGATGAGTGGTTCTACAACGAAATCGACGGATATAAATGTTATACGCGGTAGAGCCGTGCTGCAGTTATATTAGTAGTATAGTTGCAGTACGAATGGGTCGGCTCAACCGGGGAAGGACCACGCTCTCACAGAATACCAGCATAAAATAGCAGCCGAACGCTGCTGTTGCTGTTGCTGCTGTTTCGTATGGTGAGTGTAGAGAACCGCAGACCCTTTTCACTGGAAACGAGGCATCATCGTAGTCCTCACGGGTGACAACGCATCTGCATTTCAATTATGTTATCGAGGATTATGTAATCAGCAGCAACCACCATCAGACTTGATTTTAGTCGTTGTCACCCTATCCTATAAAAAAAATACATTTGATATACTGCAATGAATGGATAGATGATGGTTCTACAATGTAAAAACAGTAATCGTCGGATAGATAGATAGATATTTTTTTAAAAATTTTAATAAAACTGAATCATAAGAATACTTCATACCTATATTTTTATATCTGACAAACAATCTATGCCGCGTGTTCACGGTGAGTTCCGCGACCAATTCATATAGCTTCATACCTTTAAAAATATAGGTAATTAGGCAATTACTAATAAAAACTGGATAGTAAGAAGTAATTACGGTTTTCTAATTACTCAAATCTTGGAGCAAACCGACAATTGTTAAAATAACTACCACGTTTTATTCTTGCTTGGAATTTGTTTGATTCTGGCAGTTAGATAAACACTATTATATAGGTAAATTTTGGAGAGAGCTATTGGTTTTTTAAATAATCCTTTGTACAAAATGAAAAATTCTTCGTGTGGTGGCAGGGTAAGAGAATACATCCCTCGTAGGTGTAGGCAACTATGGGAAAGTAGTGAGATCTCATGGCGGCCAATAGGAATTACTATAACCATCTTGTTGCATAAAACATCGATCCAAATGGGAGGGAACAAAGAAAGGGGGGGAAGAAAAACACAACTGCAGGCGGTGTACTCTGCTGGTTTTCAAACGACGTTTTGAGGCGGGATATCCACACAAATAAATAAAATTAAAGTGTCTGTTTGTAATGTCAAAACACAAGCTTTGTACTAAATACACATGACAATGTAAACGATACATAACAATAAAACAATTACAAAAAAAATATTTATTTGTCTGTGTTTTTGTACCAGCTCATATCCGAAATGGCTAGACCCATTTTGACGGGACTTTCACCGGCAGATAGCGGATTTATAAGGAGTAACTTAGGTAACTTTTATTTTAACCCATGAAGTCCAATCGTAATAAATTCCCCCCGGACCAAACAGCGGGGAACAGCTAGTCAATCCTAAAATGTCTAAATTAATAGTTACACTATCGCAGTACCACGCAGACAATATATCCACTGATTAAATGACCGACGATATCGTAGACATTTGTAACTATAACTATGACGAATTAGCGCTCTAATACGATGCAGCATATTTGTAAAACAATTAGATCAAACACGTGTCGTGCTTTAATTGTAATTTTCCATTTGTATTATGACAGCATAGAGAATAAGAAATTGCCGATAAAGTGCTAGTTATTAATTACGTAAGCGCATAAAGTAAATTTTTTCATTTATATTTTTCGTTCCGTTGTTGCAAATGTAATATACTACATACGATGATTTTTTTTTAATTTGCATTACAGACTATGAAAGTGCAATGCTGAACATGTGCCTACCCCATATACTGCCTAATAGTGGGGATATTTGTCATAGTGACCACGTTCGGCTGGCTTTTAGAGTTAGCAACCGCAGTCCTTTAGCTTTTGTCTAGTCTCTCTTGATTTTTTATTCTATCTACGGGACGATATGGGGTAGTAAATATTCTTACACAGCTACTACACGATCACATTTTTATTTTTTATGTAAAGGTATCACGAGCAACGTTCTAAAAAAGTATCAGTAATGTTTTCTCTTTAGGAAAATTAAAATTAACGCTGTTGTATTAAAATGCGGTAATTAAGAAGTATTGTAAGTTATTGAATAATAGGGTAATAAGAATAAAATGTGGTTAGCACGACAAAATTGTGACCAGGACTAAGAAAGGATGCTTCGGTGGTTAGAACACGTAGATGAAATAAATGAGCAAAGTTAGGCAAAGCGAACTTAAACTGCAAAAATGAGTAGCATAATTCGCAAGAGAGGCCTATTGACAACAAAGGTTCATTGACCAAATATTGATATATTGAAGATGGGCCAATTTAAGGTTACCGGTAACCGAAAAGCATATCCGCATAGAAATGTGTAGAAGGGAAAGAAGCGCGAAAGGTGTGTAGGATCTAGTCAAATAGAAGTCCGTAGTCTCTGACTACTCTCTGTGTGACAGACGTGAGACTCTATGTTATACTATGCTATTTTTTTCAAAATGTAAACTTTTTTACTTTTTAATATATATAATATTTTAAAAAAGCTTCTGGGATTTTATTGTAAAGACATTGTGTTTTAAATGAATTACTAATTCGGTGGAGTCTTTTTGTGGAGTCGAGTAACTGACGTTACAAGCATGTTCGTTTCTAGTATTTAAAGTATGTCTATGTTCTTATCAAAGTTATGTATGATTTTATGAACAAACATTTTCATAAATATTTTGTGATGATAAAGTAATTTTTTTTGTAAATTCCACAAGACATTATACTATAGCATGTGAAATATGAATAGAAGGGGAATTGGTTGAGCCTGTGAAAGATTTTATGTATAAGGATATGTCAACATTTATTATGCAAAAGCTATGTTTGCGGATTATTTATAATATGTACTCAGATGAAACTCTAAGCAATTTATTCAAAGAAAAGAGCTAAATCATTCTTACTAATATTTACATTTTAGAAATTTAATTTTTTATCAAACAGAATAGCGACTATTTTCCGATAAAATCTCACTTGAATTCGCGTTCAATACGCAGTCAATATAAGCATAATTTATTTACACCTAAAATTAATAATTACATGTATTATAAGAGCATTTTTGCACAGGTATTAAATCTTATTAAAATTAAAACAGATATTAAAATAAACTATGTAGCCAAAATTTAAAATACACCTCAAAAAGTGGTTAATACATAATGTGTTTTTATAACTTAATTTAATATTTTATTATCAAACATTAATTAATAAAAAGTATTTATTTCTTAATTACTGTATACCCGATATAAATATAATTGCAATGTCACCCACAAATTGTACACACACACAGTTTATTCGCAATAAATATTCTGATGTCTGCAGTCTCTGAGTGGCAGCGGTGAGGGTTTATGTTATATTATTATTTTCTTCCATATTATAAACGCTATAGACGCATTTCACATAAATTGCACACTTTAGAATTCTTTTTTTAAAAGGCTATCAATGCATTTGCAATTTCCCCTGGCGTTATAGTTTTTTTTTTTTTTATAGAAGAAGGGGCAAACGAGCATGCGGCTCACCTGATGTTAAGTGACTACCGCCGCCCATGATCAACCGCAACACCAGGAGAATTGCGGGTGCGTTGCCGGCCCTTTAGAAAGGAGTAAGCTCTTTTCTTGAAGGTCCCCAGGTCGTATCGGTCCGGAAAAATCGCCGGTGGTAAACTATTCCACAGAGAGGTTGTACGTGGAAAAAAACTCCTTGTGAAACGTACAGTGGTGGACCGCCAAGCATCCAGATGGTGTGGATGGTATCGGGACGTTTGACGTATAGTGCGTTCACGAAATTTGGCAGCTGGGATTAATCCGAACAATTCCTCAGAGCACTCCCCGTGATAGATGCGATAAAATACGCAAAGAGATGCAACATCTCTTCGCAGCGCCAGTGAATCGAGCCGATCGGAAAGCACTCGGTCGTCGACGATTCGAGCCGCTCTGCGCTGGATGCGGTCAAGTGGAAGAAGCTGGTACTGGGGAGCCCCAGCCCAGAGATGGGAACAGTATTCCATGTGCGGCCGAACCTGCGCCTTGTAAAGTTGCAGGCGGTGTGCCGGCATGAAATACTGTCCCGCTCTGCTGAGCACGCCAAGCTTTTTAGAGGCCAATTTGGCCTTCCCTTCCAAGTGACCACGAAACTGGACGTCACTCGATATGTCGACGCCGAGGATTCCGATACTTGTTCATGGGCGGCGGTAGTCACTTACCATCAGGTGAGCCGCATGCTCGTTTGTCCCCGGTCGTATTAAAAAAATTATTCTTAGGTCATACATACATTAGCCCTATGCGGCAATTGAACCCACGTCCTCGAAACAAGCGCTTGACTGCTGCGCTACTGAGTTGCGATTTCCTTTTATTGACATATTAAGACATATTATGTAGATCTATGGCACCGCATATAATAGAAAAATAAATCAAAGGCCTATCGCACGTCCCATTGCTGGGCACCTACATGCGAGGATTAGAGGGCGGCATTTACGGCTTGAATTCCGGGCGGCACAGGCCCATGTTACGGCATTAATTTGCCTGACGCTGAGCAGGTGAGTTTTTGTACGCAAAACTCATACCTTCGTCTACATCCAAGTATCATCTGTATCCCAGTATAGTCTGTAGTAATACTAGCTCTCCATACCCTTCAGACTGGAGCACAGCTGTACAGATACTGCTAATTAGCAGCAGAAATAGGCAAGAAGGTGGTCCCACACAGACGGGTTCCCAAGCAGAAGAAAGAATGCTACCATTTAGTAGCGCCGTGCAGTCATTTGGCGCATTCACGGTTACACCTTCAAAATATTGAAAATGTAATTTAAGTTACATTACCTACTCTATTTTCTTTTTTTGTAAACCATTTTGATTAAAATATAACACTAACTAAAAGATGTTTTAAAGCTAAGGCGATACGAATTAAATATAGGAAGATACGACTAGGGTTGCCACCTGTACTATAATATATAGTATCGTACTATATTTTCGTCAATTGTACTATATATTGTAGAAAAATAATATAGTCCGAAAAGTACTATATTTTTATCCCTAATTCAATTGTCGCTCTTATTTATATTAACTGTGATTGGAAGTCTGGTACAAGTACGTTTTACGGAAAGATTTTTTTCCGTCGTGAATATAAAAATGAAAGAATAAAGATAAATAACACGTATTAATTTAATTAAAAATTTATTGTTAATTTATTTTAATATGAATATAAATTGATCAGACTCAGTAGGGAGGTAGATCATTGACGGCCAAAGCAAAGAGCAATAACAAATATATATGAAAAAATATATGGATTAAAAATAATGTGTACTTTTTTTTTCTTTAAAGTACTACATGTTTGCATCTTTTTTGGGAAAAATAATATATTTATTCAAAAAGGTGGCAACCCTACCCACAACGTAGTCACTAATTATAAAAGTCATTAAAATAATTTGAATTTTGAAAAAACTCCAATAACGCAATCCGAAATAAGTTAAATTACAATGCACTCGTAGCTAATGCTTCATTACGTAAAAATATTCGTTTAACAGCAATTATGGAACTTATTCATTAATAGATGTTATTATTAGAAAACCTTAGTTAACTATTTACCGTTATAATGTAAAATACAAAATCGAATTAAATAGGGATATGAAACCAAAAAATTTGACCTTTCAGGTAGCCGCATAGCCACATCGAAAAAGTGTCACACCAAAAATAAAAAATAAAACACATAGTGACTAGGAACAACGATCAAGACATCTACTGATGTCACCAATGTTACCATAGTAAAATAATATTAATATATTACTATCAAACTACCGAAGTTGTCATAGCAAAAATTGTATCTAAATGGGGGAGGCTTATGTCGAGTATGGAATGCACTAGAATACTGGATTATTTATTTATAAAAAGTACTGGTTATGACCACCACAAGCTAATATTGAATCATTTCCAATATAAATAAATAAAAAATTAGTCGAATAACTAGATAGACTTATATTGTATAACGACTCCACGAAATGAATGCGTTTTTCATACATAAATTGCAGTTTGAAAATAATAAAAATTACAAATGTTTTTAAAACAGTGCAGTAAAATACTGAAGAACGACACGTATATTATTTATTATTTCTTAAATTATTTATTTAAATGTTTTCTGTGTGCTTTTAAAAATAATATTTTTTAAAAGCAGTACATAAAAATGTTAAGCACACAGCATTATTAGTCGATTTAACACAGCACATTGTTTAAAATATAACACATTTACAAAAAAAGAGGAACAAAACACAAACTGACTATCAAACAATTCGCAGTTCACTCGGTGAATCATCAGGATTGGATTACCAAAAATTGTCTACGACCTTAATGTGAAATAAAACATTAAAAAAATTAAATGTATACATACGGATCGACGTCAAACAACTCGGAAAAAATTACGTTGAGGAACTTCGCGGCACGAAATCGGTTTGAAACAACAATTGGTAGATAGAAAATTAGTTCGGCCCGGCGCTGTCTCGGCCGGCCGATGACTGGACTAAACGACGCTTGCGCAGGCTCGGCCACTCACACATTAGCCACACACACACACAAACATACATCTATGTAATAGTGTAAGTAACAGAGCACCGGCTATAGATTTATAAAAGTGACAATATGTAGATATGTGAATGTAGTATTTGTGCTCCAAAATGGCTCTCCATTCCACAATCATTGCGGTCAGATGTTTTATACTCTTAAATGTTACTTGTCATATTTTAAATAGCTTTAACAGGTTTTTTCTTTTAGTTTTGCTCGCTACGTGATCATAAGTGAAGTAGAGGTTAATATAGCTTGCCTCAATGACTCATCATTAGTTTTTATACTTTTAAATACCAATAAATAATAAACAGTCTTAAAATTTTTGTTTGTTCGTCTGTTTATTTGAGCTAATCTTCGAAAAGACTTAACCGATTGTGATGAAGCTTTATAACAGATAAATAACAATGCCAGGAGGTATCTAGGCTCTATTTTATATGAAAATCTCGAAGTTTTTTTTTTTTGTTGAAAACCGAACAATTGATAAAATAAATTTTCTTTGATTATTTTAAATCTTAACAACTTAAAATTAATAGAACCTATCCAGGTTAAGCCTATAGGGTAAATATAAACGTATACCTACAGACTCTGCCTTACATCATTGTAAGGCAGAGTCTGTAGTGTAGTTAACACTCATGTGTTATACTGTCTTTAAAATCAAAATATTCTCTGAATAAGAACACAACTATATTTTGATTTCCTAATTAGCCAATTTGTCCCACCACTCATATTAAACAATATACGGGACTTATTTCATAGTGTTGATAATACTTTTTACTGGTGATAGTTTCTCTAGTTGATCCTAAGTTTCTTTTATAATCGTGTTCATATATCTAAGTTGTCCAATATTGATTACTTTAAACTATACACCAGCATCTTATGTTGCCTACATTATCGACCCAAAATACATCTGAGTCATCCAGAGTACAGTTTGAATTTTTCAATTTTTTCAATAATATTCAAATTACATGAAAAATTTACTACGATTATGTTGTCAATTTTATAATGTTAAAAAAAATTTATTGTATTTTAAATGGTATCTATTTCTATAGTATGGTTAAAAATATGAGCATTATACCAACTCAACACCAACACATCTGTCACATCACTACATCTTTGCCATTTGTAAGTGTGCGTGACTTCGACAGCTCATGCGCTGTCACTGCACACGCGGTCGTACTGTCGCGCACGTAATTAGACGACATGACTGTAATTTAGTGATTAAGAGAACTGCTTATTTCTCTTCTTCTTTTTTTATCAGCCTAATAGTCCACTCCACTTCTATACAACATGACTTATTATTTGAAAGCACGACAGTTCCAGTGCAATACGTCTCTCATCTTTTCACTCTCTCATCTCATCTTCAACACTGCTTATTGTTGCCGTTTACATCTGGCACATACTAAAAAGTATACCATCATTTACGAGGACTATGAAACTTTTAAGCATTTCTACAGTTACCTATTCCCCACCCTGCGTGATGGACTCATGGTGGGACTTACTTAGTATTTCAAATTAACCATCATCAACCAGTAAAAGTCCACAGTTGTCATCTTTTGAATATTTTTGGCAGTTTTCAATGTCTTTAATGACAACGGGCAACGGCAATGGGAGAAGGCCAACAACTTGTTGGCAGTAGCTTCTCGTTGTAGAAGGAATTGGACTTAATCGTCACGCTTAAAAGGAAGATTTCAGATAACAATACAAATAACTCACATCTAAAATTATCATTCATTCACTTTTATCCATCTTATTTAAAAGTTTGTTAAGGTAGGTACTACTCTCTTTTTGCAAGCACTATGTTTTTATTTTTTTATAGAGTAAGTGGATGCTGTGGCCCATAGACATTTATCCTCGATTAAGAATCAAAATTCAGATGCGTTATCACTCCTGAGGACTAAGATCGAATGCCTCATTTCCACTAAAAAAGGGTCTCCGGATCTCTACACTCACTACACGAAACACAGCAGTATAAAGCTGCTATTAGGCGCTGTTATTCCGTTAGAACGTGATCCTTCCCCGGTCAAGCCGACCCATTCGTGCCACAACCATAATATAGCTTCAGCATGGCTCTACCACGTATGTTCATTTGTTAATTAAATTTAAAAAAAAAATTACGTTACTGTATATGTTTGAAAGTAATTTCCCTAAAGCACGATAAAATGTCTAAAGAGTCGCTTAACACGGTTACATAGTAATGACATTTGGCTTAATTTTTAGAACTCTTCTTTTACCAAACTCCAATTCACTTTTCTTCCACAAATAAAATATAAACATCTGTGAAAATTAAACTTTTACTACTTTAAATTAAAGTAATACTTTATTCGCAATCATTAACAAATTAATTGTTTAAAAGATCTATGCTATAAAAAGATATTGATATCAGAATATTTTGGAACTATCGGAATCTAATAGTAATAAAGCAAAATATTTGTAATAACATTTTTACGTGATAGAGCCATGCTTCAGTTATACTAGTAGTATAATTATAGCACTAATGGGTCGGCTCGACCGGGGAAGGACCACGCTCTCACAGAATACCAGCGTAAAATACTAGCTTAATGCTGCTGTGTTTCGTATGGTGAGTGTAGAGAACCGGAAACCCTTTTTACTGGAAACGAGGCATTACATTTTAATCCTCACGGGTGACAACCCATCTGCATTTTGATTCGTAATCAAGGATAGATGTAGATGTTTATGGGCCACAGCAACCACTTACCATCAGGTGGACTGTGTGCTCCTTTGTCACCCTATCCTATAAAAAAATTATAATCTTAACAATCGTATTGTGCAACGATAATAGATTTTCGAAAAATTCTATAAGGATTTTGAATATAAATAATAATGCAATATAATTATTAAAGCGAACATTCCGTGTCCTGACAGTGAAAGAACTTCCACTACACTACCTCATATCGTCATGTGGGTGTTTTAAGAGGTGACAAAGGAAAACAGACCAGGAAATTGCCAGCAGTATTTCTAATAACTTAAAAAATTGAAATGAAACAGTATGCGAGCAGCCCAGGTTCGGTCCCCGCCGGTACCAATGAATTTTAAGTGCTAATTTTGCACATGCTCGACGATGAAGGAAATCATCGTAAAACATCCATAACGTATCGATCTTATTCTCTGTTTTATTTATATGTATTGATGGGCCATATTAGGAGTACTCTTAAGGGGAAATATAACCTCAAATGGCTTAGCAAGATCCTCCGTTATGCCGAAAAATGAAAGTATTGCAGCATTAATTTTGAAATAAATATATGGTAAAGTTGAGGATTAATGTTAAGGTTTATGTTAGACGAAAACACGATTCCGTAAAATTTTCTCGATAGAAAAAAAAATCCAAAGTTACCTCCAAACTGAACAATAAACCGCTGTTATTCATAAAATACTTTAAATAAGATCATGAAACTTTGCATACTAACTGAACTAACCATAAAGCAGTGCTTATGTTATTTACTTTTTTTTAAATATCATTATTTTCACTGTAAAAAGAAATTACCTAAACTATCGGCGCGTAAGCTTGGTTCCTGTCGCTCCGCAGGAACCAAGCTTAAACTGACCCTTAAACTGACAAGCTTGTATGCGTAGATACATATATATTGATCTGAGGAAGGCAAGATGGGTGAGTCAGGATCGTGCCAAATGGAAGTCCATAGTCTCTGCCTACCCCTCCGGGTGAAAGGCGTTTTTATATCATATGAAACATAAACATTTAATTGAAATATTTTGTAGTCTAACAGTACTATATGAATGTTTGTCTCAGCCGGTGACTCATTCAAAAATAAAACGGTATAAGTACAGTTTCGGTTAAATAATATGCGTGACGATGTTTGTGCAACCGATTGATCGGCCGCAGTAGACGTGTCAATCGTGAATCAATCGTCTATTCGATATAGCGTAAAAGTTAGATTGATGATTGCAATATGTTCTCTATATATATCAATTTGCAGTAAAGTAAAATACAAAACTATAGTATATCACGCCACTAGGCAATCTCGGCAACCCGCGTGGTATAGGCGAGGGTGATAAGAACGCGGGTTGCGATGTTAAACTTTTCTCCCGTAGTGCAAAAAAATAGTATACCTATTTTTTATCAGACCAGGATCGAAAGTTTGATTTAAATTCAAGCAATAAAATTTATTCGCTTATTATGATTCATACATTAACTTTTGACGTTTAAAAACTATGGAGCTAGCGTAACCTACTAAATAAACACATCATTGTAAGGTTAAAATGTCTGATAACAAATACTTTTGACGTTTACAAACTATAAAGGTCTCAGAGTAATTACTATGTATGTAAAAATCTAAGATAAAGGTAGAAATTTGACGCATGCGTCCTAATTTAATAAGTCATTGAATCTGGAGATAATGTGGCACTTTCGTCCCTGAAAATAGGAACTTTCCATCAAATATGATATTTTTGTTTTATCAATACTGTCGAATATCGATCACTAGACGACTAGTAGTCCTTTTTACGAGTACCTAGTTCTTTGATTTTTTTTACAGGATAAGGTTGACAAAAGAGCACACAGTCCACCTGATGGTAAGTGGTTGCTGGGGCCCATAGACGTCTACACCTATCCTCGATTACGAATCAAAATGCAGATGCGTTGTCACCCCTGAGGATTAAGATGTAATGCCTTATTTCCAGTAAAGAGGGTCTCGGGTTCTCTACACTCACCATACAAAACACAGCAGCATTAAGCTGCTATTTTACGCTAGTATTCTGTGAGAGCGTGGTCGTTCCCCGGTCGAGCCGACCCATTCAACAAAAATTAGTAATTTTAATCTGGAGTTATCCGTGCTTAACTCTAACATTGGGACGTCGAACACCCCCCGTCGTAGTACTATTATTTACTCTGTGCCCCCGAGTAAAGTGCTCGAAAGGTCGGGAGTATAAAATGTGTCAACATACGCCATTAACTCCGTTAAAACTAGTTTTAATTAAATGTGTAGTGTTCGCGTAAATAAAAGAAATCATTAAGTTGTACAATTTCTTAAAATCAACACGAGTTTTTAAAAACCATTTTTATTGCAATATAATTTATGTTCGCATTAAAGCCACGCTACAGCTATATGATGGTTGTGGCACGAATTACTTGGCACTATCGGAGAAGGATCACTCGCGAGAACACCAGTGTGAAATAGTAATTAAATGCTGCTCTGATTCATATGATAAGTGTATACTATCAGAGACCTTTTTTACTGGAAACGGGGCATTTTCCTCTTCAAGGATGCCAACGCATCTGCATTTCTATTCTATGGGCCACAGCATCCATTTACCATCAAGTGGACTGCACGCTCGTTGTTACACTTTTTCTATATATTTTTTAATTTCTATGTAATATAATATTATAATTCAAAAAAACGTACGTCAGACATGGACTTTTCCACATGTAAAGGAGAACTTCATAGGTGTGTTAAAGATCACTGTGGTTTATATGTGATAGAGCCACGCTGAAACTATATTACGGTTGTAGCACGAATGGTTCGGCTCGACCGGGTACCATGCTCTCACAGAATACCAGCGTAAAGTAGAAGCTTAACTCTGCTGTTTCGTATGGTGAATATAGAGAACCGGAGACCCATTTTATTGGAAACAGGGTATTCCATCCTACTCCTTAAGGGTGAGAACCCTCTTTGATTCTTAATTGAGGATAGATGTAGATGTCTGTAGGCACAGATTAGGGGGTAATCTGTGTCTGTAGGCCAAAGCACTTACTATCAAGTGGATTGTGTGCCCTTTTGTTATCCTTATTGTATAAAAAATATATTCAAACAAAAAGAAAAAAACATATAGTCGAAATGAGAACCTCGACGTTTTTTTAAGTCAGCTAAAATAAAATAATAATAAATGTTGATTAAAACTACTTTTACGGAATTTATCGCGTTTAATTTTAATTATTTTTATTTTAGTGTAGTGTTCGTTTCAATATAAGAAATCATTTGATAACAAATGTTTACAAATATCGCAAATATTTCAATAATATTCAGGGTAAGGACTGACTACTATTGGTACTGGTGGTTCTACGTGTTACGAAACGCGAGCTCTAAATGCACCTACGCAATTTTGCTTTGTATACTGCACACCGATCTGGTATCGACTCCACCTCGCCTCTAGTCAATGACAAAACTATTTTAGATAAAACATAGAGGTGACAAAGACAGTATACCTCAATAAAACACGTTAAGTAGGCACTAAACGTCATTATTTCACTTGAACTAGTTATGTCGTTTTTAGAATTCCTAAGAATTTTATTCATATATATAGAAAAATACATCACCGTATTTCTTATTCGTTTGTATCATAATAGGTCCGTGGAATTATTAAATACCATATGGAAAAAATTATAAATGCAAAAGGTAGTTTATCAATAACTGTGTTCTCGTACTCGACTGTAGCGGTCCACGGCTGGGCATCTCATTAATGTGTCGTTATCATTACTTGGTATAGTTAGCCGTATGGGTGACCAACGAGCACTTATTGCACATGTTGGTAAGTAAATCTATGGTCCACAGATACTAACATTGCCAATTACGACTAAAAACGCAGATGCGTTGTCCTCCCTGAACACTTAGATGGAATGGTCTCGCTACGAGTAAAAAACTAGGTTATTTAGTACCTTTTTCCACGCATCTTCTATACGCGTTGCAGCTTTTCTACCTAATTCTGCTAGACGTTGCACTTCATGCATTTACCATCATGAACAGCAGAACGTAGACCACCCACATGAATTGCCTCCTATTTGCCATAGTTGCCACGCTTGGCAGGTTGTTCAACCATAGTTTTTATTACTTCAAATGGTAATCGGGAAGAAGTCCATCTTCCGTTTCATTTCCTTTTATTGCCTTGTACGACATCCATGAAATGGTCATAGTGAATTCTCGTACATTTATTGTTGTAAAATAAGGTAATGAATATGAAAGATAATCATCATCATAATTACAGCCCTTCACAAGTCCACTGATGAACGTAGACCTCCCTTAAGGAATTTCACAAATCACAGTACTGAGCCACCTGCATCCATCGACTTCCTGCATGTCTTACCAGGTCGTCGCTCCATCTAGTGGTAGGCCGCTGAGTACACTTCCTCTACCGAGGCCTTCACTCAACAATCTTTCTCCTTTCATACACATTTCACACATGCATTGCACAAGGACAAATATCCTAAACCGGAACAATTATTTGTAGGCCATACAAATACTTATCCCCTGCGAAATTTGAACCCGCGGCCCCCAGCGCTGCAACTTATTACTAAATCCACTGCACCCCGGAGTGGTCAAAAAATGGTATCGTTGCCGATTTCTTTTTTAATCTTATTTTGTTTTAAGTTACAAAATATTATTATAATATTTAACAAGCAAAGCGCAGCTTAGCGGAGTGATTTCCGCAGGAAAACGAATTCCGCACAAGCACACCTCTGACCAAATATGTCCAAAAACTTAAAAAGTGTCATATAGTACGTTAATATCAAAGCATTCTCTCGAAACCACTCAATCTATCAAATCTCATTTATATAAATCAAAGCATTCCTCACATTCTCTCAATACAAATGTTATACATATCAAAGCATTCTATCGAAACCACTATCAAGTGCTACTCAAATGGCGTGTCATTTAGTACGTTAATATCAAAGCATTCTCTCGAAACCACTATCAAGTGCTACTCAAATGGCGTGTCATTTAGTTAGCATAATATTGTAACAGTACGTTTGCACTGAGAAACATCCAACGCGTTATATTTTGAAACAAATTGCATAAAATAAATCACACATGTTTTGTTGATGGTGCGTTTGCACTCACAAAAACTGTGTAAAATTTTCACCAGATATTCAAACTTATCTTTCAACATGACAATATTTCTACAATTTTGTTTTCAAACATTTTATTTCTGTAGTTATAAAGATATAATATAGTTAAAATATGTAATGTACAATAAGTTGTCAAACATATTCCACAACAACAAGTTTTTGACTATGCAAACGCTTTTTGAAACATTGACAGAAAACGGTGTTTAAAATATGTTTTTTTTTTGTAAAAATCGCATCAGTGCAAGCTCACGGTAAAAGTAATTTAATAAATTGTTTTTTTTTATTTAGTTATGAGGTACAATGGGACTGACTGTTAAAACTAACGAATGTAACTTAATTAAAAAAAGTAGTAGTAGTAAAGTAAAAAAGATGCACATTTTTCGTTTATTACCATAACCAAGTTTTATAACTTTTGAATATCTATTGAATTAACGGTTATAGATAGATTACCAGTTTAAACACGGCGAACTTACCTCACAAATGTACCACACATCAAGTACAATATTATGAAGTATATTGTACTATGATTCGTTTTATTAATATGGGTGCAGATTTTATTTATTTACAAAATATTAAGAAACCTTAGTTTCATCTTATCATCATAAAGATTTAACTAAACTGTTGTTTTAATTTACATACTTAAACCACTCAAGTGCATATACTAAGTTGATGTAGATGTATAAGTTTTTGGAAACGCAATAAAACCCTAGGATAAGTATATGTCAATTGTATTTTTTTTTCAACGAAATCGTCTTTTAAGCTAACACACCTTAAACAGCGTTTTGCAAGTTGGTTAATTCTCTTCAAAGAAAAAGCTTGGACTCGAAAAGGCCTCTACAGCACACATCATCTCATCGTCGCCGTTGAATTTTATATCACTCAAGTGCTTTTTCAGGTGAGTAAATAGATGAAAATCTCTTGGAGCTAGGACTGGTGGATTATATATCATAGCTACGTGGCTTGCTTATATATAATATGGTAAGTGCTGCATCAACTGTAACTCAGCAGTTCGGAAAGCAGCGCCTACAACATCAGATAGATGGGCGGGGGTATTATCACGATAAAAAAGCACTCCAGCACGTAATTTTACTCGAAGTTTATTCTTTAAATCTTCGTGTAGTTTTCTTTATTTAATGATGCGTAAATAATCTCCTGTTGTTGTCTCCCTTTTACTTAAATAGTCGATCAATACACCTTTCACATCCCAGAAGACAGGGGTTTTTTTTCCAGTTGACGCAGACACCTTGAACCTCTTGGCTTGCAGGTCAAAATTACGTACCAACGTTTCATCTACCGTAACCATACGAGGAAAAAAGAGCGCAAGTAGATTTTGATCTTTTTCGATTATTCTTAAATTTAGCTTTGAAATGTAAACTATTCAACAAACCCAAGTCACGCGTCGATCTACCTTAACAATTTCTTTGATATTTTTAACGTTTTCTTGCATAGCGCCCGTTGTTGGCCGCCCGGAGCGTGTGCCGTAGGTGTGGGCAGTTCTGCCACGTTTAAATTCAACTTAATAGTATGTTATAAAATAAGACGGAGAGTTGTCCGTCAAAGTATTCTGTAGTTCTTCAAAACACTTTTTCGGGCAGAAATTTTGCATACGAATCAAATTCCTATCAAATGTGAAGTTTGAAATAAATTGGGTATAGTTTTTAATTTAGTTTATTATAGCCTTGGCTACTAATGAATTAAAGATTGTAAAAGCATAGAACGCATTTATACAACTCATTAATAAGTGTCCTATTCCGAAAACTTATTGATCAACCGATATCTAAATTTAATTGTTGTCAATCAAAACTTAAATAACAATATCAATCAAAATTTAAGTTGATGTAAAAATATTAAATAGGAAAACTTGGTAAAGTAAATATAAATTATCGTTAGAAGATATTTTTACTAAAGTAAAATAAAAATTGTTCGCACCAATGTTTAGTGTATGTACATTACATTTAATGTCAAGTTGTTCCCACGCCGCGACCCGCGAGTGGCGAGTCGTTATTTACATTAGGCAGCGTTCGGGAATCTGTTAACTTTTAAGGGTTTTATTTACCACATAAAACCGAGTCTCTCAAATAAAACCGAGAGAATTAGCCGGGGTTTCTTGTTCCGTCTGAATACAATCTGGGCGTCTTCAAAGCAAGAGTTAACCTTTGACGTAAATGGGACACCGGTATCCCTAAATTTTAAATTATATTTTTACTGATATAGTCAATAATTAAAAACAAAACAGTATTTTTTATCAATTGTTTTTGAACGAACTTTTTTAAGGTTAAAGTTTTTACGTTTAAGACGCGTAAAAAAAGAAAAAATATCTCCTTATTACTTTTGGATGTTTTGGCGCGCTTTCTAAATAATTTTCAAAAGTTAATTCAAGTATTAAAGTATAGTTTTTGCAGTTTTGATAGTTTTTGTGTTCGATTGCGGCAGAATAGTAAGTAGATTCGCCATTGAGTGGTGCAGTACCGGACTTGTGGAAGTGGAAGAAGAACACTTTTTAGCCTTACCTATTTTCTGAGATCGATTATGACTTTGGTAAGGTAAACATACTGCAACAGTCAGAATCTCTAAAATCCATAGATGTTTTTGAGGCAACTACGAATATCAAGGCGTTGATTGAAGAAATTATATTACCGCAGTCCTTACGCTGTGCTCATAACAATGGTTCAGTTAATGATTTCTTATATTTACGCGAACACTATACATGATTAAAACTACTTTTACGGATTTTATCGCGTTTATTTTTACTTTTTATTTACTTTTATTTTTAATTCCCGACATTTCGGGCGCTTTCCAGCACCCATGGTCACGGGGGACTGAGATGACTAACGTCCCGATGTCATTGTTAAACCCGGAGTACCTTCAGCTTTTTTAATTATTGTTTATGGTCCGATCTATGCAAAATGAACTGACTATGTCCTGAGGTCTTGCAGTGGTATGCTTGGGTTTAGTGGTCTATCAATTCTGATTTGAACACCGATTCCTACCAAGGATGATACGTGAGGCTATTGAAATTAAAAAACATCAAATCAGATTTGATAGACCACAAATCCTCGCGAAAGAACACCGATTCCTACCAAGGATGATACGTGAGGCTATTGAAATTAAAAAACATCCTAATTTCAATAGAGAAGGAGGCTGGGTACTACCACCTGCTTGGGATCCTATAATCAATAAAATTAAAACTAAACCCAAGCATACCACTGCAAGACCTCAGGACATAGTCAGTTCATTTTGCATAGATCGGACCATAAACAATAATTAAAAAAGCTGAAGGTACTCCGGGTTTAACAATGACATCGGGACATCAGTCATCTCAGTCCCCCGTGACCATGGGTGCTGGAAAGCGCCCGAAACGTCGGGAATTAAAAATAAAAGTAAATAAAAAGTAAAAATAAACGCGATAAAATCCTTAAAAGTAGTTTTAATCAATGGTTCAGTTTTCACTACAGACTTTCAAGAAATTACAGCTTTTATCGGTATGAATTGTGTTATGAGTTATCACGTCACCTACTCTCTGAAATTACTGGTCTACTGAATCTGATATGGGTGTGCCTTATTTAGCCACAGTTACGCCTTTATCGAGATTCGAAGAAATAAGAAGAAATTTAGATTTTTGCAATAACTCGGAGCAACCACCACCTATTTCGCTATATTTCGATGGAACTTATAAAATTTGAAGAGTAATGAATTACTTCAATTCATCTTTCCAATCGGCCATGAATAATATACCATTACCCAGTCCATGGATGAACACATCGTGAAGTTCAAAGGGCATAACATCATGAAGCAATACATGCAAAATAAACCTGTGAAGAGAGGTTTCAAAATGTGGTGTCACGCCGATTCTAAAACAGGATATTTATTCCAGTTCGACTTAAACACGGGTAAAAAAAGATCGGGACCAGAAATGGGACTAGGAGAGACTGTCGTACTAAAACAAAACAAACAAAACAAAGCCTTTGATCTAACTAGGATGCGAGGTATACATTGACAACTTTTTTCAATTCTCCTCTGTTGTAATACAACTTAGCCAAGCAAAATATAAAATCTTGCGGCACTGTCCACACTCTACCATTAGATAAAGATATGAAGAGAGGGGCGATATCTATACAACCAGTTTCGCGGGAATTTCTTTCATCAAGTTTTGGACAATAAAGCGGTGCATCTCCTCACCAATTTCTTGTCGCCAATACGAACTCAAAAGGTGAAACGTAATCAAGTAGGTTCGGCACAATGTTTAGAGGTTATACATATCCTCATATTATCATACATATTGTTTGTAAATATAATAAAAATATAGGAGGAGTAGATCTAATGGATCATAAAAGTCACATATGAAATTGATAGAAAATCTAAAATAAAATATTTCCTTTGACTTTTTTTGGTTTTTTTTTTTCGATTCGATTTTTGAATAAATAATTCGTATATAATATGTGAAAAACTGCATGGAGAACATCTAATCGAAGGTTGTTTACTTTCGTCGCTAGAATATCGGCAACTTGTGGAGGACGATGATCGAGACATTTTCCATAAAGCATGCTTTACCGTCAACCTTTATTACAAAGAAACGAATCCAAAATATAGGACACAAGCGATCCTTACCACGTGGATCCGTACCACATCACGTGATGAGGAAAGAATCTTCACAGCAATATGTGTGATTTATGTAATGTGAATTTATGCTTCACAGGAAACAGAAATTGTTTTGTTGAGTCTCATAAATAAATAAACATATAAATAAACATTTTTTAACTAAAATCTGTTCTTATTTTTCCATAAATCTATATAGTACCTAAATTTACAAACCCTATAAAATCCATTAATTGTCGCCAATTAACGTATACTGTCCACTACACGACATATTTGTCCCAACTATTACAGGATAGTCTGCTGATTCTTATATAATTTTACCAGAAATAGGCTTATAATATCTCTCAATACACAACCTAAACCAGTCATTAACATAAAAACTTTTACACATCAGTTTTGTACGTGAAAGGGTAAATAGGCTTTTGTTACGCTAAGACTATAATAAGTAACAAAGAGAAATATTTAAGGATATAAATATATTTAATTTGGTATCTTAATAGTATACTTAATAATAAATGAAAATTGAATGTATGTTCACTGAAGCAAAAGTAGTTTTAGTAAAAAAACAATATACTCTGTAAACACAGTTTCTCGACTCCACAGAATCAGTAATTCATTCGCGGGGCAATGTAGACTATTGCAACAAAGTCCTAGAAAACATACCAGGTCTCTCTCCGAATATAAATATTTTATTAAACGTAAACATGGCTTACACTCGTATAACATTAATGGTTGATAAAAACCTGGGAATGAAATGGTCGCTTCAAAGTAGTTTCTTAAAAAGTTTTGTAAGTAGTTTGTAAAAGCTATTTTCTTATTGTAAAATTTACTTTGGAAAAAAATGTTCCCCTGGGTTTTCTTCTTTTCTTCAGACTTTATAAATTCTTTAATAGCTTTTTGATTACAGAATATTACAGCAACAATATTTTGTACCTTATCGTCGTTGTCTTGAAAGAAAAATCAAAATATGTTCGCACCATTATTCTCGCCTTTGTTTTATCTACATTGCTTTCAATTCTTTACCATTTTAAAACATCCTGTTTGATCGCCACCAAATCAATATATTGGTCTCTTAAATTGCAATTACATCCATCTGTATACCGTAACCGTTATAGCCTATCAAAATACCACCGCTGGACATAGGCGTACCCCATAGATTGAGTCATAAGTCGGATTTTGCCATAGATGCCACACTTAGCAAGTGAGTTGGCTACCGCAGTTTTTTGTTTTTCAATTGTTTTTAGGCCTTCAATCCGAGACGAGATCAGTGCCTTGGGTCTCAGTCACTCCCACTGATGACCCTTCGAGGTGGACGCTGGGGGGATTGGAGTTGGTGCATTTCGGGTTCCATTATCGCGTCAGAGCCACCGCTGATCTTAAAAGCTATCATCTTAAAACCAAGGACGACTCTGCCGCCTGTCGCAAGGAGTACCCCCGCCGATGAAAAATTTAATAGGTCCAGAGAAAAGCTTACTAAGAACCCATTATCCTCGTTCCTTTCGGAGCTCAGTATGGAACCCTACATTTTATGACGTCAGCAGCACAGGCGTCACTTTGGGAGAGTCAGCTTCGCTGCGAGGAAATTTCCTGGTTTGTATTATTTAGTCGCCGCTTACAACACCATAGGGACGGTATGGGGTGGTAGATATTCTTTCACCACCAATACACGGTTACCATCTACATTCAGCAGGTATTAAATAACTGTGTTGTCACAGCTTACTAACGGTGAACTCAAGTCTACCCTCTCAATGCGTATGTTATTTGGAAATGGTTTGTTATTCGAATATACAATGTACACATATTATTTTACGTGTTTCCCCGCATCCTGTGGCTTACCTATTATCAACAACCTATATAATGTACCATAATGTCTTCTAGACCAAATTTTGGTTGCGACAGCCAATCTCACCGGAGGCTGGCATCTTCCCAGGACAGAATTACATGAAAGTTTAAACTAACATAGCTGCACTCTCTATTCCGTCATTCTCATTGTTTGATGACACGACTGGAGAGAGACCAGGCGCACAATCAACGGCTTTAGATGCTTTTTGAGGAACGGGAGTGAAACACCGCTGAGACCAAGCTTTTACTGAGAAATTCTTGACAAAAGACAAGTAACTGATTTAGTTTCGACCCAGTCGAACCTGGAAGTTCATGATCAGCAATCGCGCTATCGACCACTAGACCATCAAGGCAGTTATGTAGTCGCTACGTATCTAGGGATGGCAATTCTTTCTGAAAAATATCGATTTTAAATCGATTCGAATCGACGTCTGATGAATAGAATAACAAAAAAATCGAGGTCGATAAAATGATGGATTTCTTAAAAATCAATCTTTTTTCAATGTGCTTTCAGAGTTTATTTTTACAATATCAAAAGATACAACAAAGTAGAGATTACAAGTGTAACTTTTTTTATTTCTTTAATCCATTAAGAAGAGACGAAAGAAACTGAGCACACAGCAGTTTTGCGAGTTTCTGAATAGAAAAAAACTGTCATTATTTACGAGTTTGTGTACATTTTACTAATTGTAAATAATTTTATAGTGCTTATAAAAACAGAAAAAGATTCGATATCGATTTTCTAATGTGAAATATGGATTTACTATATCGATTTAGTACTATATATCGATTTAAAAATCGATCTTTTCGGTACAAGAAATCGATTCTTTGATTAATCGATCTCAGATCGCCATACCTATACGTATCGCACGTGAATTTGCTTTTTGTTGCCGGTCTATGTACTGTGTGTCTGTATAAGAAATCGTCATTATCGCTATCTTTTAAAGGCTATTAGATAATACGGAAATTCCCCAAGTTTCTCATGCGACAGCTATATTGTACGTGGTAGAGCCATGTGGCAGCTATATTATGGTTGTAGCACGAATGAGTCGACTCGACCGGGGCGGAACCACGCTCTCACATTATACCATCGTGAAATGGCTCGTAGAAGTATTTTACTGGAAACGGGGCATTCCATCTTAGACCTCATGCGTAGCAACGCATCTGCATTTTAATTCGTAATCAAGGATATACGTCTTTGGGCAGCAACCACTTACCATTAGGTAGGCTGTGTGCTCGCTTATTACCCTTATCATATAAAAATAACCTATATAGCTGGTCAATTACCACTTCAGTTTACTGATCCGTTCTTAGTTTTCAGAGGTGACAACGCATTTTTGTAACGTACTGTTCGAGGGCAGTTGTAAGTGGATACTTGTATCTGTCCTCGCCCATGGATATGGGCCAGAGCATCCAAATAACATGAGGTGAACAGTGTGCTCGTTTGTTACCATTAATACAAATTTGACTTTGATAAAAAAAACATATCTAAATATCATGTCTTGCGACTATGGGCAGCTACATTGTTTATCTTAAGCGGTCATCACGTTTTCACCAGGTTGACTGGTAGAAATTGCCAGCCTGATGCATTAATTTTGTCCTTTGTTTTCTTTGTAATAGGTAACACAATAAAGAATCTATACACATAATAAATCCTCTATATCTATACACATAGTAAATCTGTAGAAAAAATGCGTGTACGCGATTCACACACAAAACTAGACAGATTTCCATAAAATTTGTTATGTGGGCAGTAAATAATTATGTATAACATATAGGCAACTTTTATCCGCTTATGGGAGAGTAAAAAGAAGGCTTTTGTTTTATTTTATTTTTATAGTTTATTGTCATAATCAGTTCGTTACCAATAAATATTAAATAGCCAAAGCGAATCGCGCCCACTTACGTGCGATATAATGTACAATCTAAACATAGTCTTACTGAAGAAAAAAAACGCCCAGATTCTTGATACAATTGATAAAAATAAAAATCCGTTTATGGTGCGTTGTGCGAAGACCGGACCGTGAAGTTGTCTATTCAACTTTTTTGTCGCGTACGTGTGTTCTATTACTAAAGTTGGAGTTTATATGCAGTTGATATCTTTAAAGTAATTGATGATGAAAAATAAGTGTTAAATAAGGTTATACCTCGAAAATTTGCTGTTTTTTCTATTTTACATATTTTTTTAAGTTTTGTGGATTACGAACCTAATTTTTGGTAAAGATTTTTGACCATGTGACCTTGAATTTCAGATAAGAAAAACACGATAACATGTAATTTTCTCGATAGAAAAATTGCAAAGTAGGCTTTAATTTTTTTACATTTCTCCATGACACCACAATATTTTTACGAATAAATTCTCACAAACTATTTTTTTTATTCATATCAAAGTTTTATTAAAAAATTAATGTTGTTTGGCCTTTGTTTTTTTTTTAGTGCTCGGTATACCTATCTCATAAATTGCGTATTATGAAATCATTGCATCACTTTACTTATGACACTCCCTTCCCTCAGTCGACCGTTAGTTTCACCACAAATGGATTCAACTACGATTCATTTTCAAAATAGGCCCTCCACATACACACGACCAGCCGTTTCTGGATTCCGATTCGGGATTCTGAATGCAGTAAGTCTGTATAAAATCAATGAACCGTTACACACCTACGTTATTTTACGTTCGAAATTTTGCGGAAAAAACGAGATTCCGTATGTGTGGCCGACCCGTTAGTTACGTTTCGGAATTCCGTAACGGAATCCCAAAACGGAATTCCGTATATATGTGGACGGTCTAAATGTCATTTGGCAACCAAAGAGTCAAAATATAGATACAGTGCGCCACGGAGCCGTGATCTCCTTGATCTATCCTCGATTACGAATCGAAACGTTGAGACCTTAGAAGGAAAGCCTCGATACCAATACAAAAGGGTTGTCTATACTCACCATAAAAAACACAGCAGCTAGGCTAGTGTTTTGCGTTGGTTTTCCATGAGAGCGTAGTAGTAGTACTAATAGTTCTACTACAGTAGCAGTACTACTTTTAGTACACAAAGAAGTCTTTGGTGACAGAAGGGTAAGGGTCGATCATCTTATTTCGAGAGTATATTGTAGTGTATACAAATATGATATTTTTGACACAATTCACCCATCTGTATACTTTGCCATGACAATGATCTGGTGAACATGGATTTTCGGTGGCATTATTAAAATTTTCTTTGACTAATAGGACCACGCTCTCACAGAATATCAGCGTTTAAACACTTATGCTGCTATGTTTCGTATGGTGAGTGTAGAGACCCTTTTTATAGTTATCGAGGCATTCTTTACTAAGTTTCAGCGTATCGACATTTTGATTCTTAATCGAGGATAGATATAGAAGATGACAGCTCCCTGTCCGTTCCGTGGCTTGGCCATAAGTTACGCCACTGAGGACCGTGATTTCGAATCGTTACGGATCGTGTATTTATATAGTCTACAAATACAATTATTCCGGGTCTGAATGTTTGTTCTTATGCAATTTATGCATGTAAACTGCCTCCATGATACAGAAACTGCCAACATGATACAAAAATTCCTAGAGTGCGGAAAACGTTTTTTTTACCATAAGGAACACAGTAGCATTATGTTTCTATTTTATAATCGTATTATGTACGAGAGTCTGTATTCTGTGCGGCACTACATTTCCACTAACTTATAGATATAGGTTTTCTCCCATAGCACGACACACAACAATTGATATAGACAATATAATACCTGAACAACAGACATATAATACCTGTGTGTTGTCAGTTATTACATATGGATCTGAGACGTGGCACTGCTGGCATATGAGGAAGCTTAAAGTCGCTCAGCGAGCTGTGGAGAGGGCTATGCTCGAGGTTTATCTGCGTTATAGATTAAGAAATGAGGATATTCGTAGTTGAACCAAAATAACCAACACAGCCTGGATGCTGGAGCATGGATTAGTAAGCTGAAGTGGCAATGGACCGGCCACAGCTCGAAGAATCAACAACCGATGGGGAAGAAAGGGTTTCTATTGGCAGCCTGATACCGGTAAGCGAAGTTTAGAGCGGCCCCCTCGATAGATTGACGACTTGATAAGAGATGCAGGAAGTCAATGGATGCAAGTGTGTCCGGACATTGCTTTAAGAGGGCGATTGTTATGTTTAGCACAAGTCCATAATAAGGCGAATAGGAAACTGAACCGTAAATAAATTACAGAAAGGTTATTAAATTTGCTAAAAAAGGAATATTCGAACTAAACTAAATAGAAATGGAGTGAATGGGTATCCACATTCTATTATGAAGAGTCAGAATATATCAAAAAGGCACATTTGGTAATTCATAATGCTGTGTTAGTCCCTACTTTAATATATGGTAGTGAAAGTTGGATGTGGCAGAAGAAGCACGAAAGTAAAATAAATGCTGTAGAAATGCGGTCTTTAAGGAGTATGCTAGGGCTGACTCTGAATGACAGGGCAAGAAATTGTGTGATAATGTAGTGTAAAGATGAAGTGACTCAGTTGTAAGATTCCACCCGGAACGATAGACAGATGGACAAACAAGAAATCGTCTTAGGTATTAAAACCGTTATGGAATCAGTTCACAATTGCCGAATATATCGCATAACATAGTTACAAAAACATACAATCGAATTAAGTACCTTCTCTTTTTTGAATTCTGTTAAAATACTTTCTAAGGCCCGTATTTGACTGTCCTATGGAGACCACTGCATTCTATATTAACTGTAAAATGTATTCATGTCTAATTTTGCAATGATCGTAATTTTTTAAAATATTATATTTGCAACTTTCATTTGTTATTTTAACAATTAAGAGTAAAAACGTAACGACATATCCTATACATCTAATAGTAAACTACATCTACTAGCTTTAAACTATGGCAGATACCAGTTAAAGCATTAGGTCGTTAACCTAAGTGGGGTCAATGCTTGGGATTATCCGACTGCACACCTCAACTTCCACAACGGACCTAAAGCACAAATAAATAACAGCCTAATACAATATTTATTAAGTCATTAAGTATTTCGCGCCATGCGCGATGAATACAAATTTAACATAGAGATTTTTACGTGGTGGCACGCTGCAGCTATACAGGGTTCTAGCACGAATGGGTCGGCTCGACCGGGGAAGGACCACGCTCTCACAGAATACCAGCGTAAAATAGCAGCTTAATAAAGTTGTGTTACGTATGGTGAGTGTAGTGTGAAGATCCGGAGACTCCTATTACTGGAAATGAGGCATTCCGTCTTAGTCCTCAAAGTTGACAACGCGTCTGCATTTTGATTCCCAATAGAGGATAGACGTAGATATCTACGGGCCACAGCACCCACTTACTATCTGGTGGGCTTACCAAAATTTAAAGTTATAGCCTATATACGTCCCACCGCTGGGCACAAGCCTCCTCTCATTTCTGAGAGGGTTTTAGGCCAAGGAAATGTCCACCGCGCTGCCCAATGCTTGTTGGTGAACTTCACATGTCTTCGAAATATTTTTTGTTATATCTCGGGGATTCTGGTTTTCTCACAATGTGTTTGCTTCACCGTCGAGCACGTGGTAAATCAGCACTTAAAATTGCAATTATTAATTTCATTGGTGCTGGCGGGGATCGAACCCGGGTTGCTCGCGTACTTTGAAATTTACAGCGAGCGCTTAACCCCTGAGCTACTACGGCTTTCTGTCACTCATATGAGTGACAGAAAAAAACTGATGACGGGAAATTTATCCTAACTCGCTGAAATTAAACTTCACAGATTGGTGAGAGGATGCTGCATATTATTGCGATGGCATGGAATCGCCGTTCACGAGTACAAAAAATCGTTTAAGTTTAGCTTACCAGCTGGCGTATACTTGGAAAAGCCCATATCCAGCGGAAAGAGCGCTGATGTTTTTATTTCAGCTTCTTTCAGATATTTTTTAATTACTTTAAGCCAGTGCTTGACTATAATCACACCTGATGGTAAATGGTGACGCCATATACGGTAAATAGTACTGTCTAAGCGTAACAATAACCTATTCACTTTTGCCTTGAAGACGCCCAAATTATATTTGGACGGAAAGCTGGCAAAATATAGGAGATTTTTCTAAAAATATCTTTGTTTTTTCTTTGTTTTGTATTTTTGGTTATTGGATTATTTTAATAATATGCAACGAGTAGGGTAAATTAACTTATTTTATTAATATCGACTAAGTTTTCTGTAAATTTTTTATATAATTCTTTCAAAAGTCTAAATTATAGATATGGAGTGTAGAGAGAGATAAGGAGAACAAACTCTGTATAAAAAGTGTCAGTAGAAAACGCTAAATAAGGGTGGCGCTACTGTAGCTACATTGTAATTAAAATTTACAATGTAGCTACAGAACTTTTTAAAAAATTTTTACTACCCAGACTTTCACTATGGTTCTTTTTTAATAATTATTTTATTGTTTTCAAATTATTTATTTTCAAAATCACTCTCAACGTATTTTACGGCGATTTTTCATACCCTGTAGCTACTCGAGCGCTGATGTGGAGAGTTTTTGAACTGTTATTTACTGCTTACAGATGGACACATTTTCAATTATTCTCCTATGGGAGATTGTCCACCTTACCTCTATACTCCATGCTCTAAAAGCTGATGCGATCATGAAGGTTAGAGAGCGATGCGATGATGGCGACTAATTATTTTCATATTACAAAGAAAAACAAAATTATTTTTCTTTGTAAACGCGCCATCTATGAGGTGTTTATTGTATTTAAACAAATAAACTTAACAATAAAATTTTCACTAAATAACGAAATGCGTATAATAAAAATAAGCTTCCTAATAGGATAATGTTCTTAAATACGCGAAACTAATAATAAACGCCAGCTACATGCCTAGTTATATTATAATATGTTATTTATAATATGAATTACATTATTGTTACTTTAGTATATTATTATACTCAATTTATAACGCGGTTAGTACTGTAAGCGACATCTTTGTTCTGTAGTCAATACAGTCAGACAATACAGAAATGTGAAGTGCTTACTTTATTATACCTTACGCAAATAGATGGCGTTATAATAATTTTGAAAATCGGTTCTGTAACAACTTAAGGGTTCAGAATGAAAATCAATTTCGTCTTCAGTATTGGTAATGTTTAAATCCCTCACTTCGATTTTTATTTATTTTATCTTTGTTTTAAAAAATTAAAAATCAATTAGTTCTAAGTGCTGACTTACCATGTGCTCGGCAGTGGAAGGAATATGTTGTGAGGAAACCTGCCTAATATATGGAAAGTTGAAAATATTCCGAAGACGTAAAGTTTATACTAATATACGACTTAATTATTTTCGTTCTTTTAAAACTTTATGATGAATGAATTATTAAAATTTTAATTTCATAAAGTTTTCTAAAACTATTTAGTGTCATAACTTTTCTTTTAAATGACCGCATTTCTACAGCAGAAGTATGAGGGACACCTAATCTTAAACACTGTATGTAACACTGACACGGCATTGTGAATTTAGTACATGACTTTTATAACACATTCTGACTTTCCGCAATAGAGTGAAGAGCCCCATTTACCCTATGTCCACACTTCGTTCTAAAATAATCTAGTTATCCTTGACATCCATCTCATGTCTACCATCCCTGTTTAACCCGTAGGTACGTGCATTTTAGCTTTAAACTTCTTGACAGCAATTCAGCTAATATGCTATATAAAAGTCCCTGGAATTGAAATGTCACTACACGATTCCGTCAGTCACGGACATTAATACCATATTGTACTTTCCGCATTGTAAAACAATCCGATAATGAATCGAGAGCTACATCAAATCACATACGTCCGTGTATCGGTGACTACGCGTACGTCATGGGAGATCATTATCAGTGGTGTAATTAGAGTGATGCGAATGGGTGCACTTCACTCACGCTGTAATCCCTGATGCATTGACGACCTCGACAGCATCATAGCGATGTTTTGATAGGCAGCACAATAAAGAGGTACTCTGGCTCAACCTTGTTCAGCTCTATTCATTACAAAGCTGTGATAGTGTAGACGTTGCGTTGGATATAGGCTAGCCTTTGATGCAACCTAAATCCGTTCCTTGACATTAGCAACGTAATCTTTACTAGCACGATGGTTAAGGGTTAAGCAACCGCAATGGTTTGTTATTCTGAATATTTATCAAGAAGATATTTCCCATCTCCAGTTTCATTTCCATCTGACGTCTCTCTCTGACACCCAGGTTCTATATGACACCCAGGGTGGTACGGGGAAATGGATTCTCTTAAACTGCCATTACACGATACCAAGGGCTTTTAAGTGAGTCAAACACAGACAACCGTTGATTTTGCCCCTGATCTCTCTCCAGTCGTGTAGGATAACAGTCCAATTGGACTATGCGTGTGAGGGAATAGACCTGGGCTTGCGCATATACTCGTGCACTATAATGCTGTCCAGCGCATCTGTCGAGACTGCCATGAAATAATTTTTTATCACCAATACGTTCATTAATTCATCCATTTTTTTATGATTGATTATCAATCTGCTGAACATAAGGCTCCCGCATAGATTGCCTTATATGAGGGATTGTTACTTAGTTGGCAAGCTTGGCAGTTGGATTGGCAACTGCAGTTTTTATTTTATTATTGAATTGTTATCGGGAAGATATTGTTGTCAATCAGCTGATTCAGCTCCCCTCTATCGCCTTTTACTGCACCCACGAGATAATACCATGCAGTGGACATTCGTACACCACAATTACACAGAATATAAATTATAATAATTTATATTTGTTGGCTTATCTCTATTATAAAACATTGTCCTGTGAATTATTCGTTATTATCATCATCATTACGGATACTTCTTATGAAGTTCAAATGTATGAATAACTTACTTTCACAGCCATTAAAATATTTTTTTATAGAATATGAGTGGCAAACGAACACAGTCCTCCTGATGGTGAGTGGATGCTGTGGCCCATACACATCTGCATTTATCCTCAATTAAGAATCAAAATGCAGATGTCTTCCCTGAGGATTAAGATGGAATACCTCGTTTCAGGATTTCTACACTCACCATACGAAACACAGCAGCATTAAGCCACTACTTTACGCTGGTATTCTGTGAGAGCGTGACCCTTCCCCGGTCGATTCGACCCATTCGTGCTACAACCATAATATAACTGCAGTATGGTTCTACCACTAATAAACTAAAAAATAAAAAAATTATGACGCGTTAAACAATTCTAAAGCCGTTGTAGAAAATGCAAATTAATCATATTATTTTATCTGTAATGAAAATCGTGCCGCACACAGTGTACTATAATTGTGCGATAAAATATTAACAACCCTGCCACAGTAAAATTCATACCGCCGTGTAGTTAGCGGGGTTCGAGAATATACTTTCCTATTGATATAGAAAAGATCCTGGTACGGTATGATTACCGTGAATCATGTCGTATAAGGCGACCTTCGATCAACAATACCAACTAGATAACGGGTCACGTACAAAATCATAGCTAAATACTGTCCGCATGAATATAAACTATGAAGACATAAATTAAATAACAGTGTGAAATCAACTTTAAAATATAAAAAATAAAGTTCTTTTTCCCGTTATTGCCTTGCGAGCAACACTCTCACGTGCAAGAGCTCACGTCTCATGTGCGCTCTTATTTACTGAGATGTATTTCTTGCGCCGACCCGACATCTAGTTGGTATTGTTGATCGAAGCAGGCGACAGAGAAAATTTAAACAGGGGAGGGGTAGCAGCATACTTCCGATAAAACTCAAAATAATGGTGAAATGGCGGATTTTACCATAGTCAACTTATTTATGGAGAAGGCCCAAAAATCAGTATCTTTATATAAGCTGTAAAAAGGGAATTAATGAACATAGAGCCATGGAGGTAAATCTTGCTGTGGAATATACTACCCCTTACCATCCTGTGGGTGAGATGTATGTTAAAACATACATCAAACATACATACATAACCGATTTTACAAAAAGAAAGAGGTTCTAAATTCGACAGAATGTTTTATTGTGTGTATGCGCGATATCTTCGTTAATTTTGAACCGATTGCAGAAGTAATCCCACATAAATTTGGAGGAAAAAATCTATCCCAAAGGGTGGCCAAATAGGGGATAAAGTTTACAATAAGACTATTATAGACAAAATTGAGATTGTGTTATTGATTATTCCACTGAAAAGTGTTGAAAAATAAACTTTGAAAATATAAGTCTACAAATGTGAATAAAATCATTTCAAATTCTGTCATTCATTTCTCTTCTCTTAGCACCGACTTTCATGAAGTTTATTTAAAATGAGTTACTTTATATTAAAAGTTTTATTGACAGTAAAAAAAAACCGAAATCATTGATTAAAACAAATGTCTATGCCCACACTAGAAATGTTTCGTGTATTGTCAACGTGTTTTATACAAAAACCAAAGTACAAAGACAAACGTCCAGAGCCGAAACATTTATTTGTAGGCCACAAAATAATTGTTCTGTGGGGGGTTGCTTGAAAATGTCAGCCATGTAATGATAGAGGCGGTGCGCCTTCGGAACCTAACCGTAACCGGTAGGATAAAGACAGAATTTCTTGGAAACTTCACATTTATTAAAACAACAGCTAATCACCTGTCTTCTCCTGAAAAATCTTACTTACTTACTACTTACGCCTTACTACATATATAGTCCCATAAATTGAACCAAAGATTGACGGGCAAGGTGGTAACCGTAGTTTTTTAAATATTTTCAGTTGGTATCGGGAAAATGCATGTCTTTATTTTTATATAATAAGGGCGACAAAAGAGCACATAGCCCACGTGGTAGTAAGTGGAGGCTGTGACTCATAGACATCTACAATTATCCCCGATTAAGAATCAAAATTCAGATACGTTGTTAGTCCCGAGGGCTAACATGGAATGCCTCATTTCCAGTAAAAACAACCACCGGTTCTCTACACCCACCTTACGGAAAATACCAGCTAATTCTGTGAGTACGTGGTTCTTTTTTAGTCGAGCCGACTTATTTGTACGACATACAATCATAACATTACGAGTATATTATATAGCCGCAACGTGACTAACACATACTACATCATCCGTTTCAGTTGCTTTTTACAACACCCATTGGCTGATGAGTGATAGTGGATATTCCATTGAGTGCCTAACGAGGTGGAACTATCGATATTTTTAATTGATGATTTACATATGTGATAGGAGCGTTCTAAATCAAGTATATACTCGTATCTTTGATACAACTAAGATAACGATACCTTTGCTTTCAATGTTAATTGTACTATTTTCCTTTATGTTACAATAAAAAAACTGTGGTTGCTAAGCCATCTGCCATGTGTGGCAACTATGGTAAATATCACCTGAGGCAATGTAAGAGTTCTCCTACATATGTTCAGAAGTGAACTTTTACAGTCTGTGATGGATGTATGGAATATTATTGATAGAATCAGGCGTTACTTTGCGGAAATCCATTATAATAAAAATATTAATTAATTTGCAACCTTCCGCTAACTAAATACAATGACGTGTCTTACCTGGATTGAAGAGCACCTCCCGCCCTCCCTCAATTGCATGCACTAACTCCGTCACCACTAGTCCCAGCACCACTACTCCCAACACAAAAAATATAATATTAAAACAATTTAACTTTTTAATTTTCAAAATTATCGGACGAATAAGTATTTTTTAATCATACAATAAACGTATGAACATTTATTTTTTATTCATACGAATGTCGATTAGCAACAGCGGTATTTGATAAAAAAATGAGTAACTAAATGGTGACAACGCTGTAATACCGCCATAAAACTACGACACTTGGAGAATACATATGCAAACTACTCTAAGACGATAATTCTCAAGTATGTAGTGGTGTGAGCTCCGGTGTTTTCGTCGATAAAAACATGTTTTCGTGAACGACTATATTAATACACGATCATCGCCATTATCATTGCGTAAAGACACGTTGGATATAAGGATGATAAGGAATTGACTTAATTAAGTGAGACAGACCCACTAAAAACTTTTAAAGTCCCTACGATAATATTTTTTATAAAATAAGGGTGACAAACGAGCACACAATCCACTTGATGGTAATTAGATGTTGTGGCTCATAGACATCTACATCTATCCTCGATTAAGAACCAAAATGCAGATGCGTTGTCACCCTAAGGGTTAAGATGGAATGCCTCGCTTCCAATTAAAAAGGTCTCTGGTTCTCTATACTCACCACACGAAACACAGCAGCATTAAGCATCATTATTTGTCTGAGTGTCTCGTTTAGTGGTCGTAAGCGTGACTGATTATGCGATTTAGGTTTAATTTCAGTTATTGGGTTTTGCTGTTAATAAATTGTCAGTAGCAGCCAAAAATAGAGAAGTGGACTATGTTTTACCCCCGTGGCTCAAAAAATACGTAAATCTATTGATCTTACGCCTGATATCTCTAATCGTGCACTATAGTGCAGTTTTGTGCTGAAATATGATCTCTAGGTCATTATGACCGTCATTACGACAGGATTATAGTGCCCAAGTGTATGCGCAAGCACAGGTGCACTCTCTATTCTCTCACTTTCATAATCCGATGGGACGGTAAACCGACACGACCGGAGAGAGATCAGGCGCAGGACCAACGGCTTTACGTGCTTTCCGAGGCACGGGGTTGAGACACCGCCAACTTCCTGACTCCGGGCAGCTACTGAGAATTTCTTGACAAAAAAACTCAATAATTGATTTTTGGCCCGACCCGGGATTCGAACCCAGGACCTCACGATCAGCAGTCGCACTACTACAACCACTATACCAACGAGGCAGCCTCCGATATCTTACTTAAACACCGAATGGCGGTAATATTGTTCACATTTACACTACTTTTGTTATAAAATTGAAGTGACAATGATATGGATTAAATTACAAAAGAAACAACACCGACAGATGTCTCCAAATAACGTCTATATATATATAGACGTTATATGTATATAGCCTCGTACCGGCAGACGAAGTGTAGGGCGACCCCCCACTAGATGGAGTGACGACCTGATAAGACGTGCAGGAAGTCGATGGATGCAGGTGGCTCAGGAGCGTGGTTTATATCCCCCACTCAACTCCCGTTCGCCTCACCCAATCACACTTTTCGTAAATCTTTCGTCACGCGTTCGCCAGGTTACTCCTCAAGTCAAGAGTGCGTAAAGAAGTTTTACTTCATAAAAAATTCAAAAAATATTTTGCGAATGGAATTTCATTTGTATAGTTCTAACGTAGTTTAAATACGATGAGACTGTCATCATCGCTGTGTACATTAAAGCCTCGAAGTAAAATTATAATTATAGGAAAAACATTTACTTACATAATTAAAAGGAACGCAAAGAATCCGTAAACTGACAAAAAGTTGTTGATTAAAAACAGGATAAATTAAAGAAGCGGCTCAAGTCTCAAGTTGTTAAAAGTTGACTAAAAAGCGTTCTCTTATTCACTCGATTAAAAGTTGAAGACGATCAACGCAAACATTCGTTTCAGCTTTCGTTTATAATTCCAGAAGTTCGTAACTTTATTGTTTTGTTTGAAACGAGTAGAAGAATTGGGGCCTTTCGGAATTTATTTTACTGCGCTACCAGTTTTTTTTTTTTTTGCGAACAGCTAATGAAATGAAGGAAGCTCATTTACTGGCTGTAAAAGGAGTTTTACTTTTCGGTGATTTCGAAAGAGATTTATTTAGTTTATTTGAAACGAAGATTTAGTTCCTTAGATTGATTTCCTTCTTGCATAATATTGGCTAAAATCTATTCTCTTTAAATTGATATGTAGCATCGTAGCATTTTATATGTTAAAATATCCATACTCAAAAATAAGGGACTATGTTTTATAGAATAAGGGTAACAAACGAGCACACAGTCCACCCGATGGTAACTGAGTCCTGTGACCTATCGACATAATATATCCTCGATTAAGAATCAAAATACATATGCGTTGCCACCCTTAAGGACTAAGATGGAATGCCTCGTTTCTAATAATAAGGATATCCAGTGGTTTATACTCATCCTACAAAACACAGCAACATTAAGCTGCTCTTTACGCAGGTATTCTGTAAAAGCGTGGTCCTACCCCAGTCGAACCGACTCATTCCTGCTACAACCATAATATAGCTACAGCACGGTGCTACCAACTATAAAGTCCATCAAAGTTTTCTACTGGTCCTTTCGAGGACAAAGATTCCTTTTGAAACCAGAGTGGTAAACGAGTGCACTTCTCCTATATCTATTTTTGATTATACTCCGAATTAACTGTCACCAGTAAAGAGGATCCTAGGTTCTCGACACTCACAACACGAAAAACAGCAGCATTATTCTGCTATTTCTTTATTCTTTATTGAACACACTCAAAGATGTCATGTAAATAAAATATACAAAAGGCGAGTTTAACACTATCATAAGATTTATAATAAAAAATATCTTTTAGCAAACCCTGGATAAAAGAGAAATAATTTATATGAGGAGCAAGCAGCCTAATAAATAACATAGGTATTATTAATAACACTAACAGAAACTGACTATAACTTATATTTATTAACTACATATTATGTGTGTGCGTGTGCGTGTGTGCACGTGTGCGTGTGTGTATTATTATAAAAGCCCGTATTTGGGTAAATCTTAGGATTTTCTTTTAACTCTTAGGATTTACCAACATGACCTGGTAAATGTAAGGTTTAGTAAAAAATGAGACGATTTTGCTTGTTTTTACCATTAGAGTTTGATACATACTAGGTTTTACCTGTATTAAATTATAGTAAAAATATTATAGTAAATGATGGTTTTGGAAATAAAAATATATAAGTAAAAGGTCGATATTTATTAAACATCGAATTATGTTACCGATTAAACTATAAGATATTTTTGTGATGAGTTTTTAAAGTAGAATACAGTAAAATAAGTATTTTTTTTCCCACAAACATAATACCTATGTTAGTTAGGCTTACTATTCATTAATTTTTCTTATCACACTATTCTCATTATCAGTTTTTTTTGTATTAACTGTAGTTACAAGAACTTCCTGCAGTTGTCTCCTGACTTCTTTCTCCAAATCAATATCGCATTTTATAGTGACCTTATCATCAGTTGTCACATTAGAAATATCAGTTTCTTTTTACTATCCACCACCTCCGTAATAACCTCTTCATGTATTTTATCCTTGACAGCGTTATTAGACAATGCTTTTTCTGATATTTCTGCGATAATTGATAGAATCAGGCTTTACTTTGCGGAAATCCATTATAATAAAAAAAATTACTTCGCAGCCTTCCGCTAACTAAATACAATGATGTGTCTTACCTGGATTGAAGAGCACCTCCCGCCCTCCCTCAATTGCATGCACTAACTCCGTCACCACTAGTCCCAGCACCACTCATGAATTTCACAATATCAATGTCATCTAAAACAGTTACATTAAGAGTTTCATCCCGTATTTTGCCACCCTTATGGTCCGATTTTTCTTCAAATTTATGTGGGACCACCCCTGCAGTATAGCTTATTAATAAAAAAGTCATCAAAATTAGTTCAATTTCAATTAGTTCAAAAATTGACAAAGATATCTCATCATTACATACAAAAATACATACAGTTGTATTGTAAACCTTCTCTTTTTGAAGTTTGATAAAAATAAAATTAAAAATATTAACTTAATATAAAATTACTAACTACATGACATAAATGAAGCCTGATTTAATAAACTGCGTTGTATAATGGTATATTATATTTATAATTGTTATTAATGTAGATAACCATTATAACTTTCACAAAATTCCTAACAACTGTTAAACTGGGGCGATATTAAGTGTCATCGGTGACATTTTAATCGTAGTCAACTTGACGTCTGAAACCTTTGCGCGACCCAATTTAAAATTTGCCTTTGTCATAGAATATCAGAGATATAACATTTGAGTAAGTTAATATTAATTGTCAAAAACTTTTGTAGATTATCGTGGTACAAAATTTGGGAGAAAGTATTTCAAAGAATATTTTAATGCTATTAAAATGTCCGGGATTTCTTTTTAAATTAATAGTTAAAGCTACATAAAAGAAATATGCCTAACAGCTGCTATAAGAAAAATATTTGACACCGACAGAATAACAATCATGTGTCAGTGGCAACACTGTTACGGAAGCTTTTTCTTTGCCGCAACATAATGTGTTTGTGTATATTTTTCTGTTTTGTGTATTATTTTACGGTGTATCTATCAATCGATCGCTGGTGGAATGTATTTATCGACGTCGATCGAGGTGCTTGATTATTTGAGAACCCACCCTGTTCCAAGACCGCTCCCTATTGTCCTCTTCAGAATATATTTGGAAAGATACCATATTCTATACAGGATTACCTAGTGTGGGTACCAACGGATACTTCAGCGAGTTGTAGTTGTTTAATGTCAAATAAACTTTTTTTGACTATACTGCATTCTACCAAATGTTTGTTTGGAAAAGATTGCTGTTTAATTTTATCGTACTAGCGACAACCAACCGATCATGGACCAATGACTTTCCGTCACCAGGGCGGCGCCACTTTGGAAAGAGGTGTAATATTTTACAGATCACATAGCGGGAGAAGTTAATTTGTTAGAAAAATGTTTCTTTTTGAAATATTACTTATATTTTATATTAATTTGATTAGAAATGCATAAACGAAACTACGAATATAGTACCTACGTGAGGGTAATATGGCCATCCGGTTAATATGGTCAACTTTATTTTAACTCAAAAACTACAGCCTTGTTTTCATAGAAGGATTTGTTATACGATAGCTCTTCGTCAGTCAATCAGAAAATAAAGGGTCATAACTTTTGTACGTCGATTGAGATGCGGTTTGCGGATATGTGGAATAGATTTGGTGATAATATGAACTGATTCGGACGAGTAGATTTTGAGAAATCTCAAAAATAAAAATTTAGAAAAAGTTTTTTTTTTTTTGGAATAACTTTTAAACGGCTTTACCGATCGATTTCAAAAACTAATCAGCTCTTAACCTCAAAAAAAAATGGCTTCGAATTCCGTTTGGAAAATAAAAATCGATTCATTCGTTCGGAGATATCGAAGGAGAAAAAATTTGACAACAACGTTTTCTTAACATAACCTCGAGATTTCGCAACATAATTTGGTGAAATTTGTAGCGCTTTGCATTTGAAATTAGCGGTAAGTTCCAGAAATGGCCTGCAGGGTCATCCAATTTTTTCTTAATATACCTATTAGTTGTAGTATACGACTTTGAGTTTTTGTCACTATCCTTCTCCTTGTTCTGTTTTTATAGGACGGCGAAGTTTGACGCGACCATATTACCCTCACGTAACTTATTTCTAAAATTAAAAGAATTAAAAAGGTTAAAATGTGTAAAAAGTTAAATAAAACATTATTTATTATTAGAGGCTTTATTTTATGTATATACACAAGAAACCGAAAATCCTTTATTTATAACGCTACGTTTTGTACGTGCTAGAGCCACGCTGCGGCTATATTATGATTGTAGCACGAATGGGTCGGCTCGATCGAGGAAGGACCACGCTTTCACAAAATATCAGCGTAAAATAGCAGCATAATATTGTTGTGTTTCGTATGGTGAGTGTAGAGATCCGGAGACCCTTTTTTACTGGAAACGAGGCATTCCACTTAGTCCTCAGGGGTAAAAACGCATTTTGATTCTTAATCGAGGATAAATGTTGATATCTATGGGTCACAGCATGCATTTACCATCAAGTGGACTGTGTGTTTGTTTGTCACCGTTATTCTATAAAATCAAAAACTTTTAATGAACATCATTACACTGTGTGACCAATTCCGTTATAAATAAAAACACCACAGTTTAAACCAGCGATATCTGGTATACGTAAGATTGATGCCGTCATTGGGAAACGATCGGTGTGAAACTAAATGATAAAAAGGCGTTTTCTAATAATTCTGGGCAGCTTTGGTGATGATGATGTAATGTAAGTTACTCTGTGTAAGGTACTATGTGAAGATAATATGGTCACCGTAAGCTTTGCCGCCGTATAAAACCAATACTAGGAGAAAGACAGAGACAAATTAGAAGTTCGTATAGTATAGCTAACATATTAAGTAAAAAATATAAAACAAGCTCTGGCAATAAATAAGAACAAGTCAAGGAAAAAAAACCTCTGTCGTTAGTCTGTAGTATTCTTGACACTACATAATACCAAAATCGACAAAAAAATTACTTTAATGTCAACTGTCAAAATGAGGTCGATAAATTTTCTTTATTAACTGGCTTTATGGCTCTGGTTTCTAGACCTTCTGAGCCTATCCTTTCTTTGGGAATCTTCATTTTATGTTCTTTTTCTTCACAATATACTGATGCGTCACATTGCGAAGTTTTTGGGAGATATTGACGACAGCTCAACCCAGCGGACAGTTGATGACGACAGCCACTCAAGTTCATAAGGCGCCCAAGCGATGAAAATAACTTGAGGTTTATATCGATATCAAAGCACTTGTTTCGTCGTTTTCTCTAATAGTACACACGAGCGGACACTTAATCCACAAAATCGCATCACTTTTACGAATTAAAATCCACTTCAAACCATTATTCAAGCGACAAAACAGGAGCAACAATCCGTCTACGGCCAAGTTCCCGCCAAAAACAACGTCAATAAAGCAGCGCCTTTTTGAACCTTTTATTATTTGATTTATGAAGAGCTATATATCACAGTGCCATCTATGCAGACAAGGCTGTAGTTTTTGAGTTATAAGAAAGTGACCATATTAACCGGATGACCATATTACCCCCACGTACTATATTATAAAATTGATTATATGGGGTCGTGATCGATTCAGTTATAAAATACCTTCGTTATTGTCAAAAAGTCTCGTAATTTGTTGCAGCACGTGTACAAATATACTGTCAAATTGCTTTGTATTACTTTCGCAATATGTTTTCTCTTGCGATTGGTTGACACGCTTCATCGAATCACTATGGCAGATAAATTCAATATTGCAACCAAGCTACGTGATAATTTACACGAATAATTATTAATTCTAATGCAGATACTAGAAAGTTACTTCTTGCTTGATTATTTAATTTATATTTTTATTAAAATGTAACTCGTATTTAGTAGTCAGGGTATTGTAACTACCTTAACATCGGATGCAGTAAGAAGCGACAGAGGGAAACTAAAACAGGGCTTGAGCAACAGAATCTTCCTGATAACAACTCAAAATAAATAAAATAAAAATGCAATTGTCAACTCGCGTGCCACAAGCGTGGCAACTAATGCAAAACTATGAGGCAATCCATGGGGGAGGCTTATGTTTAGCAATGGACTTTTATAGGCTGTGATCTATGTATATATGTATTGTATCTAAGTTTACTCATTGAAAACATCTGTCACCACCTTTTTACTAATAATATCATTGGTCACACTGGTGCGATATTAAGTGTCATCGATGACATTTTATTCGCTGTCAACTTGACGTCTAAATCTCAGCATCACCCAATTTATCATTTGCCTTTATCACGCAATTAATTGTCCAAAACGTTTAATAGGCCAGTAAAAATAGAGTTTAACTTTGCACTATATTTCCGATCCAATTTTTTTTATAAGGTTTAGGACTAGGATCACTTACTGAGCATAAAATCACAAAATGCTATAACTCAAAAAGTATGGACATTAGAAAAAAAAAGTTTGAAACAAAAGATGTAGAAAACAAACTGATCTTTAAAAATGAATGAATACATTTTATTGATTAAATTAATATTTCAAGAGTCATTAGCGGCGATAGAAAAAGCGATTCATTAAATGGGCCATAAATCATACACGGTAAGTTTTACAAAAAAGTTTACTGGAAACAAAAGATGCGAAATTTCATTTTGTACAATAATAGTTTATTGATAGAATCAAGCGTTACTTTGCAGAAATCCATTATAATAAAGATATTAACAGTTACTTTGCAACCATCCGCTCAATTAAATATATATAATGATGTGTCTTACCTAGTTTAAAGAGCACCTCCCGCCCTCCCTCAATTGCGTTCACCCATTGTGGCACGAATGGGTCGGCTCGACCGGGGAAATACAACACTCTCACAGATTACCTGCGTGAAATAGCAGCTTAATATTGCTGTGTTTTGATTAGTATAGAGACCCGAAGAATCTATTTACGAGGCATTTTACTTTGGTCATCAGGGGTGACAATGTATATCTATCTGTATTTTGATTCTAAATCAAGAATAGAGTAGATGTCTATGGGCCAAAACGTCCACTTACTATCAGGTGGACTAAGTGTCCGCTTCTCACCTTTATTCTTTTAAAAAAATATGTTAAACTCCACCATGACGCAGAACAGCGTAGGTAAGAAAAAAGATGAAATGCAGAATCTACTATAAACGGTTCCAATCATATGTGACAAACAGGCAGCAGATGGTTCAAATAGAACACCGTAACGATGAAAAACGGGAAATCATTATAGTACAGTCTCAAACCCGGGACCTCACATGTTTAATCCGTCAAGGCAGTGTCTTAGGATGTCAATTTTTTTAATATACATAAAATATTTGCCTAAGATAATAAATAACGAAAACACTTTAAGCGTACTCTTTTCCGACGATGTGTCAGTGTTAGTTAACTGCGATAAAAAGTTAAAAACACAAATTATAACCATATTGTCTACAACACTCTATCATAGTAAAAACAGAATAGTAGGATTGTTTTATAAGTACTTATAATATTTACACACAACATTTAATCATTTCTTTAGTTTCCTCTCAAAGAATCAATGTTTGTCAAAAAAAAAACAGCTTTATATTACAATAAATGCCAAATAGCTAAAATACAAGTAAATTAACCACAGAAATCTAAATAATAAGACAATAGAAATGCCTTCTACTGTCTTTTAATATCGGGACGCGTGTCGCCAGGTCGTAGCTCTCACACATAGACAAACAATAAATACACAATTACGCCCACAAATATCTCTAGCATTCATGCAACAAAGATTAATCTATAAACTAATGCGTTAAGGAATATTTTATAAAAAAGCAAAATCTCAGGAGGCGTAGTCACTCGGTCCAATAATTAAAGTGTGCGAATGTGTGCGAAAAACAGAGAATGACATTGCGCGTTCGCTCTCACTTGGGCATAGTGCAGCGCAACGCACGTTTCGATAGCGTCGTTGATCTTCCAGGAGTCTCACACCAAGATATAACTAATTAACTGAAATTGTCTCAGTAATAGACGCTTTTAGTCTTAGCTTTAGTTTTGAGACCTTTTATAATTAGAAAAAAAGGGGAAATAATAATACGTTAAGCATAAATATATCCATTTATCTTTAATAACCGGATCTTTTGGAAACTTCTAATAAAAGCATTGTATTAAATAAAAAGATGTATAAATTAAATCAATACAACATTACATAAACAGCAAACGAATCAATATAATATGTATGGGTGACATATTTATCATGTTTTATTAGTTTTAAAGATCTGTAACTGACTTTCTGTTGTTTACTACTTTTCAGTTTCCCGGCTTCTTACAGATCGAATTAAGATTACTATCCTAACATTATAATTACTTATCCTTACAATATAACTGATTAAAAATTTATCAAGTAATTTAAAAGTGCAAACAAACAGATAATCGCCAATAAACGGTTAACGGTATAAAATATTTAGAAAGAAAAAAGTAGAAAGGTGTAAATGGGTTTCGTTAAAACTAGGTGAGCCAAACATAATAAATTATCGATACAAAATAGTTGTGTCACTCGCATTTGACTCCTGTGGCCATTTTCGGGGAAATTTACGTACGCAACAATTTTGTTTATTGCCGATACTGTAAATGTTTATTGCCGATACTGTAAATCCATCGCTGATTTTAGCTGTCGCACTCGTAGACATGAACTAGCTTTGGAATCAATGGAAATGTGAAAACAATTAAAATTTCGGAGACAATCGTAGTACTGGTAGGTGTATAATTTTATTTAAGTGTATTTCATTAAACACAACATTATATAAAACACTAAGTACTTATTTATGATATGTTATCTCTTTATTTGAAAATTTGCAAGTTATGGAGGAATTTCCACAGTTGGATATGCTTCAAAACACCATTTTTAAGTCTCTGCGTCCGAAACAGTACTGGTGAGTGGTGACCGAAACAAGTTTGTGTCCTACGAGTCACATGTGTGGCGACAAGGTCACGCGCTTTTACGACTCCTATTTATATTTAGATTTCTGTTAAATTAACCCCGAGCATATGTTGTAAGCTTAGAATTAATGCTTAAAAATTAATTTGATGTGATGTGATATGGTAATTAATGTACTTGTGAGGTATGTATCTTTGTATAGATATAGTAATATAACCTATTAATAAAAAGCTAATTTACTTAAACTAACGCATATATTAATTTATTTTACAAAAAGAGAAAAAAAAACGATAAAGACCGCTAGCAAAATTTTATTAAAAGTCAACAAAGTCTCAAACAAATGTGATTGCGGAGCGCGGCGGTGGGCGTTCCCGAATCGGCCCTATTTTCCCGACTTCGGGCTACATACGAGACGATATCGGTGGCGATCTAGGGTGGAAAGAAATCAGGGCTTTTATCGAGGCAGATCCTACACACGGGCCTGCCTAGCAGTACGCGTTTGGACTTGGAGCGGAACGCATATGCGGTAGAATTCTTCAAAATGCCTCCGACTCACTCAAAACACCAACGTGTTGGTTTGGAATTAGCCATCTTGGTTAATTTATTCGAAAATAGAAAAAAAGGAGTTGCTGGGTGAAAAAATGGCTCCAAAAGAGATAAAAATTAAGCCACATAAACGTACCTACTAAATGGTCTTTAATCCAAAGACATGACTAATTTTCTCCGGATGGATAAAGACAGTTTTTACAACCTTCTAGAATTTTTCTATATTTATGATTTCGCAACTTGTATAAAAACATCAATTTCTCCTACCTATGTTATTTAGTTATTTCTTCTCTTTGTTCATTTCTGCTTTGGTCAAAATCGGGTTATTTACTACACACAAAAAACAAAAAAATAACAAAATCGGGTTATATACTACACACAACAAACAAAGAAATAAAATACTTTTGTATAATAATATGTATACTTTTTTTAAATTTAATCTTTATTTATCTTTTTTTAAACATAAAGAAACCTTTAATTTCGGACATACTCCCTTCTATATAGCTTGTTTGTTGATGTGGAGATGGTGAAGGAGTAGGAGTTAGTTGTTGATGAGAGGATGAAGGCATGTAAGAGATATGAGTGCGGTCTTGTGTTGATAGCGTTGGAATAGGAGTTAGTTGTTGAGGAGAGGCTTTATCTTTTCCTTATTTACTTCATACACCCTACTTTATGAACGGCAATAAAACAATTAGTTTGGTAGGCATTCCCGATGCGCCTACACACACGCAGTACGGAGGGGGCGGGGTTCCGATCTAGGAAGCATCGGCTGCATTTTTGCTCCTGCCAGCCGATTAAGGAGGCGATATCGGCCACGACTTAGGATGGCCCTACATACGACACGATTTAGAGGCAATCTAGGAGGCATCCCCACTACTCCTCCCTAGATCGCCACCGATATCATGTCGTATGTAGCAAGCGTCATTATCGGCGTGCTGTGGCTCGTGCGTACGAGTCCGTACTGTCACGTGCCAGGCACGTACACATATTAGTGGCGTTCAGTACATTTCTTAGAAGATAGCCAACTATTCTGTTTTTACTATGACTCCACAAACTAACAAATTGGCTCAAAGACCACAACTTAGAAATTAACTTTAAAAATACCAAAATAATGCAATATGAAACATATAAAAGCAGCCCATTGACTTAAAACATAAATTTTAATAATATACAGCTAAAATAAGTTGATACTTTTAATCTTGTAGATATAAAAGTGGATTCAAACATGAATTAGAAAACGCACATTAATTATATAAAGTATAAATCAAAATTTACGTACGCTTTATTTCAAATTAAATACACCACTGACACAGTCACGGCACTGTCAGCTTACTATGCCTATGCTCATTCGTGGCTTAAGTACGGAGTTATGTTGCGTGAAAGTAGCGTCGAAGTGCAGCCGCTATTTATTACCCAGAAGAAGTGCGTTAGAATACTAGCCCGGATAAATAACACTACTAGCTGTAGATCTTATTTGAAAAAAATAAATTTTTTTACCTTACCCTGTATGTACATTTATGATCTATGCCTGTTCATACACAAAAAAATAATATTTTCAAGAAGATTAAAGAAACACATAGCATAAATACTCGTAATAAAGATAAAATTATAACTACCACAGTCGCGAATAATTTTTTTTAAAGACAAGCCCCTACTATATGGCAATAAAAGTTTATAATAAATTATCAAAGGAAATAAAAACATATCAGAATTAACAAGATTTCAATCAAGCCTCAGTACGTATTTAAAACAAAACCTTTTCTACTCAGTGCAGGAGTATTAAGATAACAAAAAATAACACTATAATGTATTTTTATATTTATCTAGCTTCTATAATATATTTTATATTTTATGTATATAACCAGCGTCCTCGTCAAATTTGCAGTGCCTGTAAAGGGCGTCTAAGCTGCCAGCACATTTTTAATTTAACACCAGTTATGTACACTTGGATTGCAAATATATGATTTGATTTGATCTTATTAGATTCTTTTCTACACTCAGATTTCTTCATATAAAAATCTCCTAACGACGATTCCGACGGTTTTGTTTTTCATCAACAGACCTCATTATTTACTTCCCTAAACATATTTCCCCTAACTGCCTAATAATTAGTTTGAGTTGTTGTTTACCTGTTGCGCCGGGAAAACAGTGCTTTTCCCTTATTATTCCCTTTTTCCTTTGTTATAATCTCGCTATAAGGCTGCCTTCTCTTTTAATTTTTAGACAACTTTAAAAAAGGAGTTGTCTATGTAAACAACCGAAGGAGCCGTCACCAACCATCCCCCCCCCCAAAAAACAAAGTGCTAACCACGTCCGGCGGTGAAACATCAAAACCTCATCTGAAAAAAAAAATTTCGAAGACATGTGAAGTTCGTCAACACCGGGCAGCCGCGGAACTCCTCCCACCCTCCAGGGGAGGCCTACCCACAGTGGGACGTATATAGGCTGTAACTTTACTTTACTTTACTTTACTACGGTAAAGCCTTTTCGAAACCAGCTCGTTTGGGTAGCTAGAAGTCGTGGAGTCCGCATGCGAGACGATTCGTAATGACTCACAAAATCAGCACGTACTGGCGGCTCAGAAGGAAACTCAGTCTGTAGTTCCTCGACAGAGCATTGTCGTCTTTCTATAATAACAAGACACCGCGCTTATGCTTCAAGCCTTTGGAATAGTGCAACCACAAACAAGAGTACGGAATTAAAGAGTTTCTAAAGGACTTCATATACCAGTTTTCACCCTCGCGACTGAGACTTTAATGAAGAGCCGCAGTCGGGTCGTCATAATGAAGTCTCAATAATTTTTCGTCAAACCGTCAGGGCTAGACCAGGTGTACTTTCTGTGCGACCGTTTCTGAATAAAAAAAAGTCCCTCCTTCTTCATGAAGTCAGCCCGATGGATTCAGTCCAAGGGGTTTCGTTGCCCTATTCCAAATTTCAGCTTACCGCCTTTTCTTGTACCCAGTTTTGCGTTGAATGCTGCCATCAATACCTTATATACATAATACAGATTTTAAATAATATCCTATACCATCTTATTATCATATGTTTGGTTCTACAGATTCCCTGATATCCTCTTTCCTCTACCTCCTCAAAGGGATGCCTTCAACGAATACAGTTCGGGGATTCTGCATATAACGTACTTCTAACTAAGATAATATAATATATACACAGTTGTTTAAGATGTTTTGTATCTGCAAACATTTGTCTTTGGCACCCAGAGCTGACTGGCAAAGAATGCCACATGGCATGAAGTCCGTCCATTTGATGCATAATTAAGGATATCCGCAGTGGCGTCAGAGCTGTGTGGTTTTGCAAACTAATGTGCCAATGGACCGGCCATAGAGCTTGAAGAACCTACTGCTGGTGGGAAAGAAAATTTGTCAAGTGGCACCCTCGATCCTCATCTAGTAAGTCTGGTAATAAGCTAATGACCTTGTAAGATATGCAGGAGGTCGTCTGATCCAGATGACTCATGACCGTGTTTCGTGACATTCCCAAAGGGTGCTTATGTTCAGCAGTGGGCTTGTGAAGAGCCGGATGCGGGATTACAATTCTGATACAGCAGGTATCGTTATTACTCCTAAAAATCTATATTTAAAAAAATACGTTACTCTCCAAACTAGGACTTAGCCTGTATTGTGAAGGCAGTTTCCGTACAAATTTCACTAGGAATAACGTCCGGACCCGGATAAACTATGTGTAGCCCATACAGCGCCATTTGTAGCTATGTGGGCGGGATTCGAACCCGCGACCCTCAGCACCGCGAATCTTTGCTAAGCCACTGCGTCTCGTAATCGTCATAACGGATTTAGTTGATAATAATATTGATAAAACCAACAATGTTCAACTTTATGAAGTTTCACACATGAATTACATTGTTATTACCAAAGACATAGAATATTACTTCTAGTTTTTGATTCGAAATGACATTAAAATTTACGTTTCACTTTTTAAACATTTTAAAAAAGACACAGGGACATTGACAAAGGAGATTAGGAGCAGCATCTTCATGATAACACTTCAATTATAATAATAGTAATAAGGCCCAGCAATCGGCACCCGCCACTGGTGGAGCAACCGCACGCGTTGGACAATGCAAATGTATAGCAACGCATTGCCGGCGTATTTTAGGGTGAAGGGGGGGAGAAATTAGAGGTTTTGCCTATCGGGCTAGGATGCATCGACTTTTAGCTGAGTTTGAGCCATCTATAACCGCCACCGAGCAAAAACTGGCTGACCGAGTTCCATATATCTTGCGCTCAAATATATTTAATGTCGCTGAACTCGAATGGCTACGACCTGAGGCTGTTCCCTCATCGGATGAAAATACTACGGCTGAAGATGCGGTGCCACAACTTGCAGAGTATCCCGCAAACGTAGATGCCGCCGTGAATACCCTAGTTGTGGTTGATTCAGACGATGATAGAACAGTCGCTCAGGAACTGGAACTAAAGCAAATGAGGAGTACATTGGAAGAGGCGATTGTGGAAACGCGCAGTACGCCTCTCGAAAATCGACCGCGACTTCCCCGCATTCCCTGCAAGCGGAATCGGGCTATCGTGAGAGCTCTGAACCCAATGCTGGTGACCTATTTGGAAGCCAGCCGGGACCTTTGCAAGACGGGCTACTGAGCAAAGTAGGGCTATCCCAGCTTGGAAAATAAGAATTGAAGAACGTATCGCAAAGGCTAGGGCCCTCATCGACAGACTGAAATTTTTCAGGTCAGGCAATAACAGGGCAAGAATTGTGCACACTGTCAGGATGGCGTTTGCTGGGACAAATGTCAGTTTGTCTCAGCCGGTTATAACGCAAAAACTGACGGAGCGCATAGACGGCCTGAAGCAGAGAACATTTTTATTTTTTATTCAGTTATTTAACATTTTTATTCAGCCCAACCAGATGAGACTATCTATGAATACCCCATAACAATAATAATGCGGTTGCCAATCTGCCTACCACGTGTGGCAAATATGCCAAAAATCGCCATATAAGGCAATCTACGGAGAAGGTCTTATTTCAGCAGTTGACTTTTGATAGGCCTTAATAAACAAATAAAAAATGATGATAACCAAAGCTATCTAAAAAAATAACTATAAACGAATTAGAAATCATTGTCAAATTCGGGCTGTACTCGTACACGTGGTGTGCCTTCAAATTGAAGATGTGACCAGGGCTGTCGCATATACAGGTTAAAAAATAACTTGAAAGGTTTAATTTTGTAATACATACTTTATATATATTAGATATACCTTTTACACTGTTTATATTTGCACTTTTTTTCTTCTTTTTGTTTTTGTCTAGAAAATTCTTTTTTATAGAATAAGAGTGACAAACGAGCACACAGTCCACCCGACGGTAAGTGGATGCTGTGACCCATAAACATCTACATTTATGCTCGAGTAAGAATTAAAATAAACCTGCGACAATGCATCTTTATTTTGAACCCCCAAGGATTAAGATGGAATGTCTCGTTCCAGTAAAAAGTGTTTCTCACTATATACAATCACCATATGAAACATCGCACCATTAAGCTGCTATTTTACCCTGGTATTCTGCGAGAGCGTGGTCCTTTCCCAATCGAGCTGAACCATTCTTGCTACAATCATAATATAGCTGCAGCGTGGATCTACCACGTAAATAGTACTACTAGGTTTAGGTATGATGATATCGATATGATCATACCTAATACTACTTACTGTTTTAATTACAAAATAACAAACTTACTTAACATAAATCTTTTACTCTAACAAAATTGAAAGCTAAAATTAAAATAGACTTTATAATCGTAACATGAAATTATTGTAATCAAAACTTGTGGACTCATTGATGACGAGAAGAAAGTTATTTCGCTTCATTAACAAATCGGAATAACTTTATTGACATCCCTACTACTTGCGATTTATAAAACCATGGAATTTAGTTATTATATGCTTAGCTTATTGGTTCAGTTGTAGGTCGTTTGCGGTCTTTAGCAGCTAGTTTCTTACGAAGACGTCTATTCGTCACTTTGTTTTCTCTTTTTTAAGACTCATTTGCGTTCTCATAACCCCTTAGTTCTCTCACTCAAATATTTTGCATGTATTTAAGTGTGTTTAGCGTAATATATAAGAACGTTTTATCTAAAAGATGCATGACTCGGATCCATTGTGACAAATGAGGGTTACTGATAACGTTTGAGCCTTCACTTAAATTGACTAATGCATTTAGACCAGCATTTACATGTGCAAAGATTATAAACATATTAGCCTAAATAAAATTTAACCTTTGCATTATGTCTTTAATGTTTTTATGTATATATGTATTGTTAAATTGGGGCACAAGTTCTCGTTAGGCATGAAGGCACGCAACAACCAAATTGGAACAATCTTGAACACGTATCCATTGTTAATTATATGGCATTGGCCTTTGTATAAGCCGAGCCAACTGTTTAGCTCATGACTAGCATATGTAAACTCTATTTGTTCTTGGCGTGAAGGTTTCTTGGTTTTCCATGAACATATAAAGTTGTGTTGAGTTTTGCTAAGAGGGAATTAAGCTTTAGATAAGCAATACTTAATAACTTACTTTTAAACATCGACTATACTAAATTTCAGGAAGATGTCATGGTCTCTGATAGGTGGTCTCGTATAGTAGCCGTGTAAACAATATTAATTTTTTTTTTATTGTAAACATATTATGTTATGTATTTATAGTAGGGCTGATGCAGATGCAAAGGTAAAACCTTTTGCCAGCATCATAAACGGAGCGGAGTAAAAGTCTAAAGTCATAACTATCTTTATTTCAACAAAAGATTCACACTTGCCTTTTTCACATTCCTTCACATTGCGCATTCATTTGACATTCCCTAATTTATTGTCAATAAATTAGCGAATTAATTAGATAGTAAAAGAAAAAAAATCAAATTCAGATTTTTATCGTTTACAAACCTTGTTCCCTGCGTTGAGCTACAAATATTGCCCAAAAAATTATGTAAATTGGCCTACGGATTATGGAGGAGATAGATTTCAAAGAATAGTTTTCTTGCGTCAGGCTCCAATAATATAACAATCCAAGCTAGCGACGGATGGCAGTATCAAAGATGCGAGACGTCTGAAACTAACTCTACATTGATATAATTATCTAATCGGAGAGATCCATATTCCACAACTTACTCCCGAGGCGATATAAGTTTTGCTCCAAAGTCACCCCGGACCTTTTACAGTGTAAGTATAAAATTTATTAGTAACACGTCCATTGCGGCACCAATCGAAATTTTACTTTTGGCACTAAAACAACGTAATATATTTTAAGTATGAGTCGATTTTTTGTATTTTTTACAACTTAATTCACAAAATAATAATAAAACGACACAAAATAAGCCTATATATTTATCTTCATAAATATATATTGGTATGCGTAGCAACCCTGATTTTTGCAAGTGTGTGTATTTCACGGTCGTGTGAGTGAGTTATTGAATCGTGTGTACCTACACCGGTATTAACGTCTTCATTATCTAAGAGCGTCACGCTCAATTGAGCAGACGAGCTCATTTAGCTACAATGCCGGCTAGAGTCAATCGGCTAGTTCGTAGGCGTACTCCACACTGACTTTTATTAGCTTCGTTTAAAGAGCACAATGGTGTGATTTAAATTTACAAATATAACGATGTTAAAATCTTCTTGTACATACTTTCAACGATATTAATAAATCCGTAATCAAATTACACTGCGCTTTTTTCTCCATCAGGGCGAAAGACTTAAGGAAATTAAAACGACATCGGCCATTTCCAACCCGCTTTTCATTTTGCCGGCTCGCGCTTTATTTAGAAATTTTACGCTCGCTCTTTACATCGTTATAAAGTATTTCATAATTCGACGATTAATCGGCTCAAACGGCCGATTAATCGGCTTTTTATTTTAATTTCAGCAAAGGTTTTTCGTGATTTTCTGCGTGGTAACTGCGGCTACATTCATATGAGTAAAGCTTTAAATTTAAGAAAAGTTTAGTTTCTCTTCCATGCGTAAACTCACGTCAGAATTATATGTAGGTAAATCAAATAAATAATAAAATAAGTAGGTTTACGCGTAACATTTATTAAAAATCAGTCTCACATGTTTTAATGTTAATTATTCTAGACATAGGAACTTTGGTAACAAAGGAATCTGAGGTAGTTATTTAAAACTAATCAAAAACCTAAGTACTTACTATTTTAATCCTACTTTTTAACTGTTTCTAACCGTAATGCAGAGTAGTGACACAACAAAATAAAATATTAATAATATTATTCTTAATAAACTTAAAAAAAAAAAATTTTAAGTCTCTCCCTTTGCATAACAAAAAAAACCTTAATTCTTGAATAAAGTTTGTTAAACTACACGCATATAGATTTTTAAAAGACAAATAGAACATACTTGTTCTTTATTTAAAACTAAATTGTTATTGTTTTTGTACTAAAAATTTTCATAAATTTTCATGCCGAAGCTGTTTTTTTCTATATTTGTTATAACATCTTTGCACGTTGTTAATTTTACATATTAGATTTAATATAACTGTAAGGTCCACTTTTTTATTATCCTATATTAATTTTGCATTCTTCTTTCCATGTTATAAATTTTACTTGTCAACGCTAATTTAGTTGTAATATCCCATAGATACAACAAAGAAATGAAGTGTAATATCCACTTTATATTTTTAATTAATTTTAGTAGACTTCATATTATATCTCATAAGTTCTTTTTTGTATATACTTACCTTTTTTCTCTCTTTTAATATTATTAACATAAATGTTTAAGTTATTATTTCATGCCTTTCCTCTAATAATGTACAATAAATAAAATGTTACTATATCTTACTGTGGCGACTCTGTGAGACTACTGTAAATAATTAATATAAGAGTCCTTGTAAATTAAAATTTGTATAAACACTGTGCAAACTATAGAAATATTATATTAATTACTTATGTTTTTATTGACATTTTAATATGTTTTGTTTTGTTAACTTATATTTTCTTTTACCTTTTGTTTATTATATCGCTAAACTGTTAATAGTTTTTGTTAAACAATATGTCAATTATATCAATTGTTATATTTAGTTTAAGCATATTTTGTCTTGTTTTTATTTTTTCTATTATTCTAATTATTTCTTTATTTTTTTTTGTATAATATTTGAGTATACATTGCTTGTGTTAAATCTTATTATATAATTACTACGCTTGTGATTGCATTTGTTAAAAAAATGTGTCTAGAATTAAGTCAAATTGTGAAAAAGGACAATACAGACCCTTTGGAGGTGGTGTAACCTCTGTAGGAAATTAAAAAAAATCTTATCCCTGCAATTACTGGCATTATAAGAAAATTACAAAATACATCAAAATTGATGTCTACTGTAAGTCACAAAGATTTAATTTTAATTGAAAATGATGAAGAATGAAGAATGAAAATGTAATGATTTCAAACAAAACAAAAAATAAATAATTTTATGATCATGATTCTTGTGTTATTTGTATTCCTAATATTATGTAAATTTAACAAGTTTTGTCAAAATTTAAACCGTTGAATTGTAACTTTACTAAGTTTGATAACTTTCATTTTAAAACATTATACCTAAAATATAGTATAGACTGATTCTATTATCATTAAATATGACTAGACCATTAATGTCTTGGGTATTGTGGACACAACCTATGTAATTAAATCATGACATTGAGCTATTGAGACTCAATAACTCAATGTTTAGGGGGTGACTACAATCTGAAAGGTTGTAGAATCTTTAACCGGGACGACTATAGTCTCATGGGACCACCTGTAACACTATTGTGGCACATATGCATTACAGTTATTTCTGGGGGAAAGGGAAATATTAAATGAATAAAATACTACTATTCTTTATTTAGAAAAAACTTGATCTTGAAGTGTTTGCTATTACCAGTTGAACAATTTAGATTAGAATTTTAGACTGCCCTTTTCTTGTACTAAACCCCAGTCGGGATGGTAGATGAAATATATCAACATGGGTGCAGTCAATAGCCCTAAGAATATCTGGCAGACCATGCTCTGCTAGGTATCCTCTAGCTACATTTTGCCTTGCTTGTTATATCCCCGGAAATATCATTTCCGGGGATATAACAAGTACTTCAGTATTAGTCAAAAATAAAATGAAAGAAACACTGAAACTTGTATTTACCTACACAAGAGGCTAAAGTATATTGTTCCCCACATTCTAATGATGGCCCCAATAACTTAGGTCAAGTATTTGCTGATTATTTGTTGTTTGAACAACAGCCATGCCATGGTCTTGACTCGTACCTCTCTGGTAACTACCATCTGCCAAGAGACTGAAAGATGTGAACTACCTACCTAGAACAAAATATTAAGATAAATTAGTCACATGTATTGATTGCAAATATACGATGTTTTTGCACAAGAGGGTTGTAATAGATGCTTACTTTAATATGCACTGGTAGTCCATCCACAGCATTAATAGGCTTTAAAGCCTCATAGACTTTTTTACACAAATACAAAACAATCTTTGAGCATCCGAAACCGGCGTAGAAATTAGTTGTTGGGGAATTCCAATAGATTAAGTATTCTGATCACGTATCGATCGCCGATGTAATTTTCTTTTTTGTTTTTGAATTTCTGATACGAAAATGTAGTTGCAAAATCGTTTGAAGATAAACTTAAACCCACGTCCACAAAAGAAGATAAAATTGTTCCTTTCAAATGTCAAAAAGGGATAATTTTTTCTCTTTCCTTCGGCCCCATGCTACGGACGGGGAGATATATGTCTACTCGTTATGTCAAACGGGAATATACTATAGGGATAAGATAATTTTATCTCTTGTCAGTGGATATAATCGGGGGATATAATTTTTGTCTCCTGCCCATGCTCTCAGGGTGGATAAACCTGAGCAAGTGATAAAAATTTTATTCCTTCCCTGGGGATTCTCTCCTGCCCATGCTAGCCCGACTGGGATGACAATGACTCTGCATTTTGATTCTTAATCGAGGGTAGATGTGTATAAGGTATAACATCCATTTACCATTTAGGTAGACTGTGTGAACTATGTGGCTCGTATATCACCTTTATTCTATAAAAATATCCATGAAAATAATGCTAATTTGGCAGTTAACGATGCGTAGCGTTGCATTATATCTAAAATAAGCAAACTGTCGACCTTCGACAATACGGTGAGCTATAGTGTACTGTAATGACTGCACTGATCGCTATTTTTATTTTATATTATGTTGAAATTGTAATAGAATATGTAACAACTGCTATACAAAGGCGATTTTTACTATCAGTGGTTTTTTCGTACCATATCACTGAAAGGCTATTATTTAAGTCAAAAACCTTTACAGCCACACTAAAAACACGCTCTAGTACAGTTGTAGCACGAATGGATCGGCTCGAAAGGGAAGGGACTACGCTCTCATAGAATGCCATCGTAAAATAGCAGCTTAATGCTGCTGTGTTTCGTATGGTAAGTGTAGAGAACCAGAGACACATTTTACTGGAAACGAGGCATTCCATCTTAGTCCTTGCGGGTAAAAACGCATCTGCATTTTGATTCGTAATCGAGGATAGATGTAGATGTCTACACACAGCATTCACTTGCCATCAAGTGCACTGTGTGCTCATTTGTCACCCAATACTATTTAAAAAAAATTACACACGGATATCTGCGTCTATTTACCCGGAACAATTATTTTTAGGCCATACGTGTCCCGAGCGTGATCGAAATCCCGATCGGCACAGCCGTAGAAAACTAAACTTTTTTATAATTTCGTCTTTGTGGGTACAAGGGGAAATAAAATGGAGTGAGACAGAAGTGACTACGCGACTGTAATCCTCTTTGTTTGTCGTTGGCTACAGCCTGTAGATACCACGAGGTGGGCTGGTTAGCTCTTCATGTTAATGTTTTAAAAACAGATTTATATTCATTAATATAAATGTAAATTAATATTTTTCTGGAGCAAAGCAGTTCATTAACTGCTTTGCTCCAGAAAAATATTAATTTACAAAAGATTTTACTGACTTGTTAAATAAACCAAGGCTGGTGGAGAACTTAACACAATGCAAGTTTCTTGTCACGCCAACACGCCAACATTATAATGAAAAGGTCAAGTTACATATTCTAATTTCATGGCATAAGGTTGAGTACAGTTTTTGTGAAAATTATAGTGTTTTTATTAGTCTGTAAAACACTACCGTATAAAACTTTATAAAAAAGATTAAATTCTTATGGTTAAAATTTCGTTATAACTACGTTTGACAAAGCTATAATTATTATGAGTAATTATTGAGGTAATATTTTTAATACACCACGTTTTGCTTCATATTCTTACATTGTCGTGCGATTATGAGCAATGTTCAAATTTAAATAGCTCATTGGGAAGTAAGTTTTAATTCAATTACTAAATACGATCTTCACTAGAGGATATAATAGAACTCACTAGAGGGAGTAAAAAAAAAATATATATATATATATATATATGCTTCTCATCAAAAAAAAATCGAGTTTTCATTCCATGAAAAGAAAAAACATTATTGTATGGCTTGTAATCTGGCCATTACAATGGTAAGCAAAAATTCAAAATTCGAAATTAGAATTTCATTTGTTTATCCTCTAAATGTGCGTCTACAGTTGGAGACCATTTCACGTTTAAAAACTAAAAATTTGCGTTTATGTTTAACGTTTTTGTTTTTAATTTATTAACTGTGACTTTAAGACGTCTGAAAAAAGTTTTACTTCCTAAAACATATGGATACTTCGCCCACAGAAGCGGCCCAAGTGGTGGCATTGCTGGATTTTGGACTTAGTCAGCGTGTTGTGGCTGGAACATCATCTGTTCATTCTCAAGCCGTTCTGGATCTGGCGGGAATTCTTTACGAAACCGGTGTCTTAATGCATTTCAACTGTAGCAGCAGCTTCAAGTTGTACGAATGGTCGCTGTAAGTGACTCTACAATTAGAAGAAGGTTGAAGGAACTTGGACTGATACAACACAAGCCAGCAAATGGACCGAAATTAACTGCAGACCATCGAAGAGTGCGCTTTGACTTTGCACGCGAGCACCTAAATTGGTCATACCTCCAATGGAGCAAAGTTTTCTTCTCTGATGAATGTAAAATCATGTTCTATAATAACGACGGAAGGGACAAGGTCTAGAGAAGAGATGGAGAACGCTTTGCACAACGCTGCATTGAAGAAAGGGTCAGTTATGGTGGTGGTTCGTGGACGGTTGCCTTCGTGTCTGGGCCACGTCTACCTGTTTTAAAATATCATCGGTACGTGGAACAGTGCCTAGAGCCTCACGAGATGCCTTATGCACACTTTATCGGCAACGGGTTCACATTTATGCACGATAACGGCCAGCAAGGAGCCCGGACATGAATCTAATTGAACATCTCTGGGATCAACTAAAGAGGCAAATCCGAGCGAGAGATCCTGCCCCAGACTCACTAGACCGGCTGAAAAGTGTCATTCAGGAAGAATGGGACAACATCCCACAGCATGTCGTCGTAACTCTAATCCGATCGATGAAAAACCGGATAGAAGTGGTGATAAGAGCTCGAGGAGGGAACAAAAACAATAAAAGTTTTTCGTTTTTTTCACCTAGTTGTGTTGTTTCATTCATTGCCTTCGTTCTCCATACAAAATAAAAATGACTCATTAAAGAAAACATGAAGCCTATGAAAATTTAATTTGTATTTAGAAAAATAACATTAGAATTTGAAGACCTCATAAAACTCACTATTAAGTGAAATTTGATATTTACTCGAAAAAAAAAACTGATAATCCTTACAAAACATAAACTTGCAGGCTGTTTCGGTTTTTTTGACGATAAGTATATTATATATATATAAAAAAAAAAAATATATATATAATATATATAAAGTACTTGTCACGTTGTTTGTCCGCGATGGACTCCTAAACTACTCAACCGATTTCAATCAAATTTGCACATCGTGTGCAGTTTGACCCAACTTGAGAGATAGGATAGTTTTTTTGCCGATGAGTGAACTACAATTATTTTTGCGAATTTAAGGATTTTTAATAGGACATGACAAAGGGTCGTCGAAATGGGCAGGACAACGTCTGCCTGGCAAACTAGTATAAAATATATATATATATATATACATATGTATCTTTTGAGTGGACTAAGAAATATCACAAGCTCAAAGTAAATATGATCTGCACAATTTACATCAGGGATTTCCAAACTATTTTGGGCAAGAGACCCCTTTTCCAAAATGAACCCCCAATTTTTTTAAATCCTATCTTAAGTTTTTTTTTCTTAGTGATACACAATACTTACAGATAAAATTCAGCAAATATCAAGTGTAATTAACAATTATTAATACAAATTACAGTTACCAATTATCAATTTTCGTTTATGTCGACCCCTGGGAAACCGATTTCGACCCCAAGGGGTCGATATCGACCACTTTGGAAAACCTTTGTTTACATTACGTGGAGCTGAAGCGTTATTTAATAAAAAAGAACTATCAAAATCGGTTCACAATGGACCAAAAACATACAGTCGAATTTGAAAAGTCTTCCTTTTTCGTTTCAAGACGGCTAATCCTTCATTATAATATATATGTAGGTATAATTCTTATGTACGTGTGTTTGTCACTGAACTCCTAATAAACGATAGGGCCAATTTTAAAGATACTTTTGGTGTTTTTGAGTGGGTCGTTTAGATTCAGAACTATGCCGGTAGGTGGCGCTATTGTCGAGATCCAGAAATCCCTCGTGTAAGCCAGAGCGGGTAGCCCTAGTATTATAAAATATTGATTCCAAAAACGAAAACTATAAACAAGATACTAAAGGTCTAACAAACGTGTAAACAATTAAAATTGAAAATATGATATTCGATAGAATCGGGCGTTACTTTGCGGAAATCCATTATAGTAAAGATATTAATAGTTACTTTGCAACCTTCCGCTCAATTATATGATGTGTCTTACCTAGTTTGAAGAACACCTCCGGCCCTCCCTTAATTGCGTGCACTAATCCCGTCACCACTAATCCCAGCACCACTGCTCCCAACACCACTACTTCCAACACCAGTATTCTAGGAAAGAAACACTATCGACAATAATACGACACTCTTTCAATTTTTATTTTTATTGTAGCTGACCACTAAGTCTTAGCGGTCAGCCGACGTAGAGTCTACATGACCTGAAGATGCCTCGTGTAGAGGCGAAACACGTGTCGTATTATCGTGGTATCTTCTTATAATATCATATTCCCTCACCAAATAAAAAAGCCGAAGTAGCCGAAACGACGCTAATTGATACAATTATTCGGTACAGAACAAATGTCTACGGACTGGCATTGAATAACGAATTATGTTCGCACAATGCGTGTAACGAAACGAGCTGCCTTAATTTGTTTTTGTGTAAATACCCCATAAATAAATAACTGTAAACTATTTTTAATTGAAGTTAGTGTGAACGAGCATAAAGCTACAGTCCACGTGTTAGTAAGTGGAAGATGTGGCCCTTAGTCCCATTAATCTAAGTTTTATTAATCTATAACAAATGTGTAGGCTCTTTTCTTGAAGGTCCCTAAGACACAGAGGTCTGGCAAAATCGCTGTTGGTAACAAATTTTACAAAAAAGTTGTGCAAAGAAGAAAACTTCTGGTAAAACGGACAGTGGTAGACCCCCAATCATGGTACGGATGGTATTGAGAACAATGCTACGACGTGCGATGGTGAAATTTGGCGGCTAAAACACTCTTTGTGGTAGATGGGGTAGAATGTACAAAGGTATACATTTGCTCCCCGCAGCGTCTGTGAGTCAAGCCGATCAGAATGAACTCGTTAAACGACTATTCGGGCCGCCCTTCGCTGGTTGCGGTCAAGGGGAAGGAACTGTTACATTTCTTTACAAAAAACTATAAATGTCAGCGCATCTGAAAATATTCGTAAGTTGTTTTCATGTTTGAATTCGGTCAGTTGATCGGTATTATCTTTAAATTCATTCTTTTTTCGACTTTATGACCTTCGGTATAAGTCTTAAAACGAAATATAATAATATGCAATATGTATGTTCGCGTTGGTACAACTCTGTGGTTATTATTTATTCAGGTTGAAGCACGGGAGTTTGTTGATTCTGCGCTCTACTGGAGAGGGTATGGGAGAAAATCCCCCCGCCTTTTCCCCTCAGCTGGTTTACATCCATTTTAATGCATCCAACTGCCTGTTCTTTCTAATAATTTAGCGATATTGCGCCTCTTTTAATTAAAAATCCTTCTTTCTTTTAATTATAATCCCTTTCCAATAATATACTCTCCGTATTTATTTAATTTAGTATAGCCACGCTGCAACTTTATAGTTGTAGCACTAATGGGTCAGCCAGACCGGTGAATGAACACGCTCTCACAGAATACCAGCGTAACATAACAATTTAATTCTGTGCGTTATGGTGAGTGTAGAGAACCAGAGACCGGTCTTCAGTGGTGACAACGTATCAGCATTGCAGTGATCCTTAATCAAGGATAGGTTTAGATGTATTTAAGCCACACCATCCACTTAACATCACATGGACTTTGTACTCGTTTGCCACCTTTGGATATTACGGGATAACAGAGAATAATAATTATTATAGGGGTGGGGGGGAGTCGCCAATGTCGAGACAGCTTTTTTTATATAGAATGAGAGTGACAAACCTAATCTTAATGTGGTAGAGCCATGCCGCAACTATATTAATTGTAACACGAATGGGTCGGCTCGACCGGGGAATGACAACGCTCTCACAGAAAAACCAGCGTAAAATAGCCGTTTAATGCTGCAGTGTTTTGTATGGTGAGTGTAGAGAACCAGAGACCTTTTTTACTGGAAAAGAGCATACCATCTTAGTCCTCACGGTTGACAACACATCTGCATTTTGATTCGCAGACGAGGATAGATATAGATGATATATAGATATGTATATATCTATAGGCTACAGCAACCACTTACCATCAGATGGACTGTGTACTCGCTTGTCACCCTTATCCATTAAAAAAAACGAGCACACAGTTCACCTGGTGAGTGGATGTTATGGTCCATAGACATTTAAATGCGGATCCATAGACATCTGAATGCGACAACGCATTTAGATGTCTAAGGACCCCCTGAGAACTAAGATGGAATACCTCGTTTCCAGTAAAAAAGGATCTCCGCTTCTCTCTACACTCATCATACGAAACACTTTTACGCTGGTATTCCGTGAGAGCGTGGCCCTTCGCTGGTCGTGCTGACCCATTCGTGTAACAACCATAATATAGTTGTAGCATGGCTCTACCACGTATAGCTGTCTGGAGGACAAAATTATTAAATTTAAACCTTGCACCTTGCACTAGGGGAACTCTGTTATTTAAACAATAAACGTGTTTTATTTGCGTTCACTATTTACACAGTCGTAATAATCTTATAATAAACTGAATTTAAATATGTTTTCACTAATTGTAGTTTGTTTAACTCCATATTGTACGTTACTTATCATGGTTTTATTGTTATGTAGATATAATTGATTGTAAGTATAACAAATTATTCACGTGTCACATTGCTAAGAATGATAACTATTGTTCTAGTTTAGTAACTGTAACAATTCCGTAAAATATAAACTTCTTATTAATATTAAGGTAACAAAAAAAATCGAGACACTGACGTGCAGTGACGGTGTAAGAATATCTATTATTCCTGTATCTTTCTGTGGTTATCAAAGTCGGCAGAGGGAAACCGAAAGAGGGGGCGGACAGCAGCGACTTCCCAACAAAAAGTTATTAAAAACTGCAATTGCCTACCCCCCTACCAAGCGTGACAACAATAGTAAAGTCCCCTTACAGTGCAGTCAGTGGAGGATGGATGCAAACGAGCTTTCAGTCTATCTAATGATAAGAAGCTGCAGCGTATTCCTTTAACTAGCTTATATTAAAAAGCCATAGGTACGTTGCTACCTCTGAGAACTAAGATCACTCAGAAACTGTTATGTTTGTGGACCTCACATGTCGTCAAAATACTTTTATTTTTCAGACATTCTCAGGATTCCTCAGGTATCCTCAAAATATTTTCCTTCGCCGCCTAGCATGTGGTAAATCAACATTTAAAATTGCTTTTACATAACCGTTTCATTACTACTGTGTGGTGGTGGTGTAAGAATAGTCACTCCCCCATGTCGGTGCCGGTGACGAGGGAAACTTACCAGGAGATGAGCAGCGGGGTCTTCCTAAAAACAACTAAAAATTAAAAAAAATCCGTTTACCAACCCACCTATCACGGCAACTGTGCCAAATATTCTCAATGAAAGAGCCAGTCCCCTAATCTATAAGGGCGGTCTATGTTCAGTTTAGACTTTTAGTAGGATATAACGGTAACGGGATTTAATTTGGGCTAGCGGGAATCGAAACCGAGTTGATCGCGTTCTATGAAACAGACAGCGATTAGCCTTAAGCCACCACGGCTCTGGTAAAACATAATATTATACATTATTTATTAAAATAGTAAAATCAACCTATCATATAGTCGTATTCCCCACGGAACACTGTCGAGATATTAAATTGATTGATGTAGGGTAGAGGTGAAAGAGGATCTATGAACCCGTCGCGTCCCTGGGGAGTAGTAAAATAGATGAAATTCTATTCTTGCGCCACTTTATAGATCTGATAACAGTATAAATATTTTTGTATAATACCACCATATATACACACTCTAAACTGGTAAAGAGGCACTCCATCTAGTCGTCAGGTGTGACAACGTATCTGCATTTTTATTCTTAATCGAGGATGAATGTTGATTTAGTGATTGCCGATTTTTTGGATCGTAACCTCGTGAATCGATTCACGATTTAATCATATTGCATTGAATCGATCTTATTTGATCTCTGTAAAAAATTAAATTATTAAAATAGTATCATAATTTTACAAAAATAAAGAAAAGCACAGTGTGCATGCAAAATTATTTATTTTAATAATGCCTATTACTACTATTACGGTATCCAGTGAGTTTTACTAAATTATTATTTTTGAAAAGTATAAAACAGGTTTTAAATTATAAATTCCAGCTATCTACATTTAAACTCTTCAAAAATAGTAATTTTGACAGCCGCACTAGTCGATGTCTATGAGCCACAGTACGTGTGCGCTAGTTTGCCAACCTTTTTTTTATTTATTTTTTTTTGGTTTCGTTGGTCCTCACAGTTTCAGTAATCAATATTGTGCAGTAACTTAGCACACTCAGCAGTGTTGGCGGCTGGTAGAATCGAAAGCAAGTTTTCATTAAAGGTAAAACAGTGGCACATTCTCCCTCAGAAGTATAACGTTTAAAATATATTTAATTAACATTTAATATTCCTACGACAAGCACGATTCCATTATTTCAAATACGGATAAATACTTCCTGGTCATAACTAAGGGAAATCGTGCACTAGGGACTTACAGACCTTTACGTGCTGAGCCAATCTATTAGATTAGCAATCTAACTGAGCGAGGTACACCGGGGACATTAAATAGATTGGTGTGCAATGGACGGTTTCATATTCGACAGACGCCGGCATAGTTCTATCGTCTATTCGACAATAAGCTCATATAATAACTTCTACGTGGTACAGTCATGCTGCAGCTATCTTATCTGTGTAGGCGAATGATCGGTTTGACACGGGAAGGACTACGCTCTCACAGAATACCTAGCGTGGAAAAGCACCAAAGTGCAGAAGAACTGAAAACTATTTTTACTGAAAACGAGGCATTCCATTTTGGTCTTCAGGGGAGACAACGCATCTGTATCTTTATTCTTAATCAAGATAAAATGTAGATGGCCAATTCTCTTAATTTCCCTGCTTTACGGTTATTTTGGGGACTAACGTGTTTGACGTCACGTTGTCACTAAATTTAAATAATTTTAATTTAAACATTTTAGGTGTTATAGTTAGCGCGGCTTCCTACAGTTATAGAATTTTTATTTTTTGGTCAGATCTACGCAGAACGTTCTTACAGTACCTTGAAGTCTTGCAGTGGTATGCTTGGGTTTGGATTGTTTGAGTAGGTGAACATGTTCAAGATAGTCCCCGCCATTACATCAAGGACGTCGTACACTCCAGTCTACCGTTATCCTTGGACGTCGGGAATTTTAAAGTTAAAATCAAACGTGATAAAATCCATAAAATTAGTTTCATTTAATGTGTAGTTTTCGCGTAAAGATAAGAAATCATTACTTGATTTCATCGTTACTTTTTGGTATTTTTTTATTTGTTTATTTTTTTCATATTAAAACGTTTCGCGTTTGTTTAAAGTTTCGGTGTATTTATTAAAATCGTAAATTATTATATCGTTAAACGTTATACTGTCTTTAATTCACTGGGAGATTAGTTCATTTTTACCATCCGACAAGTGTAATATCCTTCTACAAGTGACCATGGTTGCTGTAAAGCACCCGGAACCTCGACTTTGGGAATTTAAACGATTAAATTAAACGCAACAAAATCCTTAAAATTAGTTTTAAGTACCTACTTAATGCAAAAAAATTGGTAAAATGTTTTTGAATTGAACAAGTTTTTTTTATAAGCCATCTTGCAGTCCACCTGATGGTAATTACCTACTGCAGCGCACCTTCAACAAACCTCAAACAAAGAAGACTTCAGGTCAATACGCATGCTGAGTCTGATGATTAAATTCCTCCCTGCTACGGAAGGGTTCCAAGTCCAGCAATGGATTTTCAGGGGTTAATGAGGAGGAAAATCTTTTTAAACATAACTTTCTGCACGGGTATTTGTCACTGAAATCCACCTAAATGCTTGAACTAATATTAGTTGATGTTTTCGTGTGATTGAGTGGGATTTACAATTGGAGCCTGTATAGTGCGCTGTTGTAGAGAATTAAAGGCACAGCGACAGTTACTTACAACACAACATATATCCTAATACTGCGAATGTTGATAGGATTTCTGGGGTACAGCAGCCAAAACTTTACGGCAAAAGGTACAAGTACTGCAAAATAAATTGATAAAAATTTTATATCATTACGACTTTTTAACTTCGACCAAAACAATATACCATGAAACGAAATTACTAAACATCAAACTATTATACATCTATAACACATGTATATTAATATATAAAATCACACATAATATGATCCACTCAAATATAACATTCACCACAAAAGGAAAAACACTAAAATACTCATCACGCCACGCAAACCATCTTGTAGGTATTACCAAATATTCGCACTAATTATGGAGAAAATACCGTAATATTTGCGGGAGCACAGTTGCATAATAAACTCCCTTGACCTATAAAAGATGCAAGTTCGCTCAATATTTTCAAGAAATATTTATAAGAACACATTAAAAAAACAAGAGATTATATAACTTGGACCAACGTCTTATATTATCAACACTTGAAACATTGAAGTAATAAGTACTTACGTACTAGAACAGCCATCTCAAACAAAAAATGTGTGCCCTATCTGTGTTCGCACGGTTGTTTTTTTATCATAGAATAAACATAGGTAGAATGATCCGTAGGTAATAGTGGACTGTATTGTTAAATAAGTAAATTATATCGAGAACAATATTTAAATTTTGTCATTTATTTTGTATATTATATTAGCTTATTTAATATAATATTATATCACAATTACATTTTTATCTGAATATTTTAAAAGGTATCTATGTCAAATATAAAAACGTACTAAATGTATGATAACAAAACTTATTAACATAACATTTAAATTACAAATATATTTGTTTAAATTAAAATAAGAATCGTTCATAAATGCTGGGCCCGCGAAAGATAAAAATGGACGAATTTATTCCACTTTGACTTTGATGTGGAAACTTAAAAATAAAATAAAAGAATAATAAGCAGATTTGAACATGAAAAATTTAGCCTAATTATAATAACTTATACATGTTTCTACAAAAAAAAATGTATAATAATATATTCGTCCTATACTTAAGTACCCACAGAAATGTCGCATCTGAACATATTAATTTCATAATCTATATTCCATGACACGAGATGGCGTCTTAGGAATAATTTGTTTTATTATTAATCTTTAACGCTTTTTATGGATTAAGTATCTTATTAACTGATGAAAGGTAATTCCTTAGATTTTACTGACATTTCTTGAATTATTTGTGCAATGTCTAAGTACACACGACGGCATATTTTTATCAAGAGATTTTTTTAAAATCAACACAACACGTGACAACTCTACAAGAGCCTGGCAAGTGACTGATTAAAGTGCGGTGTATGCACCGCAGTTGAGTGGAACAGAGTAGCTGAATGCAGTGTCGCCTCTAGTGCGTACGTAGTACATAATAGCACAATGACTTAAAACATCGCTCTTACGCAGTTAACTTGCAACTTCTATTTAATTTTGATCTAGGCCTAATTTATGTTTACTATTTTACATTGTTCTATGTGATTTATTTTAAATTGTATGTATGTACTCATGTAAGTGACATTAGTACTAATATAGACAATAATATAGCACATATATACATATATATATATATATATATATATATATATATATAAATTTATAAAAAAAAAAAAATTTTTTTTTTTTTTATTTTTTTTTTTTTTTTATTTTATTTTTTTTTTTTTTTTTTTTTTTAATTTAATATAATTTTTACTTCCCCCCCCTTGTGTATATATATATATATATATATATAATATAGCAAATAAAGACCGACTGACTGACTGACTGTGACTGCTGATCATGTGGTCCCAGATTAGAATCTCCGGTCGGGCCAAAATCAATCACTTATTGGGCTTTTCTATTAAGAAATTATTAGTAGCAACCTGGTGTTAAAAAGTTGGCAATGTTTCACCTCAGTGCTTCAGATAGCACGTAAAGCCCTTGGTCCTAATCTCTTTCCGAAAGTTTTTGTTATAGCATAGAGTGACAAACGAGCACACGGTCCACCTGATGGTAAGTGGATGCTGTAGCCCAGAGACATCTACATGTATTCTCGATTACAAATCAAAATGCAGATGCGTTGTCCCCCGTGCGTACTAAGATGGAATGCCTCGTTTCCAGTAAAAAGAGTTTCCAGTTCTATACACTTACCACACGAAACTCAGCAGCATTAAATGTATGTATGTATGTAATGTATGTTACACTGGTATTCTGTGAGAGCGTTTTCCTCAACGTATAAAGTGTTAAACTTCCGTCACCTCCGTCACCGCGCTTTTGTAGAGGACACTAGTACACTATAATCCTCTCAGACAGCTAGCATCCATTGAAACTAGCCGCCCTGATCGAAAATCGATCTGGAGGACATAATTTCAATATAATATAATTTAGGCACACTGTCGTGATTGTTGATTGTAGTTTGCACCAAGAATCGGCTCAGAAACACACTATTATGGACGTCGCTAAAACGAATGTAAAATCAGTAAGTATGTAAGTCAATTTATGCACATTGCAATATTAGGGTTCTGTACCCGAAGGGTGACCCCTGTTACTAAGACCCTATTACCACAGATTTCTTTACTCGTGTGCTATTACTAAGCTGTTCGTCCGTCCGTCCGTTTGTCGGTCGGCGGGCTGTATCTTATGATTATGATCCTTAACAGGTAGACAGTTGAAATTTTTACAGAATGTTTATTTCTGCTGCTGTTATAACAACAAATGGTACAAATAAAAAATTAAAGAACTCGCCTACCAGAAACTTTTTTTTTTTTGGTTTTTCTTGCTCGATCTTAATAATGCGACAAGTAACTTGAAATCTCAGAGTTTGTATTGCTATATTCGCTAAAAAAGTATAATGAAATAAAATAATAATTAAAAATTAAGGTTGGTCCTTAAGACGTGACACAGAAGACGTGTTTTTTCTTTTACAAAAGTATTTAGAAAGTATCCACATAGTATAATAACTTGTACGATAGTACGGAAAATTCACGCGTGAGTCCGACTCGCACTTGGTTGGTTTTTTATTAACGTCCATGTTTGTTATTTGATAACACTAGTATTTAGTTTTACAATTCATTGCAATCAAAGCGTGCCAAAGAGTCTGCATACATAAGAATATTTTAATGACAGTAGTCAGACAGTATGGTTCAAAAAACTAACAAACGAAAAAGGTTCTCGAGTAGAGGTAGAGGTAGAGGAGAGTAGAGGTAGCCTTGTGTACTTGATGGATCTCTTATGCTGCACCCCTGTAGATTACATATAGCTGGCTATAAAAACAACCGATAGCAAAGAGAGCTGCTTGAGTGACAACGTCCTACTGGCAGTGTTGGACGATCCCTCACTAAATGACGACCAGATGTAACACGCTACCTGCGTGTTTCATCTGGTCGTCACTCCATGATTGTTGTTGGTTGATGTATGATTAGGATGCAGGCAGATTGATTCTTAATCGAGGATAAATGTAGATTTTTATGGGCCACAGCATCCACTTACCATCATGTGGACTGTTGGTTACCTTTATTGTATAAAAAGGTGGCTATTTATAGAATAAATGCGACAAGCGAGCACACAGTCCACGTAATGTCGTAAGAAACAAAACGCAGATGCGTTGTCACCCCCGAGGACTAAGATTGAATGATTCGTTTCCAGTAAAGAGGGTTTTTGGTTCTCCACACTTGTCTTACAAAATATAGCGGCAACAAGCTGCTATTTTGTGCTGGTATTCTGTGACAGCGTGACTCTTCCCATCCATGCGTACTACAACCATATAACTGCAGCATGGCTCTAAGTCATATAACATAACTTCTATTTCCGAAGGAAACGTGTAAATAATATCGTGCTCTTGCTTTATGACGTTTTTAAATAAGATAGCATTAGTATAAATAAAACTTTGTCAACATACATATTTCCTTTGTAAATAAAATGTTATCGTTATGTAACTTGCGTGACATTTTTGTTCTTTTTTGATATTCAAATGAACACCGAGTTGCTTGAAGTATTCACATTTACAATGACCTAGGATTATTCGCCTTGCATATTCAAAACATTTACTGTTATCGTGGATTTTTAATATAACAATTGCTAAAATTAAAAATTTTGTACAACCGACTTCAATATAAATTAAATGAGAACATCGTAAATGTAGTTGAAGTAATTTAAATACGCGTTATTAAGGATAGCTCAAAAACTACTCGTCAGATCTTGATTAAATTTTAATTATATGGGACCACATACGTATAACCAGCTTTCAAATAAAAGAAGAATCTTCAAAATCGGTTCATCTAGAAGAGAGTTGCGTGGTAGAGCCATGCTGCAGTTATATTAGAAGTAAAGTTGTAGCACGTACGGGTCGGCTCGACCGGGGAAGGACCACGCTCTCACACAATACCAGCGTCAAATAGTAGCTTAATGCTATTGTGTTTCGTATGGTGAGTGTAGAGAACCGGAGACCCCCTTTACTGGAAATGAGGCATTCCATCTTAGTCCTCACGGGTGACAACGCATCTGCATTTTGATTCGTAATCGAGGAAAGATGTAGATGTCTATGGGCCACAGCAACCACTTACCATCAGGTGGACTGGGTAGTCGTTTGTATATATCCCTATACCCTATCCTATAAAAAAATTAGTCACTCGACCGTGGGAAGACCACGCTCTCACAGAATACCAGCATAAAATAACAGCCCAATACTACTGTTTCGCATGATGAATGTAGAAAACATGAGACCCTTTTTACTGGAAACGTGGCATTCCATCTTAGTCCTCAGAGACGAAAACGCATCTGCGTTTTGATTCTTAATCGAGGATACATGTACATGTCTATGGGCTTTTATTCACTAACCATCAGGTGGACTGGTAAGTATAGAAGCGAACACGTGCCGAAGTATGGACGTTGGTGTGTCTTTCCGAATACTACATTGGTGTCGGGATTAGTGGGCAGGTCTAATAAAGACACATAATTTTTACTTTTTACCTTGAATCTTAGCTTATTAATTTTTAATATATTTGGTACAGGCAGTTGGAAAACTGGTAAAAGTAAAAAAAGAAGAGATCATTCTGATCAGTGTTTGTGCCGACATTATAATAATGTCCTCCAGACCGAATTTCGGCTACGGCGGCCTGCCTAAACGGAGGCTAGATATCGGCGCAGGACAGGGTTATAGTGCTCAAGTGCACGCGCAAGCACAAGTGCACTCTCTATTCCCTCACTCTCATAATCCGATGGGACGGTAAACCGACACGACCGGAGAGAGATCAGGCGCAGGAACAACGCCTTTACGTGCTTTCCGAGCCACGGGGGTGAGACACCGCCAACTTCCTGACTCCGGGAAGCTACTGCTAATTTCTTGACAGAAAAACTCAATAATTGACTTTTTGACCCGACCTGGGATTCGAATCCAGGACCTCATGATCAGCAGTCGCACTACTACAACCACTAGACTAACGAGGCAGTCCGACATTATATATTGTCTAAGGCAGGGATGGCGAACCAATGGCACGCGTGCCATCGATGGCACGCGACACTATATTTTGGGGACGCCACCGACCACAAAGTTCACTATGAAGTATTAAGCCGGCTACACATGTTGACCGAGCGAAGGCGAGTACCAACGTAGGGACACCCCATTTGTCTAGCCTCGTCATTGCTCGTCGTCGCTGGAGTGCCAAGCTGGCCGCTGGTCTCACTTCGGAATTGTCTGTTTTTCTGCACAAATGAAAGGCGCTCGCCTACACTCGTGTATATTAGTCGGCCAAGTCAGTATGTTCACTCATTTAAACTTGGCCAACGTGTATTGCCGGCTTTATAATAGGAACGAACACGAGTGATCCCACGCTACGAAGTGTTCGGGCGCGGTGTGCCGGGAAGCGTTCGTTTGTTATTGTAGTTACATCGTGGACTATTATTGCTAATGACACATGGTGTTTCATCATCATCATATCATTATAGCCCTTCACAGGTCCCCGCGTCCCCAAGTAATGCATAGCTCGTTTATGCATACTATGATAGTCGATTTTGGTGACACAGCTGTGTTTTAAAGTTTATTTGTATTATATTTAGGTACGATTTTACAACCCTAATATAAATATAAATTATTTGTCATCTAATCTGTAACAACAGATGTCACACTAATGTTATTTTAATTTGAATTACGGCGCCTCTACACGTTGGCCAACACAGTGGCGAATGTAGTGGCCAATAGCATTGGCCAACGTGTAGACGGGGTGTTTGGGCTTCATTGGTATGTATTGGAACGATGGCCCGCAAGTTGGCGCGAGATCCGTGTGGTGTCGGTTTTTTACAAAAGATCAAAGGATTGTTGGCAGAGTTTGGTCGAAGCGTCCACACGTTGGCCGCGCGTTTAGTTTGCTACAAGCTCCCAGAGTGATTACACGCACCTGATTTAAATTTTATATTCAAGATTTGTAGGGTGGATGCCCCAATTACCAGCCTTTTAGTGCCAATTTCAACTTTAAACATTCCTACTACTTTAATTAGCGCGATTTAATTATTATTGAACATTTGTTTTAATCAATAAGCTATTTATCAAAAAAAAATTAACGTTTTTTTACAATCAGATTGTTACGAGAACAATTTTAAAATGAAAAAAAAATGAAGCACGTCGTTTATACGTGGTAGAACCATGCAGTTATATTAGAAGTATAGTTGCAGCACGAAGGTCGGCTCCACCGGGGAAGGACCACGCTCTCACAGAATATCAGCGTAAAATAGTAGCTTAATGATGCTGTTTTTCGTATAGTGAGTGTAGAGAACCAGAGACCCTTTTTAAAGGAAACGAGGCATTTCATCTTAGTCCTCACGGGTGACAACGCATCTGCATTTTGATTCGTAATCGAGGATAGACGTAGATGTCTATGGCCCACAGCAACCATTTACCATCAGGTGAACTGTGTGCTCGTTTGTCACCCTATCCTATAAAAAAATGTCGACTGCTTATAATTTAATCGTGCAAGATTTCGAATCATCATCATCATTACAGCTGTTCACAAGTCCACTACTGAACATCCTCCTCCACAGACTGCCGCAAAGCATGGTCCTGAGCCACTTTGCTCGTCATGAATTTTTCATTTATGTTCTAAGTTATAATTAGTACCTATTATTAAGTCAGTGTTAATTATATTTATTGCTATTGGTTTTGTCTTTCTCAAAAAATAATTAAATTACCAAATAAATTATAAGGTGTTTTTTATATACATCAAATGTCTGATAGAAATGCAAGTACATATTTTGCTAAACTTTAAAATCAAAACCCAATTTTAAAACATAGACTATAATCGATTATAACTCCTTTAACTTTAAAATAAGTTAAGTTCTTATTAATGGTAATTATTCCAGTTTATGATGCATGCAAAGAATAAATAAAGCTAATTGTATAATATCGTATATCTATTTACAGCCCCATTAATAACCACTATTATTTTATAATTCTTTTATAAAAACGTTAACCCCACACTAGGATTTTCTCCCGTATCGCGCAGGCAGTTTACAAACATAAATTGCACAAGGACACACATCCAGACCCGAAACAATTATTTGTAGGACATACAAATACTTGTTCCGTGCGGGATCAAACCCGCGGCGCACGACGCAGCCACTCATTGCTGAGCCACTGCGCCACGGTGCTTATAAATTCGTCCGCACATTGGCCCGAACCGAAGTAAACTGAACGACCTTCCAATTCCAACGTGTGGACGCCGTCACCAACTCTCGGCCATTATGTTCGCCACTCCATTCGTCACTGTGTTGGCCAACGTGTAGAGGCGACATTACGCGTATGACTGAAATATTTATTATTACACGTTGCAAAATGTATTTTGCAATTAATAATAATACATATCTCAACTCAAAACTGTTTATTTATTTTTTGTAGTAAATAAAGAGTTTTGAGTAGATAGTATTCGGAATTATTATTTTCCCAATAATCACGAAGTCAAATTATTTTACGGCACGTCTATGACCTCATTAAATATACCTTTTGAAAAATGGCACGTTGATACGTAAAGGTTCGTCACCCCTGATGTAGGAATTAACTACAAAGTTAAATGGGATTGTTTGTTTTTAGTGATATGGTTAACGTATTTACGCTATGTTTAAATAACTTAATTTTGTTGATTGTGTTTGTGCCCTCCTAACCTACAAAGAATACTTATCAAAAACAATTAAATACATATGAAATAATACACGCAAAATGAGATAGCATTCTGTTTTTTTATCCAACTAGTAGCAATGTTTAAAAAAGTGTATATTATGTTAATATGTACATGTCTAATTCTTTAGCACGTTCTGTAACCTAAGTGGCTTAATGGATTTTAACACATGGGGTATCGTTAGATTTGTTTTAGTTGTGGAAGTTACTAATGATATTTTTTTTTACTTTTTAGTAGGTAAACTTTTGTACGAAGTAGAATTTTTAGAAGGGAAAATTTCTTTAGGCACGTTAAGCGATTTTGGGAAGGGGAGAAGCGAATTAGCGTGATTGTCACGCTCAGCTACATAAAATTGATGAAAGTAATTTTAAAAATCCAATTGATAAAATTGATATGTATTTATACTTACATTAGTTTGTATTATATGGATAATATAATCATTCTTTTACATATAAAATAGTGCAATAATCGAAAATGTTATTATTAAATTAATTTATTTTTATACGTGTTAGAGCCATGCTTCAGTTATGTTAGTAGTATAGTTGTTGCACGAATGGGTCGGCTCGACCGGGGAAGGACCACGCTCTCACAGAATACTAGCGTAAAATAGTAGCTTGCTAGAAATTGTAATAAATATACATATGTAAATAAACATATATATATGTAGTATATACTTCAATTTTAGTGACAAAATTACTACTAATTTGAATTCTACACTTTTGTTTTTAGAGAAATTTATATGAAAATGTTTGGAAATATGTATACTTTTATGTTTTATGTGTTTCCATTCGTTACTCATACCAAAATATTGAAATATAAAGAAATTAAAAAAATTAAATTATAATATTTTATCTGTGTGACATTTAGAACAATATTTCTAAAATAGTTTTGTGTGAATTTGAAATAAATACAACGTCAAGTTATTTGAAATATGTAAGAAAACTATTTTTACTTACATTTTACACTAAAAATAAATGAGAATGTGAAAAATACCACATTTATGACCCAGCCGCCATAATGGGCCTTGCAGATTTTGAAGCACTTTTGGCAATTTACTTTTCACTTTTTATACCACAAATTATATATATATGTGTTCACTATATTACAAGGAATATAAAAAAGTATAATACTTTCGTTTTTAGTCCAGACACAAATATAAAATTCTATAAAAAACACGGAGCACGTTCATCAAAGTGACACGTGGAACGCCGGAAGTTCAGACTGATTTCTTTTTTTTTTTTTTCTAAGAAACATTGCCAGGTTATGGTTTAAAATAAAAGAGCATATCTTTGTCTTTGATACTTATATCTATTGCATAGTGTCTTTGGTTTTGTTTAAAACGAAAAAATAGTTTTTTCATAGGTAGACATGTTTACATAATTCTGATCTAATTCGATCACTACTTGGCGGGCGTAAGGTTGGTATTGCGCGATCGAATGTGAGCAAGGCTTGGTTAACAGGTCTGCTGTATTTCGTATGGTGAGTGTAGAGAACCGGAGACCCTTTCTACTGGAAACGAGGCATTCTATCTTAGTCCTCACGGGTGACAAGGCATCTGCATTTTGATTTGTAATCAAGGATAGATGTATGTAGATGTCTATGGGCCACAGCAATCACTTACCATTAGATGGAATGTGTGATCGTTTGTCACCCTATCCAATAAAAAAATACGTTGATAAAAATAATTTCTAATAAAAATACTTTCTAAAAAATATTTCTTAACAACCCAAAATAATGTTTACAAGTATTTTAGGCTAATAAAATTTAACTTCTGGCGTACCGGCTGTTTAAACCACACATTGGGTTTTTTTATAAAATTATTTTTGACCGCAGATAGGTACTTATCAAATTCTTCGGATTTGGTTGTGAAACTATAACCCAATACACAACCTAGAACGCTCTTATAAGATCTCTTAAATCTCATGTAATTGATTAGTAGGTACGTAGGTAGATATCGTCTAATGTAAAACTGCACGCGCATCCCATATATTTTTAGTAGATTTTGTCAATTTTATCAAGTCAAATATAGACTAAACGCTAAAATCTACTAAAAGCCAATAGAAAGGGCGCCATATTTAGTTTTATGATAATTAATACGGTAAATGTAACAAAATCTCCTAAATTACAAGGGAGGCGCGTGCAACTTTGGATAAGATGAATCTCTACACGGAGAAATATTATAAGGATTTTAACAAAATTTACAATTATAACTGCCAACATAAGAGGTGTTTAGTGGCGATCCGATCAATTTTGTAGCGATTTAGTTTTACGATTCAGACCAAGTTTACAGCTCAGAATTTAAGAGATTAATAGGTAAACTTTATAACGTATGCCATACAAGTGCTTGTGTTTGTGTTGTTCCTATAAATTATAATTTTGTATGAGATCTAAAATATTAGTTGAAGGTCGGATTGATTTTTCGTTAATTCATTACAATCTTTCAAAAGTAACATAGATTGCCTTTAATGGATGTTTGCCACAGTATTATTTATATGTGTGGGGTATCTATATAGTTTTCTCATCTGGTTGGGATGTATAAATATATAATTATAAACGAAAATGAAAAGACAAATATACAAAAATATCAATAAAATAAAATAAATACGAAAATACATAAATAAATAAAAGCCCAACCAGATGGAAGCCCTCGGCAGGGGAGACCAAACGGCCGAGGGTTAGGGGAAAGGGAAAGAAACCGGCGGACGATGCGGGCGGTATCGAGGAGCACCGCCTTCTGCATTTGAGCCTGGAGCGGTCCGCCACGTAGTCCCAGCCGCCTCAGATGACCCGAGAGGCTGACTGGGATTAGCCCGTTTGCAGAGACGACTACAGGAATAATTTCGGTCGGCAGACCACCCCACATGTCGGTCACCTCGTGAGCCAGGTCCAGATATTTTGTTTGCTTATCTGTTTCGGCTTTCACGAGGTTCTCGTCACACGGAATGGTAATGTCGACCAAAAATATCCTTGACTGTGCCCGGTCCATCAGCACAATATCAGGCTTATTCGCAAGAATAGTCCTGTCTGTGATGATGGCCCGGTCCCAATAGAGCCTGGCGCGATCATTTTCGAGCACGGCTTCCGGCAAGTACTTGTAATACGGCAACTTCCGATCCACGAAACCGTATTTCAGAGCGAGCTCCTGGTGTAGAATTCTGGCTACTAGGTTGTGCCTGTGCAAGTACTCAGAGTTAGAAAGCGCCGAACAACCGGAGATGACATGCCTAAGTGACTCACCGGGATGGCGACAAGCTCGACAGATGTCGATTATTTATATTATTATTAACCACGCTCAGCGAGTGGTTTGGCAACTGACATTTTTTTGTTATTAAGAAGATGTTGCTGCCAATCTCCTGGTTTCTCCGTCTCGGTTGATCTCGGTCGTATCGCGGTCGATACGGGGTAATAGATATATTACACCGTCACTACCCGTTTAACTACGACGGAGTGACTATCTGCTTAGACCATATTTGTCACTCTAACCATTAGAGTGATAAACAAGCAAAATTAGAGCAACAAATTAGACTCTGCTATAATATAAACAAGGGCTAGTCGTCTTAATAATCACATATAGTACATTCTTAAAACATAGTTTGACAGTTTTGCTGTGAATCTTATTATAATACCAGAAAACACTTGTTCTGTTTCTTATCCTTTATAAGACTGTAGAAATCCTCTGCTTGACATCGAAATGGACCTCTGCTATTGAAGGGAAAATTGCTATATATTGCGCGTGGCAGCGGATATGATGTATGAGACGTTTGCCATCGTCAACCCCCCGTGAAGACGGTTAAGACAAATTTTCCCCAACACAAGAGAGGTCTATGTCCAGCAGTGGACTTCTATGAACTGATATAGAAGAATACAAGAAAATATAAGAGAAATTGTTAAGGATGAAAATATATAGTGCGGAAAAGGCTTGGGGTTGCACTTGAAATTTTCATACATTTTCCAGATTGGGCGAGATCAAAATATATTTTGATCTTGTATGGAATATTAAGATGGATGAAAACAGGGAATGGTATATTATAATTGTATTTTTAACAGTAAAATTTTACTGTATTATAATAAAAAAATGTGTAATAATGTTAAAATGTTATAAATGGCAACCCAAAGTATAATAGTGATCTTACAAAACGCTTTAAAATATTCTCATTTGAATTTATATAATTTGTAATTTAAATAACAATCAAAAATTTCCAGCATTATTAGGTATATCCCAAAACAAAACCTAAACTGTAATGTTTCTAAAAACTTTTCAATACGCCACAAAACGAAATTGAAAACGCGGATATCAATCACCTTACCTTGAATTTAGACATGTCGGTCGCCTCGGTAGTTACATTGATGAAAAACACGACACTAATGTACGAATACTTAGATCACTCGTCAGCACTTCGATCATGAAGTGACCGAACCACGCGACGGTTTAAACGCTACTGGCGACGTAGATTCTACACCGCCAACAATTCGCGAGTTACTAACTAGCGTATTGAATCAATTCATTTCCTGAATCCAATTGGTTTGGGCCCGGCAGACTGTGCGGCGGAAAGCAAACAAACAAAATCCATTGCATGGAGTAGGTTTAAGCCAGATGTCAACATGAAGTACACTAGTATGTAGGGTTACCAAGTTAATGTAAGGAAACATACGGCTCGCGGGTCGCAGTCCAAGACTAGATCCAAAGTATTGGACGTCTCCGTAGTGCAGTGGCTTAGCAACGACATCAAAATTGATGTTTATCCTCTCGAATGTAGCTGTTATCAACTTATATTGTCAGAAATTTGCAGAACCTTCGTTTCATCTCAGCACATACTTTACAAGATTCTGTCGTTAATCTTATTTCTTGTACAGAATATGGAATATATTTAAGCGCCACCCTTCAATTATTCAATCTTTATTTCGCTTGAATGTTTTTATTGAACATAAAATCTACAAACTGCTGATCGGTTATGTAAAATAAAACATCTCCCAATAAAATAGTAGCGCCATTTACAAGGTAACGAGATACGAGATGGAGTGACGACCTGGTAAGATTACACGCATTCCGTGGGGGTAGCCTATGTTACGCAATGGACTTGTGAAGGGCTGTAATTATTATGATTTTGATGTTCTTTTATAACGAACCAGCTGTTTTCCGCGACTTCATCCGCGTGGAATTTAATGCGATTGGATTTCAATTCTTTTTCTAAATTAAAATTAGCCTAAGCTACTCCTATTAAAATCAGCTATCTGCTGATGGAAGTCCCGTCAGAATCGGTCCAACCAGTTCGGAGATTAGCCGGAACAAACAGACAGACAGACAAAAATCTTAAAAATTTTATATATATATATATATATATATAATATAATATATAATATATGTATGTATATATCATTGTATATACTTTCCTATGCATTTGCTAAAAACCTGTTATTTTGACATTACAAACAGACACTTAAATTTTATTCATTTGTATAGATTTATAAACTTGATAAATTTTATATAGAAGTCTGGGTACTCGTATAAAATAGAACAACTAAAAAAATTACACTTGTATGAATATATAATGACGTTAATTGGCTATTAAAACTTACCTTCTGATGTTAATTGTGTTCTTTAACTGCTAGATAGCCAAGTGGGTAAACGTTCCACCGTGGCTTCGAATAGCGGATCCGTATCCCCCACGAAACAACTACATATTGTTGTAATACGTACATAGTAGTGGCATGATCTGCCGGCGTCTGTCTTTCCATCCGCTACAATCTGGGCGTCTTCAAGGCAAGAATGAAAAGGCTTTTCATACTCCAAGACAGTCCCATTTACCACCTAAGGCAACATCACCACTTACCACCAGGTGGGATTGTGTTCAAGAATTGGCTTATGATAAGTTTTAAAAAAAACTTTATGCCCACAATTGGTTCTGAGTCTGCTTGTTTGCCGATGTGCATGCTTCAGGCGCGGACCGCGGAAAAATATTCCAACCGGAAGAAAACTGTAAAAGGATGAACACAGTACTAATTTGTGAAACTAATTGTTAACTCGAAGAAAATGTATTATAGTCCTAACATTTAAGCAACGCAATTTATTACAAGTGCCGGTTTTGACATTGAAAATAGACATATTTAGGTCACAATCAGTCGTAGAGCTAAATACTTCCTTATTTAGTCTTGCAAAACTTAAACAGATTCTGCCACAAGTAAATAAGTCCCGCATATGTAGTTAACAATTTTCAGTCCCTATTACTTTTCCCTTATTTGCTATAAGGGGAGAGCAATTGGTGGAAACTTCGGGATCTTAACAAGACGAGGGAGAGACATGTTTTGGTGAAATTGGCTAATGAACATAATTCAATTAATTAAAGTTAGTAAAGTAAAGTTACATCCTATTCAATTAAGTACCAGCATCAAAAGAAAATCGCCGAGGAAAGACCAACAAATGGATAAATACTCAAACGTTACTCAATTTTAACATGTCACCAATTTTTGTTAATCTCCCAACTATCAGTCAACTATTAAGTGTAATATTCCTCTGCAAGATGAAGGAGTGTGCAAGCTAGTCTCTTTACATAAAACAAACAAAAAGATCTATAAAATCCCGCGTGAAAGTACATATTAACTCATGTGAAGCATTAGGCAACAGTCTATAAACACGTTTAAGATCGTCCCCACCATTACATAAGATTTGATAAACTACAAATCCTCGCAAAAGAACACCGATTCCTACCAAGGATGATACACGAGGCTATCGAAACTAAAAAACATCCTAATTTCAATAGAGAAGATGGATGGGTGCTGCCATCTGCTTGGGATCCTATAATTAACAAAATTAAACCCAAACCCAAGCATATCACTGCAAGACTTTAAGATACGGTAAGCTCGTTCTGCGTAAATCAGACCAAAAAATATTATTCAAAAATTGAAGATAGCCGAGCTATCTATGACATGGGACGTCAAACATCTCAGTCCCTCCAGTGACCATGGATGTTGTAAAGCACCCAAAATGTCGTAAATTAAAAATAAGTTAATTAAACTCGATAAAATCCGTATAAGTGGTTTTATTCAAATGTCACAGTCACCTATACTTAAAATTATAGATAACACGGAACTTAGCTGCGTTTTAAAAGGTGAATCCCTGACCAAAATGTTGCGAAAGTGCGTTTTTCAGACTCTATTATCTCATTAGTTATGAAAAATAAACTACATCTAAAAGTACATTATTAATGTTCGATATCTTATCATCGCATTCCACGTTCTAATTTATTTTTATGTGCTATAAATACATTTAAAATCAACTTTTAAAAAATGACTAAAATTCTTGATTACATGCATCTGTTGCTAAACGCAACGCTCTAATCATTTGAGGATAACACTAATGGATAGATAATTAAAAAATCTATATTCTCCACGTTTTATTTAAATTTTTAAGTTCGTTTTTTCTCTTTTAATTGAAATAATTCCGAAAATTGTGTGACTTCTACGATAAAGGGGCGTGCGCAGAGTGCGGGCGGCATTACGCTGTATGCGTTCATACGAGGTGGCCGCGTCGCTGGTCGCCGCGCGTCCGTATTTCGCCGCAAACATAATATTATTTGAGTACCTACCAACCGATACGGTATATTGTAACTCGGCCGTATCTTAGAAATAAATATTACAGCCGTGCGGTACGTAAACATGCGATAGGGATGCCTGCCTCCAGCATTTTTACATTTGCCCATTGATTTATGTGTTTTATAACTCAATGCATTTTCCTACTTTGTGTTTCCATTTAGTTTTATGATTGTACTTAAATATAATTTTTTATATAAACAAATATATAATAGGTACTTTGTGAATTGAATAGGAAGTGTTCAATAAAAATGCGTGTCGTTTTATGATTGGTAGATTTAATTAAAAACCATGTTTATGTTTTAATAACAAATCGGTCTTATAAATTTGCGGCCGAAAAATATTTGCGCCTCGGCTGAGACGTACGAAATGCTTTATTATTAAAATTTTAAATATAAAAAATCCGCATTATAATATAAATCTTAATTAAAAATTGTTTTGGGAAACATGGACAAGTTGGAGTAAAGGAATATCTTTTACTTGGTTATAGATACCTGCAGCTACTTTACAATTTATATGTTTGGTTTTAAATGAAGTTTGGATTTATTATTTTTTTATTTTTATTCTATTTTCTGAAAGGGTCCTAGGAAAGGAATTATCACTGCGTGTTGGCGAACTTTGCATGTCTTCGAAATATTTTTTTTCTTATTTCTCAGACATGCAGGTTTCCTCACAATGTTTTCCTTCACCACTGAGCACGTGGTAAATCGACACTTAAAATTGCAATTACAATATTATTGGTGCCGGCGGGGATCGAACCCGGTTTGCTCGCACACTGTGAAAATTTTAGCAAGCGCTAACCATCTGAGCTACCACGTCTCCTCTCCTCTCGAGCTAGAGACTTTATTTTATTTATCGTCAGGCCTGTTGGTCTAGTGGTTAGTGACCCTGACTGCTATGCTGCAGGTCGTGGGTTCGATTCCCACCCAGGACAAATGTTTGTGTGATGAGCACGATCATTTGTTCTGTGTCTGGGTGTAATTTATCTATAATATTTATGTATTTAGAAATATATAAGTATGTTTATCAGTTGTCTAGTACCCATAACACAAGCTCTGCTTAGCTTGGGACTAGATGGCGTTGTGTGATAGTTGTGGAATATTATTATTATTATATTATTATTATTGGGGTATCTGTATACATAGTTTCTCATCTGGTTGGTTTTTATAAATATAAATTAAAATGAAAAGATAAATATACATAAATATCAATAAAATAAAATAAATACAAAAAATATACAAATAAATAAAGATCCAACCATATTAAATAAAAAATAGTCTCCTATCTTTCTCTCTATGTTTTGATCTCCTAAAACGAGTTTGAGTTGGTAAAATCAAGGCAAACTTAGGGTAGGGTTGTCAATTATTATTTTGATAATAAAACTAGTGAAATTCCGCGGTTTTATATGCGAAAGCGTGAACGTAGTTAGAACATAATATAACCTTTATGTTTTACATAAATATCCTAAAAAACTTATTATTTTAATATTTTACTAAGTACCTATAAAATTAACAAGTTTATTGCATTTTTATTTGAGTAATTTTTTATGCAATTTCTTTATCTACGTCTATTTTTAGGAACCTTTATTTAGTCTGAATCATACATAACACTATATTACTGATTTAGTTACTTATACGTAGTTTTCTTTTTTTGCAGTTACAAATATCTTGTGAGGTTGAAAAAGGCAGTAATGAAAAAATAATAAAAATAATAATAATTGACGTCAGCCACTTCTTTTCATAAAAATTTCAGATCATGGTCCATTAGGTTGCAGCTTCAGCGAACCACAACTTATAATAATAATAATAACAGTAATAATATAATATTATTTTGTATTTATTTTATTTTATTGATATTTATGTATATTTATCTTTTCATTTTAATTTATAATTTTTATATATTTAAATATTTATATAACCGAACCAGATGAGAAAATTATACGGCTCCAACGATTTTATCGACGAACGCTTGGATTTATTTTTAGAAAATGTCCTCTTGTCCATGTTTTCAGGCAATAAAAAAACTGCTACAATATAAGAAGGTAAATTTCGACAAATCACTAACGGTTATAGCTCAGGTGGTATGTCGGTCGGGCGTGATATCGGAGTTCCGTGGTTCGCGTCTTGGCTTAAAAATTTAAAAAAAAATTTCTATTTATTTACTAATGCTATATTTATTATTTTAATAATTACCTACCCAGTAGGTAAATATTAAAATAATAAATGTAGCATTATAAACAGTAAATCTCCCTCAAACTCAATTTACTAATATTGTTCCTAAATAAGGAACAGCAGATAAAAGATTAGTAGGTAATAACTATTGCTCCTCAAAATTATATTTGACCTCAAGTTAAAACATATCCTAAAATTCAGAAGCTAAATAAAATAATAATACCTACTATTCAAGTATATTTTCAATATGTAAGTAAATGAAAATAACAAAAATGAAGCACCATTAGCATGTAAAGTTCGAATCCATAATTAATATTTCGACAAATATTATAATTTACACTATAAAAAAGCTAATTCAATATTAGCAGTATAGTATATAGTTAAAAATAATCAAAATAGTCTTTTTTATTAATTAGATAATATATTAGAATACATAATTCTAATATAATGCAACTAATATATCGAATAAAGAAAATTAAAATACATTTATCATTGTACGCCGTGTCTATTTCCATAGAAAAGTTCATTGACATCGAAAAAATAATACTACGTTCGTAGCAGTAGGTGGCGTCTTTTGGCGATTTCTTACGCGATATATTGTAGCTTCGACAGACCAAACGCTCAAGGTCGTTCGCTGGAGGTAGCGCCTTAATCAAATTGGCGATATATTGGAGATGGGCGCATCAAGAGTATCTTTAAGCAACAAATATGTCTACGTATGTAAATGGATATGGAGAAGGCAAGGGCAAAAATCCTTACTCTATGCCTTCTGGGTGACAGACGTGAGCGTTTACGAGTGTGATCAACGGCCGATTATTCCTCAGTCTCTTATTACTCAGTTAAAGTTTATTCGTAGGATAAAATCCAAAATTAAAATTGAAAATGTATACAGTGGTATGAATAAAATATTTGACGAATAACTCTTATCTGACGATTGAAAAATCGGCACAAAATAAAGCAACATATGTTTCAAATTATGAACTTTGTCCTATTTCTTTTCAATAAAATTGTTGTCACTAGTATCGTCAAAATGTGTAACAGTATAATAAAATGTTAGTCCAACAAAAACTCCTAACGTCTGCCCCCAATATCAGTCGAATAATTGTACACAAATATACTTTTGGCATGCTCCGTGAATATTGATGAGGCCTGTATTGTAATAAATACGGTCTGCTGATACTTGTCAGCTCGGGGTTGCTGTGCCAAATTTTGTGTCCAGTTTTTTATCATGGACAAACCAGTTATTATTATACTAGTCCCTTATCCCTTTTAGGATTTATTATGTACAAAGGTAGGGATTGTCTAATTTAAATCCGCACGCGTTTCACTTGTTTTTGTGGATTTAGTCACATTTTCCATTTTAGTTATCACAAAATATAAATTTTCGCGCTCTTTTTTTATAGAATAAGGATGACAAACGAGCTTACAGTCCACCTGATGGTAAGTGGATGCTGTGGCCCACAAGCATCTACATTTATCCTCGATTTAGAATCAAAACGCGATTGGTTGTCACCCCTGAGGACTAAGATGGAATGCCTCGGTTCCAGTAAAAAGGGTCTCTGGCTCTCTTCACTCATCATACGAAATACAGCAGCATTAAACTACTATTTTAGGCTGGTATTCTGTGAAAGCGTGGTCGTCCCTCGGTCGAGCCGACCGAATGGTGTAGACCACGCTGCAGCTATATATGCTACAACATAATATAGCTGCATCGTAGCATATACCATATATACGTATAAATGATTTCTTTCTTTTGTGTTTTAATAGATTTTAGCACTTTTTCTATGTTCCACATGACAAAAGTGAAACAATCTACCAAAAGTACACGGTAATACGTTTATTATAATCACAGAAATCTAAATAATAAGTATTATTTATATTTCTTTGGGTATAATAATATGGGGAAATTCTGTAATAATCAATAAAGTTTTCATTGTGCGAAAAAATATCTACGTGCAATGTATGAGCAAACTAATATTTATATTCACGTATTTATAGTCACGAAAATTATATAAAATAAAACAATAAATAAAAATAAAATAAATCAGTAGATAAAAATAATAAATACGATAGTTACATATGAGATATATATATATATATATATAAACTAATACTAATATAATAGAACAATATATATTAATTAACAGGATGCAAAGAAGTTATCTCTAAGACGTTTCTTAAATACCAATAAAGTTTCGGAATTCCTTATATTAGACGGTAGTGAGTTCCATAACCTTACCGCGTGAACTGAAAATGATTGTGAGTAAAAACCGGAATTATAAACGGGAAAGTCAAGAAGAGTTTTAACAAGGGATCTGCATGGTTTATCCTGAGGATGGGTGAAGGAAAATCGGCTTCTGAGGTATGTGGGAGGAAGGTATGCAGGAAGAGTTGTGAAAGATGTTATAGAGGAGACATAACAATCGAGTGTTCCTTCGAAGTCGAATTGGGAGCTTCTTGAGTTGCTTGCGAAACTGAGGTATACGGTCAAATTTCCTGAACCCAAATATAAAACGGATAGAATGAATGCAAGCGCTCAAGTTTATTAAGGAGCTCCTCTGTACAATCCAAATAACAGGCATCCACATAATCAAGGAAAGGTAGGATAACAGTAAGTACGAGTGATATTTTAGCTTTTAGAGGTACGAAGTTTTGTAGACATTCAAGCGAATGCATGGTAAAGTGGAACTTACGACTAACCTCGGCGATCTGCGTGGTCCATGTTAAATGGTGATCAAATGTGACGCCTAAGTTTTTGACAGTATTGGCAAAGGGTATAGGAACGCCACTAAAACGAACAAGAGGTAGTGATGTAAATTCTAATTTATTACGCAAATGCCTGCTGCCTATTATGATGGCCTAAGATTTCGTGGAATTAAATAATATTAATATTTAGATTTCTGTGGGTATAATAATATGGGGAAATTCTGTAAACATCAACAAAAATTTTTCATTGTGCAAATAAAATGTCTACGTGCAATATATGAGCAAGCCGATATTTATATTTATAGTATAATCACAAAAATCTAAATAATAAGTATTATTTAGATTTTTGTGGGTATAATAATATGGGGAAATTCTGTAAACATCAATAATGTTTTCATTGTGCAAAAAAAATGTCTACGTGCAATATATGAGCAAACCAATATTTATATTTATAGTTATATTAATATTTAGAAATTTAAAAGTGCTAACACTTCCATACATATACATATGTACATCCTCGAAACACCAACATTTGTGAAAAATAACCCTGAGCTCTTTACAACTGCTGGAGATATTATCAAATCTAAACCTTTGTGTTATCAAGATAAATTAGTCATTGATAAAATACGAAAATTCAAATCAAAACGCATATTTTGTAGACTATATTAGCTGGTATCATCCCCTATCACTTCCGTCTCCTTTCCTGCACGGGCACTTATCCAATGAAAGGCCAGATATGGTGGCGTAATTTTGGGTGAAAGGTCGAAAACACGCCACCAGCCGGCCAGTTGTCGACGTGCCGCCGCCATGCCGAGTAGTTCATCGAGAAGTTCATCGTTAGATGTGATTGCACCTCTGTGGCAGTCGCGCCACAGAACAACCTAGTAGTAACCGCTTAACATAGTGCAAGTTATGGTCGAACCCTACCGCAGCGCAATTAACGCCATCAACCTCAAAAAGTAAAAGACTGCTCTCAAAAAGAGTAAATGCACCTTCTTTATTTTCCTATTTCCTAGCTTGAGCTGTTCTCATTTGTCTCCGCCCCATTTTCCTTCAAAAACTCACGCTCCCACCTTTGCCGACTGATATAGATTAGTTAATAGCAAGTGCATTGCCCAAAACCCGGCCGCGTGCTACTTCCGCCATCTTGCATTGGTTATAGAGAACCACACATACAGTCCTCATAGAGTAAAATCTCATATAATTAATTTTGGCCCGACCCGGGAAACTGGGACCTAGCGCTCCACCACAACCGAAACCGAACCTTCGGTCTGGGTGTCAGTTTCGTCCAAAAACGAAACCGACACTTATTTCGACATGTTACTTTTTTATTATATACAAAAATCTGGTATGTTTTTTACAGTTAATGAAAAACAGTAATTGTAGTGGTCATGGTAGCAATGTTTATTTTAAAGTAACAAGTCAACAATTTAACATTAAGAAATACTTTTTAAGTAAGCTTTGTCAAAAATCAACACTTACACACAAAAAGTTACTCGTTAATTGAGAACATATTTTATGATTAAAACTACTTTTACGGATTTTATCGCGTTTATTTTTACTTTTTATTTACTTTTATTTTTATTTTTAATTCCCGATGTTTCGGCGCTTTCCAGCACCCATGGTCACGGGGGACTCCGTTCGCGTAAATATAAGAAATCATTAACATATTTTATATTATTAAAACTAATATATTATTCAATGAGATCTTCAGTTACGCATTAACCTAATGTTAACCTAATATTCAAACAGTCTCGACAAAGATTACAATACTTTTTACGAGCGAGTACCTGACACACGGGACATGAACTCATCCCAACGACGCACGATAATAATACATGAACTCTGAGCGTCGGCGCCGTCGAAGGTACGGCATTACCGTAACTAGATTTTTTTTTTGCTGAATCTTCGGTCGGTCACCAGTGACAACACATCTCATAAGCAGCACATTAGCGCAATAGAAGAGACGAAGTGAATGTTCATTAGAAGACTATTTCGGCAGTACAGTAATTATTTATAGGGCAGCTTTTTAGTTGTAAAGGCTTAAAACTAAAAAGTTGCCATATAAATAATTACTTCTCTAACTGTTCCAGTAATTTTATGAATCTTGAATCTCGAAAGGTTCAATTAGAAAAGCGATTTGTTGTACTAATTTATGTCATAATTTTTATGAACACGGAAAGGTTTAAACATACTGACTTCTTGTAACTTAAAACGTAATGTGGCATACCTTAACACTCAGCCACTGCCACTGCTCCTGTCGCTGCCGGAAATATTTCACTAAATACTTCTGCGTCCATTGACTTCCGCGCAAAAACCGACAATCGAGGTAGCGCCGTGCAGTGGCAGCGGCATGGGCAGTGACAGCGCGAGTGACCTGTTTACATACACGCGCTGCCCACTTCCCTGCCCAACAAGGATGAGTGTAAATGTGGCAGTAGAGAGAAGAGGTCTGTAACCTTTAGGTTGTTTGTGTAATATCTACGGGCCGTAGCATCCACTTACAAATTTGTTGTCACCTCTGAGGACAAAGATGCCTAAGATCGGAACACGGTATTGGAAGCATAGTTATTTGGCGTTTTGTCCTACGACTTGGATTTTGCTACTAATCAACATATCACTGTGAAGGCTAATTATTATTCTTACCGTTACCGTTACTGCCTGTTAAAATACCACTGCAGAACTAAGACCTCCCCCATAGATTACCTCATTGGGGGGATATTTGCCATAGTTGCCACGCTTGGGAAGCGCGTTGGCGACAGCTTTCTAGAAAGACGCTGATGTCCATATCCTGGTTTGTTGCCCTCTGTCATCTCTTACGACATCCACGGGATGATATGGGGTAGTGGATATCCTTACACTCGGGTACCACATTCTTACTATGCGATTATTATATTAATACGTGGTAGGGCAACGTTGTTGTAGCACGAATGGGTCGGCTCGTCAGGAGGGGAAGGACCACGCTCTCACAGAATACCGGCGTAAAATAGCAGTTTAGCGCTCTGTTTCCTATGGTAAGTGTAGAGAAACTGAGAGCCGTTTTTAGTGGAAGCGAGGCATTCCATCTCAGGGGTGACAACGCATGTGCATTTTCATTCTTAATCAAGGGTAGGTGTAGATGTCTATGGGCCTCAGCATCCACTTACCTGGATACCAGGTGGACTGTGTGCTCATTTGTCACCTTCCTTAAAAATAAAAAATAAGCTGTACTGTTCTTTTTTTAAATTAATTTGAATGCGATTCTTTCATATAACATTTTGGATTTGCGCTACATCGATTGAAAAAATATTGTTAAACACAAGTTATTGCAAAATTCTTTCAGAGCAGCAATGATATCGGTTTATGGCGAGAGAAGTTACGTAAAAGTAGTAACTTATATTCAATCTTCAAAGGCGGATATTTTTCACACGTTAGTTGATAATAAATCTATTTTTGTGCAGAAAACGACATACTTATTAACATGTCACAAATTTAAATTAAATAAAGATGTTAGGTGGTTAGGAGGAGAATGCTTGACATTACTTGTAAACTGTTGATGGAACACCACCGTTGGTCCAGTGACTTCTATTTTACTGGCTTCGCTTGGGTCGAATCTATTAGCGAGGCGTTATTTATATTGAAGATAATTAAGGACCATTTTTTAACAAAATTTTCGTTTTATCAAAAAAAAAGCAAGGTTTTCGGATAAAGTAGAACACTCCTGGAATTGCTCTCCATCTGTTTATGAAATTTCATTGCGATCTGTTCAGCAATTCCGAAGTTTATCCCGAACAGATAGAAAAACAAACAAACAGACAGAAATTTTAAAAATGCTTGTTCATGTGTTAGTGACATGTTATTTACCCCCTCTCAGTCGAGAAAAAACGTAAATAATTATTTATTTTTCTTGTATCTACACGTTATCACAATTTTTATATTTGTGGGCTATGATATTCAACATTAGTTTAAAAAAACAACTGTAGTTTGGAAAATCTTATTTTTTTATCTTAAATCTTTTAAACGTTAAAATTTTGTGGTATTTTGTGTCACTAGTTAAAACCTTAATTGATGAAATATTAGTTAATTTTACTTGTGAGCCAGTGGCTAATATAGATGTTGTACTATCATTAATACGCTTGTTACGACAATCTACAATTAATAAGAGTAACAACCAGCAATTAAGACCATCAGATATTTAGTTTATTTCGTTGCGTATAATTGTCTGAAACGTCAAAACAAACAAGGGCAGAGACTGACAGACGTACTAATATTTTTTTTAATAATATAAGTACAACAAATCACGCTACGTACATAAAAAAAATACGCTGACTTTATAATTTAATATATCTAGTTTTCAAAATATTCCCTTTCATTGATTTAGTGTCTAAATTGAGACATACTAATAATTTTATATTGCAAAATCGTCTCACGAGACGTGCAAAATTCATTTTAAATATCACAATTACATATTAATGTCGGCACAAGTGGGTACCTACACTGTTGCAGTGTAAGCACATACACTTCCGAGTTACTCGTCCGGGTAGTTCTGTCCGCCATCGGCCGACAAAATCGGTTTTGGTGTACACGTACCTTAAGTGTTATAACTTATAATAGTATCATTAAAATATTATTTCTGAAATCTTCAATGGTGTATGCAAAGTGCAAACTCCGTTCTAAAACTTATTCTTATGGCGTAATTGTATACTCTTGTAAATACAGTAGTTTCATAACTTCTGTCTATGAGAGTGATATAAAACTAAAAAAAATTACAGCTATAGAACAGATTAAGTCTTCATAAGTGATAGAATATCGCTATTTTGTACGCGTAATTGCGTGTTTAATATATCGTGCTAGTGAACAAATTAATTTGTTATTAATATGTGGAAAAAAAAAAGATTTAGTGCAGTTAGAAGAAGGATAAAAAAGGAATATTTATATTTTACAAATTAATCCAATCTCCAATCCGAGTTAATATGTCGCCATCTGTCAAGAAACTATATAAATAATTATACTTACTTAATAAGTTCTTTTTGTCATAAATTTATATGTGATTTCGTTCAAACCCCAATTTAGAACGTTTATCGTTTCGAAAGTATATGAAAAAGACTAACCTCTTACGCTTTCTATGCAGTTTTTATCATCCACCATCTTCTTATAAGTCTTGGTTTAGTTTTGTTAAAATGTAAAAGATTCACGTAATAGTAACTAACATTCATAAAGTACAACATCGCTGCAGCTTTAACCTCTGTCTTAAAATATGACATTTTTCCGCCTAGTCCATTATCATATCAAGCAAGGTAAACTCTAGTGTAACCACACTACTTCGGTAATTTCAGTAGTTTAATACCATAATTATTGCGGTAAACGGCTAAACGGGCGGTAGACGCGGCAAGGTGTTGTGCCTGTAACTTTTAAGGTGCGTCCACACTTGTGTCATTTTACCGAACATTATCCCGTAACCGTATCAGTAACACGTGTCAGTAACCGATAGTGTGGATGTCTTTTGTTACGCGAACAATTGTTAAAAGAGTTACGCTTTAATCCATTCCGAACACTAGAAGAAACTGCTGGCACACAGGACAATGTACGGAGCTACGACCTACTAGCTGGATCTAGTGTAGACGCTGGTCTGTGTACTGTTACACATCTACGAGCCGATCCATCGAGAGTCGGTTTTTTTTCAAACAATTTTGCTATTGTCTGCGTGACCAGGAGACGTCCACACTTACGTTTATGACACGCGTCAAAGTACGCCAGATGACACAGGATACAGTATCGGGTCATATCGTAACATGTGTTGGTACTTCCCCGCCCACACCTCTCCGCTTCGCAGCTCTTTTTCTTTCTTATTTTTAGCACAAAGTAATATTATAAAGGCTGTACTAGCACAAGCCAAATGTAAATTTAGTTCCACTATTTCTTCTGCAGACGACATATCTGCCTGGTGGTTGGTGCTTAAATGAACCTTGATGCCACGTAGTTCGACACCATGCGTCTATACTTGTATACATATACATCACGTACATAGTTTGTGTCGGTGTCAGTACAACTCAGACCGTCCACATTAGGCGTAACATGTCCTGTACGATGCCACGTAGTCCGGTCAGATTTCATGTCACAAGTGTGGACGCACCTACTCTCTTTATTTATTCTGTGCTTACGCCTTCACCCAAATCCCTCCACATCTTCATCTCTATCACTCTCATATATATCCGTCTCGATCTTTCACTTTTACGTTCTTTTTTAATGCGTTCTGAACTAACATTCCCATAATTATATTTAATATCCATATAATTTAATAACACGGCAATCTTTGTGATTGAAGCTCATAACTAACAAAGGCGTCCTTGCCGCGTTGTTTGGCTTAGTATATATTATTACAATAAAATCTGTCACACAATGGTAGCGAAGCAAACGAATTTTTTATTTTTTTCATAGAATAAGGGTGATTAACGAGCACACAGACCACCTGATGGTAAGTGGATGCTGTGGCCCATAGACATTTACATTTATCCTCGATTAAGAATCAAAACACAAATGCGTTGTCACCCCTGAGTTCCAAGATGGAATGCCTCGTTTCCCGTAAAAAAGGGTCTCCGGATGTCTACACTCATATACGAAACACTCGTTCTCCTCCCCCGGTCGAGCTGTCCCATTCGTGCTACAATCATAATATATCTGCAACTTGGCTCTATCGTATAGTATCGTATCGTAGGTATATAAATATAATTAAATATTTAGGGCTGCCACCTGCCACGAGTTGCAACTAAGTAGTAGGACCCCTCTTCCCCTTTTTTACGTGCTAGAGCCACGCTGCAACCCTATTACTGGTATAGTTGTAAAACGAATTGTTCGGCTCGACCGGGGAAGGAGCATGCTCTTACAGAACACCAGCTTAATATAATAAGCTTAACACTGCTGTGTTTCGTATGGCAAGTGTAGAGAACCGAAGACACTTTTTACTGGAAACGAGGTATTCCATCTTAGTACTCACGGGTGACAACGCATCTGCGGATAGATGTCACCATTATCCTCTTTAAAAAAAAAACTAGGATTCAGGGGCGGATTAAATATCGACAGCGCCGTAGGCTAGCACCCCATAGGCGACCCATTGGCAGCTATATATTATGAATTATAATATAGTTTATTTGCAAAATAATTATCTATCCCTGGATACGTTTACCCTTAGAGCAGCAGGTTGTGAATGAATAATGTGATGAGAGAGTGAGGGCGATGTATGAGTAATCTACTAGACGGGGCCGGCTTCGGAAGCTCTACAACTCTATAGAAATTATGATTTTTTTAATTTTATGTAAGTGTAAGTATTACTTTTTTTTAATTTGAAAATCTTTTTTTGTAACCGCGCCCCTAGGCACGTGCCTAGTTTGCTTTGAGGATACTTTCCTATTCAATCACAAGGGTAGATACTTCTGTCGCCAAATAGGAAGGTATAAAGAGTCAGTATAATACAAGCTGTGAGGCACTCCTTCTTAATCCTCAGGGATGATAACGCACTCCAGTAGCCACTTAACATCAGATGAACTGTAAGACACAGTCAGTTTAAAAAAAAGATGTATGAGGTCGATGACATATTAGATATTATTCTGTGTCGACGATACTTTTTGTGGTAGTAAAAGTTGGGTATGGCCGAAGAAGCATGAGAAAAAAAATGCTGTATGAACGGAAGTGTATCGGGGTGATTCTTAATGGTAAAGTGAGAAATTGTGTGTAAAAGAAAAGTATAGTTTGCAAGAAAACGTTGTGAACAAGAGCTTTGGTTATTTGGACACATACAGAATGAAGAAAGAAAGAGTAAAAATGCTGCAGAAATACGTAGTACTATTATTTATTCTGTAACAGAAGTGAGAATCAGTGTCGGTAAAGGACACACTGACGGAAGTTTATTATAAATTTTGATATTGTAATAATAATTTTTAATATCTCTTTATATTGTTCTCTTCAAATGTTTTTATAAGACTTTTGCCAGTTTTTTAAATATTTTGTTTTGTATAATATTAAATCATATTACTGATTATGATTTTCTAGATTATATCCATAAAATTTATGTCATTCATATATATATATATATATATATATATATATATATATATATATATCTATGTATATACAATATGTACATGTATATGTGAATGTAATATGATATATATAATATGAATTTAATAAGGCAATAATTCATTTTATGTTGGTTTGAGATCATAATATCATATTATTTATTACACTATATTTATTAATCATAATAAATCATGTAAAATGTATAGGTACCACATATGGAGTGTAGAAGTAAGTACAGTGTCCATGGAAAACCGTTAAATAAGGGTGGCGCCACTATAGCTACGGGCTAAATTTTAAAGAACGTGCCGAAAAATATTACTAGGATAGACGACTTTTTCGAGGTTATATTTACTAAATAAAATTATTATATTTTAGAGCTACTGAGCAGTTTAGCAGCACACTTCAAACCGTCGACAACTGCTAAGTTCATTTTATCCCAGTCCGCTGTTGTGGAGAGTTTTTGAACTGTTATTTACTGCTTATAGATGGCCACTTTTTCAACTATTCTACTAAGGGAGTTGGTACTCCTTACTTTTACACTCCACAGTATCACAGTTATTTTAATTATGACGTTCATTTAAAAAACGAAAGGTAATTTGTTTCGCGCCATCTGTTGACAATTTAAGGAACTAACAAAAATTAATTTTCTGCTTGATGTGTTATTTAGTCATCAGGTGGCGCTGCAAAAATATACATTTGACATTTCAATGGCATGCCTTACAGTATTGCCATACGTTCAATAATTACCATAATATTTGTACTTTAATTTTCTAACATACGATTTACTTACGTACCCATACCAAACTATATTGCAGTATATAAATTTCAAAATAACGTTAAATCCAGAACAAAAATCGAATAAAATGTATATTAATTTTAAGCAACGACGAGAAATTCTTTCGTAATTAGTTTAAATAACACGCATTTTACTTTCATGTTATACGGTCAGCTTATTTCAGGTGTATTTATATTTAAAAATTATGGTATTTCTTTTCATTACTTCAATATTCTCTCGAAAAATTTATTTCATAAGTAAATCAGTAAAGCAAATTTGAAAAGCTTTAAATATGTACAGCAAATGCTTTAAGATAAGCACATTACGATCTTTTCGTATACTAATAAATAACTAACGACGTTGTTATGGTAATATTACGGTAAATGGTAAGGTAAATCAGATAACCAAGACTGGCAGCACAGCAAGCTCGAAACGCCAGTTCGGTAATGGCCGCTGTTGGGGTGGTTTGTTCGTTCTAATATTATTAAAGAACGTGCGCGTTGATTGTTTACTTTTACTTTAGGCCATTTTACTACTAAATTTATAATAGCGTTAGTGCTCTGACGTAAGGTTTTGTATTTTTGTGATAGTGAATTAACAAAACAAGCGTATTTTGAAAAGTTTTCAGCTTAGCAATGAGCGCTACGCTCACGCAGCGTTGAAGTGGGAATGCATCGTCCAGTGTAGTGTTGTTGTTTGTGTCGTGTTGTGGTTACCTCAGCCCAAATGTTTGGCTACAGGAGCACAATGTGCAACCGCCAACACACTCAGGCGTGCCTCAACACCTCTCTTTCCATACGGCAAGAGATTCAGCGTTTTGAGAGCGTCCATCCGTCAATATACGCTCTCTATGACCTCGTCGAGCTTGTACCTGACCCGTTACTTGCACAGCAGATACGCGACCACGTCATTGCTATTGAAGGTGAGTTATGTCGTGCTGAAGTGATGTTGGTTGGTCCGTCCAAAGCCGTTTCTAAGGTGACCGCTTTCGAGTGATCTTGATAAACCATGCCGGCTAACCTATTTTATTGATTTGTTTACAATACACTCGCAGACTACAGTGCATAGGTACAATTGTAGAGAATTGTTCATTTTGTGGAAAATAATTCATAAATGCTAACTTATTATTCTCAATTGATTAATTTGCGCTTACTCTATAAGTAATTTTAAATATAGGCATATCAATACGTGATCACTAAAATGTTAATAAATAGACCACCAAGAAAAAATTATATTTATTACATAAAGTATTGAACAACTCGGCCTAATTTATACTCGCCTAGTACAAAAGCCAAAGTCGTTCTGATCTTTTATATTTTCCTTTCGATCAATTACCATTTAAAATACGTTTAAGTGTTTTTATCGGTAATTTCATCAGTTTTACGACCTTCGTGATTCCGGGGAAATTGCAAGGCTTTTTAATACTCCATCAGCCATCATCTACATTTAAATCGCACTGCGCACGAACTTGACTTTTTGTGGCAGCAAAAGCAGAATATAGTTTCTTTTTTAATCCGCGCACAGCATGTCAACGGCACGCCGTGTAGTGCCAAGTGCTGAGTGTAATAAAAGTGTATTTCCCGCCGCTGCTGTTACTACACTGGGCATATTCTACAATCTCCTTTGTTTTAACTGCGGAGAGTCCTAGTATTTATTATAAACGCTGCAGGTGGTCTCTTATGTCAAGTTCATGCTTAGTGTTATCACACAATGACGTAGATCGATCATTTTCCATCGGTCAATTGAACAAGTTTAGTTTAAGTACGCATAACTAAGTTTATAGAAAATTGAATCTGAGATAGTAAGGCTCAGAAATTTGTCTAACTGTATTTTTTCTTTTAAATAGAATTAGTATGTGGTTATATACAAATTTCTGATCCCCTTGGGTTGTGGAGTTTTAGATTTCTGTTGGCTTATTGTATGTGAGAATTAAATGTCATCTATGATGATTGAGCGGATATTACTACTACGGCTAATACTCGTTTCAATCAGCAATTCTTTTTTTATATCTTTGAAGAACAGTATCCTCTAAAAGTGAGTTCGAATACAATGCCATTGTATAGTCGTTTATGTTTCATAAGATTTTTTTTTCATAGCAGTAGGGTGACAAACGAGCACACAGTGCACGTAATGGTACGAAGATGCTGTGAACATTAGACTCCTACATTTATCCCCGGTTAAGAATTAAAATACAGATGTATTGTCACCCATGAGGATTAAGATGGAATGCCTCCTTTACAGTGAAGAGGGTATCCGGTTTTCCATACTCTCTATACAAACACAGCAGCATTGTACTGCCATTTTATGCTGGTATTCTGTGAGAGCGTGGCCCTACCCCGGTCGAGCCAACCATTCGCGCTACAACTACAATATAACTTTATCACGTGTAAAACTATAATAATATAGCAACAATCATTTTAGTACCGAGCTATCGTTTTTAACTAAGTGTTTGTTAATGGTCCCTAAGTAACTTTAAGGGCCCTAAACAAATATTACAATATTTTTCGTCAGTCGGTAAAAGTCGAACGTTGGCCATGAGACATTACCGTGTTAAAGAGTATCAAAATGCAAATGCGTTGCCATCACTGACAACCAGTATACTTACCAGTCAGTCGGCGTTTCTCGTCATGTACCATACGTAACACAAGAACATTATTATGATATTCTGTGGAAGCATGGCTCGACCACGTTGTGCTAATTTATCTTACTGCAACATATTTATTTCGTTGCCAAAATGCTAAAATAAGAAGGTTGAAATTAATCAAGGTCTCTACCAAAAACCGATTAGACCCAAAATCCCAAATGTTAAATATTGCGTTATGAAGTCTCTACAAATGAGAAACTCGTGCATTATTTATAAAATCACAGTTTACTAATCGATCTCATTACCAAGGCAACTCTGGTGCGTGTCGCTTCAACATTTTATAATCGTTGCGCTAAAAAACGCTTGAAGTATTGGATATTCCATTTTTTAATGAAAGTAGAAGTCTGCAGGAGCCAGGGTGTTCTTGTACAAAATATAGTACTTGTGTGTATGTGCGTCCCATTGCTGACCACTGACTTCTCTTTAATTTTTTAGAGTTAGAAAAAGTCGAGCGCGACATCTCATTGGGTATTTGCGAACTTCATACTCTCTATCTTCTAACTTTTTTTTAAACTTCTCAAATATCAAAGGTTTAGTTTAGTTTTCTCACGACGTGATCACTTATAATTATGATTTAACATTTTCTTGATAACTACTAGAATCGATTTTTTTTAAATTTAAGTTGAATGCCGAGCTTACGGCATTCAACGTTACACATAATAAAATGCGATATGGAGAAAGTTTAAAAACAATTGTCTGGAACCGCCCTTTATGGACAGCACGTCGTAAATGATAGAATCGTTTGGGTCTACTCAATAACCGACTAGGGACAGGTAATATAATTTGACAATGCACAATAAACGATAACACACAGTGACGTTTACGCAACCGGAAGTGACTACATTCTTCTTTGAACATTCAGAGAAATTTATTACTACCTTATCACTGTATTTTTTTTAACAATAATAAATTGACAAAGGTGCTACCGATCCATCTGATTGTAAATAGCAGAGCTAGTCATTGTAGGTAGCTTAGTCTACGGGATACATGCAACCGACTTTAGAAACACGTTGTCACACCCACATCTGAGGACTATGGTAAAGTAATACACAAGCGAAAACCAAAATAGTGCTGTAAAACAAAACCGAATTTAATGACAGCTGGTAGCATGACCTTGTCAAGTCGGCAGTAAAGCCCAATCTCTCCGCTTCGTGTTCGAGGTAAGCAAAACAAGAGGTCTGCACCAACTCCGACGGCTTCATAGGAAATTTCAAACGAGCCCTGTAAAGTAAATTTTTAAGACGATTTTTTTAGTGCAGGGTTTCCCAAAGTTGTATGAGCCACACCCCACATCTACGAAAAAAAACCAAGTCATACCTCATTCTACCTCTCACCCCGAGACGAGAAGGTGTTGTCTCATGTGGCTGTAATTTTACCGACAATAATTACTAAGGAATCAATTATAAGGATGAGTAGTCTAATTGATACACATTCGTACTATTTTATCTACCTTCGCCCTCAAAGAATTACACCAAATTTAGCCCTTATGTACACAGTCTACGCAACACCAGCTTACACAGATATCACACGCCTTCGTTTACTGGTTTCTGCAGCTCCCATGGGAAACACGCCTCACTACTTTAAAAATCTGTGATTTAGAGTAAAGATAAAATTGTCATATAATAAAATTATATAATATAGAGCAAAGCAAAAATTTTTTTCAAAAAATTATGGTCATTTATCTCCCCAAAGTAGTACATATGGCGGACTTAATGCCATAGGGCATTCTCTCCCAGTCAACCATTAGGCTAAACAGAGATAGACAAACATATATGTAAAAAAAGGCAAAGTTCCCTATACAACAAACAAATCAAAACAGATAATTGAGGTAGCATCAACTTAAGAAAAATTCGCAATAAACCTTAATTAAATGTCAAACTTGTTACATTTGCAATATTATATTAAAGTACTTTGATTTATTTTGCGTAACGACTAAGTAGCGAGACAGGTGAGGCGTCATCTGGAGTTATTTTTAATGAATTCAATTTATAACATTCCCCGGTGTAATAACTCCGCTCGAGAGCTTTGCCAGGACTGCCACCCCGCTGTTAATTGTCACGAGAATGACTAATTACTCATCAGATCTCGTATAATATTAAATTCGCTTTCAACTCACTGAACTGCTGGCAATGTAGCTCGAGCTTATGAAATTAAGGGCTTTTCCAACCATCACATAATTCTTCAAGTAAATTATAACCTGACTGAATAAAAAAAAGAATGAATAAATAAAATCAAAAAAGTAAAAGCTGAACAGTTGAAATATTTTTATATAATTTATTAAATAATTATTAAATAAAATTAAACGATTTTAACTGATTTTATCAATCATTTAATCACCTCAATCCCCATGGCCATGGGTACTGCAAATCACCCAAAATGTCGGGAATTAAAAATAAGTAAAATTAAATACGATAAAAATCCGTAAAAATTATTTCAACGTGTCAATGAATAGTTAGGAATGTTGTACTTATTAATTTTATATTTTGCATGCCTTATCTGGCGGAACTTAGAGGACGTACTTTATATTTTATTATGTACAATGTACTATACATATCGATATTAGATATCTCTTAAATAAACCCATGTTTACAAAATAAACTGATTTGATTTGACTTGATTTCTAATCATTATACTTGTAATTTTTGTGTTTTTATATTTTTACCTATGAAGAAATTTTATTTTGACAAATCAATGCCACAAGTAATATATCATAAAAACAATTGGTTTTAGATAGTTCTACATAGCACCGATGAATATATTTATTACTATTGTTGCTCAAATTATAAAAGGTATTGTTGATACATGTTTGATAATCAACATTTTTAGCTGACTTCAAAAAAAAGGGATCTCAATTCAGGTTCGCGTAGTGTATATTCTTTGATTCAGGCGTAATGTCTTTTTTTGTATGTATTTGGGTTGTAGTTTTAGGTATGTCAATTGTGGACCGATTTTAATGATAATTTTCTTATCGAATAGGTATTTTTATACTTCAGGGTTGGTTTACATATAAATTTGGAATGTAACCTAAGGGTGGAAAAATAGGGTTGATGTTTTTAATGTAACTATTGAGACGACGTTCGAGCTTCTCATATTACTTAGTCCACACAAAAGTGTCAAAATTGTCTTTTAATAAAAAGAAAAAAAAATACATATAATAGATTCCGAAGTCTGGACTATAATACTCTTTTAACACTTTGTCTTAGCACCGAGCACCGACTTCTGAAGCTTTTTTAGTTCTTTGTAATCTGTTTTTGCTTTTAATTAAAGTTTAATTTTGTTTCTTTAAAATATAAATAATACCGAAATTATATTCCGGTTTTTTGTGGTCTTAAACCTGTTTTTCCACTATAGCAGGCTTTTCTAATTATAGATTAATGGGCATGCAGACATAATGCGACCATTGACTCAATATTTTTTATATTACCGGATCATAATAACTTTCTTCTGAGCGGAGAAGTGACGGCGAATGGATTTCAATGGGTGTGTCCATGTTATATTACATTACTATTACCGTTACAGCGTATTAAAGTCCACTGCCGAACATTTGCTATAGTTGCGAGTTGCGACGGTCGACAGGCAGGTAGTAGACAACCATTTTTTTTTATTTTTAGTCGTTATTAGGAATGCGATGCTGCTCATATCTTAATTTGTCTCAATCTGTCGCCTCTTACGACACCCACGGGGTGATATGAGGTGGTGAATATTCTTGCTTCTTAAACCGCTACTACACGGTAAGCCCTTCTGTGGTATTTATAAATACCTTACACCAAATATACTGCGCATTTGTATATTGTCTATCTATATTACATTATTAAACCATGTTTATTGATGTAAGATTTATAATCATTTCCCCTCGTCGCATCCCCCTGCGGTGTCCACCCGCTCAGCCCGCCCCGTAAATTGTACAAGGGAGAGCTCTATGAGACATTAATCATATTTATTTCTTTACCTCTTTTGTAATACAGCCTAATAAAAAAAAAATACGTGTGGCACACGGTGACTGCCGCGGTAAAGCTATTGCATAGCATTTTTTATCAACTTATGCAATTATAATTATATTTATTTATGCAGTTAAGTCTTTGATATTAAATCAAGTTACACTTTTTGAGCGTGGTGACCGATAAGAAAACAATTTTTTTTCTCTTATTGAATAAATGAGAAGTTAATATTGTTTAAAATATTTTTAATATCTTACAATACATGTAGGTTATTCAGGAATTTTTATCATTGAGTTACCAGCTAGTGTACACGCATACGTCTAGTGGCACGTACACAAACACCGTGCCGAACTCTGCCGAGTGCCGAAGTCTGCCGAACTAAAACGACGTTAGACGATGCACGGCTTTCAACGCCACACCTCCGTGCCCGTCGGAGTGGGGAGCGTGAGGTTTTTTCGTTACGGAATTTTTGGATTCGGTCCCCGCGCTCAAGGCCTGCGATAAAAGCTATGCAATAGCTTAAAAATAACAATTTTACTTATGTTAAGTAAATAGATATATTATATTTTAAGAAAAAAGAAATTAGATTATGTACTTAAAAGCGTCTAAACAATAACATTGTCCATATATGTTGATGATATACGTTTGTGTAGTTATGTAGCCACAATGCGCAAAAGATGTGCCTCCATGCTGAATCGCATGCGAACTAGCACCAACATCATCCTGAGTGTACTAGCGGACAGATCGGATTCACCAATGTTGGGGCGTCGGATAAATACTGCAAATTAGACAAGCCATTTCCTTGATTCGTATGTTAATTTAAATTTAATTTTATTCGATGTATATTTTTATTAATTTTAATTTTCTTTAATGTTATAGGTCTTTAGATTATAAATTTTTAACAAATATTAATAATTAGTCTGAAATAAATGAATTATTATTGTTATTATATTATATCAACTCTCATCTGGAGATCTTTCTTTAAACTATTCATATTATCTTTGATACTAATCCTGTTGTCGGATGGGTTCGTTACTATTAGACGAGTGTTAGATTAGAGTAAAGCGATAAGGTTTTTTTACGCAAAGTCAATTCGTTTACTATCTTTGGCTACATCACCACTTACTATCTGGTGCGATGGTTGTCACGTACTGACTTAAAATAGTTAAAAAGCAAGACTTCAAAGTACACAATCGTGTAACCTCTTTTAATTCTTCTATAAAGGATGTAACTGGTTAACAATAAATTTGCGTAAACTATAGTTTCATCCAAATTGTTCAACGATCAAAACTTGCGTCGACGTCGACACGATGCCCATCGTGCCACAATTGTGCCTCAATGTGTGCCTTAGCCCGGTCGCACATTATAAGAAATTTTCTGTCAGAAAAAATCTAACGCGCGCGGGAAAATACTCTGCGCATACTTTTTGTACTACTAGAGTCCGCATAAAGTAACAAACTATATACGTCCCACTGCTGGCAACAGGCCTCCTCTCTTGCGTGTTGGCGAACTTCATATGTCTGCGAAATGTTATTTTCTTATTTTTCAGATATGCAAGGTTCCTCACAATGTTTTCCTTCACCGCCGAGCACGTGCTAAATCAGCACTTTAAATTGCAATTAACAAATGCATTGGTGCCGGTGGGGATCGAATCCGGGCTGCTCGCATAGAAAACTGCACGTCACTTAATTATCTTGTCAGAATTTCTGTTTCTTTCTTTCAGGCGCCGCACACTCAGAAATTCGCATTAGTACCTAAGACTACTATGTACACGGAAAATTCGTACCGAGCCTACGCTCATTTGATGCTCGAGACATGTAAATTACACGGCAAAAAATATCAACGCTTAAGGAATAGTACCCGGTTGACCGAGCTTTGCTCGGTATTTTCGCTCGGTTTTTTTAATTCGTGTGTTTTGGAAATTATATTTATTAGATACAAATTACATACTGATGAAATACGAATAATATTTTTTGATCTTAGCGACATAATAGAAAAAACTGAACTGGTTATTTGAATAAAAAATCATGAGTGCAATTTTAGTTTAATTTAAATTTTCGTGTTTTTAAAAATACTAAAAAAAGGGCTCGAAAAAATAGATTTTCTCAAAAAAAGAAAGGAACTTGAAAAAAAAATTTAAAAAATTCAGTCGGTCGGTCTGGGCTCGAACCATGGTATTACGATTTTGTAAACGCCCAATATACCAATTAAGCTATTTGTAATCATTAATAAACTGTCAAAATTTACCTTCTTATTCTACCGATATTGTAACAGTTATTAATTGCCTAAAACACGGACAAAAAGACATTTTCTCCATTCATTTAAAAATAAATCCTAGCTAGATCGATTTATTGCCCCCGAAACTCCCTGCACACAAAATTTTATGAAAATCGTTGGAGCCGTTTCCATTATATATATACAACGTGTCCCAAAATTCAACGATAAGCTGACACCGGAGGATAGACCTGCCCTGGACTAATCGGGGAAAAAAAGAAAAAAAATATATCCCAATTATATTTTAAGTTATATAAAAAAAATGAAATTCTTCAGAAATTGAGACCGTTTATGATATTTTTCACTACCATGACCACAATTTTTTTTTATATTTGTTTCTTTTTTTTTTATAGGCAACCTGAATAGCACTGCTATCTACCACAATTCTTAAAAAATCCAGAATAACTCTTGTTTTATCACGAAAATTAATGAAACTTTTTTATTCCCTAAATTTTTTGAAGACTTTTACTTTTAACCAAATTTAACTTACCGTGGTGTAAAAAAAAAGTATGAACACTAGTATGGCAAGTTTTTTTAAAAATTGACGCAACTAACCAACATTCCAAAATGGTATAATACTCTAGGAAAACAAGTTATAAAAAAATATGGGTCTATTATTTCTTAACAGGGGCCGAATTCCTTAAATTGTAATTGTCAGTAATCACTTTTACTACATGCCCAAAATGGGTTCTTGTTACAATTTCTAGGAATTTTAATGGGGCATGCATACCTTATATGTTAGAGAGAGATAGATAGATAGAGATATTTACGTTAAAAAGAGACAACAACAGGGCAGGTAGAGAAGCTGTTATTATTCTCAGCAAGTCAGTTCAGTACGATCTGCTCCTTTGTTTACTGCGCACCGTTCCCAATTCAACTTACGTGGCTCTCGTACATACTATTTGACTATACTATAGACTTTTGACATGGCTTTTTGTACTGGAATCTACCTGCAAACTTAACTGGCCTGGCATTATTTGGACTTTCGGGATTCCTGTAGCTTCTTCTATGGCACGTACCGAAGTAGTCGAATCATTTTCTATGTCATTGAGAACTTCTTCATCACGATCCAATCTAGGTCTTCTAGCGCTTCTCCTACTGGATGGCATACGAACCTCCGAAAACGCTTGATGCATAAACACTCGATAATCAGGATATGTTTGAGCATTTGGGTATCTTTTTGATACAGTCTGCTAGCAGCGTTAGCATTACATCGGCATTCTCCAGATTAAATGCATATTAGCGTATTTTTGTGGTGTGTACGGTTGCGGCATGTTAAACGCCAAACAGTCCAAAATGCGCCAGAACTCTAAATCACAAAACACACAATCGTAGTCCAAGATAATGCCAGGTCAGTTCAGTTTGCAGATCACTTCCAGTCCAAATAATGTCAGGCAAGTTAAGTTTGCAGGTCGATTCCAGTCCAAAAAGCCAAGCCAAAAGTCGATAGTATGTACGAGAGCCACGTAAGATGAATTGGGAACGGTGCGCAGTAAACAAAGGAGCAGAGCATACTGAACTGAGTTGCTGAGAATAATAACAGCTTCTCTACCCGCCCTGTGGTTGTCTCTTTTTAACGTAAATATCTCTATCTATCTATCTCTCTTTAAAATCTAAGGTATGTATGCCCCATTAAAATTCCTAGCAATTGTAACAAGAATCCATTTTGGGCATGTAGTAAAAGTGATTATTGGCAATTACAATTTAAGGAATTTGGCCCCTGTTAAGAAATCATAGACCCATATTTTTTTATAACTTGTTTGCCTAGAGTATTATACCATTTTGGAATGTTAGTTAGTTGCGTCAATTTTTAAAAAACTTGCCATACTAGTGTTCATACTTTTTTTTTACACCACGATAAGTTAAATTTGGTTAAAAGTAAAAGTCTTCAGAAATTTAGGGAATAAAATAAGTTTCATTAATTTTCGTTATAAAACAAGAGTTATTCTGGATTTTTTTAAGAATTGTGGTAGATAGCAGTGCTATTCAGGTTGCCTATAAAAAAAAAAAACAAATATTAAAAAAAAATTGTGGTCATGGTAGTGAAAAATATCATAAACGGTCTCAATTTCTGAAGAATTTCATTTTTTTTTATATAACTTAAAATATAATTGGGATATATTTTTTTCTTTTTTTCCCCGATTAGTCCGGGGCAGGTCTATCCTCCGGTGTTGGCTTATCGTTGAATTTTGGGACACGTTGTATATATATACAAGAATTGCTCGTTTAAAGGTATTTGCTTAAGGAATATAAGTGATAACAACTAACAAAACGGGCTTGGGAAGAAATTAGTAAAATAATAACTCCAAATTTAAATTGATTTACTTAAATGCCGAAAAGAGAAAATAAGTAAGCGTTTAGTTTTAATGTAGGTATAATGTATAGACTTCATTGTTTAGATCGTAATTTGCTCTTACAAATATTATGTATAATAATTACTTGATCCGTGCGGAAATTCCAACTCGCGGCCCCCAGCGTCCCAGACAAACTCTTAACCACTGCGCCACCCAGCCGTCAGTTGGATTTTTATGTGAATAAATATTAATCGCCTCCCACGTCCTTATTGGCGAGGTGTTCGCCGATCGGATTACGCCATCCGTCCTACATTTTGTCGATATCATAAAGCAAACACGTCCTGTGTAAGCGGCGTGGGAGAAATACTCATACGCAAACAGCCATCGACCAAGCTAAGTGGAGATGCACCATCAGTTCAACGTTTTTCTACATCTTTTATAGAATTAGGGTGGAAACGAGCTCACAATCCACTTGATATGGTAAGTAGTTGCTGTGGCCTATAGACAGCTACATCTGTCCTCGATTAAGAATCAAAAGTTGTCACTTCTAAGGACTAAGATAGAATGCCTCGTTTTCAGTAAAAAGTGCTTCCGGTTCTCTGCACTCACCATACAAAACACAGCAGCATTAAGCTGCTTTTTTTAGCTGGTATTCTGTGCGTGCTTTTCCCGGTCGAGGCGATCCATTCGTGCTGTAGCCACATTATAGCTGCAGCATGTCTCTAACACATCTCACATTAAATCATTAAAGGCACTGTAATGATATAAACTGTTCAAATGAAAATCTCTGATTGTGTAAAGATGTCCCTATGGCTATAGCACATTGCGACAATTTAAGAAAAAAACGTAGGCAAATATTCATTGAGCTGAGGATTTGAGTAGCGCAACTGTACTGTCCTCCACGACGACCTGAACGATGTATCAAGGGCGAATATAAAAAAAAAACTTAAAGAACGCGCAGCTGTGATAATAATACTACTGGGGAAATTCGTGAAATTATTGTAAATTTATCGGTTTTTAATACGTCTTTAAATTTTCAGATTATTCGGATGTCTCGAACTGAGTGAAAACAAGTATAAAATTCCGTTACATTCATACTATACGAATATGCGCAGGTCAATCTAATATAAGCACATTAAAAAGTGATTGAGCCAGAGATGCAGAGGAAACTATTACCTAGACTGTCAGGTCGTTCGTCACTTTCATTTCACAAAAAAGACTCGTGTTAATACAGATGACTTTCTTCCGTGCCAAGGCAATATTGTGTTAAGCCGTGCTGTTATGAAATATGCTACTTTTATAAATATTTTGCCAGTATAATCACGTATAATACAGCTGTTTATATGTATAGTGAAGTTTATTTTGGATATCGATAATAGTTATCGGTCAGTGACTCCGTCGTTGACCGCATTAATATGACTTAACGACACGCTGCTTTGCGTGTGTTCATATTATGTATATATAGTCACATTTACTTATGTTATGCCTGTCTGCCTATTTGGTGTACTGGTTGAAGTTTGTAGTAGTGCGACTGCTGATCATGAGGTCCTGGGTTAGAATCCCGGGTCGAGCCAAAAAATCAGTAATTGATTTTTCCGCCAAGAAATTCTCAGTAACTGCCCGGAGTCAGGAAATTGGCGGTGTGTCACCCCCGTGCCTCGGAAAGCAAGTAAAGCCGTTGGTCCTGCGCTCAATCTCTCTCCGGTTATGTCGGATTATCGTCCCATCGGACTATGAAAGTGAGGAAATAGAGAGTGCTTGCGTGTACACTTGGGCACAATAATCCTGTCCTGCGCCGATGGCTAGCCTCCGTGGAGGCTGACCGCCGTGACCGAAATTCGGTCTGGAGGATATTAGTATTACTACTTATATTATTTTTATTTAGTTTAAACTTACCAGCGGGCTACTAAAATTATAGTATTTTTAAATGTTGTGATTGCTTTGGTGTGCGCCGCGTACACATACACAACATACACACATACAAAAAAACTTCACTAGAAGGTAAGAAACCTTTACTACCTAGGTCCGTTGGGGTAGGCAACACAGAGGCTGTACCTATTTCTGCTGACAAATAGAAGTGCTTACATTACTGTGTTTCTATGGTATGAAAGACATAGAGAGCCAGTGACAACCGAAGTGACTACGCATTGGAATCTTTCTTGTTTAAAGTTGATGCTTAATAATTATAAAATGAATTTTTTTTTAATAAAATGTTTTTTTTTAATATAAGTAAGTTTTAGTAATTATTGATATTGTTGTTAAAATGTATGATTTTTTTTTCTTTTCTTAGATTTTTAAGCAATTTAACTAATCAACGATACTATAATAATGTTATGTTACTAACCAATTTATGGACTCTTGTCTGAAATAAAGAAAAAAACCAATTATTATTATTATTATTATTAAACTCGTGTAAGCTGCAATAACTACTTACCATCAGGTGGACTTAAAGTTCGCTTTTCACCTCAGTGTTATGACAAAATCTCACGCCTGTCATACACAGCGGTAGGCAGTAACTACGGACTTCTATTTGACACGACCCTGACACACCTCTCTCGCTTCTTTTACTCTCCGGCTAACTTCGGCTTACGCGGGCAAACTGAGTACGATCTCCGTCGGCACCAATGAAGTTTCTAATTGCAATTTTAAATACTGATTTCCCACGTACTCTGCGATGAAGGAAATCGTCATGAGGAAAACTGTATTTCTGAGAAATTTAAAAAGTAATATTTCGGATACATGTGAAGGAACACGCATTGGGGCAGCGTCGATATTTCCTTGCCCCTTCGCCCCAGATTGAGGACGTATATAAGTTGTGACTTAATTCTACTTTTGCAAATACTACGTGACCGTCTTACAGTAATGACGATTGTCAACTATTAAAACTATCCCAAAAGGAGAAACGCAAATGCTAACGAAATTGATATACTGTTACAGTTATAGCCTTATAGCCCACTTAAACGACTACTAGCACACTAAAAGGCTTTTTTTTCTTATAGATTGTTTCATAGGATGGTCTCGTATGCTTCATTTGTCATAGTAGTTACGCTTGATAGGCGGGTAGTTGCCAACCCAGTTTCTTATATTGTAGTTGTTATTAGGAAGATGCTGACGCCCATCTCCTGCATTGTTTCCCTCTGTCGCCTCTTACGGCGTCCACAGGACAATGTGGTGTTGGTAGTTGGAAATAATGAAATTGAATACACAGTATAAATCCGAAAGCAAATTGTTCGGGGTAGATATTACCATTGACTTAATAATAAGGATTTAATAACACACACACACACACACACACATACACACACACACACACACACACACATACAAACGCACGCGCGCGCACACACGCGCAGGTGGCGCACACGCATACACATATGTGATGGTGATGGTAAGCAGCATCTTCCTGTCTACAACAGAAAATAATAAAAAATTGCGGTTGCCAACTCGCCTGCCAAGCGTGGCAACTATGACAAAATCCCCCCTGTGAGGTAATCAGTAGGGTAGGCCTATGTTCACCATTGGACTTTTATGGGCTACATAATATTAAAACAAATCACATATTTTAATAATATATTATTATGCAAATCAGAAGCGTCTTTTGCATAAACCCACAAAAAAGTGGATATCCTCCAGACGTCCTCAACCACGTCCATATTTGGATTATGTGTCATTTGATGTGCAGATAGTGCCAATTGTTGTTCAATTAGATGGAATCATAAACAATTGTTTTGTCTTAATTGCGTGGGAGAGGCACATGGCCGTGACGACGCCTGCTGTTGCTCATACATTTATTTTAATTTATTGGAGTGAGAATGTTGTCGAGTTAAGTAAGTAATTAAATTGGGAATTTAATTAATTCTAATTAAGACTAATTCGTTTGATTATGATATTATTCAGTATCAAACAAATGCTATTACAAAGATTAGCACTTTTTGTTTCTTAGCAGCCAGATGCCAAAGAGGTGTGTGGCACCAGGCGGGGAAAATCCTATACATATTATGTATAATGTGGCTTCCGATAAGTAGTAGTTTAACTATTTTTTTAAAGAATCAGAGTGACAAACGAGCATGCCGTCCACCTGATGGTAAATGGATAATATGGCCCGTATACTTTTTTTTTAATAGGATAGGATGACAAAAGAACACACAGTTCACCTGAAGGTAAGTGGTTGCTGCGGCCCATAGACATCTACATCTATCCTCGATTGTAAATCAAAATGCAGATGCGTTGTCACCCGTAAGGACTAGGATGAAGTGTCTTTTTTTCCAGTAAAAATGGTCTCCAGTTCATTAAGCCACTATTTTTCGCTGGTATTTTGTGAGAGCGTGGTCCTTCCCCGGTCGAGCCGACGCATTCGTGCTACAACTATGCTACTAATATAACTGCAGCATGGCTCTATCACGTATAATTACTACATCTATTCTCGATTAAGAATCCAAATGCAGAATGCGTTGTCACCTTTGAGAATTAAGATGGAATGCCTCCCCCCCCCCTTTTTGAATCGACTCATTTGTGCTACAACTATAATATAGCTGTAGCGTGGCTCTACCGCATGTGTTAGAGAAAAATTATAAAACCACTTATAACTGCTGTAAGAATTCACCGATGAGCAGAGGGAAAGTAGGACTGGAGATAAATGAGAGGGCATTCAAAAAAGAGTTTTGTCTTATTCGCCACGCCCGACTGACGGTACGTAATCATTCTGAGAGTTCCATCTGTTTTAGTTTTACCGCGGCTCTACATTATCGCCGTGAAGCTCCGTGAACATGCTTGAACGTGAATGTGGATGGTTTTCGCGGGATTCACACGCGTTCACGCCTGTTCTCCGATTGGAGTCGGTATTTTGTCCCATGACAAAGGATTCACGCACCCTTCGCGCGACGTTCACGCGTACTCATCCACATTCACGACCTCGTGCCATTTCGTTTCGGACTACAAAGGCGTACGGACGATGTATTTTAGTCATACACCTTCTTCATTTCTTCCAACGCTTTCTAATTAATTTCTTGTTTTGTATGTCTAAATAGTGATATTTTGCCACAGCAAATAAAATTATTACAGCAGCAGCTTCTACGTCCGTTTCGCGGCGGGTTTCACGAACGATTGTGAGCATCCCGTGAATGTGGAAGGCACGACTTGTGCCGTGAATTCACGGCGATAATGTGGAGCCGCCATCATAGACCTTACATCACCTACTAGACGAAACACGGTGAAGCATTGTTTTCGCCACTACCACAATGCTAATTAGGTAATAGTTAATATTGGGTGCGTTTGGCAGAAAAAAGCGCTAGCAAGCGCTTACAAGCGCTGAAATAGTTTTCGGCCAGGACACGATTACTACTTCAGTAGCGCTGACACAATCCGCCATTTTGCTTATTTAATTTGTTTCTTTTGAAGTAGAGTTTTAAAGTTGTTTTGTGCAATATTAGTTTTAAGTAATATAATAACGTGAATAAACATATACATGTTATTAAAAATTCATGATTGGTAAGTTTTTAATATGAATACTTTACAAACATATATTTAAATTAGGTTAGGTTCCCCGGTTAAAACTAACATCGTGTCCTGGAGGAAAATAGCTACTTACGATTTGACAGCGCTTACCGCTTACGATCGCCATTTTGCTTACAAGCGCTTGCTAGCGCTTTTTTTCTGCCAAACGCACCCATTATGTAAGGATATCCTCATTCCATATCCATTACATGGGGTATTGGATAGGGAATGAGGATCATCCCGCGGGTGTCGTAGGAGGCGACACACGGAAACTGAAACAGGCAATCGGCAACCGCATTCCACTGAGGCCTATGTTCAGCAGTGGACTTATGAAGGGCTGTAATGATAATGATGATGATGATTCCCCTGATTACAACACAAAATTATAAAATACTGCGGTTGCCAAACCGCCTTCCAAGCGTGGCAACTGTAGCACAATTCTCCCTATGAGTCAATCAGAGTAATCTCTTCTTCCTCGCACAGCTTCCTTGTAGAATCGACTACTGCCAGAGATTTTTCTGTACCGATACGACTTAGGGACCTTTAAGAAAAGAGCCTACTCCTTTCTAAAAGGCTAGCAACGCACCTGCAATTCCCCTGGTGTTGCATTTGCTCATGGGCGGCGGTAGTCACTTACCATCAGGTGAGCCGCATGCTTGTTTGCACCCTCTTATAAAAAGAGGCGTATGTTCACCAGTGAACTTTTATAGGTTGTAATGTAATATTAATATTTATATTATTATAAAATAAGTTAACAAAATACCGTGATATTTCAAGTGTGATTTTAGTGACTAATTACTAACTCATAATTCATAGTTCTAAAATGATAATATGACAGAGACGGTACATTAAGTTATATAGCTAACCACGTCCCTTACGAAGGCTGCACTAAACTCGTTAGCGAGTGGTTAATGAATGTAAGGCTGACATACTTAGCAACAACGTATTCGTACGAATGTCGTGTCTTCTAATGCACGTAGGTAAGGTATACGTATTCGTCTAGATTGCGTTTGCAAATTTTCTTCATAATGTAGCGTGTAATTAGTGCTTATGAGATGTGATGTTCATAATGATTTATAATTTTTTTGTTATTTATTTATTTAAACTTTGTAACAAAGGTACAAACGGTAAACTTACTCGTAATACTATTTTGCATTTTCTACCAGCCAACAGAAAAGTCAGTGGAAGAGGTTTATACTGCAGTGGGCTAAGATGAAAAACGTAACACACACACACACACACACGCACACACGCACGCACGCACGCACGCACGCACGCACGCACGCACGCACGCACGCACGCACGCACGCACGCGCGCGCGCGCTCGTATCTATATGAAATAATCATATAATAGATAAAATACTTTGTAAAAATCAATTTCTAGGAAATTTTCTTATTACTAAGAAAAATGCATTGTGTGATTATCTTACATTATATTGTAATTGTGCCGGTTGAAAACAATTACAAATACATTAGGGCACAAAGAAAGAACTTGCCATCATCATTGAAAAAAAAATAGTAGCGTTTGTAATTAGTATTGGAACGAGAAATCGTTTCAAATGTGATTAATATATTGTTGAATGAATTGAAAGAAAAATTATGTCCTAATGATTACAAATGTAGTTAAATTAAAAATTTTTGTACAACCGAATTCAATACGACCGAATCAGTGTATTAGAAGTCAATTAAATACGCATTATTTAAGAATTATTTATCATAACATATTGAACTCACAAGCTACTGGTCAGATCTTGATCAAATTTATATGGGGCCACACGAGAAGCACCAGCTCTTAAATAAATATATAAAATATCAAAATCGATTCACCTAGTAAAAGTTCTGAGGTAACATAAAAACCATACAGTCAAATTGAATAACTCCTCCTTTTTAAGTCGGTAATAATAACAAAATGGCAACTAATTGTAATATTATTGATTTATTGAATCACGAAATCTTGCCGCCATGCTAGGAAGCAAGCTAGGCGGTAGTACTTGGTAATTAATGGTTACGTGTTTGTAAATAGAATTTATATAATAAATTGTTTCCCTGTACTTGGCCCGGGATTATTCCCAAAAACGTTTTTGCAAACAGGGCGGAGGACCATCTTTATCAAAGAATCGGGTCTCTATTCTCTCATGCTGAAATCAAAACATCCGGAGGTCAGAAATCACAGCACATTGAAAACCAAATACCATTTTCAATGACCTTCCTTCGGGCAAATAGTGATCCTAATATTTAGAATTTATCAGTCAGCCTACAGCGATTGAGAATAAATTTCTACTCTGTCAAAGCATTAACTGAAAAAGTATAACATATAACAACATATTTTTTATCAAGGGAATTTTGATCAGTTGACAGTCATGATCATTATCGCGTTGTATGTAAATTATTTGAAGCCCGTTTTCTGGTAATCATTTAATCTGATCCGATCACTTTGGAATTGTCATATATGATTAATGAATCCTATGGGTTATAGTAAACGTCTATATGTTGATAACACTAACGTCGCTTGTTCATGTGGCGCATGCTCGCTATGATGCTCTGCTGAGTAGAGTACTCCACGGGTGCACGAGACTCAGTACTCTGCTCGAATCTTTATGCGGACCATTACACCATTCCTGGTAACAGATAATAAAATTAAAATGTTTATATAACCGACTTCAATATAAATAATATGAGAACATCATCACTGTAGTCGAAGTCAATTAAATACACATTATTAAGGATAACTCAAAAACTACTGATCAGGCCTTGATCAAATTTTTATAGGACCACTTGAGAATTGCCAGCTTTCAAATAAAAAAGAATTAACAAAATCGGTTCATCTGGTAAAAAAACTTCTAAAGTAACACATAAAAAAACAGTACATTTCAACAAAGAACCTCGTCTTTTTTGAAGTCGGTTGAAAATAAGCCATTTCGAACGCAATAAACATTATTCTATTAAATAATTACAAGGTTATCAGGTGTTGAATGAGGCTTTAGGTTTATCGAATGTATCGCAAATGAAAACGCATCAAGTGGCCAGAGATACGATAAGCCAATTGAAACAACAAAAGGCGGTGCTACTGCGAGGGAATAAATATTCAACTAGACCGAAACATACACAACACTGAGATGACATTCACTATCGTAAGAACATGAAATCGTCGAGGCCTTTGTCTTCTTCATCAGCGTTATCCAAGTCTTCAATGACCAAGTCCGTGATTTCATTTTTAAGCTGTTGAATACTTAGTTATAATTAATTGTCCGAGTTTTTGTTGCAGTATATTTTGAGTTGGTTTAATGGCCAAATGGTGTATAGTTTGAGAGAGAATTTGGGCATTCATTTCGATCCAGTGCGTGGCACAGTTGCATGTTAATTATTTGATTGATACCAGTTTTCCGGCAATTATTCAATTTGATCCGATCACTTTGACCTTGTATTATTTAATTGAAAATCCTTCGGCTGATAATAAATGCCTATATGTAGATAACACCAAGGTCGATTTTTCGAGTGGCACGTTATGATGCTCTGATGGGGATGTAATATAAAGAGACACTTGAACGCACGAGGTTCAGTACTCTGCTTGGATCTGTAAACGGACAATTACACCATTCCTGGTATAAACGAAGGGCCGTTCCGAAGGCGACGCAGGTTATCGTAATAAATAATTGCAAGGTATCCCAAATGAAAACGCACTAAGTGGCCAGGTATACGAGATAATAAAGCGATTGAAACAACAAGAGGAGGTGCGACTGCAAGAGAAAAAAAATCAACAAGAAAGACGCATGGAAAACATTTGAGATGGCAATCACTTTTATGAGATCATGAAATCATCGAGGTCTTCGTCTTCATCATTGTCATTGACATCGTCGTCGTCAGCGTCACTCAAGTCTTCATTGTCTAAGTTCGTAAGTTTATTTTTATGCTCAACTCCTAAAACTCTATTTTGCATAGTTTTAATTAATTGTCCGAGTTTATGTAGGAGTGTGGAGATTTTTTGTGTTGGTTTAATGGCCATCTGTTGCAGGGTTAAAGAGATAATTTGAACCTCGTGTTAGTAAGAATCTGTGTCGAATGTATGTACTCCTCTTGTGAATATATTAATGAGGAGCAGGGGCAAATCTCCCGGACACGACGAGCTCAGCATCGAGCACCTAAAACATGCGGGTGTACACCTGCCAAGGGCCCTGTCTCTAATGTTTAATATGTGCATTGGACATTCATATCTACCACCGGATCTAATGAAAACCATTGTGGTGCCCATTGTCAAAAACAGGGTAGGTGATATCTCGGATAAGGGCAACTACCCCTATTTCTCTTGCTACCACAGTGGCCAAAGTATTGGACAGTCTGCTTGATTCATGCTTGCAAAAGTATCTGAAGTTACATGACGCGCAGTTCGGGTTTAGGCTCGGACTATCCACTGAAAGCGCAATACTAAGCCTAAAGCACACTGTCCAATATTATACAAGCCGGAGGACGCCGGTGTATGCCTGCTTTCTAGATCTCTCCAAAGCATTTGATCTGGTTTCGTATGATGTGCGGAAGGAGGAGGAAGATGGAGGACAGGGGTGTTCAGATGGAGGTGCTAAATCTCTTTCGGTATTGGTACACAAAGCAGGTAAATTACGTTAAATAGGCTGACCAATTGTCCAAGTCGTACAAGTTGGAGTGCGGAGTAAGGCAAGATGAGCTGTCGTCTCCAAAGTTGTTCAACCTGTACGTAAATGACCTCATAGTGGAGCTCAGCAGCATGCGAGTCGGATGCAAAGTGAGTGGTGTTAATGTAAACAATATTAGTTACGCGGATGACATGGTGCTGCTGGGCCCCACTACGAGTGCTATCAGAGAAATGTTGAACGTATGTGGGAGCTATGCTAAGTCGCATGGGCTGGCCTACAATGCTAGAAAAACTGCATTTATGGTCTTCAAGGCTGCCGGTAAGTGTCCCGAATTTATACCTCCAATTTGCCTCGGTGCAGTGGAGCTGAACAGAGTTTTCCAATTTAAGTACCTGGGCCACATACTTACCGACGACCTTAGAGACGATTTAGACATAGAATGGGAGCGTAGGGCTTTGGCGGTCCGTGGTAACATGCTGGTCCGTAAATTCGCTCGTTGTACGGATGAAGTCAAGATTACGCTTTTTAAGGGTACACTAGTCGCTTATTCTTCCATACAAACGTAGTCTGGCGATAACTCCACTGTTTGATGGTGTACGTTCAAAATAAAAAATGATTTCAATTGGTCTCATCATTATCTAGCCCTGTATGGAAACAAAAAAGTAAAAAAAAGAGTATATTTAAAAGTTATAAGCGTCGAAAATTCCGAATTTCAACACTATTTTTAACACATCTTTGGGCGGAAATAAATACCATAAGAAGAACGAAAATTGCAAAACAGTTACCATACAGGGATAGATTAGTTGTTCAAAACTGCAAATAATTTTATTTTAAACAGATACATTCAATAGATTTTTCGTGACATCCAGACTACCAAAGGTCTGTTTATAAAATTTTGCGCGCCCGTTTTTGTTATAAAACATCTTGCCTTTCGCTACAAATTATTTCCCCGATCAGTGGGACGGACGGAGGGGGGCGCAGCGCGCACTCACACATGCTCACTAGGTTAGCCGCTGCTATCTATTTATGGTTGTAATACCTACATATCTACATCTTTATTTAGAAAAATTGCTTCCTTTTGTTCGTGTCCATTGCTGAAGCCGGGATGAATATAGCTGCTAAAATGTTCCCATAAGTTTGTTGAAGCACATTTAGTTAAAATTGAAAACAAGTTGGTACATAATAATGAACTTTCGATACAGATAGCACATTAGGTACTTAACTACTTTAATTTGCTAACTAACGAAAACATCTCATAGATAAGCACGATTATCGAAAATCTTAAAATTATCTATTAATTGAATTAGAATAGGTAATTTTTAGATTTTCGATAATCGTGCTTACGTATAGGAATCTCATATCCTAATATACCTATTGTTGAAATTAAAGGATTTTCTACTAGAAAAAGAAACGTGTATTTTTGGCTTTTTTGATCGATAGTAATATGTATAGGTATTTAAATCTTGTAATCTCGGAAGCTCGGAAGTCCGATTCGCACTTGGCAAAATATTTGTTTATATTTAACCTTACCTCAGACATACTCATATTTTTTTATATATAATTTACTATACTACTATATAAGCTACTACTAAAAAAATAGTAGTAGCTTTGCTATGGTATTATAGTACCTATATTTTGGATTAGATTTAATTTATTACAGAGCCGTGGTAGCTCAGTGGTTAACGCTCGCTGTAAATATAACAGAACGCGAGTAACCCGGGTTCGATCTCCGCCGGCACCAATGAAATTGTTAATTGCAATTTTAAGTGCTGATTTACCACGTGCTCGGCGGTGAAGGAAAACATCGTGAGGAAACCTGCATGTCTGAGGAATAAGAAAAAAATATTTCGAAGACATGTGAAGTTCGTCAACACGCATTTGGGCAGCGCGGCGGACACTTCCTTGCCCTAAACCTTCTCAGAAATGAGGGGGAGGCCTGAGCCCAGCAGTGGGACGTATATAGGCTGTAACTTTACTTTACTTTACTTTTATTACAGAATAACCTACCTTAGATATTGGGTTATGAATACGGATAAGTACACATAGGATTTAGTTTCTAAGTTATACCTACATATTTATAGCCTTCGTTATGAATAGCATAAACAGGTCAAGCCCCGACCAAGTAACGAATTTCTTTCTACAATCGCGCCTTTTATTTGTTTGGACTGATCACCTGACTCGTTCAGTGATGCCATTCCCATACAGTGTTTAGTTTTCAACTAGCGTTATCTATCATAAAATAAATAAAAATTTTATTCATATTTCGCTAATTGTGTCTGTACTGTGAATTTGATTTACAATCGATCTCTAAATTGTAGTTTTCTTCTAATTACTTACCTTGCCTAGACGTGTTCTTTGGACTTCTGTAAGGAAGTCTATGCTGTTAGTATTCCGTTTATATACGTTACTATTTTGATAGACGTTTGTGCTTGTCCCTGCAGTGACACAATGCCTGTTGTTAATAACTTTCTAAGTACTAAGAGAATATTTCAAACCGCTATTGAACACAAACAATCAATAAACAATTTACAAACTAACATTTTTTATTTATTTAATTTATACCTATATAAAAGCCACACTCACATCAAAATCGCGCTGTCGAAAAAGCAGTTATCCTGACACTGGCTGACATATACTTCGGGGTCGGGGAGTTGCCTGCGGGCTATTATAGCTAACTAGCTATGGAAAGTAAATACCTATTTAGAATACATAGTACCTACAGTAATATTTGCATAACCTACAGTAAAATACAAAAACATACAGAAAACATAATTATGTTACACTTTTTTGTGTTTGTTTTGGAAATTGTTATATTTTTTTTCAAAAAAAAGTTTTTTATGTTACCGTTTTTAGTTTAGAGTTATGTCCCTTTAGTGGGTACAGGCGTGATATTATATTGTGTGATTGCGTAAAGAATGCATAGATAGGCGATAGCAGCAATCGCGGTTGATTTGCTGTCATTTATTGAAGTGCCCCCGATTTCTCCAAGATCCCATCATCAGATCCTGATCTGATCATCGTCGATTACCGTGGGATTATCTGGAAAATATATCCAAATCGGTTCAGGCATATTCGAGAAATCGGGGGACAGAACATACATAAACAAAAACCAACGAATTGAGAACCACCTCCTTTTTTCGAAGTCGGTTAAAAAGTAGGTAAAAACAAATCAATGGAATTATTATATAATAACAACATCTACTTAAGTTCACATAAGAACTTTCATCATAACAACTAAGCACATAAATTGGGTTCATAATAATTACGTTTCACACAGCAGATTCTAAGTTACAATAACACCAATTTGCTTTCTCTCTCCTTTCTCTTTTTAAAATACGTTATCCCCGATTTTCTCCAGTATCGTGGAGGCAGTTTACAAATATAAATTGCATAAGAACAAACATCCAGACCCGGAACAACTATTTGTAATCCATACAAAATATTTGTTCCGTGGGGGATTCGAACCCGCGGCACTCAGCGCAGCTACTCATTGCTAAGCTATTGCGGCACGAAGTTCACAATCGCCGATTTGAGTTTATGTTATTATTCTAAAATGAAACGCATAGGTACCTAGGTACGCGATGATGCCGTCGCGCATTGCGTCACTCGAGTGCGTATGTGTGTGCGCACTAGCTTCTTACTGCTCATCACAGCGTCTATCCCTTTCGCACGAGATGTCGGCTGAGATAGCATGCATTTTTGCCCCGCCCACCACTTAGTTCGTGCCATCGACTAGGGCAACCTTAAAAGCATTTTGTCAAAGCAGTCTGTGAATCAGCTATACCAAAGGATCGTTAAACACCCTTCGCGTCCAGTATAATAATATATTCAGGATGATGTTGAAACTTCCTCTGAAATGTTTGCGCAGGCGAGAACGGATGTTTTTCAGGCACTCATGCGCAAGAAAGTGGCGTCACTAATAAGCGGCGTACGGGGAAGTGACAACAGCATCCTGAGGACGGTAGCAGATGATCCACATGCACCTATTTTAAGGAGCTATGTGCGGACAATGTCCGGATTCGTAAATTATTTAAATTAAATTATTATCATAATATAGTACTAATAACCCCCTTACTGTTAGAATTGATTACTAACCCTTATGGACGGTTGTCTGAAAATAAAAAGATTTGATTTGATTAAAACATTGTAAAATAATGCATCTATTTCATTCAACAAAGTGTCAGTCTGACATTTGGATCCTCTATATAGCCATTACACTTGGTTATGATACACAAGGCGGCGATAAAGGAATTATCGCCAGAACTGGTCTTCAGGGTTAAGAATTAAACGGGAGTAAATCGACACTCGGCCAGAAACTCCTGTCCCTTTTTGTAAACCTCCAAAGAAAAGTTTTGTTGGTATTCGCTAAGCTCTTCTAAATTAAGCATATTTTCCGGACACCCATAGAGTCTAAATCATGGAGTAATAATAAATAATGGAGTATAGCGAAAAGATTTCAAACTAACAAAAATTGGAGGCCGAAATAAAGAGGCGATTGTGGTGTGAGTAGTTAGTGTGTGAAAAGTTGCTAAGCTATAATAGAAACGAGCAATCGGACTGATAGAAGCGGTCAATTACGAACGCCAGATGACGGGGCATGTAAGGTGTGAGGCGGAATTGCATGCAGAGTTAGAAAATATGAAGGGGTTGACAAACATGGCGCTGGCAGAATTCGGCTTAAACGTGTTGTTGGCTCATGATAACATTTCACAAAACGAAGATACGCGCGCCAATATCGAGTTAGTGAGCAATAGGGTGGTGCCCGAGATCAAGAGTCAACCCAACAAATTACACTATTTGTGCGCGTACAAGTAGAATTTCAACGGTTGCCCGAGATCAAGATTCAACCCAACAAATTACACTATTTGTGCGCGTACAAGTAGAATTTCAACGGTTGCCCGAGATCAAGAGTCAACCCAACAAATTACACTATTTGTGCGCGTACAAGTAGAATTTCAACGGTTGCCCGAGATCAAGATTCAACCCAACAAATTACACTATTTGTGCGCGTACAAGTAGAATTTCAACGGTCGGCCGACGGTGCGAACGACGCGCGATCAACGCGAACGAGGCAACGCCCGCGACAAATTGATACGTGAATATCTGGAGAACCCGCGCGATACGCTTCAAGCCGTCGGCATATTTTGAATGCATGTACGGTGCCGTGAAATTTGCCGAATTAGAGTGCCCGAATCCGAGTCTGTGGATGAAGATTCGCGAATTGTATCAAGTGTTACAGTTTCCGCTTCATCAAAAGGGCCAAAACCGCACTGCAAACGTTGACCGAAAACGAGGTGCGCGAAAAGCTTGTACTTTTACCTGACGTAAGACTGGTATAGCGCACCAAACTAACTGATCGCAGTCGCTGATACAAATTCGGCACCAAATACTTGTCCCAAAATCGGTAAAATAGTACTCACAAACCAATAACCATTTTTATATAAAAACTCGCGCGACAAAATAAGTACATAATATGGTGACGATCGGCACGACACGGCGGTACAATGAGGGCTATAATCTTCCCATCACCAGATGTCGCTACTTGCCACTGAGGTGATGTTTCTTGTTACGCAATGTCATTGAATTGCGAAGTTAGTTTTAAATAAAAGTTTATCAGTTTCTAAAGTTAGCTACGCGTGGGCGTAAAATGATCACCTTAAGCTTTACTGCCCTATAAAACCAAAACTTGGAGGAGGATAGAGACAAAAACACAAAGTCGTATTAACTTATATATTAAGAAAAAATAGCAAACAGGCTTTGGCAGTAATTAATAATACTTTGAAATTCGAACTAAAAAAAAATAACTACAATAGACCATAATAAAATCTACTAAAACATTCACTACATATAATGTCAAGTGTCAAAATGGCGTCGACAAAGCAGATCCCTTTTGACCCTTTATCATTTGATTGACCGATGAAGAGCTATGGTATTACAGAACCATCTATGCAAACAAGACTGTAGTTTCCGAGTTATAAGTGACCATATTAATCGGATGACCATATTACCCCCACGTACTATATTATATTAATACACAAAACAATGCCTTAGTGGTTTGCTTTATAATTTTTTGCACATTTTAACTCTTTTTGTAATTTTTTCACTTTCATGAATTTCTATGGTTTGCTATATTTATTTTTAATATAATTAATAAAAGTGTAACCTATAGTACAGAAATATTTTTTTTATAGAATAGGGTTACAAACGAGCCACAATCCACCTGATGGTAAGTGGTTGCTGTGGCCCATAGACATCTACATCTATCCTCGATTAACAATCAAAACGCAAATGCGTTGTCACCCGTGAGGACTAAGATGGAATGCCTAGTTTCTAGTAAAAAAGTTCTCCGGTTCTCTACATTCACCATACGAAGCACAGCAGCATTAAGCTAATATTTTACGCTGATATTCTGTGAGAGCGTAGTCCTTCATTCGAGCCCACCCATTCGTGCTACAACGATACTTCTAATATAACTGCAGCATGGTTGTACCACGTCTAAAAAATTAAATAAACATTAATCTGTACATTTTTCTAACAAATTAACTTCCTCGCTATGAAATTTGTCAATTATTACACCTCATTGTTAAGTGGCGCCGCCCTGGTGGCAGAAAAAGTCTTGGATGCTTTAATTGTTCAACCCGGGCAAAACCGGAGCGTTCCTCTAGTATAATGAAGAGGTGAATTAAAACTTGTTTTTAATAAGAACAAGTTTTTGTCATAATGTTAACGGTAATTTGAAAGCAAGTTCAAATTTAACTGGACACTTGTCCTCTAGTTACTGCGAGAACAAACGTTGTTCCCCTGCTCCAAGATCATAGAGTCATTTCGCCGCACGAGCCGTTGCGTTTATACTCTTCCGCTTAGTTAACCTTGTTGTCAGCAGGTAGGTTTTTGATCCGGAATTGTTTAAAGGTTTACAAGCATAAATATTACATTTAAACATGTTTATATTTAAATAGATGGTAGACAAGTGTTAAAGGAATTTTCCTTTCCTAGAGTTTTTTTTTTAATAAATTTGAAGTAATAGTCCATCTGATGGTAAATTCATGCCTGCTGCCATGGGACACCCGCATACAACTTTTAAAAAAAGATGGTTACAGATACGTTTTAACCAATGAGGAGTAAAATGTCTCAGTCTGTAATTATATTGACTCTCTATATCTTTCCGCCAATCCATTAGCATTTAAAAGCAACGCACGTACTTCTTAGCGGCAGAAAAGCAGAAATAAGAGTCCTGGAGAAAAGGCGTTATAAGTAGTTCGTACTTATTAGCTAGGGAGGATGTTTGCCATAGCTGCCACGCTTGGCAGGCGAGTTGACAACCACAAGTATGTTTGCCTCTGTCGCCTCTTACGACACCCACGGGACGATATGGGATTTTAGATATTCTTACATCCCCACTATAGTCATCTAGAAAAAAAGTCATATTTAAAGAGGCGGTGACCAAGTAGTTACTCGTATTAAAGGGGTTTTCCCTTATCGACAGATTAGAATAAATAACAAGATGCTACCTTACTGTATTATTACTGGCTCGAATGGGTCGGCTAGACCAAAAAAAACAATGCTGTTTCAACATACCATCATAAAATAGCAACATAATGCGTTTAAAATTATACATTTTGTAATTTTGATGGTGATTTGACTAATCTCAGACAATTTGAAATAATACTAGTTTTTACGGAATTTATCGCGTATATTTTAACTTTTTAAATACCCGACGTTTCGAACGCTTTACAGCACTCATGGTCACGGGCAGGACTGAGATGTTCAACGTCCATATGTCATAGTTAACCGCGGTTACCATAGATTAAAATTTAACTTTTGTTCCGATCTATGCAGTATGAACTTATGGTATCTTGAAGTCTTGCAGTTGTATTTATGTATTATTGAATGTGGTCTCTCCTACATAGGACAAACTAAAAGATCAATAAAAACCCGCGTTAAAGAACATATAGCTGATGTGAAGAATCGACGCTCCGGGAAGTCTGCAGTCTGTGAACACGTACAGGATCGCCCCCGTCACTACATCAGATTTGATAGACCGCAGATCCTCGCTAAAGAACACCGATTCCTTCCAAGGATGATTCGCGAGGCTATTGAAATCAAAAAACATCCTAATTTCAATAGAGAAGATGGCTGGGTGCTACCATCTGCTTGGGATCCTATAATAAATAAAATTAAATCCCAACCCAAGCATACAACTGCAAGACTTCAAGATACCATAAGTTCAAACTGCATAGATCGGAACAAAAGTTAAATTTTAATCTATGGTAACCGCGGTTAACTATGACATATGGACGTTGAACATCTCAGTCCTGCCCGTGACCATGAGTGCTGTAAAGCGTTCGAAACGTCGGGTATTTAAAAAGTTAAAATATACGCGATAAATTCCGTAAAAACTAGTATTATTTCAATGTGTAGTGTTCACGTAAATATAAGAAATCATAATCTCAGACAATTTTATTCCTTATTATTCCTGAAAGCTGATATAGCATCTACATGTTGATTTTTAATCGGATATAGATGCAAGTATCTTTATTTATATTTTAAATGATAATGATAAGTACTCAGTCCAAAAGAGAGTAAACCTTATTGCAGTTATCTGTTAAAAGTTATTTATATAAACGTATCAGATATACTTCGCAATATAATCTAAATAAATTGTGTCATTAGTGTCGTAGGTAGATGCGCTGCTGCATCGAGCGTATCGCGTTACGTTACACGAGTAGGTAATATTTAATATAACATTAGAGTGAACTCTAACATATTTGTTTCGTTTATACAAACGAGCACACAGTTCAGCTTTTCACAGTTACGCTGTTACTCTGTGAGAACGCGGTCCTCCTCCCTCCACCCCCCGATCGAGCTAACCCATTCGTGCTACAACTTTACTACTTATATAGCTGCAGCATGGCTAAATTTGAAATTGATTGCAAATGCTGTAAGAATAAACGGTGTAGTGGCGGTGTCAGTATAAGCACTGCCCCATATCGTCCCGTTGGTGTCATAAGCGGCTGCAAAGGGAAATCGAAACAGGTGCTGGGCAACAGCATCTCACCAATAACAACTCAAAATAATAATAAAAAACTGCGGTTGACAACCCGCTGGCCAAGCGTGTCTATTACGGCAAAATTATCTCCAATGAGGATATATGGGGGAGACCTATGTTCAGCTGTGAAGTGTTATAGGCTGTGATGGGTGGATGGTTGTACGAGTAAGAATAGACTGCCGGTCATTCCAAAAATAATATTGTAGCAAATTTACAGTGTGGTCTGCTTACAGCATCAACCTAAAGTTCAAGATTTATTTTTATAGGAGAGGGGGCAAACGAGCATGCGGCTCACCTGATGGTGAGTGACTACCGGCGCCCATGATCTACCGCAACGCAAGGGGAATTGCAGGTGCGTTGCTAGCCCTTTAGAAAGGAGTAAGCTCTTTTCTTGAAGATCCCCAGGTCGTATCGATTCACGATTGCCACTTTTGCTTAAACAAAATTTTTTGACGCCCCATTTGACAACCTTTATTGAAAAAAAAACACAAAAAAAAAAAAAATTTAAAAATTTTTTAAAAAAAAAAAAAAAAAAAAAAAAAAAAAAAAAAAAAAAAAAAAAAAAAAAAAAAAAATAATAAATATTAATTTTTTGTTTTTTAATGTGAACTTTCATTTTACTGTCGATATTTATAAACAATTGCGACTACAATACTTTAAGCAATAAGCGATGGATGTCTTTTGCCAAATGTATTATTTTCTAAAACCTTTGTTGATGACGCGTATTTTTAGAAAATAGCAAATAAAGGTACATCCTGTCTTTCGTGTCTCGTAGTAGTTTCAATAAGTTCTCTCGAAATATATGAAGATTAATGACCAAACGCTCGAAGTTCGTGAGTTCATTGTTCGGAGCAAACTGTTTCAGAAGTGACGTCACTACGCTTCAGGCAAGTTTTGTATCAAATTGGATACTATTGGTGATTGTATCTTCAGAATATTGTCTCGAATATTTTAGGAATTGCTTATGTTTTACTATCGTATCGTATTATTTAGTTATAATAATTATTTATTTAAACAGAGTTCCTAAAACGTGTAGTTTCTATAGGTATAATATGAAGCGGATGTTTTTTATGTAAATTACCAGATTTTTTGTAAACTGCTGCATTGATTTAAATTATTCGTTTTTGTGTGTGTCCATACTCCATACAAATACGAATAAAAATTTTGATAAAAAATGTATGGATCTATATTTTTCCACGCAGGACCGGGAAGAGAGCGATAAAAAACATAAAATTCACCAGCTGATTTTCTTCACGCTTCTGTCACGCTTTCACCCTTAACTATTACTTAACTGTGGTAGAAACAGTTCTTAGTAAGCCTTATTAATAAGCCTTAGTAATATTTATTGAACGGAAATGAATACAGTTCTTATGGTTATATATATGTGGTTATGAATGAATCGGTATTACAATAAGAAAAATTGTGCAAAATTATAAGAAAAATTTTTTTTGAGAGTTCTTATTAACTAACGTAGTTTAAATTGATTCCGCCAGATTTCGTTACTAGGTTTTTAAAACGCGGTAACGAAATGTTCAACTCGTTATGCTCAACGGCGGGAGTTAAGTACATATCAGGAAGACATGTAATTAACTCTCGCCGTTGAGCCGCGCGTCAACTTATAGTGCATACGGTACCTATACGCTTAAATTGTTTCTATTTCGTAGCTTATTCGACTACCTGCTTTCGATTTCGGTTGTTTGTTATTTGCTTTGTGATTGGGTTAACGTTGAATGGATTTATATTGGCTTTCATTTTCGGATTTGTGTATTTTCTTGGATCGGTTTTGTTGATTTGGTTGGTATTCGTTTATACATATTTAGACTCTGGCTTTGATTTTGGATTTTGTTTATTTAGAATCGTGAATTGGTTTTCGTTGTTTTAGGTTGTTTAACAATATTTCAAAGAATCTTATTATGTATACTACCTATACACTTACTTCTTTTTTCGTTGGTTATATTTATATTGACTACTGCTTTCGATTTCGGTTTTCTGCGACTTGTTTTGTGATTTGGTTTAAGTTGATTCGATTTTTTTTGGCTATCGTTTTCGGATTTGTGTTGTGTCTTGAATTGGTTTTGTTATTTTATTATGAAAATATTTAAAAGGAATATTTATTCATTTAGATATTTTGGATTTGCTTTTAAAAAAATATTCAAAAGGAAATTTAATTTCTTTTAGGTATTTTAACGTTTTTTTTTATAAATAGGTTTTTTGTTACTTCATAATGCCTCGCAAACGTAAGTGCAGCCTTTCAACAGTATCTTCTCAAAGACAAGCGAAAATATTAGCTCGATCGCTAGAATCTTTAGAAGATGCTGAACTGAGAAGGCAAGAACAAGCAGAGCGTCAGGCTGCTTTTAGAGCACATGAGACACCTTCTCAACGTCAGCAAAGGCGTCTTGAACAGACAGAGCGTGAGGCTGCTTTAAAAACTTCCGTAACACCTTCTCAAAGTCAGGAAAGGCGTCTTGAACAAGCAGAGCGTCAAGCTACTTTAAGAGCTTCTGAAACACCTTCTCAAAGTCAGCGAAGGCGTCTTGAACAGGCAGAGCGTCAATCTACTTTAAGAGCTATGAACCTTCACTCTTGAACAGGCAGAGCGTCAGTCTACTTTAAGAGCTACTGAAACACCTGCTCAAAGACAGCAAAAGCGTCTTGAACAGGCAGAGCGTCAATCTACTTTAAGAGCTACTGAAACACCTGATCAAAGTCAGCAAAGGCGTCTTGAACAGGCAGAGCGTCAATCTACTTTAAGAGCTACTGAAACACCTGCTCAAAGTCAGCAAAGGCTATTCGAACAAGCGGAACGTCAGGCCGCCTTAAGAGCCGCGGAAACACCTGATGAAACTCAAAACAGACTCATTGAGCAAGCTGAACGTCAATCTACTATAAGGCATCTGAAACACCAGAACAGACACAGGCGGCACAACTCCAAGCTGAACGTCGACAAAATTTTCAAAGAAACAATTGGTCGGTTTTTAATGACGCAGCATTCAATTATGATCCGTTGATTGATTATAAAAATCACAGGTTAGTTGTTATCGGACTCATGGACAAGGCGTATCGATTTTGCAGCGCTTTGAAATGGAAAGATGAGACCGCAGGCATGTGCTGTTCCAATGGCAAAGTGTCTCTTCCGTTACTTGGGGAACCAGAAGAACCTTTGAAAACTCTCTTTTTGTATGATGCTCAGCAACAATGACGTCCTTCGGAGTTGACCGGGAAATAATAATGCCGGGATTTTGTGTACAGTAGCGTCTTAAAATAGTGTTCAGTTAATTTTTTTTTCAAAATTCCCACAATCGATTAATCAGAATTCCCACAGATCTTCCCTCTCAATTCAAAATTTCCTATTTAGCTCAGTTTCTTTTCAATTCAAAATGCTGCACCTCTGACGGACCTATTAAGCTCAGTTTCCTTTCAACTCAAAAGGCTGCATCTCTGACGGATCTTTCATTTGGCTCAGTTTCCTTTCAATTCAGAAAACTGCATCTCTGACGAATCAATTTAGCTCAGTTTCTTTTCAAAAGTCTGCATCCCTGACGGATAATTATGCTCAGTTTCCTTTAATTAAAATAAATATCCCATTTCCATTTGGAATAAACAGGCTATTCTCATGCTTTCCTATACGCTGCGTTTCAAAACATTTAAATAGGCTGACGGATAAATTTTGCTCAGTTTCCTTTTAATGGCTGCATCTCTGACAAATCTATAAAACTCAGTTTTCTTTCAATTCAAAAAGCAATGGATAGTTCATTTCCCATTCAGTGACCATGCGGGCGAAGCCGCGGTTAACAGCTAGTATCATCATAAAGAATTATTTAAAGTAGGTATACCAGCGTTAAATAGCAGCTTAACGCTACTGTGTTTCGTACGGTGAGTGTAGAGAACCGGAGACCCTTTTACTGGAAACGAGGCATTCCATCTTGGTCCTCACGTTGATTCGTAATCGAGGATAGATATAGATGTCTATAAAACACAGCGACCACTTACCATAAGGAGGACAATGTTTGTCACCCTCATACTATAGAAAAAGGGTTTTTTCTCAAAACGTTTAACATTAAATATCAACTGATATTTGGAAACTGTCCAAGGTAAAATCGAACGTCGCAGACAAACTGAAGTTGGGTGACATCGATCAGGTACGTGCTTTGACTGGGCTTTGCTTTATCCTTTTGAACAACAAATTGAATAAAGTTTCCAACTTCCGGAAAATTCGTCTGAAAAATGCAATACAAAAGGGGATTTTGACGATACTCAATTGAAATACTTTTAGGAGTGGTTAAAACAAATATTTCTATGGAAAAAATACGAATACAGATTAAGTATATGTTAATTTTTATAGTCGAATAACCATCTCATTTGTTTATTTTCAAATATTAAAAGAATATTTGACTTTATATTGAAAACCGACTTAGTTTTAAGGCACTGCTATAATGAGCAAATTCAAATATTACAACGTTAATTTTAGTACGCGGAAGTGGTAATGGCCATATAACTCTAAGAACCGACAACCGATGAGGAGGAAAGGTTCTTCAGGAAGCACGATTGCTGCAATATGCTATCTAAACACGTTAGTTTATACTATAGTTTTCTTACATTGTCTTCCTTCATCGTTGAGAACTAAGAGGATTAAAACTACTATGCTTTTATCAAATTCCCGCAAGCTCGGAATTTTAAAGAAAAATGTCTCCCTGTGTTCCACGCCTGCGTTTTGTTCGTTACAACATCGCTGTGGGCTGCTTGTCAATAATCAGAACATTTGTAATTCACTGCCCCCGGCCGCGGTCCACTGCTCTTCCAAATACGTCTTGAGCTTCCTTCCTGCACACGATGACTGACCACGCCCAATATGGTGTCCGCGTTGTGCGACTGACTAACGTTATTGTGTTGCGAAAAATTATTTTAATTTATTCGATTCGTATTGATGAGCAACTTCGGTGTGTGGTGGCGAAAAAATATCCACTGCCCCATTACGCGACGTGGGTCGTAAAATGCTACTGTGATATTAAATAAATGTAAAAATGCGTTAAATTCAACAGACGTCAGGTGCCACAATTGTTAATCTGTCTGCCAAGTGTGGCGATTACGGTAATGACTACCGGTTTCATGTCTCAATTACCTTCTCCGAGCTGCTGAAGAAGTAATAATGCGAAATAATGAAGAAAAAATAGCGATAACTAACATGTCATATCATATCACGTGTCGTCATTGCATTAACAGCCTTTTTCGTAGGTTGTAGACGATGCAGGCTAAGGCCACCCAGAGCTGAGGGCGATTTAAAAAACTAAAAACACCTATACCTAAATTAAATTTCGTGAATGTACCTATTTTTTAATGACTAAAGGTAAAAAAGTAACAAGGTTGGTTTTATACAAATTATATAATGAAAGGGAATTTTAAATAATTTAATTATTGCATAAAAATTATAATTGGTGTGTGGTGGCAGCGTAAAAATATCTACCCTATATCATCCCGTGGGTGTCGTAAGAGGCGACAGAGACAAAATGAAAGATGTGATGGGCATCATTTTACGTGGTAGAACCACGCCGCAGCTATATTGTGGATGTACCACTAATGAGTGGCAACAATAAATCCCCCTATGAGGCAATCTGTGGGGAAGTCTATGTTTAGAAGTGGACTTTTGATTGGCTGTAATAAATTAATGTATGAATACGTCTGCGTCATGCGTTTCAGCATTCCTGAGTCTGTTAGATTTCGGGCTTTATGTTTTTGCTCTGTGTGTCTTTAGTGTAAGTACAGAAATACACATAATTAGTATGTGACGTTTAGAGTCCTCGTTTTTGATGGATTTTTTCCGCTATCAATCGTTCTAAAAGTCTCGCCCGTCAATCGGTAAAGTACTCTGTGTGATGGTGAGAGGTGAGATAGTAATTTGAATAGGCAGCGTATTTCCCTTTACACCCCGACAAATTTGTGTTATGTTTTATTTAAGTTGTATTAATATCGCTCGTAGAGATTATCATCTATACAGGATATGATGACCACAGCAACAACTTTATTATTCTAGAAATTATCAAATGAGCAGTGCATATTATAATTCCAAAATTATACGCACAATGACAGGCCCTTGTCTGACAGAGAGACACCGAGGTGTTTCAATAAGTGTTCCATTTTGCCACTATCGCACGGATAACTAAAAGTCTGTGCTATAATTAAATTTAAAGTTACAGTTAGTGATTGATAATGATACACACTGCCCTAAAGGAGCCGTGGTAGTTCAGGGACTAAGCGCCTGCTGTAAATTTCACATTACATAAACAACATTAGAATTCATATGTTGTTTAGGTTTTTTTTGCTCTTATATTGATGTATACGCCTGTAAAGACATATCCTTTATCTAAAAATGTAGTATTTTGATTGTAACAATGTTTACTGATATTGTCGATGGTATATCTATTTAAGTAAATAAATAAAATAAATAAATTACGCAAGCAACCAGGTTTGATCCCCGACGGCACCAATGAAATTGTTAACTTTAAGTGTTGTAATTTTAAGTGCTGATTTACCACATGATCGGTGTTGAAGGAAAACATCGTGAGGAAACTTGCAAGTCTGCAAAAAAAGAAGAATTTTTTTTTGAAGACGTGAAGTTACACCCATTGTGGCAGCGTTACTTCGTTACCATGCAAAAAGAACACCAATATTGGCATGCACTGTTTATTACTAATATTTCATTACTAATTGCTAACAAATGAGTTAATGATCGAACAAGTCAGCGAAAATGTAATGTGTATGCAATGTCCAGGTCAATTAGTCTAAAAGGTAATGGATTGGTCGCGCATGTCACAAAATATTTTATGCGTGGTAGAGCCATGCTATTCTATATTATGTTTTAAGCACGATTGGTCGGCTCGACCGGGGAAGGACCACACTGTGACAAGAAAACTGTGTAAAATAATAGCTTAATACTGCTGTGTTTGTGAGTGCAGAGAATCGGAAACGCATTTTACTGAAAACGAGGCATTCCGTTTTAGTCCTCATGCATGAGTGACAACGCATTTGCGTTTTGATTCCTAATCGAGGATAGACGTAGATGTCATTGCCAGAGCCGAGCCAGAGCTTCCACTTACCATCAAAAGGACTATGTGTTCGCTTGTCACCCTTGTTCTATAAAATAAATTAAAATTATCGATTTCAAAAAAGGGAGGTTTATAATTCGACTGCATATTTTTTTTATTTTACACAATATTTTCGTCAACTGTGAACCGATTTTGATAATTTTCTTTGTAATAAATATGCCAAGGAGTGAATAGTTTAGGTAGCCTTTAGTTTTTTTTTTCGGTTCTTACTTATTATCAAAAGTTTATTTTTAAAAGTCAGTAGTTGAATACAGGAAACAACCTATTTTTATTGGTATGACGTCATAATATAGTTTCTGTATATCAGACATCTTGTCTTATTCCTGTATTTTTATTATTAATCGAAATAGGTGCCTCGATGGGTTACAGCACCCACATACTCGTACCTTCAGGTAGACTGCTTTACTATCACCGTTATTTATATAAAATCAAATATATGTAATGTATTTTCTTAAAATCTATATGTATCAATGTATAGTACTCAGACACCTATATATTGTTGTTTATATTGTTTAATTTGTATATTACTTCTTGTGACAATAACAGTAGATAGTGGTTCAGGAAATTGAACACGGAGCTGCAATTCTCGGAAGATACGGTACACGCGGCTGATTGCTATAATGAGTGCTTAAGGACACTTCAGATCCAAGTAGAGCGTATCGAAGAAGTGGACAGGTGCGAGTTTAATATTAATGACGTAGAAGTAAATTTAGATTCAATAAAATTGTAAGTCCACCTTTAATATAGCAATTATTTTCTTAAATCCCGTGACTCTATGAGTATCTAATTGGCAGTTATAATAAAGTACCATATACTACTGTTATATGTGCTAACAACAACTAACGAGAGTAGGGATGTAAAGATCAAAAAAAGGGAAACGCAAATAGTTCGGAATAAATTATATATATATATATATATATATATATATATATATATATATATATATATATATATATATATATATATATTTATATAGTCCCCGAGCTTCCACGGATACTATTTATTATAATATAAAATTATACAAAGAATAAGTCAGATTAAATTTACTTTCATATTATTTCGGTGCCTAATAGCTACTTCGATCTGAACCGACGATCTGGCCGTTCCAGAAGAGTATAGTAACCTATACGGTGAAGAAGTGCTGGATAATATAGTATTATGGTAGTATTCGGGCTGAAAAGTGTACCCACTAGGTGCATTGAACATTGAACTCATTAATTATTTTGCTAACGTAAACATATTGAAGAAATATGTAGGATAAACTTGACCTATATAAAGAGACAATTTAGTCGTCTAAGGCCTTGCTAAGAAAGGTAAGACTTTGAAAGTTTGAATCATACCTATAAAACCTGAAAGGTATATAGAGCGAGATTCACGGAAGTGTTGTAATAACCTTGTGCCCCTTAATGGATGACGTGATTACATCGCTAAGTAACCAGCAGCACCATATTTCATTCATCACCTGGACAGCGACTCCAAAAAAGGCTAAGAGGAACGTACATGCCATCTGTGGTTTTTATATGAGAGGAGACAAATGAGTATGTTCTTCATCTGATCATCGTTCATCATTACAGCCTTTCACAAGTCCCCTGCTGAACATAGGCCTTCCCCAAAGAATGCCATAAAGCACGGTCCTGAGCCACCTGCATCCATCGACTTCTTGCAGTCTTCACCAGGTCGTCGCTCCATCTAGTGGGGGCTCGCCCTACATTTCGCCTACTGGTACGAGGCTGCCACTCGAGAATCTTTTTCCGTCGTTCGTCGTCTACATTTTTATTTGGATCCTTTATTTGCTGATGATAAGCAAAAACGTTTCAAGTAAAGTAACTTTTTATCCACCGAATTTCGCACGCTTACTTCGTGCTGGATTTGAACTTGCGGCCATACTTGCCAGGCGTAAAGTGGCAGTGGCGTTCCTGCAGGAGACACGGTGGAAGGAGCCGGCACATTGGGTACGGCTATAAGCTGATCTATACAGGCTCTTCTGGTGGAGAGAACGGTGTGGCAGTGGTGCTCGCCGAGCATTTTCACGATAGCGTCTTGGAAGTTAGACGCATATGCGACCGACTTATGGTAGTAAGGTTGCTTGTTGAGGGGGTCGTGACCCACTTAATAAGTGCCTACGCCCCACAGGTCGGCTGCAGTGACGCGGATAAGACGCTGTTTTGGGATCGGCTCGGAGATGTACTATGCGGTATACCGTTGTCCCACGATGTCGTTTTGGGTGGCGACCTAAACGGTTATGTGGGCGAGATGCAGGCGGAATATGAACGTGTCCACGGCGGCTATGGTTACGGCCGAAGAAACGCAGAGGGGGAAACCATTCTCAGAACCTGCACTGCAGCTGACCTGGCCGTGGTGAACACGTTCTTCAAAAAGAAAACCGAGCACCTGATTACCTACAGGAGCGGTCGGAACGCCACTCAAATCGACTATCTACTGATCAGGAGAAGTAATATCAGTCGCGTGGCCAACTGTAAGGTCGTACCCGGTGAGTGTCTCACTGCCCAACACCGACTTCTTGTCATGGACCTCTGTGTAAAACCCCGTCGCAGACACGCCGAACGTTGCCGCCGTCAAATCAAGTGGTGGCTGCTGGATCAAACCAGATACTCAGAGTTTGACTCTGCCGCTGGGGATATTAGTCTCGACACAGCAGGCAAGTCCGTACAAGAGTGCCGGAAAACCATTCAGACAGCAATCACAAAGACGGCAAAGCAAGTCCTCGGAGTGGCGAAAGGGGGTCCCAAAATCGACAAGGAGACCTGGTGGTGGGACGCCACAGTCCAGGGTTCATTATGGGAGAAGAAAGCGCTCTTCAAGACGTGGCAAGCGACCAAATCTCCTGAAGATCGCGCATCTTACAAGACAGCGAAAAGAGCTGCCAAGAAAGCTGTAGCCAGATCCAGGCGTGACCACTTGCAACCATTATATGCTAAGTTAGACACTCCTGAGGGGCACAAGCTCATATATAAACTGGCGCGCTCTAGGGCCAAAGCAGCGCAAGATATTGCTCGCTGCTGCAGCGTCGGCCCTAATGGCGAGCTCCTGTACGATGATCGTGCGGTGAAGGAGAGATGGCACTCTTATTTCCACGTTTTGCTGAATACTCAACACCGGGAAGTGCACCCTCCCGAACAACTCCCGAACCATGGACTCGTGCCACCGATTACGCCTGAAGAGATCCTCGCATCTCTTCGTCACATGGAGAATCGGAAAGCTGTCAGACCGGACGAGGTGCCAATTGAAGCGTGGAAAGCGCTGGGGGCTCATGGTGTGTGCATTCTTACTAACCTTTATAATAGAATCCTGAGCGACCGAATAATGCCCGATCAGTGGCGGCTTAGTATTATAACGCCGGTCCACAAGGGTAAAGGGTCCGTTCATCATTATCATCATTACAGCCCTTCACGAGTCCACTGCTGAACATGGCCTCCCCCAAGTAATGCCACAAAGCACGGTCCTGAGCCACCTGCAACCATCGACTTCCTGCATGTCTTACCAGGTCGTCACTCCATCTAGTGGGGGGTCGCCCTACACTACGCCTACCGGTACGAGGCTGCCACTCGAGAACCTTTCTTCCCCATCGGTTATCGGTTCTTCGAGCTATATGGCCGGCCCATTGCCACTTCAGCTTACTAATCCGTTGGGCTATGTCGGTCACTCTGGTTTCACTGCGGATATCCTCATTTCTGAGTCTATCACGCAGTGAAACTCCGAGCATAGCCCTCTCCATAGCTCGCTGAGCGACCTTGAGCGTCCTCATACGGCCAGCGGTGAAGGACCACGTCTCAGATCCGTAAGTCATCACTGGCAACACGCACCTGTTGTACACTTTAGTTTTCAGAGATTGAGGTATACCTGATGAGAAGATGTGTCGTAATTTCCCGAACGCTGCCCAGCCGAGTTGAATCCGTCGATTGACCTCTCGGTCGAAGTTGGACTTACCTAGTCGGACTATTTGTCCCAGGTAAACGTACTCGTCAACAACTTCGAGCATAGTGCTCCCAACAATTACCGGCATAGGTGTGACATGGACATTAAACATGATCTTTGTTTTGTCCATGTTCATCTTAAGACCTATCCGTTGGGAGACAACATTGAGGTCATTGAGCATAGTGCTAAGGTCCTCTAGCGATTCTGCCATAAGGAAGGCAAATCGAAGGTGAGTGATGTACTCGCCATTGATGTTAATACCGTATCCTTTCCAGTCCAGTAGCTTGAAAACGTCTTCCAACGCAGTGGTGAAGAGTTTCGGGGATATAACATCACCCTGTCTTACACCTTTCTGCAATTGGATAGGTTTCGTACTCTGGTTCTGTACTCGGATAGCCATCGTAGCCCTACTGCACAAACACTTCAGCACTTCAATATACCGACAGTCAACTAGGCACCGCTGAAGAGACTGTAGCACCGCCCAAATTTCGACGGAATCAAAGGCTTTCTCATAGTCTACATACGCCAGGCAAAGTGGCAGATTGTACTCTTCGGACTTCTGTACAATTTGCCGAAGGGTATGTATATGGTCTATGGTACTGAAGCCTTTTCAGAAACCGGCTTGTTCGGGAGGCTGGAAGTCGTCGAGTCTGCGTGCGAGACGATTCGTAATGACTCTCGAAAACAGCACGTAGACGCGGCTCAGAAGGGAAATCGGTCTATAGGTCTTCACCGCGCTTCTGCTCCACGCCTCCGGAGTAATGCCACCATGGAGGACGGAATTGAAGAGCTTCTGAAGGACTTCAAGTACCGGTGTTCCACCCGCTTTCAGAAGCTCCGCTGTAATTCCATCCTCGCCCGGGGCCTTGCCGTTTTTAAGGTGGTGGAGAGCCATTCTAATCTCGCTCAGACTGACGTCCGGGATATCATCGGAATAGTGTCGGATAATACTTGCTCTTGGGTCGTTACTCACACTTGCGTGTGGCTCCAACGATGATGTGTACAGCTGCCCATAGAACCTCTCAATCTCACTCAGAATCTCAGGTGTCCCGGAAACGATGTTGCCACACTCAGTCTTCAGCCTTGACAGTTGGCTCCTTCTGGCAGACAGATCTCTGGCAATGACTTTGGAGCCCTGGTTCCGCTCGATCGCTTCTTTAATACGAGCAGTATTAAAGTTGCGTAAGTCTCGCCGCATGCATTTGGAGATCTGTCTGTTCAGCTGCCTGTATACTGTCAAATCTGTTGACGATTGCAGCCTCATCTCCCGTCTAACAGCCATGAGATTAAGAGTGTGATCGGAGAGTTTTTGTGTTCTTCTGCGGCGGGTCTTGCAGAACTTAGCTCCGACCGCATGGACAGTTTCCACGAGCTTGTCATTCATATCGTCCACTGCATTGCAATCCTCTAGGCACTGAAAGCGGTTTTGTAACTCGAGCTGAAAGGTTTCGGGATTCTGGATTAGAGCACGAGGGGGACGGAGCGTTGACTTCATTAGACGAGACCTCTCCAACTTAACGTCTAGGTTTAGTGTGCCTCTAACCATTCGGTGATCGCTGCCAGTTTTCACCCTTGCGATCACTGAGACATCACTAAACAGTTGGTGTCTGGTCGTCATAATGAATTCAATCTCATTTTTTGTCGAACCGTCGGGGCTCGACCAGGTCCACTTCCTGTGGGGCCGCTTCTGTAAGAAAGAGTTCATCATAAAGAGTCCCTCTTTCTCCATAAAGTCTGCCAGCTGCTGGCCCCTTCGGTTCCGTTGCCCTACTCCAAATTTCCCCACCTTCAGCTCACCGCTTTCTCTTGTGCCCAGTTTTGCGTTGAAGTCTCCCATCAACACCGTGTAGTGGGTTTTGGAGGAATGCTTGGCTCTGGAAATATCCTCATACATTTCCTCCACCTCCTCATTGGGATGTGCCGAGGTTGGTGCGTAAACCTGTATGACCTTCAGCGAATACCGTTTGGTGATTCTGAGTATCAGGTATGCGACCCTCGTCGACACACTCCCAATCTTTACAACGTTGTTGACGAGAGACTTGTGGACGATAAATCCGACACCTCCTTGAGACAGATGGTCGCCCTCCCGGTGGTAGAACAAGTTGCCGGACTCGAGGATTGCCGTATCCTCCCCCTCTCTTCGGACCTCGGATAATCCAATAATATGCCAGCGCAACTTGTCTACCTCTTCTTCCAGCTCCAGTATCTTCTCGTCAGTCCTCAGGGTGCGTGCGTTATATGTTGCCAGGTCGAGTCGTCGTAGGTGGCAACCGAACCTCCACCGGAGATTCTTAGCACCCCCTGCCCCGCCGTTACCATGGTCGCCACCGTATCCAGGAATAGCGGGGCCGCCGGGGACTGGGGGCCGTTTTTTTGCGTCATTATTCATGGGGGGATATTTGCCATAGTTGCCACGCTTGGCGAGCGGGTTGGCAACCGCAGTTTTTTATTATAACATAGTTGTTATCAGGAAGATGCTGCTCCCCATCTCCTGCCTGTCTCCCTCGGTCGCCTCTTACGACACCCACGGGAAGATATGGGGTAGTGGATATTCTCAACCGCCACTACACGGCACCGGGTCTGTTCAGGGTCCGTTCAGGATTGCGGTAATTACCGCGGTATAAAGGTGACGTCACACACCATGAAGCCCTTCGAGCGCATTATTGACACCAGGATCCGACAGAAGTGTACAGTATCGGACTCCCAGTACGGCTTCCAACCAGGACGCGGTACCATGGACCCTATATTCGCCCTAAGGATCCTCATGGAGAAGCACAGGGAAAAGAATATGCATCTGCATTTTTTATTCCTAGACCTGCAGAAGGCCTTTGACTGTGTTCCTAGGGAGATGATCTGGTGGGCGTTGCGGTCGAAGTTGGTACTAGAGACCTACGTGGAAATCGTACGTGACATGTACCGCCACTCCGATTCAATAGTCAGGACCGCTCTTGGTGATACCACCCCCTTCCCCATAACCGTAGGCGTGCATCAGGGCTTCGTCTTAAGCCCCTATCTCTGCAGTGTGATATTAGACGAACTGTCAGCCAGCGTACAGAAACTACCGCAGCCTTGGCTGCTTATATACGCTGATGATATCGCACTGGTAGATGGGGACAAAGGACGGCTCACCAGACGCGTGCACGCATGGAGGGAGGCGCTTGAGGTAGTGAAAAGTATAGCCTGCAACAGCACAGATCTGACGTCTCTCCGTATACACACATCAGACTCGGATCTGTGCTTGATGCGTCCGGGGACATGGATCGCAACATCAAGGCCCGTATATCAGCGGCCTGGGCGAAATGGCGCGAGGTGACGGGTGTCATTTGTGACCCCAAAATGCCGGTCAAGCTGAAGGGACAGGTCTATAAGACCATCATAAGGCCTGTCCTTACGTACGGCAGTGAGGCGTGGCCGGTGCTGGAGCGACACCGGCAGTTGTTGCAGGTCACGGAGATGAACATGCTGCGGTGGATGTGTGGCGTCACGCGGAAAGACCATTTACGGAATACATACATCCGCGGCAGCCTCCATGTCCGTGACATTGCTGACAAGCTGCAGGAAAGTCGCCTCCGCTGGTACGGTCACGTCTTACGACGACCGGCAAGGTAGGTGGGAAACTAATGCCTGGACATGACCCTACCTGATACCAGGAGTAGAGGACGGCCCAAGTAACGCTGGCTTGATGTCGTGCAGGATAACATGGGCTAGTTGCGAGGGACGCGGAAGACCGGGCAAAGTGGAGGAGGAAGTGTGGGAAAGCGGACCCTGGGTTCTCCCGCGTTGGGCGGGATGAGCAACCGGGATAAACGCTAGGTAGAAGAAGAAGAAGACTTCGTGCTGGACAAAAATGCATGTAGGGAAGAAGGGAGGAAATCCTCGCCTTAACGTTGGTATGCTATCTATATAATTCTGTGTTGTGGCTTAGTGGCGATATAAGGATATCCACTACTCCATATCGTCTCGTGGGTTTCGTAAGAGGCGACAGACGGGAACAAATAAGATGATGGTCAGCAACGACTCCCTAATAACGAATGAAAATAAAAACTGTGGCTGCCAACCCGCTTACCAAGCGTGGCAACTATGGCTGCTATCTCCCAGTTCCCCTATGAGGCTATCTGTGAGGAAGGCCTGTGTTCAGCAGTGGACTTTAATAGGCTGTAACGGTAACGAGTTGTGGCGCGCCTCGAGCGCAGTTCGACTTTACCTAGAGTGACGTAGACAGTGCAAGGGCGTTGAGATTCCAGACTGATTGAATGATGTCGCACCGCTTCTGTCTCGTGTGCACGTGCTGCGTCCGTCACGCCCACATGCTTCGTTTGCTCCGGTCTAGATTAATGGCCATACAACATTATTTTAGGTAAATATCTTAGAATGTTTTGATAAATAGTCTTCTCTTTGGTGATATGAATCACGAAACGAACGTGCTATGAACGTAGAGAAATTAGAGTCCATGTGTAGTTTTTGAGTTTTCTGCTTCTTACATTTATGCACAATAACGTAATAACATAACGTTACAAAACAATACAATATTTTATCCACCTGCCTGTAAAAAATGATTTAATCCGAACAGTATTAATACGATCGACATAAAATTTATAATAGTATAATCCTGTTTTTGTATCTCATATTTATTTAAAACAATATTTATCTGAAACAACGGTTCTTACGATATGATTTCCGAATAGTCGCCGGCATAGCTAGGCATTCGTTTAAGACTATTAAGTTAAACAATTTAGATCCGCATGAAAAAACAAAATGATGCGTTTTGCCTAGTTTAATGATCACCACGATCCCTTCCCTATTTGCACTGTCATCGTCGCCACTAATACCAATTTTAATTACGCAGTTAATTTCAACGTAGAAGGTGCTCGTGTTATTAAATAAATCATGAAGGGAGCATTTTATGTGTCTATTCAAATCTGTTTAAGGATGAAAACAACACAACGTCTGATTATGGCTTCAAGGTATTAAAAGTCGTTGGCAGTTGGCATCGGTTCACACTTGAAACAAATATGGTTCGAGCTTCCTGCGCGGTGCACACAATAAACATTTGCGACTCCTCTTTCGGTGTTATTATTCTAAGTATAAGTACTAAATGAGCAAAACGGCTGCATTTCATAGAACCTCTTCCTCTCAGATTGTTGGGATACGTACAAATGGTTTTTATATGAAAAATTGTTTTTTGACTTTTAAGTATCTTTTCTTATTTTAAGTTACTTCTGAGTTTTGGATGCTTGGCTCAAATTTGATAGACCCAGCGAGATTTCGATCACCGCCAGCAATGCTGAAAGTCACAGTTGCTTGTGACGGGTTATAATAATTTTAATGATTAAATGAGTGCTGAGAAGTACTGGTAACGTTTCAACTATGAAAATGAATTACGGTAACGCATCGAAATTAAGGTTTTAATAGAGAGTAAAAGCAGACTTCTTATTATTTTACTTGTCATAAAACTCTAGTCTTTTGAGCTTAGTTAAGTGATCTAGGAAACAGCAACCGAGGACAATCAGAGAATTTCATATGCTCTTCAGAATACCAGCGTGAAATAGCTATAGTATAGATAATAATATATAATGTGTTTCGTATAGTGAAGGTAGAGAACTGGAGACCTTTTTTACTGGAAACGAAATCCTATTCCTCAAACGTAGGATAGGGGAGGATAGATGTAGGAGCTATGGGATACAGCAATAACTTACTATTGTGTGTACTGTATAAAATGGAACCCTTTTTTCTGTACAAAATTGAATTTTTTCTTCAAATTTTAGAAAAATGAGACTACAATTGATGTAAACCTAGTTATTGATAAAAAATCATCGAAATCAGCACAATAGACGAAGATATCACGTGTCTTACCTTATATATAATACAGTTGAAATAAGTACCTCCTCATTTTTGAAATCTGCTTAAAATTCGTAAAAAACAAAACAAGTTTCAATTAATAATTAACTTACTTGAATTCAAACCATAACCTTTGAAACTTAGGTACGTATTCTTTCGTCTTTGAGTTAACAATAGATTAATAATAATACGAAAATTGTACTGTTGCCAGTCTCTTTCAAGTAATAAACCAACCCTTTTAACTCTAAATTAAAGGAGAAGTAAAACGTATTTCTGCTATCTTTCTCTTTAACCGCCTTCATTAGATACCTATACAAGCAATAAGACGCTGCAAAAAATGCTGTGCTTTCTCAAAGCTGAAAAGTTGGAAAGTCGAAGAACATTCGACAAATCCACTTTTAGTTGGAGAGAATAATTTATTTTATTTTATTGTTCATTGCATTTCTTATATTCAAAACGAATACAAAGAACGGACACAATGGTTTAAGGAATTCTCCACCAGTCAAGTTATGTAGGTTTGAGATTTTGAAGTAGGTGTAGTGTAGCAATGCAGACAAAAATATATCATGTTGGAGCCATCTCACAAACACGGTTAGGAAACAAAAGTTTCTACGTGTACACCAACAATGTTTCAGAATATTCAGATGTGCGGAAGTTGATGAAAACTGAATTATAAAATTCCATTACATTACACACACAACATTATCTACATTATAACACACATACACGGGTGTATGTAATTTTTTTTATAGAATAAGGATGACAAACGAGCACACAGTTCACCTGATGGTAAGTGGATGCCGTGGCCCTTAGACATCTACATTTATTTTCAATTGAAAAATCAAAATGCAGATGCGTTGCCAGCTCTGAGGATTGAGATTGAATGCCTCGTTTCCAGTAAAAAGGGTCTCCGGTTCTCTACGCTCACCATATGAAACAGCAGCATTAAGCTGCTATTTTACGCTGGTATTCTTTAAGACGTGGTCTTTAAAACGTGGTCCTTCACTGCTGGCCGTATGAGGACGCTCAAAGTCGCTCAGCGAGCCATGAAGAGGGCTATGCTCGGAGTTTCTCTGCGTGATAAACTTAGAAATGAGGATATCCACAGTAGAACCAGAGTGACCGACATAGCCCAGTGGATTAGTATAGTGTAGTAATAGTATTAGTTAATATAGTTATAGTTAGTATTAGGTAATAGTAGTAGTATTAGTGCTGAAGTGGCAATGGGCCGGCCATATAGCTCGAAGAACCGAAAACCGTTGGGGAACTAAGGTTCTCGAGTGGCAGCCTCGTACCAGTAGGCGAAGTGTGGGGCGACCTCCCACTAGATGGATTGACGACCTGGTAAGGCATGCAGGAATTCGATGGATGCAGGTGGCTCAGGACCGTGCTTTGTGGCATATCTTGGGGGAGGCCTATGTTCAGCAGTGAACTTGTGAAGGGTTGTAATGATGATGATGATTCTTTAAGAGCGTGGTCCTACCCCGGTCGAGCCCATTCGTGCTACAACCCCAATATAGCTGCAGCATGGCTTTACCACGTAAAAATACATGTGTGTTGTAATGTAAAGGACTCATAACATATATTACGGCGTTAGAGAAACCACTATCTCATATCCAATGGGAGTCGTAAGATGCGATAGAGGGGAAATGAATCAGATGATGAACAGCAGCATCTTCCTAATAACTATTCAAGGTGATAAGAAAACTTCGGTCACTAATCCGCCTTCTTAGCGTGGCAATTGTGACAGATGGTCTATCTGAGGCAATCTACGGCACTGACTTGTTTAGTAGTGGACTTCTGACGGGTTGTAATGGTTATTACTACCCGTCAGAAGACCGCTACCAAACCATTAATATTAAAAAATGTAGTCTTTTAGATGTATTTTGACTGATTTATGATTTTATGATAACAATTATGTGCGGCGTGATCGCCAAAAGTGGTTGGAATAGCTCCGAATTGACCAAAAAGACACATTACAAGTCAAGCTCATAAAAAGTGTTATGCCGGCTGTACACGCTCGTCGAGACACCACGAGACAGGCCTAGAGGCGAGCGTTATTTAACATTGTTCTTAAAAACTTCGCGTTTTTCTTTATAAATATTATAACATGTATAGTTTTCTTTGTGAATAAACATTTAAAGTGTATATAAATATTTAGTGTACATAAACAGACATAAAATTGGTGTAAATAAATAATAAATATTTTTTGTATTAAGTTAATTTTTGTGTATTATGTAGATCATAATAATTATGTGATGTGATGGACAATAATACTTAAATACTTACATATTTTGTGACTGTATAAAATTGTACAAAGGTACTAATATTGACAATGTCGCGCACATGTTATAATACCTATAACCTGTTACGTATTCGTAATCATAACATAACACAGTTAAACTAATATTATAATACCTACCTATAATATGTTAATATTTTCGTAATTATAACATAACACAAACGCAAAACTAACCTACGCTATACTGTATACATATGTAACTAATTAAAAAAATAAGCAGTTTTGAAACTAGTTACTCATATCCACGAAACTACGTACAACCGATTACGTCCAAGACGTTACGACCCATGTCTAGACAGGGCGAGTACGAGTGTGTACAGGGTGCTCTCGTCGCGTCTCGTCGCGTCTCGTGTCCCTCGTGCGCTCTCGGAAGCGTGTCGGTTTTTTGCGCTCGAGTCAAAGGGTCTCGTAGGTATCGCGATGAAAACCGAGAGCGAATGATGATATTACTTAACGTGTATAACATGTATAATCAAGCAGAAAAATGCAAACTGTATTATGACATTTTAATATGTAAAAAGTCAAAGGTCGACATTATAACTACACATCAAAGTCTCTACGAAAACGTACTTATATATAATCGTTAGGTTTTAATTGCTGCTAAAGAATATTCTGTATTTTGTGTACACTTAGTTAAAGAGGTAAAATATTTTGTATTTGTAATTTCTGTTTTGTCTCAAGACGACATACGTGATTTTATTGTTAATAACTTTTTTTTTGATGATAATGTATAAAGAAGTGTAATACACTGTAAGAAAGTTTATTAAATACAGTGTTTAATGATATTATTGTTTTTTTTAATTTCATTTAAAATATATATGTACTTAAATTTATGAAGAAACATGTGTTTTTTCCGGGACTACTTGAACCTCTCTTTTTCTTTACATAATTACAGTCATCTTTCAATAGATCCTGCTAAGTTTTACAAATCTCATAAAATATTTCATACTCTTAATACCGATATCAATATTTAAGTCTTAAGTGCCAGGTTTATTGAATAATTATTTACTTTATTTATATATATATATATATATATATATATATATATATATATATATATATATATATATATATATATATATATATATTTTAAATATTGTATAACAGGTAGTCGCTAACACTTTCGATATCGATAGTACGCAAGACGACACAAGTATGTGCGCGGGTGACTGGACGCAGGGATACACTACTTGGAGCTAGCGCGTCGCCCGTTGCTATGGTTTCGCTTCCCCGTATGTCATACCGCACCGCACTATTCATCTTTCGTGGCGCAAGCCGCAAGCTATACACTATTCTATTCACCGTACATGGTACTGTTACGGTAAATTAATAGAAACTATCCACCATCTCCTTCTTAGCAATGGGTTATTAATTTTATTTTTAGTAAATGTGTAAAAAATATAGTAGTTCAAAGGCAAAACGCAGCAAGCGGGCATATGGAGTTCAAACTTCAAATGATACAACGAGTGTGTACATGGTGTGTTCTCCGTCGAGCCTTTACGTGATGAGAGGCACACGAGGACATACATCTAGGGTTGCCAGGTCTTTAAACCGAGAAGCCGAACAGACCATCCAGCTTTGCCAGACATTTTGGTAAAAAGGCCGGACACCCTTAATTATTCAGTCTTAGTATAACACGATAATATATTTTTTAAAGTAAAACAATGCTAACCTTATATCATTTACTACATAATTTTAAATTAAAAGAATCAGTGTTCTTTATTATTAATCATTCAATATTCATTACAATATTAGTTTCAATAATTGCAATAGGTAGTATGTATTTAAGTACATGAAAAATGTAAAAAAATGGTCAAATATAAAAAGCCTGAAAAATGCCGGACAGGCCTGGACACCGTCTAATTTGGCCGGACACGCAAACAAAAAGCCTGACTGTGTCCGCCTTTATCCGGACGCCTGGCAACGCTACATACATCTGTATACAATACAGTATAGCGTAGGTTAGTTCTGTGTTTGTGTTAGGTTATGATTACAAAAATATTAACAGGTTATAGGTATTATAACATTAGTTTAACTGTGTTATGTTATGATTATGATTACGAATATATAACATTTTATAGGTGTTATAATTATAATATGCGCGTGACATCGTCAATATTAGTACTTTTATACAATTTTATGGTCACAAAATATGTAAGTGACTAAGTATTATTGTTCATCACATCACATAATTTTTATGATCCACATCTTGCGTGTAAGCCATTAACTATCCCGAAGGGACTCTTTACTCTCGTTGTGCGAGTCGTATATCGTGTTACGTACCTACCTATATTCATCTTAATAATAATCTGTTCAAAACGAAACGCTTACGCGAGCGCCGGTCGTGGTGTGTGTCAACTGCGTACGTAAAATAATCATTACATTTTGTCCACGAAACTGGGTATACGATTATCAAGCTCGTAAGCAGTTTCTGAAACCGATTATGTTAAATAATGCTCACCTCTAGGCATGTCTCGTGGTGTCTCGACGAGCGTGTACAGCCGGCATTAAAAATGTACGTTTAAAATTTTGTAGGTATAAAATTTGCAGGTACAATAATAGATACTAACCGAATGGTACAATCACCCCAGGATAAACTTATGTGAGTACTTAATCGTAATATATCTATTAAAAGTAGATCAGAGTTCAGAGATGAAGAGCGATTTAAATGAAACAACAATCGACAGCTGAGGCCGCGAGCGACACGAACATCCCGAGACACGTATTTAGCTTAGAACGTACGCTATCCATAACGAAATCGCGTATAGTACTGATGTTGAAATGAAGATCTATCGTATTGTTATAAGGACCATATTTCTTTTAAGTTTGTTCTGGGATTAAAATATGCATTTCCGTTAAATAATGTAGTTCTAATATAACTTAAATACTAAAATGATGATACATTAATGCCAAAATATTCAAACGCTGCAATTGTAAGATGCCGTTAAGTCTCGTGCTGCCTGTCAAAGTTACTGTGACACCAAGATACTTAGGTGAAATGGGCGCCAAAAGGAGATTTTTCACGCTTTATAGGTGCGCAGAAAAGTAATGTTTTTCAGTAAAAACTACGAGTTCCCCTTTTTCTTAAAAAAACATTATGAAAGTTAAAGATTTTATTTAGTTAATTATGATGGCCAAAACACGATTGGCACATTTTGGTTCTATTTCTATACAAAAAGATCGCAAATTTTCCTCAAAATCTACAATTTTAGGTACGTCCATTAAGGGAAAATGCAGTTTTATTCAAATTTAATTAAATTCTGTCGATTTGTACACCAGTAAATACATGGGGGAATTATGGGTTTATTTTCCAATAAAAGAGTATATTTCATTTTAAAAAGAAATATCAAATAAATATCGTGTAATAAAATTGTGCGCGGCTAAACAGGTGCATATCGCCGATCCATACTCGTGACCACGATACTATTGCGTCTTAGCCATATCTTAAAATTGGGTAGTGTTTGAGTATTGCAAGTAAAAACGTAATCCGACTTTAACTGTCTTGGTATTTACTTAATATTTACGGTATATAGGGTCACTAAAATTTAATCTATACATAGAAATAACATTTTAGTTGGTCTGTTATCGAAGTAACAACTGCCTTTAATTAAACTGAGGTGGTTATTTGGGTGTCAGAGATGAATTTTTGAAATTTTTGTCTGCCTGTCTGGGCCAGTCTTCGAAATATAAACTTCAGGAACAGACAGAGAGCAATACGAGGAATGATCGAGTTTATATGTTATCCGAAACTCATGAGGATTTTTTTTGATAAAAATGATTTTTGGTGATTATCTTAATCTATTAAAGCCACTTTAACTTATTAGTCGCTAGACATAATAAATAAAATTACTGTGTAATTGCGGTGTTTAAATATCTGCAGCTATACTAGATGTACCACGTATGGGTCGGCTCGACCGGGGAGGAACCACGCTCTCACAGAATACCAGCGTAAAATAGCAGCTAAAGGCTGTTGTGTTTCGTATGGTGAGTGTAGCGAACCGGAGACCCTTTTTTACTGGAAACGAGGCATTCCATCTTAGTTCTCAGGGGTGACGATGCATCTGCGTTTTGATTATTAATCGAGGGTAGATGTAGATGTCTATGGGTCTATCTACTTACCATCAGGTGGACTGTGTGCTCGTTTGTCACCCTTATTCTATAAAAAAAAAACGTACCATTACTATGGGTGTCGTAAGAGGTGACAGAGGGAAAGAAACCAAAAGATGCAGCAGTGTCTTCCTAATGAAAACCAGAGAATTCAAAACTGTGGGTAGCCAACCTGCACGCCAATCAAGGTCACTATAGCAAATACCTTCCTATGAGTCAATTTATGGGAGGCCTATGTTCAGCAATGGGATTTGATGTGCTGTAGTGAAGCAAATAAAAAAAAATCGTTAACTCACCACGCACTCGAATCAAACGACTTGCTTCGCCCGTTCGTCTTGCGTTCAACAATTGACTGGAACAATTTGCCAGCATCTGTCTTTCCATTCGGTTACAATGTAGGTGTGTGTCAAAGTAACAGTAAATAAGCTTTTGTTAAGCTAAGTCGTTTTCCCATCTTCGGCTGCCTTCACCACTTACCATCAGACGGGAGAGTAATCAACTAATCAAATACTGGCTTATAATAATAGAAAAAGGAATATGGAATAGGAATGTGGAAAAAATACAGTGGAATAATTTATTATCATCTTTTTAAAATCGATTAAAATTAAACTCCTTTTTTCGAATTTCAAATTTTTAATAACTTTCTTCTTTTTTTCCAGGTACACCACTTTACTTGGAATTGAAACATAAGTATATTAAAAATAGCTACTTAGTAAATGATTTTAAGAAAACTTCTTCACAAAACATCGTTAACTTACGTTACAAAACATGGCTAATCTTACTTCTTTCTAATAATAATAATAAAATAAAGATAGTCTTTCTTCACCGTCTCTTGTCGGTTATTAGATATACGATCATAAACAGTAAACTATAATATTTTTGTCATGTGTCCTTTGTTTGAAGTTAGCCGCATGAGTCTATAAGCTGCAATGGTAACCCACTATCAAGTAAACTGTAAGGTCGTTATTCACCCTATTGTAAGGCACAGATTCACACACTTTTCGTATGTTACGCTTTTATTTTATTTCATGTTGTGCGACTACCCGCTACTATATGTAACAATTACACGCTCGTAAATTTCAGTTTACTTTTTACCAGACGTCTTGTTTACAGTAGAAACATATTGGATCGCCTTTTATTGCCCATTAGCGCCACACACAATTAAAGGGATTGCGATCGATTGACGAGCGCTCCTAAGCTCTCGTATACACAGTATTAATTACTCAAATTAGTCCAAAACCCACACTTATTGCACTGCAATTAATTATTTGCAACTGCCTATTTGCAGTTATTAAATGAACAATATGTAAGGTAAATAATAGCGCTCCATCTTACCGTCTGTGGTTTCGTATTGTTTCCTTTCTTTTATAAAGCGGTGACAATAGGCCACCTGATTGGAAGTGGATGGTGCGGCCCATGGACAACCTACATCCTCAACTAAGAATCAAAATGCAGATGTATTGTTACTCCTGAAGATTAAGATGGAATGGCTCGTTTCCAATAAAAAGGGTCTCCGATTGTCTATACTCACCATACGAAATACATGCATCTTATAATCAGCTATTTCCACACTCTTTGTCCAGCGGACTCCTTGCACTTTTAGTCATTGTGATTCCTTGGAGACTTTCTGTCATTTACCATCGCTTACTCATAAGCGAGCTAAAGTAAGCAAGATCATCTCTCATAGCTCTGATTTCATCTGTTAATACGATATTTTAAATTACTTAAAATATACTTGTAGTTACTTATTAGTATGTTGGATGTAAATATACTTGTAGTTACTTATTAATATGTTGGATGTAAATATACTTGTAGTTACTTATTAGTATGTTGGATGTAAATAACACTAAGTTGGAATCGAAATTGGGTTGCTCGCTTACTATAAAATTGTGTGTGTGAGGACACACACCATAGAACACTTTCTATGGAACATACCTAAATCATAGGATTATTGATAACGCTTAGCTATTTCTCCAAGCTTTATAATCTTGGCACAAAGTTATTGAATTTAAAAAAAATCGTAGCGGTGGACTTGTGGTAGCTGTACCTGTAATGATGATGATGAATAATTTTGGCTCACTCTACATCTGCGATTGTTTCTATAATGTGTTCATTAAGATGATTATGATTTTGACTGTACTATTTACGCCAATCTGCAATATAAACTATTGTAAGAAAATAAACTACATGAAAAAACTTAAAAGCGTAGAGTGCTTTTGTATTGTAGTTGTAAATAACTGCTGTATTGTTCTTCCTGCGCTGTAGACTAATAAGCCTTTACAACTTTTCTTGAGCGTGTTGCATTTACGTGAGTTGTTGCAGCTTTTGAGAGTTTCCTAGTGAAATGAATGCAGAAATCAAAATTACGAACGAATATCTCAAACTTACATTTTCGATATTAAAAACAAGATGTAGTCTCTCAATAACTATTTTGCCCTGGAATTGCAGCATGTTTTACATTGAAGCGTTATTCCATTTTGGAATCTTGTACCAGTCTATAACAGACTTCAAGAAGTGGTAAAATTAAACATTTTGTACAACCGATATCAATATAAATAAAATGAGAACAACATTAATGTATTTGAAGTCAATTAAATATGCATTATTAAGGATAACTCAATAAGTACTGGTCAGATCTCGATCAAATTTATATAGTACCACACGAGAAGCACCAGCTTTCAAATGAAAGAATCATCTAAAATTGGTTCACCTATAAAAAAGTTCTGAGGTAACACATAATAAAACATACAGTCGAATTGAGAACCTCCTCCTTTATGTAGTCGGTTAAAAGGAAGTATATATAGTTTGTGGTAGAACTTCTTTTCAGCCAAGGATTCAGTCTGAGTAGGGACCACCTTCATAACTTTTTCTGCCGCAAAATAGCAGTGCGTGTACTGCAAGTGTAATGTTTCGCTCTGAAGGGTATAGGGAGCCAATGCAATTACAGGCTGTGATGCTGTAATCCCTTCTCCTTAGTCATGTACCACGCTAGCGGGACGCGTCTTGCGTCTGCAAAGAGCAAAAAATAACAATGCCATCAAAAACATAACTTGTAAAAAAACCAAGTCTCGCAACTCAGTCTACAATACAATACAATCTACTACCTTAAAAAGTTGTGAGATCCATATAATCCCAAGTAGGTTAAAATATTCAGTCCCTACTTTAGGGTCCTTCTGTTTTAAGTTATTACGTAATTAGCTAATTTGACAACCTCTTACAATGACCATATCAATGTTAAAAATTGGAAGTAAGTGCCTACATTTTCTTTTTAAAATATTGTTTCGAGCGATAACGTCTCCCCCCCCCCCACCAACCTCTACGAAATGAGATAATTTTGGTCTCGTTCGATTCAGTATACCTTAATTTAAGGGGATATAGTAAGTCAGCTCAAATTCTAATTTCGCCCACACTTCCCCGCGCGTCGTATGCTATGTACAGACATGTTTGTAATCACTAATACTGTAAGTAGAAAGGTCGTTAGACACTGATTTCATTAGGTTTGTCATATGTATGCCTGTTTCTTATCGCCAACCTAGTCGCTTCCTATGTTTATTACGGTTATTTCCCATTTTAATTTTACGTCGTCCTGTTGCGTAATGTGTATTCTGATCGTAAACGACACAACCTCCCTCTTCAAAGGCCGAAGCGAAACTGACCGGGCGGCAGGAATCACGCTTCAAGAGGCCGATAGTTTAGGTAATTTCTTTTTACAGTGAAAATAATGGTATTTTAAAAAAAACTAAATAACATAAGCACTGCTTTATAGTTAGTTCAGTTAGTATGCAAAGTTTCATGATCTTATTTAAAGTATTTTATGCATAACAGCGGTTTATTGTTTATTTTGGCGGTAACTTTGGATTTTTTTCTATCGAGAAAATTTTACGAAATCGTGTTTTCGTCTAACATAGTCCTTAACATTAATCCTCTTCTTTACCATATAAGTATTTATTTCAAAATTAATGCTGCAATATTTTCGGTATAACGGAGGATCTTGCTAAGCCATTTGAGGTTATATTTCCCCTTAAGTCTGTACGTTCTTTTTTAGTAATTCAGTTTAGTTTATTTAAAAAGAATTAAAAACGCTCGTGGAAGTTTTTAGTCAAAATATGGATATTTAGATGCTAATAAAATAAATAAATAACTTATATCGTACGCAATATTTCCTTAAAATAACAACGTACGCACCTAGCTTTTCATTATATCTTTATCTACAACATTTCCAAAAATTATGAAAATTAAACTATGTTTGCGGAAGGGAAAACGTTATCGCTTTTTGTACGAAAATTTACAGCTTCACAATCCTCTTAAGATATATGTGCCTTAATGTTAAGTGCAAAGTAATCAATATAACACCGTGTCAGTTGGGAATCGAGATACACACCACCCTAGATCTCACAAGTTATAAACTAATAACAAGAAGTAAGTTCGGACAGCGCCATTAATCTTCATATTACGTCATACCTCATAAACTGAACATCCGATCTGTAACACCAGTTCAAAGACTTTGATCATAGCAATTATTACTACAGATTATGACTAGTCCACAGCTGAACATGGAACATGGGCTCCACCCTAGAATTACTGCTACACGAGCATTTTCTTCTTTATCGTACAGACAATTTACATACATAAAATTAACGAGGACAAATATTCAGATTTGGAAAAATATGTGTAGACCATACAAATACTTGTTCCGTGCGGGATTCGAACCCACGGCCCTCAGTGCCGCACTCTATTGCTAAGTCACTGCGCCACAAAGCCGTCAAAAACCAGTAGCAACAAAGGCAGTGAAATATTGAAATTTAATACGTGGTAGAGTCACGCTGCAGCTATATTAAAGTTGTAGCACGACTGGGTCGGCTCGACCGGGGTAGGACTACGCTCTCATAGAATATCAGCGTAAATAGTAGCTTGATGCTGCTGTGTTTCGTATGGTGAGTGTAGAATTCCGGAGACCCTTTTTTAATAGGAAACTAGGAATTCCATCTTATTTCTCAGTGGTGACAACGCATCTGCATTTGATGCTTAATCGAAGATAAATGTAGGCTAAGGGCCACAGCATCTACTTACTATCAGGTGAGCTGTACTACGTTTGTAACCATTATTCTACAAAAAAATTGCCACATAACTCGATCTTGAGCTATATGCATTCATCGATTTCTTGCAAGTCTTATCAGTAGAGCGATTGTAGAGCTCTGATGGGATCGTTAGCCGGTTTGAATCACTTCGCAACTACGTTATCTATTTTTTTCGTTATAACACTTTGTAATTTATACATATATGTATACATAAAATTGAAGTGTCTCTTTTATATTGAAATATCATCATCATCATCATCACCGCCCTTCACAAGTCCACTGCTGAACATAGGCCTCCCCCAAGTAATGCCACAAAGCACGGTCCTGAGCCACCTGCATCCATCGACTTCCTGCATATCTTACCAGGTCGTCACTCCATCTAGTGAGGGGTCGCCCTACACTTCGCCTACCGGTACGAGGCTGCCACTCGAGAACCTTTCTTCCCCATCGGTTATCGGTTCTTCGAGCTATATGGCCGGCCCATTGCCACTTCAGCTTACTAATCCGTTATAATATATAATATTGAAATAATTGGCGCTTATTTCACTCTAAGGGTTACTTGCGTGCTGTTAAGACATACGAGTAAAAAACCATTTTAAAATCCTTGTCTGTCTGCTTGTCCGTCATTTTCGGAATGGCTGAACCGACTGTGATAAAAATTTATTTACAGATAAGGAGCAATGCCGTGAGGGTTATTTTTTACCCGAGAAACGAGATATTTTGAATAATCTAAAAAATTATAAAATAACTAGTCTTTGATTAAATTAAATCTAAATAACGCCACAATGAAAAAAAGACCTTTTTTGTACTATTATCCTAGTTATATTAATATATGAAACATGATTTTATAAATATTCCAGAAGTAACACTTTGTGTTCTACGTATTCATATATTTGTTTGTATTATAAATCATAATTTTTTACTGAATTTCTACCTAAACGTTTTGTTTGTGGAGTGGATATATTGGTATATGAACATCAGACTAAGTAAAACATTCTCAAACTCGCTCTCAGAATACGCGGCCGCTAAGAAGTGGCAAGAGTTTCTGACGTCAAACGTACATTGCAAACGTAGGCCAAGTGTATACACGAACGTGGAAGCGTTGCATCGTATACGTTGCGTACGTGCGATCGGTCTGTTTCTCCTCTAGTTGAATATATTATCTTACCGTGTAGCGGCAGTGCAAAAATATTCACTAACCAATATCATCCCATGGGTGTCGTAAGAGGCGACAGATCAAATCAAAATAAACTCATATGAAATTCATTAATTTGCATAATACAGGTATAATAGTTGTTACGGGAAATTCGAACATGTACACTATTATTACGTATGAGGTTTGCTAATACACTATTATGTTAGGCTACTACGCATTACGAATTCAAAAATGGTGCGTTAAAATAAAAACAATTTCTAGTAGTAATATTTATTACTAACTACCACTGTATTAAGCACGCTGGTAAAGCTCCTTCTATAACTATAGTTCAGTTCGTATCACGTATGTCTTGACCAATGATCCTGAAAATTGCTTTTCGTGCACTGCTTACCGACTATCTTGTGACGTGTACTACAATAAATAAATGACACAATGAGACAATGAATCCATAGATGTTATTGTTTATTGTGATTTTGTTGTATCCAACCTATAGATCTTGTTGGACGGCTGCGTGGCGGAGTGGTTTATTACTTAGTTGCAGGCTGAGGGTCGTGTGTTCGAATTCCGCACGAAACATGTATTTGTATAGCCTAAAAATAATTGTTTCGGATTTGGACTTTTGTCTTTGTGCAATTTATGGATTATGTTATCTGCCCTCACGATACAGGAGAAAATCTGAGTATGAGAGTAACGTTTTTTTTTTTTACGATTTTTTAAAGAATCATTTTTAAAGATGTTAGTTTTTAAGGTTTACAATTACAAGTATCCATTTTTTTTTCTTTCACATGTGAAATCTGCCAACACGCATTGAGACATCGTGGTAGAATATTTTTTTTTACTCAAAAAATTAAAAATACAAGCTCTTTACTTCCCACTGCTGGGCACAGGCCTCCTCCCATTTCTGAGAGGGTTTTAGGGCAAGGAAGTGACCGCCGCACTGCCCCAATGCGTGTTGGCGAACTTCACATGTCTTCGAAAAAATTTTTATCTTATTTCTCACGTGCCGGTTTCCTCACGATGTTTTCCTTCACCGCCGAGCACGTGTGTTAGCTAAGTAGCACACTTATATTTTGTTTTTCACGCGGATAACCTTAGCTAATTATTTTAATATCTTGAGTATAAAGTGTTTCCACCAAGTAACGATACTGATTTTATTAATTAAACGTCTAAAATTAATAAATTAATCTACAAGTGCCTTGCACTTCAAACTAGGTAACATATTATTTTACACGCGAACATTAGCTAATTAATTTTAATTTCTTAAATATAATTGATTTCCGCAAAGTAACGCCTGATTGATTATATTTCCTATATCCTTTCAGATATGAGAGGAGACCTTTGCCACTTCGGAAACTGCTGTTTAAATAATGATTATCTGAACCATTTTTTTATTGCAAACGTTGCTGGAGGCATAAAACGCCAGTAGTGCATTGTTGTTACAACTACTAAACGCTAGAATGTGCAATAAATTCCCGGCTAAAACGTTTCGTATCTTAATAACGTGTACAAGCTACTGCCTACAGCGTAAGTATTTGCCATTAACAAGTACTAGACAAGTTACTCGTTTGCTGAGGCCTCGCCGCAGACAGCTAACGCTTGTTCAATATTAATTTTTGCTGGCTACACTGTTGCGTGTGCTATTGCGTGCTTGTCTCTAAAACATGTTTATTTATAGTATCAATTGATAATATGAAGTTAATCCGAGGTGTAATGATTTCTTATATTTACGCGAAAACTACACATTGATTTTATCGCGTTTAATTTTACTTATTTTAATTTCGTTTTTAGGGTTCCGTAGCCAAATGACAAAAAACGGAACCCTTATGAATTCGTCATGTCTGTCTGTCTGTCTGTCCGTCCGTATGTCGCAGCCACTTTTTTCCGAAACTATAAGAACTATGCTGTTGAAACTTGGTAAGTAGATGTATTCTGTGAACAGCATTAAGATTTTCACACAAAAACAGAAAAAGAACAATGAATTTTGGGGATTCCCCATACTTAGAACAGAAACTCAAAATTATTTTTCATCAAACCTATACGTACACGTATATCTATGGAATAGGTCTTCAAAAATGATATTAAGGTTTCTAATATAATTTTTTTCTAAACTGAATAGTTTGCGCGAGAGACACTTCCAAAGTGGTAAAATGTGTATTCCCCCCCTCGTATCCAATAAATAGGATCTCCGGTTCTCTACACTCACTATACTATACATAGCAGCATGAAGCGGCTATTTCACGATGATATTTTATGAGAGCATGGTCCTACCCCGGTCGAACCGACCCATTCGTGCTACAATTATGATATCGCTGCAGCGTGGCTCTACAACATGTAGATGTGTATCATGTGTTTCGGAGGCTGAGGTGTTTGACGTCGCGATGTCCCGAGTAAACCCGGAGTATCTTGAGCATTTATAATTATTAATTTTGGTCTATAATAATCCACGTAGAAATGAGGTTCTTCTACATAAATCTAATAAATCCATACACATAAAATATACCTAGATATTTTATATGTATGGATTTAGTTTTAATTTTATTAATTACAGGATTCCGAGTAGATGGTAATAGTCAACATCTTTCCCTATTAAAATTAGGATGTTTGGTTTTAAATTCAATACTCTCACGTATATATGATAGATGATAAGAATCGATGTTTTTGGCGGGTATTTGTGGCCTATCGTATTTAGTGTAAAGGCGGGGCACTCAAGGATAGAGCACAGAAATGTAGACTTGCTGTCTGTCGGGAATTAACAATGAATAAAGCTATGTACCGAAATATTTGTAATCACTAATACTGTAATTAGAACCAGGTTGTTAGACACTTATTTCATTAGGTTTATCATATTTATGCCTGTTTCTTAAAGCCAAGCCAGCCGCTTCTTATTTTTATCACGGTTATTTCCCATTTTAATTTTACGTCGTACTGTTGCGTAATGTATATTCTGATCGTAAGCGACACAACTTCTCCCTTCAAAAGCCTAGGCGATACTAACGGAACGACAGGAATCAAGCTCAAGACGCCGATAGTTTAGGTAATTTCTTTTTTACAGTGAAAATAATGGTATTTTAAAAAAAGTAAATAACATAAGCACTGCTTTATAGTTAGTTCAGTTAGTATGCAAAGTTTCATGATCTTATTTAAAGTATTTTATGAATAACAGCGGTTTATTGTTTATTTTGGAGGTAACTTTGGATTTTTTTTCTATCGAGAAAATTTTACGAAATCGTGTTTTCGTCTAACATAATCACTAACATTAATCCTCAACTTTACCATATATTTATTTCAAAATTATTGCTGCAATATTTTCGGTATAACGAAGGATCTTGCTAAGCCATTTGACATTATATTTCCCCTTAACAATGAATAAAGCTATAAAATACGTGAAATTAGTTTTATTCAATTATTTTATCCGAACTGAATTGCGATTTTGGTCAAAATTGTGATTGGCTTCAGTATCGATAATGAGGCAATTCTTTTTTCATATTAATATCTTATTTTAAGTTACAAAATGTTAGCGCGATTTAAAAAAAACGTAACGCAGCAGTTGCGAAATGTTTCGGCGAACGATTTTCACCATCAATCACATTACTGGTTGTTAATTTATAACACAAGTATTAGAAATAATCAAAAATAAAAAAAATAGTTTGCATGTCCACATGCCACTGCTATTTCACTTCGAAAACGAACCAGCGTACAAAGCGCCGTGTTGTGGTGAAAAGAGTGGTGAATTGTTTGAACGACTGGATTGAATTTTTCCTTTTCTATTTTAAAAGCGACAGTAGCCTAATGGCAGGGCGCGGACCGCGAACTCAAAAGGTCGTGGGTTCGAATCCGCCATTCGACTACTGGCGTGAACCACTCGTAACACAAGCAATTTAAGCTTACCACGAGTGGTTAAGGGGAATATTAATAATGTTAATAGCATTATTAATATTCTTTTTTATTTAAAAAAATATTTCACTTGATGAATAGAGGTGATATAGCCGGAGAAGGCGCACTGGTTAAGCTTAACAAAAGCCTCTAATTTCAGCTAAAATTGTCAAATAAGTCAATAGTAACTTACGTTGAAGACACCCATACTGTAATTGGAAGCAAATACTGATGCTGGCAAATTTTTCCACTAAGTACTACTTTGTTTTCTGCATTACATACCTATCAAAATATCTTATTCGTCAGTGTTGTTCGAATTCTACCACTTTCCAGTAAATTCTACCACTTTACCCGATTTAAGGATAAGACAATTGACGACAATAGAAAAGAAGTTAGAAAGAAAGTTAAATGTCGCTAAACAGCGATTTAATTTATGACTAGCTGTTCTTCGCGACTTGGTCCGCGTGGAATCTATTACGAATGAATTTCATGGGTTTAAATTTCTTAGCGTACCTTAATTCTTTTTCTAAAATTAAAGGAGCCTACGTTACTCTTTATAACATCAGCTATCTGCCAGTGAAAGTCCCGTTTAAATCGGTCCAATCATTTCAGAGATTAGCCGGAACAAACAGACAGACGTCTGTGTAGACAGACAAAAAAATTTAAAATTGTTTTTTTTTATCTTATAAGTATCGTATATACATTCCGGAAGAATGTTGTGGTCACAGTACAAATCCACGAACGCAAAGACTTTAACGTGCTTGAAATAAAGTTCATTTTTCTTTTTTTTTATTGAATGACAGAATTAGTAATAATACAAATAAAACTGCACTCTTAAAAGTCTTATTGCCTTTAGTTACAGTCCACTTCAGTTTGTTTTGACTGTACAGATTTAGTGTGGGGATAAAAATTACCTATATTAAAAATTATAGGAATCGATTCAGTAAACGATTCTGAACAAACTACTTTCTCAAAGTGCGTTAATTATGTTACACGTTCTATACATATATACACTTTTATAATGCAAAAAAAATCAAAAAAAATATAAGACCTGCTTTATAGCTAGGTTCAGTTAGTATGCAAAGTTCTATGATCTAATTTGAATTTTGTGTATACCAACGGTTTGTTATTCGGTTTGGAGGTAATTTTGGACTTTTTTATAAAGAAAATTTTACGAAATCGGGTTTTCGTCTAACATAGTACTTAAAATTAATTCTCAACTTTACCATATATTTATTTCAAAATTATTGTTACAATATTTTCGGCATAACGGAGAATCATGCTAAGCCATTTGAGGTAGTATAGACTCTTAAATAATAAAGCATTTATTAATCGTACTATAGTGCATTATATTATATTAATCTTTAACCTTCATTTTCATTGCAATAAAATCATAAAACGTGCATTTAAATAACAATGAAAGCAAGACAAGGTCGACAAAATAAGCTGCGAAACCTGGATGACGTGTATTTAATTGAATCAACCGGTCTGATTGACCTTGTTAACCAAATTAATTCGTTATATGCGTATTTAGGCAATTAGTCCCAAATGAACAATACTCCCCTTCTCTCTATAATCCCGTTAGTCTGCTTTTAGACATGGGTCTATCGTAAGAGAATTTGCCGTAATGAAGTCTTTTATACCGCCATCTATCGAAAGTATCTTGTTGTTTTCCTAGTCGTCCAAACAGGCACACGAGATAGGCTGATAAGAGTCTGTGACGCATTCTGAAAACTTACTATGGAATCAAAATCTAAAAAAATATCTTAGTGACAGACAGAAAAAACACGAAGAACAGAAAAATATGAAGGAATGTTTTGGTAGCAAGAAAATTAAACAATCTTCAAAAGGGTTGTTACATAAAAATTATTCAATAGGAAACTGACATGCTACCTTCACGCAGCGAACCAGAAAACCGCTTTTTATCTTACACCATTTTTTTAAACTAAACCTTAACTTAGGCAAATAGAGTTCTATTTTCGGAGTAATCGTGTGCACATATGTTGTTCTTCCACTCATTCGCATTTTTCACGTTAGCGAGGCAAGATGTTTTCTCAAGCGCCGCGCCGGAGCGAGTCTCCTCGAGTGTTGTTTTCGCCTTCCGTTATTGTGATTGTCGTATTTGTTTCATCCCTTAGTACAGAAGGTTCTGTGGTGCACCAAGATACATATTACATATCATGTTTATTTTATCATGTAATTAAATTACATTTTAATGAAATTAAATTAAACAGTGTAGTGGCGGTGTCAGAATACACACACACAGGCGACTGGGGGATACAAATAAGAAGATAGGCAGCAGTATCTTCTTTATAACGACTAAAATAAAAATAAAGTACTGTTGCCAACCCGCTTGCCAGCGTGTCAGCTATGGCAAATATCCCTTATGAGGCAACCTATGGGGGAGGCCTATGTTCAGTACTGGACTTCAATAGACTGTAATGGTCACCCCTGACGACTAAGATAGAATGCCTCGTTTCCATTAAAAAGGGTCTCCGTATCTCTACACTCACCATACGAAACACAGCAGCATTAAGCTGCTATTTTACGCTGGTATTCTGTGAGAGAGTGATCCTCCCCCGGTCGAGCAGACCGGGCAGACAGCAGACAGACCAGACAGGTTGGGTCCTAAACTTATTGGATCGTTTTTTACTAGCACTTGTACACCGCCCCTACGTCACTAATTTCACATTAATCGCGTTAAAGCCCGTTGTAATAGTTTAATTTAAAATAATACATTTAGTCGAATGCTAAACGTTTGCCGTGTTGGCGCCATCGCCCACGGTTATACCGACTGCAATCATATTTGCATTCCTAATCTATGTTTATAGTAATTTACATTCCCACCATCTAACTAGTTGTAGGTTTATAGTTCCTTATTATTCATATTGAATTTTGTTTGATGTGTGTTAAGTGTGCCAGTTCTTTCAACGATACCTGGAAAATAACGTGATCCAGACCGAATTTCGGTCACGGCGGCCAGTCTCAACGTAGAGTAGCCATCTGCACAGGATAGGTTTATAGTGCCCGGTTGTATACCAAGCACAGGTGCACACTCTATTACGTCACTCTCATAGTCAGATGGGAGGGCAAACCGGTACGACTGAACAGGGATCAGGCACAGGACCTATAGCTTTACGTGCTTTCCGAAGGACGGGGGTAAACCACCGCCAACTTCCTGACTCCGAGTCCTCTGTCGAATCCTTGTCCTTTTTGGCCCGATTCGAGACCGAAACTCTCATGATCAGCAATTGCGGTTACAACCACAAGATCGACGAGGCAGTCGATACCTGGACATCAATTCCAGTGGCAGGCAACCTTTGTGCAAAAATACTGATGTTATTTCGTTGTAGGAGATATTTTGGTACGTACTCTACGTATCTCGAAACTGCGACATCAGAGAATAGGCTACTTCTGATTTTGACGCATATATACTAGTTCTTATTTGAGTGGTTTAAACATTTGTGTTTCATATATGGATCCTCATTAGTATTGTTAGAGGCGACTACAGGAAACGCCAGAAAAATCTTATGTTTTTCGATAAATGATGGTATATAACCGTCTCGTAAACGTTAGAGGTAAACCCTTCACACCTCCTTCCTGTAATTATAAATCATGCACATAAACGCAACAATTATTGTCTTAAATTTAACGCGATAAAATGAGTGGCTACCCTACGTCAATTCTTTCAATTTCAACGCCGTTGAACTGCATTAAATTTGCCGTTGAACGGCGTTAAATTTGCCGTTGAACGGTGTTAAATGTTTCGACCGGGGAAGAACTACGCTCTCACAGAATACCAGCGTAAAATATTAGCTTAATGCTGCTGTATTTCGTATGGTGAGTGTAGAGAACCGAAGACCCTTTTTACTGGAAACGAGGCATTCCATCCTAGTCCTCACGGGTGACAACGCATCTGCATTTTGATTCGTAATCGAGGATAGATGTAGATGTCTATGGGCTACAGCATCCACATACCATCAAATGGACTGTGTGCTTGTTTGTCAACCTATCCTATAAAATAAAAAAATAAACAAAAAAAAGAATACAAAGAAAAAGAAGATGGTGGATGTTACAAATGCACAGGAAACGTACACTATAAATCTATTTATGTTTTATTTTGTTTTTCCGCTCCCAAATTGCACTAGAAAGACGTCCAATGGTTTAAGCTAAATAATAAGACAAAAGTAAATATATTTTAATGAAATATAAGCCAATCATAAATACTGGTCAAGTGCGAATTAGATACACGTACCCAGGATTTCGTACCACTGTACACTATGAATTTTGACCTGCAAAAATTGATTTTTTTTCTCCTGCTTATGTTTCTTAGTTTCATACCGTAAATTAAAGTACTTTTGAAGTAATTTTTTTAATTCAATCTCGAAAAGCTTTTTCATTACTCCACTCCATCGCAGCCATACTTGCAACCCCGTGGCACTCACCGTGCACAATGAGACAAACGTAGTGTGGCCGCTTCAACGCGATTACTCGCGCGTTAATCCTTTGATGTACCGCCACTCGAGTTATCAGCAAACGGGAAACGGCATTGTTAATGCCGTTGTCAAATTATCGCGTGAATTCGTGGCCACACCTAAATTCAACGTCTATCAACGCGATAATTAACGGCATTTTTCCTTAGTGTGGCCGCAGCATAATTAATTATGCTGCGGCTACACTAAGGAAAAATTTAGTTTAAAATTTAGTTTTTAAATTACTTAATTTCTGAGCTACCGCATCTTTTCATTATATAACCTCTAAGATTAAAGTATCGTGTTTTATTTATTTAATGAAACACTGTGTCTATTTTGTATTTCTTGTGCTTTGTCTCTCTCTTCTTGTCTGATCCAAATAACCTACAAATATCAAGTAGTTTACAGACATTTTAAATATTATGATATTAACGTGATGTTATTATATCTACGTTTCGTTGTAAAATCGCAAAAACTACGTGTACAATGACACAGCTCGTTAGGAAAATGATGATAGACGGAACATGTGAGCGACGAGATCGTGTTTAAGAACCATGCCATGTAGCCCCTGTAGGCCTCGTTAGGCCCTCTTATTCCTCTGAACCCTACAGAATATGTTCAAGTTTTATTTATAGTTATTTTCATAAAACATACAATGCTTGTAAAGCCATTTAAATCTAATTAACTATTTACAAAGGTCAGATTTCTTTTTAATATAAAAGTGAAGTAACAAACACACTTACAGTTTAGGGAATGGGATAGTTTTGTGACGGTGAAGTGGTTATGGAAACCCACCAGAATCCCATCTGCAACCAACTTCAAGTCGCTTCGTGAACATCGGTGAAACACTCAAAAGTCCAAAATTTAAAACAAGCTTAAATTGAAGCGAAAAAATCAGTAAAAATATCTCAAAATCCAATGACAATGTAAAAATATGAATAAAACAAAATAAAACGAAGAAGATAAAAGAATTTTAGTCCGTTCTAGAAACGTGGTATATTTAGATTTTTTACCTAGTGACTTGTAAATATTTTCCTATTCTACACTTGTATATAGTTATATTCACGGGTTGCCGTCAACTATATTTTATTCTAATAATGTTTTCGTGTAATATATGTGAAATCAGAACCACTTGCTTGACAGTGATGTAGATCTCAAAGACCCGTCCCGAGTGCAAGTTTTCCAGTTGAACAATAAACTGTTACATAAAACCTTTGTAAATCTCATGGTTGAATCGTCTTGACCTGTTTGCTTAGTGTCAGGATCTATGAAAGTAATTTATATCTCCTTAAGTCGTATCCATACTGTATACTATATGATATAATAAAGCGGAAGATCTTTTTTGTTTTGTTAATACGTTAATCTTTGGAACTACCAGTCCGATTTGAAAAATTATTGTATATGACAGCCAGATTCATGAGGAATAGTATAGGCTATCTAGCATTAGGCTACACGTCTCAGCTAGCTTTAAATATTGATTAAATATTGTTAAGCAAGTCAGAGAAAAAGCGCTTCCGAAATTATTTATCCGCGTGAGCTGGCGTAATGGTTAGTGATACGTGAATACAATGTGCTGGAGAGGAAGTGGTGGCAGGCCTGCTGCACACCTTGTTTAATTTATGCTGGGAACGGAAGCGGGTACCGGTAGACTGGTGCAAAGCCGTGATAGTCCCAGTATATAAAGGAAGAGGGTCGCAGCAGGACTGTAAAAACTACCCTGGCATCAGCCTTCTTAGCATTGTGGGAAAACTGTATGCTAAGGTACTGATTGAAAGGGCCATGAAAGAAACTGATGGAAAAATTTGGGATGTGCAAGCGGGATTTAGAAAGGGAATGGGATGTACAGATCAAGTCTTTTCCATGCGCATGATCGCGGAGAAGTTTCTGGCCAAAAACCAAAAGGTTTTTTGTGCGTTCATGGACTTGGAAAAGGCCTATGACAGAGTGGAAAGGGATTTGCTATGGCAAACACTGAACTCATTTGGGTTGAGCGCTGGCTTGATACAGGCATTGGAGTCTCTTTATAGGGACTCTAATGCTTGTGTTAGGATCAACGGGGTCTACTCGGAGTGGTTTGACATCCATAAAGGTATGAGACAGGGCCGTGTGGCTTCCCCGTGGCTGTTCAACCTATTTATGGACAGTTGTTTGCAAAATTTGAAAGTTGAAGAATGCGGATTAAGAATGGGTGAGTTAACCGTCAAATGCCTTTTGTACGCCGATGATCTTTATATTCTTGCGTCTTATTTTGATCTTGATATTCTTGCGTCGTCGGCGGCCGAGTTGCAAATGATGGTTACATTAATAAACGGATCATTAAAAGAAAGGGGTATGAAAGTGAACGCAAGTAAGACGAAGGTTATGGTTTTTGAAAGAGAAGAAAGTAAAACGATTTGTGAAATAAGAATAGAAGGGGAGTTGATCGAGCAAGTAGATGAGTTTGTATATTTGGGCTGCGTATTTAGCAGGGATGGGAGATAAGGATATAGAACGACCAGTGAATGCGGGAAATAGAGTAAATGGGGCCTTGCACTCTATTGTGAAGAGTCAAAATGTGTCGAAAAAGGCACGTATGGCAATTCACAGTGCTGTGTTGGTCCCTACTTTAACGTATGGTAGTGAAAGTTGGGTGTGGCAGAAGAAGCACGAGAGTAGAATAAACGCAGTAGAAATGCGGTCGTTAAGGAGTATGTTAGGGCTGAATCTGAATGACAGGGTAAGAAATTGTGTAATAAGAGAAGAGTGTGGTTTGCAAGATGATGTTGTGACCAGGATTAAGAAAGGAATGCTTCGGTGGTTTGGTCATGTGGAAAGATGAATGAGGAAAGAGTGATAAAGAAAATTTATGGTGCAGAAGTGAATGGCAGAGTCGGAAAGGGACGTCCTAGGCGAAAATTTATCGACCAAATTGGCGATTTATTGAAAACGGGCCAAATTAGGAGTACCCTTAACCGACGAGCATGTATGCGTAGGTGTATGGATGTGAAGGAGGCAAGAGAGGTGTGTCAGGATCGTGCCAAATGGAAGTCTGTAGTCTCTGCCTACCCCTCTGGGTGACAGGCGTGAGTGTTTATGTATTTATGTATTATGAATACAATGTTCTACAAAAATATAGATCTTTACTCCAACTAAAAAATGTCCGCGATACTATACGCCTATTTCTTATACATATGCCACAATACGGTATTTTGTGACAAAAGAATATAGAAAATTAAAAGGTGTTTTTGTATGAATTTTTTATTTTACAGGATGATTGATTCAAAATTAACTGGAAGATTGGAGGAAAAAGCCCTTTACACTGCAATACGTATTAACGTTCTCAAACACATAGGTTTCATTACGAAATTTATCTTCTAACTCGGTTTCCTCGTGCTATGTCATTTTATATGGCTATTGCTAAGCCACCAAGCCATTGTAAGCCAAAATGAGTAAGTAAAAATAAGTGTTTTTTTTAAAGTATACTGCCATATCTTACTCTACAGGAATTGAATTTGTCTGCGCGAATTCCAAAGCTCAATAAAATGGGCAATTGGTTCAAGAATGTAATGCTTCCAATGAAACTTGCGCGGCGTACAATTGAAGTAATGCTGAACTGAACTCGAGCAACGTTTAACTAAATGAATCGAATATTTTGTAGGAAACATTCAAAAAAGTGCAATATTTAATTTAATGCTGTTTCATCGGCACTATAAAATTGTGAAAATTGTTCACAATTGACGAAGATGTAGTTACATAACTTACGAGAAAAAAGAAAATAAAGAGTCGAATTGAAAATGAGAACGTTCTTATTTTTTTGTCTCCTAAAAAGTCGTACTCGAGGTAATATCGTTTACCACCTACGACCGATACGACTTAGGGACCTTCAAGAAATGAGCATACTCCTTATTATAGGCCCGACATCGCACCTGCAATTTCCCTAGTGTTGCGATTGTTCGTGTTCGGTGGCAGTCGACACTTAACATTAGGTAAGTAAGCCGCATACTCGTTTGGCCTCATTTCTGCAAAAATAAAAATAAACATGTATTAACTGGAATAGAGCGATAACAGTCTGTCGCACTGTTTTAGTGTTGTAACCGTGTGTGTATTTTATTGCTTGGATATGCGGGTTTCATTGCCAACATTTTCCTTCGTTGTCGGGCAAATGGTAAATCATTTTATAAAAAAGCGTTCACTAGTATTAATGATCGTGACATCGGGAATCGAATTCAGGTTGTTCGCATCCCTTTCTCTCATAGCTAATTACGTTGGATTTATACACAGAAATACAAATGAAATTAAATTGGAGAAATTAATGCGAGGTTATCTATATATTTATTATATTTGAAATTTATTTTATTGCGGTAAATCCTAATATTTTCCAATAAAACTGAGAATTTACCAAGCCTAAATTTTACTACTATTAACGTAGTAAATTTTAGCTTTTACCTCAGATACGTAAGTAAAATGGTGAAATAAAAAAATAGTCATGTCCAAAAGTGTTTGGCGCACTTGTGTCCTCAGACAGTGTGCACCTCTCTCCGCTAGACACAGTCGGTCGCTTAGTACGTACGTTTTTGTTGAGTGTAATGCAAAAAAATTATGGAATACTGGACGAATTCGTGACAAGTAAGAAAGAAAATAACTTTTACCTCGATTGGGATAAATGTTTACATAAATTAAAGGTCAGAAAGCTCTCCGATACTTTAATGTTTAGAGAAATTAAAGGCTAAACTGGTCAGAGAGCCCCTTAAAATTTATCCAATGCAATGTGAAATAGAGCATCAATAGACCTTTCTCATGATACACGTATGCTCTATTTTTCATCAAAAAGCGAGGTTCTTTTGTCTTATTTATTATACGCTCGACGAAGCAATGTTTGGTTATCCAATGGAAATGGGCACCGCAACTTTAGCGATCGTTAGAGATATGATTGGAGTTATAAGATCTGAAGAAGATTTAGAGAATTTGTTGCATTCGCAGATAAATGCGGAACAATACGTTGCCGACGAAAATATAACTGAACATGACAAAGAAAATATTAAGGTTGAGAAAGTGTCACAAATGGCATTGTCCAATAACACTATCAAGAATAAAATAAAAGAAGATATTATTATGATATTAAAAAAAAACGATATTTATAATGTAACAATTGATGTTAATGTCACTAGAAAAACATTTTCAGCAACAATTGCAGGATGTTCTTGTAACTATAGAGTCAATACTAAAAAAGACTGAATATGTACTGAAAATAATCTGATAGGAAAAAATAATTAATAGGAGTAGTAAGCTTAGCCGACGTAGGTATTATGTTTGTAAGGAGAAAGCAAATGTGTTTATTTTACTGTACTCTACTTTAAAAACTCATCACAAAAATATCTTATAGTTTAGTCGGTAACATGATTCGATGTTTAATAAAGATATCCACCTTTTACTTAAATATTTTTATTTCCAAAACTAACCTTTACTAATAGTCATTGGTAAAACCTAGCATGTACCAAACTCTAATGGTAAAAACAGGAAAAATCGTCTCAGTTTATACCAAACCTTACATTTACCAGCTCATGTTCGTAAATCTTAATATTTAAAACGAATTTACAGTAACATAATATATAACGCACAGGTTAGATATAAAAAATTACAAAATAGTTTTCGCGGCATATTAGGCCTACATTACATTTTTGAGAAATAATAAATGAAATAGGTATATGGTCATTGGCTGTAGACTACATGGAGCATTAATTTTATTCCAAAAAACAAACTCGTTTAATCTTAACACAGTTGACTCAATTCCCAAATTAGTCACTTAAACCACAGAATTAAAAATATGCCTACATTACATTTGAGAAATAATAAATGAAATAGGTATATGGTCATTGGCTGTAGACTACATGGAGCATTAATTTTATTCCAAAAAACAAACTCGTTTAATCTTAACACAGTTGACTCAATTTCCCAGAATTTAGGTCACTTGAGATTACACACAAATGATCTAATTGAAGACGAACCAATTTAGAGTTAGAACAAAGGAGTGACGTAAGTTTTTAAACCTTTTCAACACTAAATTCATCCAATGCCGAGTTTTTTTTTGTAATATTAAGGTAATGCGGGGATAAATGTCACACTACATCTTCCATTGGACGATTCGACCTTCGATATTCTTCGATTCAGAATCAAAATGCAGATGCGTTGTCACCTCTGAGGCCTAAGATGGAATGCCTCGTTATCAGTAAAAATAGGCTCCGGTTCTTATCACTTACCATAGGAAACTAAGCAGCATTATGCTACTATTTCGCACTGATTCTGTATGGACAAGGGTCTTCCCCGATCGAGCTGACCCATTGTACGAGTATTAACTACACATAATAGGCACGTAAAATCTATTTGTCTATCAATAATGATGTCTTTTACTTATGCGAGTACTACGGATGGGCTTAAAGTATTTTTTTTGTAGATTTTGTTCTATTTCACACTTCAATTCTCACTTGATCAGTTTTTTAAGCTTTTTATTTAAGCTCAATTTAATTTGGGGAAGTTTCGATTGTTTTCACCGGCGTTTAAAAAACGATAGATGTTTGATGTTGCAGTGTGACAGTTGACCCAGGTTACCTGCATTAATAATTTAATCCAGTTTTCTATTACACATTTTCGTTATGAGTGACTAACTGTTTCCCACCTGCTTTTCTGGGTGGAAGTAAACAAGGCTTTACTACAGAAGTAGTAAGTAAAAGTTTTAAAAGTACCTATGTCCTATTCGACGGTTCATGCCGCAGCCATAATACGCTGATACGGTTGCAACGTGGCTTTACCACGTGAAAAATGATTGCGGATTGTCCACTTTAAATGATCGGACCCAATCCTTCACTTCGCTTTTAGACTGTTAGTCTTATTTGTATCGACATTTGTAGATTTTGACTTATTTTTGAATTCCTTTCTGTTTTAATAGATCGAATTTTGTTGAAATTGCTTTTTAAAATAATGAAACTATAGACCCTAAGGATTTTTATTCTACATTCAATCTATCTAGTATCTTAGAGATAATAACATGGGGTAAGTAAGTAGTTTGTCAGTATGGTTTTACCACAGTAACAATTTATGATACAAAAACTTTTTTCATAATTAATCTAAAAAAAAAGGAAAGACAGATATAATAAAATAATAAAATAATTTTCAAAAACTTGAATAGTTTCTGAAGTCGGGCTTTAAATTATCCGATACATTATGTCTTGGCACGGTGCATTGTTTGAATATTGGATAATCCACTTAAATGCCACACTTAAATGCCATGCTGCAGTTATATTAGTAGTATAGTTATAGCACGAATGGGTCGGCTCGACCGGGGAAGGACCACGCTCTCACAGAATACCAGCGTGAAATAGTAGCTTAATGCTGCTGTATTTCGTATGGTGAGTGTAGAGAACCGGAGACCCTTTTTACTGGAAACGAGGCATTCCATTTCAGTCCTCACGGGTGACAACGCATCTGCATTTTGATTTTTAATGGAGGACTACATCTAGTAGATGCCTATGGGCCGCAGCAACCACTTACCATCAGGTGGACTGTGTGCTCGTTTGTCACCCTATTCTATAAAAAAAAAGACCAAATAATAGAGCAATATTGGACCCTGTTGAGTGCTCTAATACAATAAATATCACAACCTCAAAAGAAGAAGTTAACGATTAGAATGTCTTCTAAATATTTACATTAATAATTTCAATCATTACTTGACGATCGTCTATGACGTAGAGTATTTAATAGAAAAAATCATTAAAATGGTCCGTAGCTATAGTATAGTTTCTGCAGCTATATAATGGTATATGTGGTAGAGCCACGCTGCAGCTATATTATGGTAGTAACACGAATGGGTTGGCTCGGCTGGGGTAGGACCACTCTCTCACAGAATACCATCTTAAAATAGCAGCTTAATGCTGCTGTGTTTCGTACGGTGAGTTTAGAGAAGCCGAGACCCTTTTTACTGGAAACAAGGCATTGGATCTTAGTCCTCAGTGGTGATAACGCAATCTACATTTTGATTCTTAATCGAGGATAAATGTAGATGTCTATAGGCCATAGTATCTACCTACCATCAGGTGTGCTCTTTTGTCACCCTTATTCTTTTGTACACTGTCATATTGTGAGTGCATAGTTCTTCTCTACTTGAGGCGGCATCCATAGCGTTGTTCAAATACAGGAAACAAGTTATTCGTTCAATATGAACGCACGCGTAAATACTACGAGAACAGTTGCTGGCGTCGAAGCTCCTGATGTGTGAAATGGGCTATACCGTTGTAATGGTATTCTGTTCGTAACGGTGCGCTCTCTAAATCTTCTTAAAGAATATTCCGTAGAATGAACCAATCAATAACTTAGTTGATACTAATACGATAGTATTTTCGTTCATGATGAATTAAAACTTAATTTATGGTGGAATGGAAATCACATCGGCGCTATTTTAAATCCACTGCCGAACACTGACCGGTCCAAGAATGCCCAGCTGGCGTTATTAATTGGAATATTTGCCTGTGGCACAGCACGCTGTACCATCAGAACCACGAGTATAATGCTCCTCATCAATATTCTGGGAAATTAGTGCCTGCTTTTGGAAAATCATCCTCCATTAGTAATATGAAGAACATTTTGACAAACGGCATGCCAGTGTTCTGGGTTTAAAACCAGTAATTCTGTGTTACTAAAAAGTATCTTTGTAGCGATGTACATAATCTAGCTAATACCCGCTCGCTTCGCTGACGTAGATATAAAATAAGAAGATTGTTTATGGGTTCTTAGTGAGCATCTACATTGCAAAATGAGTAAATATACTAAATTTTAAACTCAGTCGGGTGTATAGTTTTAGAGATATCGTGATGAGTACGTCAATTATATATATATATATATATATATATATATATATATATATATATATATATATATATACCTCCTGTCAGATTATTGAGTACTATAGCACAAGTTTAGTTTATTAATAACCAATTGATTTTCTCTGGAAAAAACCGTGAATGATTGGCCTTGCCATCGCGCGTTACAAAATATTTCTAGCTGTAACTGATTTTTTTTAAATACAAAACATAACACAGTTCACCTATAAAAAAAACTATTCACCAGGGTACAATAGCTTAAAAAACGTACCTACTTCATGCAGATTGCAAAACAAAAGTTATTGTAAAAATTCAGCAAAGATGATTATTAACTAGTGACCCGTTCCCGCTTCGCCTGGGTAGGTTCTAATAATGTGGCGTCATTTAGATTTTGGATAATAATGACCAATTATTTTATCAACATTTCTCAGGAACAATTACAAGTTTTTCAGTTAAAATATAAAGTAAATCCCTCCTGATATTGCCTTCAATCTGTCCGTAAACTATCATCACCATCCGTTCAGCCATTTCGAAGATTAGCCTGGACAAGCAGACGGACAAAATATTTAATAAAACCGGCCAAGAGCGTGTCGGGCCACGCTCAGTGTAGGGTTCCGTAGTTTCCCGTCCGTCACAATAAGTGTTCCCACTTATGAGTTTAAGGTGGGTATCCATTATGTTCGCGCTCCAGCAGCGCTCCGCGCTCCTGCAACTGCTCCCGGTAGTGGGTACTGTTGTTTCCATCCAAGTTCAAAATGATTTTCCTAGAAATTCCTTATAAAGTTCTACTTTTCAGATTTTTTTCATATTTTCTAAACTTATGGTTCAAAAGTTAGAGGGGGGGGGACACACATTGTTTTTTACTTTTGGAGCGATTATTTACGAAATTATTGACATTATCAAAAAATTATTTTAGTAAACCCCTATTCATTTTTAAATACCTTTCCAACAATATATCACACATTAGGGTTGAAATTAAAAAAAAAAATCACTTCCCACTTTACATATAGGGGGGCTACCCTAATAAAATATTTTTTTCCAATTTTTATTTTACCACTTTGTCGGCGTGATTGATACACATATTGGTACCAAATTTCAGCTTTCTAGTGCTAACGATCACAGAGATTAAGCGAGGACGGACAGACGGACAGACAGACATGGTGAAACTATAAGGGTTCCTAGTTGACTACGGAACCCTAAAAACGGCTATTTATGTCTTAATGGCAAGTTACTTCAATAATAAAGACAGTCCCTTCAATTGAATTAATTGGAAAAGAGTAAAAGGTGAACCGGTTTCGGCACCACTCAAATTTTTATAAGATGTAGAGTTACTAATTAATGGTGGTATCGTCTATCTCATTTCGTCTATTTGATTTCAAAATTGACGCAGAAGAAACAGTATTCAATTCGACATTTTGCTGTTGGATGTTTGCTAGAAAACGTTCGGTCCATTTAATTTTAATGTCGTTCGAATTCAGTTTCACATTACTTCAACTGTGTGCCGCGCAAGTTTCACTGGAAGCATAACATTCTTTATATTGTAGAGCTTTGGAATCCGTACAGATAAATTCATTTCCCGCGGAGTGACAAATGACAATAAAGCAAAAATCTCAATTTTGTAAAAAAGTTTGCAATAATGATTTAAAAGCCATGGTAGATAGGTACATTTGATTAAGCGATGGCCATAAATTTTATAGTATGAGAAAACTGAGTTTGATCTTCACCAAAGACAGCATATACGTGGTAGAGCCATGCTGCGGTTATATTAGTATTATAGTTGTAGCACGAATGGGTCGACTCGACCGGGGAAGGGTCACGCTCTCACAGAATACCAGCGTCAAATAGTAGCTTAATGCTGCTGTGTTTCGTATGGTGAGTGTAGAGAACTAGAGATCCTTTCTACTGGAAACGAGGCATTCCATCTAAATCTTCACGGGTGACAACGCATTTGCATTTTGATTCGTAATTGAGAGTAGATGTAGATGTCTATGGACCACAGCAACCACTTACCGTCAGGTGGACTGTGTGCTCGTTTGTCATCCTGACCTATAAAAAAAATTTATTGTTTTTGTGTTGATTTGCCACGTGCTCGGCGCTGAAGAAAAATATCGTATTTCGATGACATTTGAAGCGTAACGAATTGCATAAGGTCAGGGGTAATCAACTTTTGCTCGGAGTGTCGAATCAGGTTTTAGGTTTCCGATGTCAGACAAAGAACCCTTGTAATTTTATTCGTTCTGTCTGTTCGAATGTGTCACAGCATCTTATTATGTTCTAAAGTTTTTAACGTAACAAGTTAAACGTTCATTTGTTTTTAATAATAACTTACTTCATTGCATGTTTTAAATCAATTTGAAAGTTGAAGTTAGTAAAATGATAATCAACATCATTTTAACCAGTCAAAATCCACTTGTGACATAGGCCTCATATGCATCATATTTGCCATAGTTGCCACGCTTGCCAAGGTTGACAACTACAGTTGTGTATCTTCTAGTTGTTATTAGGAAGACGCTCATGCCCATCTCCTGATTCGTCTCCCTTTACGCCTCTTACGACACTCTTGGGACTCACTATTTAATAATATTATTATAGTATATCAATGACCGGGTCTAACCGTGTCGTGGATCGATTAAAAACCGATACAGTTCAACGCGTATCATGTACCTACGTCGCTTCATTCCGTATTTAGATTACTATACTCGTATCTAGCAAGGCGACCCTCGCTTGGCTAAAGCTCGCGTGTCAGAGAATATGTAGGTCAAGATCATCGAGCTGTAAAGGTCGTCGCTCTCTTAGCATTAATGAAATGAACCACGGAACTTTCACTGTTTTGTTTTAGTGTTCCACGTGCTGCTTTCTTTAGTTGATCATTATTTTTAATCAGATTAAAAAGGACCGTGGAAACTGTAACATTAATAATAGAATTAGGTGCTACTTTGTAGATAATTCTAAATAATAAAGATGAGATAGGTACCTCATCTATAAATGTAGGTTAACTGCCACAGAGTATTTTCCCACGACAATGCGTCGTTTAGATACAAAACACGTGACGTAGGTATTACCGACAACGTTTGGTTTAGTGGTCGCAGTGAAAGTAACACGCGATTTAAGGAATAGGGCTTAGTTGCCGTAATCAAAGTATTGTTTACTTTTTTATAGAATATGGGTGACAGACGAGCACGCAGTCCACCTGTTGGTCAGAGAATGTTGTGGCTCATAGACATGTACATTTATTGTCCATTAAAAAGTCAAACTGCAGATGCGTTGTCACCTGTGGCCGTGGAAGGAAAAGGGGAGATCTCCCGCCGGGCAAGGTGTTCTGCCCGGGGAGCGGCCAACACTCCATGTGATAGTTCGGAGATGTTCTATATATACTGTTTCTGATTCGGAATGTTGATAGCGTGATTTAGACTTCGGTGTATTTCGATTGTGGCGCGACGACAGCGCCGCTACATCACCCCCTGCTCAGACCGGAGGTCGATAGTGCAGTCGAGTTGTCGACGAATGTGCAAGTTGCCAGGAGATTGCCTTGAAGTCTGCGGTGAGTCGAGAAGAAGGCAAGTAATCTGCGAGAGTGCCGTGAAGCAGAGGCGAGCAGTAAGGCTCAGAGCCGTGCCGAACACTGTATAGCGCAGAGAGTAGCTTGAAGGAACAGGAAGCATTATTATTCCAGTGCTGCGATGAACCTTGTGAAGCTAGATGGCTTGCAGGATATGAAGACTGCAGACGATATCTGCTCGGGAGCGAATGGGTGGGGTATTCTATGACGATGATGAAGCTTGAAGTTTCCGAAGGTTGTTTGTTGGTTGCGTGTTGAGATCACGTCGGGGTCACCACTGTGGCCGTGGAAGGAAAAGGGGAGATCTCCCGCCGGGCAAGGTGTTCTGCCCGGGGAGCGGCCAACACTCCATGTGATAGTTCGGAGATGTTCTATATATACTGTTTCTGATTCGGAATGTTGATAGCGTGATTTAGACTTCGGTGTATTTCGATTGTGGCGCGACGACAGCGCCGCTACACACCCCTGAAAACTTAGATGGAATGTCTCGTATCTAGTAAAAAGGATCTTCGATTCTCTACACTCATCACACGAAACACAACACCTTTGAGCCCCTCGACCCTCGAGTGTCGTAATTCGTAACAGTTAAGTATTTGAAATGTCTCATACATTTATTAATTTCCTCCAGCAAGTAACAGCTCCTCTGCTGAGGATGGCAACGGGTTAGCAAAAGCAGTTTTTTATTGTTGAGTTGTTATCGGGAGATGCTGAGGCGTTTCTCATTTCCCTCTGACACCTCTTAAGATACCCATGGAAATATTCGTAAAAAATGATTGCTACACGACACTAATTCAAAATGCGTCGCCTTTATTAACAGATAACATAACGTACATATTTGAATGCCTTAAACACAAAGCGCGTAGGTATGTTCTACAAAACACTACTAGACGCGACAAAACGTTGGATCAAGAATCCAACGTTTTGTCGCGTGAAATCTATCCAACAATCACATTGAATTTAAAAATGATATAAAAGCAAATTGTCAGAAGGTTAAATGATTGTTGAACTTATTATAATTTTTTTGAATCGATTAATTGCTATTTACATTAAAAGTAGTTTTAGTGACTTATGGCGTAGATTTATCAAGTCCGCATGGAAGCGTAAACACGATAATTTTTGAAAATATCAATTGTTCAACTGAATCTATTTTTTAATCTCTTCATCTATCATTTTTTTGTAGGATAGGAAGACAACTACATCTATCTTCGATTACGACTCAAAATGCAGATGCGTTGTCACCCGTGAGGACTAAGATGGAATGCCTCGTTTCCAGTAAAAAGGGTCTCCGGTTCTCTACACGAAACACAGTAGCATTAAGCTACTATTTTACGCTGGTATTCTGTGAGAGCGCGGTCCTTTCCCATTCGAGCCGACCCATTCGTGCTACAACTATACTACTAATATAACTGCAGCATGGTTCTACCACGTATAAAGTATCATGTGGGAAGCCATAGAATGTAAATGGTTGTTTAATTTTGTTTTGTTTAGTTATAATTAGTTTTTTTGGCTTAGAAATTCCGAAATTTTGGGTGTTCCAGCAGCCTTGTAATAAAATATTTTACTAAATACAGTTCCACTTTGACTCACTGCGGGCTTGGCCGCCGTTGTGAGTGGGTTCACACAAACACACACAATAGCCCATTAGTCGCCTTTTACTACTTCCTAGGCAAGTAATACAGTTGGCACATTCTTTTTGTAAGTCCCATATAAACACCTGACTTATACCAGAACAACGCAGACTTCGCGAAGAAATTTTTAATCCGAAAAATTAAAAAAAATATAGAGAACGTGAAGTCGCCAACACGCAATGGAGCAGCGTGGCGGACTCTTCTCAGCGCGAAAAATTTCTGTCGAACTAGACCTGTACTCAGTGGGACGTTTCAAGACTGTTTTTATCCTTTTAATGCAAGTCGTAAAAGTATCAAACCGAAAACTACGAACAGCTTCATAAATGCGTTACATCTTTCCAGTCCATAGAGGTTCATATTCGGTGAATTAGGAACTTACTTGTTTAGTTGCAGCTTGGCATTTCAACGCTAAATAAGCAAAAAAGTTAAAAAAAAATATTTAAAAAACGCTTCATAATTCCATCAACAATTTGCCAAAACAACTAGTGTATTTAGTTTTATATTAGGTATGTAGATTTATTCCAGGCTTGGATAGGCCTAAAGCTTGATTTGATGAAACATAGTAAATTATAACCTGTATTATTGATATCTGTAATGATGACATAAGTAGACGCTTAATAACTCCTTCAACATTTTTTTCGCCATTGTTCTTTGCGTTGTTTCAGTTATATTTTAGCAATGGCGATAACATTTTATTTGCAGAATATAGGTATTAGTTTTTTTTTTTAGATTGAGTTCAGTTCAGTAACCTTGCTGTTTTCGGTAAGTTTTCAGTACCGGATTTGTACGATTTGTATGGTGATGTGGAATAAGGAAAGAATAATAAATGACTACAGGAATTGCTAAAAAGCAGTTTTAAAAACACAACCTCTTACATCTGCTCTTCAATTATATCAATAAACGGGACTGAAATACAATAGGTATTTTCCTCTGAAGAGTTACCTGTATAAATAGAATAAGTATTTATGTGTGTACTGCGCTATCTCGGTAGTTAGCGAGTTTGTTTACAGTTGCGTCCGAGTTTACATCCATTTTCCTTAACCGCACACTCACTAGCTAGCATTATAGCTAATGGCACGTTGTGTTGATGTTTATTTTTCGAATATTTGTGTTTACTTGATTCTACTACAGATGGAAAATATATATCTAGTGACTATACTATCATCCCGTTTGTGTATTAGGTGGCGATAGAAGCGAATGAAACTGTAGATAGGCAAAGTCATCTTCCTTAAACAACTAAAATACTGCGGTTGCTAGCCAACCTGCCAAGAGTAGCAACTACGACAAATGCCCCCACTATGAGGCAATCGAGGGGGGGGGGCTATGTGTATCAGTCGCGTTTGATAGGCTTAAATGATTAAATAAAATCTTGTTTAATATATAGTATCTTAAATATATCATTTTATAACTACTTTGGTTCGACCTTATCAAATGGAATACAACAAATTTTTGAATGAATGGACATCTGAGCCTTGGATTAGCAAAGTATGTGTATATACGTTAATAAACTCCAATTTGTTACCCAGCAGGTACGGCGGAGATTACGGACTTCCATATAAAACACCTCTCTCGCTTCTTTTATATCCATATATCTATGCATAGATGCTCGTCGCTTACGTGTGTTCCTTAATTGGTCCAACGTGATAAGGTCCTTAAATTTCATAGAACACGGGCAAACCGAGCTCGTACCGGAACTACATTATTAATTGCAATTCAAGTGGTGATTTACCACGTATTTGGGGGTTTGTTCCCCACTGCCCCGTGGCAATTTAATATTTTGAAGATATGTAGGTACTTACAAAAAATATCCACCGCCACGATCCCAAATATGTGTTCCATCTTGACATTGGTTAAAGTAAGTACCTACTTAAAGAAATTGAAACGGACAGGTACTAAATTAGAATAACTTAAACATTTCTAAATAAAAATTATGATAATCAAAATTAATGTAAGGATTTTATAAACCAATCTTGTCTTGATTGTTTTGTGGAAGTCTTGATTATTTTGTGGCCTAAATATTTTTCCAATTACGTGGGTTATGTTTTCTAAAGTACGTAATCAAAGGAAAAATAGTGTAAATGCGATAAAATGACACATCGTGAGGAATTATTCAATAATTATGTTATTGAAAAGTTAAAACAAATTGAAGGATATATTATTAAGTCCGCCAACAAGCATTGTGGCGTTTTTGGGCAGCGTGGCGGTCTCCCCTCTGCTCTTAAAACTTTCAGTAATGATAGGAGGCTGGTGCCTATATGACCTTACGCAGAAAAATTCAGCAACGCACCTACAATCCCTCTAGTGTAGCAAATTTTCATAGGCACAGTATCCAGTGAAAATTTTATGATCACTCTGTCTGAGCGAGCCGTATGCTTGTTTGCTTCCTCTTTTAAAAATGTGATGAACTTTTTTTACTCATATTATAATGCATTGAAGTTACAACCTATATATACGTCCCACTGCTGGACACAGGACACAGGCCTACTCTCATATCGCGATTACCTCTTATATGCATTACCTATATTAAATTATTTTTTGGGAGTTATTACATATACACGTACATCCAGGTAATGCATTAATTGTAGTAGAAAATTAATTTTCAATGAAAAGTAAAATGCAACTTCATAGATTAAAACAATACAAAATTAGGTAATTTTAATCGGTATTAAAACACTTTGGTATAGGATAGGTTATTGGTTATTGGTAACCTATCCGAACACAAGGTTATTGGAGCAGCACAAATACTAAAACATCACACTGTTTACTAATTTGGGGTTTGCGTCAATGTTACCTTCGTCTGGAATTCGTATCAAAGACCAAGTAGTCGAACGTATTATACTAAACGCTAAGCCAAACGTTTCACATGGTATTAAGAGTAATGAAAATGTAACAGATTTATATTTCTCGGACACTGAGTTCCCACGAGCGGTGATCTCATCGTTTGCGTCGCTTACGCAGCTTCACTTACGCTCTTGCTGTTACAGAATCAACACTTGAGCTCGGGTTGCCTGGCAGAAAATTATGTTTTATTCATATGTCATATTATAACATACTTCGCGCTGGATCTTGTTACTGTAAAGTATGTAATAATAGTAGATGATAAATAGTATATTTCTTATATTAAGATAGGTGGCTAAATTTATACGACTGGCGTTGTTTGCAAAAATATTACTTAGGGTTTCTTCATTCATATTCATTACAATCTATTAAAGGGAAGAGTCTACCGTGCTGACCCAATTTGTATTGGTGGACTTCACATGTCCTCGATTTTTAGAGTCCGTACCCATTTCGCCTATCCGTCTGTATGTCACGGATTTTCATTACATGAAATGAGTTACAGACCTGAAATTTGGATTTCAAAGTAGTTAACGAAAACCGGAACCGAATCAAGAATGAGGAATTCCAAATTTACGGATTTTATCGCGTTTATTTCACTACTTTTACTTATTTTTAATTCCCGACGTTTCGGGTGCTTTACAGCAACCATGGTCACGGGGGGGACTGAGATGTTTGACGTCCCAATGTCATAGTTAGTCCGGCTACCTTAAGTTTTTGAATATTAATTTTTTGGTCCGATTTACGCAAAACGAGCTTATAGTATCATGAAGTCTTGCAGTGGTATGCTTAGGTTTGGGTTTAATTTTGTTAATTATGGGATCCCAAGCAGGTGGCAGCACCCATCCATCTTCTCTATTGAAATTTGGATGTTTTTTAATTTCAATAGCCTCGCGTATCATCCTTGGTAGGAATCGGTGTTCTTTTGCGAGAATTTGTGGTTTATCAAAACGAATGTAATGGTGGGGACGATCTTGAACATGTTCGCAGACTGCAGACTTCCCGGAGCGACGGTGCTTCACGTCAGCTATATGTTCTTTCACGCGGGTTTTTATGGATCTTTTTGTTTGACCTATGTAAGAGAGACCACATTCACAATCTAACTTGTACACTCCTGCATCTTGTAGAGGGATATTACACTTGACGGATGGTAAAAATTGACTAATCTTCTTCGGCGGCTTGTAGTATGTTTTAATAGAAGCTCGCTTCAAGATGTAGCCAACCTTGTCTGTGACTCCTCTGACATATGGTAGTACAGCAGGTACACGCTCGACTGTGGCCGGCTTCACTCGGTCACTGTGACGTAGGCGCGGGACCCGAAGCTTGTTGTCTTGCAATACTTGCTTGACGTGCTGAAGTTCGGCGGCCAGATGTTTTCTGTCACAGATCCCTCGTGCTCTCTGAAACAAAGATTTACCCACGGTAGCTAACTGTGAAGGATGATGGTGAGATTCACCATTTAAATATCGGTTGGTATGGGTCTTTTTTCTATACACAGTGTGACCAATTGTGTTATTAGGATTTCGAATGGCTAAAACATCTAAGAAAGCTAAAGAATTATTTGCCTCTAACTCCATTGTGAATTGTATTTTAGAGTTTATAGAGTTAAGGTGGTTTAAAAATGCAGTTACTTTGTCAGATGGTAAAATTGTGAAAGTGTCGTCTACGTACCGCTTGTAGAATCTTGGATTTACAGGAGCAGTAAGAAGGGCTTTCTCCTCGAAGTCCTCCATGAATATGTCAGCGACTATGGGAGATACAGGTGAGCCCATCGCCACACCATCTACTTGCTTGTAGAACTCTTCCTTCCACGATAGATAGCCAGATGTGAGGCAGTGTTTGAGTAATACTGCATATTCAGCAGGCATGTTATTATATTCTAGCTTCCTAGTTACAATTGATATGCAGTCTTCAATAGGTAGGCATGTGAATAGTGACTGAACATCAAAACTGACATAGACAATTTGTTCAGTGAACTAAAGACAGTTTTAACGACATTTGATTTTAATAATTGCATCGAAACTTTAAACAAACGAGAAACAGCAAAATACAATGAATGCAAAAATAAACAAATAGAAAAATACCAAAAATTAACGATCAAATCAAATGTCAACCATCTAAGTCAACGTCAAAACGATACACAACCGTTGACCACAGACGCAACCAATAAACAACGCACGGTCTATAATCTGTCAAAACATACACTGGATGAACCAACAATAAAGGTGTTAGCGAAGGGAATGAATTTCGCATTAACACCGCGAAAAATCCCGTACGAAGAAATTATCTGCAGTGTTGAGGATTGTCTGTTTAAAAATAATATTGGTAAGGAAGATTTGGAGGCTATACGTCAAGATATTTCGTTCTTGCTACGTCGTAGTTCAGTGCCGAAACCAAACCTTCCTAAAGACGAATTTACAGCGTTGATTAACTTACGGAACAGACCAGATCTAACGATTCTCCGCGCGGATAAAGGAAATGCTACGGTAATAATGGACACGTCAGAGTATAATTTTAAAATACTACAGCTTTTATCGGACGAAAGTACATACAAAAAGGTCAAAACAGACCCCACAACTAACACGCTTAAAGCAACTAGCGATTTAATAAAGAAACACTCCGAAAAATTAAATCTCGACGTAAATTCGCTAATACCATCATGTACCAAACCACCGAGGTTGTATGGATTACCAAAGATACACAAACCAAACGCTCCACTACGTCCGATAGTGAGCCAGATCGATTCACCAACTTATAAGCTGGCACAACACTTGGCAAAAGTACTGTCACCACTGAGAGGACATACCAGAGCACACACAAAGGATTCATACCATTTTGTTAGTGAGATAAAAGACCTACATCTCGCTGACAATGAAACTATGGTCAGTTTTGATGTTCAGTCACTATTCACATGCCTACCTATTGAAGACTGCATATCAATTGTAACTAGGAAGCTAGAATATAATAACATGCCTGCTGAATATGCAGTATTACTCAAACACTGCCTCACATCTGGCTATCTATCGTGGAAGGAAGAGTTCTACAAGCAAGTAGATGGTGTGGCGATGGGCTCACCTGTATCTCCCATAGTCGCTGACATATTCATGGAGGACTTCGAGGAGAAAGCCCTTCTTACTGCTCCTGTAAATCCAAGATTCTACAAGCGGTACGTAGACGACACTTTCACAATTTTACCATCTGACAAAGTAACTGCATTTTTAAACCACCTTAACTCTATAAACTCTAAAATACAATTCACAATGGAGTTAGAGGCAAATAATTCTTTAACTTTCTTAGATGTTTTAGTCATTCGAAATCCTAATAACACAATTGGTCACACTGTGTATAGAAAAAAGACCCATACCAACCGATATTTAAATGGTGAATCTCACCATCATCCTTCACAGTTAGCTACCGTGGGTAAATCTTTGTTTCAGAGAGCACGAGGGATCTGTGACAGAAAACATCTGGCCGCTGAACTTCAGCAAGTCAAGCAAGTATTGCAAGACAACAAGCTTCGGGTCCCGCGCCTACGTCACAGTGACCGAGTGAAGCCGGCCACAGTCGAGCGTGTACCTGCTGTACTACCATATGTCAGAGGAGTCACAGACAAGGTTGGCTACATCTTGAAGCGAGCTTCTATTAAAACATACTACAAGCCGCCGAAGAAGATTAGTAAATTTTTACCATCCGTCAAGTGTAATATCCCTCTACAAGATGCAGGAGTGTACAAGTTAGATTGTGAATGTGGTCTCTCTTACATAGGTCAAACAAAAAGATCCATAAAAACCCGCGTGAAAGAACATATAGCTGACGTGAAGCACCGTCGCTCCGGGAAGTCCGCAGTCTGCGAACATGTTCAAGATCGTCCCCACCATTACATTCGTTTTGATAAACCACAAATTCTCGCAAAAGAACACCGATTCCTACCAAGGATGATACGCGAGGCTATTGAAATTAAAAAACATCCAAATTTCAATAGAGAAGATGGATGGGTGCTGCCACCTGCTTGGGATCCCATAATTAACAAAATTAAACCCAAACCTAAGCATACCACTGCAAGACTTCATGATACTATAAGCTCGTTTTGCGTAAATCGGACCAAAAAATTAATATTCAAAAACTTAAGGTAGCCGGACTACCTATGACTTTGGGACGTCAAACATCTCAGTCCCCCCCCGTGACCATGGTTGCTGTAAAGCACCCGAAACGTCGGGAATTAAAAATAAGTAAAAGTAGTGAAATAAACGCGATAAAATCCGTAAATTTAGTTTTATTCAATGTGTAGTGTTCGCGTAAATTTAAGAAATCATTATGAGGAATTCCGTTAAACTATTTTTATTTAATTGAAATTCTAATCTATTAAATTATTACCCTCCATACATGAAAAAGGAACAGTTTTTTTCTTACATGGGATGATATTGTCTAGAGCTCATTGAGTATAGTACACATTAACAAAATTTTATCCTCTTTGCCTAGTTCGGCAACTACCAATGGATTATTCCAGCGTCAAGTATTTCATGAATGTCACAAAGTGTATTAGACTAAACTTTCTTTTTTAAGTTACCGTAAATGAGTTTACTTAATTGCTATGAACTAAAAAGTTATTTTCGGATGAATTTATATAATTTTTATTCTTATTACCCATTTTCAAAAATAAAGAAATGAATATAAAAATGAACTTAGTTTTAATTTCTGACTGTCGCGCTATGGGACCAAACCGCGTGTTCCATCTCAAAAATGGTTTGAATATATAAGTCGTGTTACTGAAACCGTTTTGATTATTTTATATTCTGTGAAAGTATAGCTATCTAGTATTATAATAAGAAAAATCTTAATTAGTTTTTGGTCTATAAAATTACACCCAAACTTTGCACTTCGATAATTTCGTATTAATTAGATTACCTACTCATTATTAAAGTTCAACTTAAGATATTTTCTAAGTTCTTTATGGAAATATATAAGTATTATACATTTTCGGATTGTTCAAGATCTCTAGTTTAACGTACTTAGTTAAGTTTTTAAAAGATTTTTTTTACATACAACATAGTACATAAACACTCACGCCTGTCACGCTGAGGGGTAGGCAGACTACAGACATTTGGCACGATTCTGACACACCTCTCTCGCCTATTCCACATCCATATACCTAAGTTCTTTCTCATTTTCTAAGCTATTTGAGGAAATATACAAGTATTATACATTTTTGGATTGCTCAGGATCTCTAGTTTATAAGTATGTTATGTTTTTATAAGATATATTTTTGTACTTAATTTTCAAGTGACATAAAGAAATTTTTCGTCTTTTTGGGTTTCAAATTATGTTTCCTTGATCCTAGCTGCCGATGTCGAGTTAACGACATTTTTAGCGAATCTAACTGTTCAGTTATACAAGAAAGTAGAAAAAAAACTCCGTTATTACCGCGCCATTTTAAGCTAGAAGCAAAAAGTCGATTAAGCGAAAAAATAAATTGATGAATCCCGTTATTTGCACTTTACTTTTACCTTTGTTTGTTTAAAGGAAAATACTTTTTATTTAACAAATAAGCACTAAATATCATAGGTAGGTATTTAATGTTTGAAAAAATATTTTCACATGAGATTTTTTGCGCTGATCATTTTAACCACACGTATGATGAAAACGATGTTGCATACTTTTTATCTGTTAATGATAATTATAATTATTTAGTGTTGGTATTAAAATAGCATTCCTGTGAGATCTATTTTAATAATTTTTTAATTTTTTTTCGTATGACAATTTTCAAATTTCAGTTTTTTAATTTTTTTAAAAATAAATAATGTTTTAAAGTGGTGATGTTTTAATCATCTAATAGTATAAGTATTCAGGAATCCATGTACAAATATTATATAAAATATTATAAATTTCAATTTAAAATGTCAAGAAACAAAAAAGTTATAGATTTTTGAGAAGGAACGCACCGTTTGGTCCCATAGTGCGTCGTCCCGTTAGACCGGGACGATATGCACGGAACTTTAACAGAGCGAAGCTAGACTCGCACTTACCATTTTTTGTTTTAAATTTCTAAGACAAACAGATTACCGCAATTACCTTCATCGCCGAGTATTTTTATGTAATTAACCTTTTCTGCATTTTCAGACAACAATTTCATCGTTTCTGCATAGGATAGAACTCTATTTGCTTACTTAATACAAAATTTTAAAGCCAACAGTTATCCCCCTACTCTTTATTATGCGGGTATCTGTTAGTACTATAATAAGTTTACAACTTCACCTGACGGTTATAATTACTTTGTTTGTTCGTGTATGGAAAATTATTTGAACATGATATAAGTAGCTTGTACTAATTAGCGGCGCTCCGATATGAACTTTACATTATTTCAGTATCGGATTACTCGAATAATTTGTAGGAGGTTAATTAATTTCAGTGGAATTTGCGGTAATTATAAAATATTTCAGGACTTTTAGAGTTATTTTTATCGGCCTATAAAATTATTCGTAAACGAAAGCAAAGTACGTACGTCTCCCATTACAGAAGGCATTTTGTCATATTTACGACTATGAGAGATACATTTTGAATCCATTATATAAAATTAAATAATAACTAATGTAAACAGCGATGATAACGACGACAGGTCAGCTAGTTGTAGTGAAAGTGATAAAAAAAATTTTTTAGTCTAGTGCAGTCTTTAATTTAATATAACTTTAATATTGGTAAGAATTACTTCGCCCATATCCGCTCATTGAAAGAAATTGATGTGTCTTGTATTGAATTAATGTATTTTGTAGAGCACCTCTTGCCCTCCCTCCTCAAATTTGGTGCCACGCAACCTTATACCAACTTTAATATAATGGATTTCCGCAATATAACGCCTGATTCTATTGACTAAAGTAACTTTATCTCTAGAAATTAGCAGTAAGCAATAAATTAAAAAAAAATTATTAATTTTGTGTTTTGGAGTTACCTATATTTCTAATTTATACTGGTACCAATCTAAATGATTTACCAACTCTAAGCAATCGATATTTTTTATAGAATAAGGGTGACAAAGGAGTATATAGCCCACCTGATCATGACATCTACGTTTATTCTCGATTAAATTGAAAATGCAAAGGCGTTGTTACCCCTGTCGACTAAGATGGAATGCCTCATTTCCAGTAAAAAGTGCCTCCAGTTCTCTACACTCACCATACAAAACACAACACCCTTAAGATGCTATTTTGCGCTGGTATTCTGTGAGTGCGTGGTCCTACCTCGGTCAAACCGACGTATTCATGCTACAGCCATAACATAGCTGCAGTTTGGCTCTACCACGTAAGATATCGATTTCTCTTAACAATCGAATATTGTACCGATGTTTTTGTTGGAACGCCTAGTCCAATAAATGTGACAGCTGTCAAAAGGTATTTCAAAGGCGTATATTACACGCTCATGCAGGTTTCATTCAATTCCATCAATCATGATTGATAAAAAACGGATGGTGACTGATAGAAACAAATCAACATTAAACGCTCATTCTGACTGATCGTCAGTCAAACCTAAAGTTTCAGAGGGAATGGATAGATATAAAAATAGCCTAAATAAAAAAGCCTGTGCTGCAATTTTGATTGCAATTTTGTGTAAAAAATGTAGGTATGAGAAATACCAAATTTTGGGATGGTACATTTCCTCTGCCCCTGCGCCAGACCTTTTAGATGTATTTTTTTTAGTTCTTTGTAGTTGGATTTGACTGAATCTTTTTTTTTCTTCACATCATCTATGGTAGCGTTTTTCTTAATTTTTCTTAAAATGGGCAGCAACTTGGCTAAGTTTTCATTTCTACAATCAAATAAACAATAACACATCTACTATGCATTTCAAATAAGAAGCACATCCCGTTATTGTTACTTAGCTTTAATTTTGGTAGCGATGTTTGGTAAACAATACACATACCTACCTATATACTAAGTTCATTTTCAATTCACCATTTAACTGTAATATAATATCATGTAAAGAAAAAGTTCTTTATTTCCAACAGGACACACAGCAAAAATAAACTAATTTCACAAAACAATGTACGTATTGAATATAGGAAAAATTGTAAGATTTAAGATCATTTTACCTTTTTTAATTTATAAAAAAAAATTTACGCTGCTAACGCTACTTTAATGTAATTTCAAATATCAATGCTATGTGCTTCTTACTTGAAACGCATTTATTTATTTAAATAGCTTTAGGATGAAAAAGAAGCTTACCTGTTATATTTATTCGTATACCCTGAGTTTTTAGTGTCCCACAACTCGGGGAGTGTCTCAAATTTTAAAATGAAATCTTTCTCTGGTTAAAGCACGTTAGGCGGGAGTGGCGATAGCGTGCGCGAGGAAGCCGCCTATTCAATATATTTTGCGTCCGCCTCCATTGCTGTCTAAGCTAAAATCGTGTTTACGCAAAATTCGTGACTGATAGTTGATTGACGTAAAAATCAAAATATCCAGATATTTGTCAGTCAATTTCATGCAACTGTCAATCACCGCATTACATGGTAGGTTATTCGTCAATCACAACCGTGATTGTTGTAAAACTGACAGCAAAACCTACTGTGTAATGAGCACCTTAGGTTTGGTTGAGTATAGTTTATTGTAATATGTTAAAATTTATCTTATGAGATATTATATTTTGTATTGTTGCTCAGGGGAATGTTTGCCATAGTTGCCACGCTTGGCAAGCGGATTGGCAACCGCAGTTTCGTTTTTGTAATTTAGCTGTTATTAGGAAGATGCTGATTAAAATTTCTGCCCATCTCCTGCATCAGTTTCCCTCTGTGGCTTCTTACGACACCTACGGGAAGATATAGGGTTGTGAATTTTCTTATACCGCCATTACACGGCACCTCCCCCCTACTTGGAGTGACGACCTGGTAAGAACTATACAGGAAGTCAATGGGTGTAGGTAGCTCAAGAGCGTGCAGCAGTCGACTTGTGAACGGATGTAATTAATGAAAAAATTATATTTTGAACTTAACCATTTTCTATACTGTAATTCCAATTAAAATTAAAAAAACGTATGCAAATTACATTCGGAATCAATGCGTGCGTGTTCGACTCGTCGTGTTTCTCGCAGTGCTACTCGTATAATAAACAAAGTTACTGGTAAGCGTCATTAGCAGTGCGAGGGTTTGTCCTTACCGTACTGGAGTCGCACCGGAGATGAATAGTTTAAGTGTTCGGAGTGGTTCGTTGGCAGATGAGGTTACAATATAAATGAGTTTTGGTAGAGTTATGTCACTTTTATAGCTAAGAGCTTTGCACGCGATTTTAATTTTGACTATAGAATTCATGAAAATCTTGATCATTAATTGGCACTACCTAAGGAAAGTTATTCGAATAATATTTATAAATTTCTTCCAAATTTCACTTCAGTGTGATTACATCACAGGTCAATTTATTGAAATAATTTTGTGCAATTCGATTATTCTTTTTTTGTTAGAAAGGGATACGTACCATATAAGTATATCACCAAATCACATCCAATAGGTTTCGTAAAAGACGAACTTGGCACATTATGCCAATACGATAATGGCTTCCGATAAATGTAAACATTATCTACAACAGTAATGAAGGTAATATAATATAAAACACTTCTAATACTCCCTTTTTCTACTTAAAGCTTCGCGCCAGCTAGCGCAGTTGTACTCCATAACTCCACTCATTTCTGACAACCCTGCCATCATATGAAGTTTCATGCTTCATGTTGCATTCGAAAATTTTATTTAATTTTATAAAATACGTATCAGAACTATTAACTTATTTTTAAATTAATATAATATGTTAAAGGTATATAAATGATTCTGGGATTTTATATGACACACTGCTGACAGATTCATGGGCAATCTACCAACAAGGATGAGTTCGTTTTCCGTTCATTTCTTATTTCACTATCTTTTTCATCAGTCAGCCAAATGTGTCACTCCTGCTGTAGGGATCACTCCTGGCGGGCAGACATGCTACGGGATATGCCAGAAATTTCCTATTTAAAACCAACAAATAGTATTTTTTGGAGCTGAGAATAGTCGATTGTCCCAATGCGTATTTAGTGGACGTAACATATTTTTTTCATCATTCTCAAAATATTTTTTCACGATAGCACTTTCACTGCACACGCGGTTTGTTTTTTAGGATTTAAAATTGCAGATAACAATTTCGTCGGTGCCGTCGAGGTTTAAAAGCTTTACATCCTAAGCTGCCAAAGCTGTACAATTAATTACATACTATGAGCCATTGAATTTAATTCAAAGTTTTCAGGGATGACAACGTATCTCTGACCTGTGGAGTTGACTGAAACTCATTTTCCACTCCATAAAAAGAAAACAAAAGGCTACCGATTGCTGGTTTTTTAAGGTATTGTGCCATTCTATACTGGAGCCAGGTCCCCTTTGCATGTCAATCGGATATCTACATCACCTAACACAGGATATCCATTGTACAACAAATTGGAAAGTTTTTGTATTGAAATGAAATGACGGCAGCAAAGTTTTTAGCTACGTGATTGTATTCATCGGCCAATAATAACAATAAAACAAAGCAAACATTTTACTGGATGAATCATGATGACATTTTGTTTTTCTAACAATAGATAATCAATTATATAAAAAAGTATAATCTACAGAGTTCGATTCTAATGTTATTCAAATGATTGCTGTGTTTGTAACTCTCTGTCTGTGAGTTCGTACACTTGTGTACTCGTACTCGTAGGTTAGTGAATTTTTTCGTTTCCCATATCTCAAGAAGAAATAATGATATCATCTTCCAAGCAATTTCATTTGTTCAATTATTATTATCGTACTGACACCTGATTGTTAATTTGAATTCTGCCTAACCGTGTACATTTCATAGTGAATTTTGAAAAATAGTGGTAGAGCCACGTTGCAGCTACATTATAGTTGTAGCACGAATGGGTCCACTCGTATGGTGAGTGTAGAGAACCGGAGACCCTTTTTACTGGAGTCGAGGCCTTTCATCTTAGTCCTCAGGGGTGACAACGCATTTGTATTCTGATTCTTAATTGAGGATAAATGTGGATGTCTATGGTTCACAACATTCACTTACCATCAGGTGGATTGTGTGCTCGTTGGTCACTTGCTGTTGTCGATGCGGGACATTGTAGTGCCACATGTAAACGCCCAAATACACAGACACTCTCGCTCTAACCTTAGGCCTTAGACCTCAGGCAGGTGGTCAGTATTAGATAATTCATTAATTTATATATTAGATAGTCAACATAGGATACAGCACTTATAGTCTTATTTATATTTGTATTGTTCTTTAATTTTTCACAAATACCAAGTAAATAATCACATAAAAACTAATAAATAAGATTTCTTAATTGAGTGTTCGGTTGTTAGTTCATTAAGATGAAGCAAGAAAAAAAAGGTGAGCAAATACAATTGATTTGAATCCCCCAGTTAGTATAAAGGTTTCTTAAATTTACGCGAATAAAATTAATTCTACGGAGATTTTTTATATGAATTTTTGTTTTGATCTACTTTCAGGAATTAAATTAATAAGATAAAATAAAAATAAGTTAAATTATATGCGATAAAATCCGTAAAATTAGTTTTATTCAACCCACATTTTGTGTTATGAAGTAAGTGTTAGGCTCGTCTGGACTTCGCCTGTAAGCATAAAAGTGCCATGTGATCCGAGCTACAAGTCCATCCACTACCACCTCGAGCCGGCCTTGCATTTTTTTTACCGCGGCTCAGGTGTCCTCTCCCGCTGATACTTCATATCTCTCCTACCCGGGGTACAAATTAGAACATTAATTTATGCCCGGGCTGGAGTTTGCGTATACGGCAGAGAGGACATCTGTTCTCGTCGCATAGGCAGTCTTGAAGGTTCGGACCTGTCCATCCCTTGGCTACGCGTAAACAGCGATGACCATCCCCGCATCTACGGGTGCCTCTATAGGTCCCATAGCGGTAATGCCGAAACAGCCCGACTCTTCGACCACATCCAAATGGCTACAGATTCGTTGCTACAGCAGATCCCCTCGGCAGAAATCGTGATCAGCGGCGATTTTAACGCTCAACACGCCGAATGGCTTGGTTCAGGCTTAACAGATCATGCGGAGAGATATGTTCATGATTTTGCCTTGGCATATGGTCAGACGCAACTGGTTACTTCACCTACGCAAATTCCAGATGTGGAGGATCATGCACCTTTCCTGCTTAGTGTTGCCCAAAATCGGTCTTGGTCTTGCAGTCTTGGTCTTGTTCTTGCATTTTTGCAAGACCAAGAACAAGAACAAGACCGCCTAATTTTAGCAAGACCAAGACCAAGACTGACCGTGCAAGATTTGAGCAAGAACAAGACTAAGCCTGCGAGACTCTTGCGTCTTGCAGTTAGGAATGAGTGTCGTTTCAGGGAGTATAGGAGTTCGGGTATACGCTTAGGGACTCTATGAGACGCAAAAAATATATAAAAATAATTTGGAAAATTGGACTTATGCGCATTACGAACAATACCATAAACATACATAGCGGATGAAAATATCCATTAAAAGAAAAAAACAGTGCATCCCTAGTTTTGACCATCGGCACTTTGATAGTGCGCGGCGTCTTGTTGTCGGCATCATCAAAGGTCGAATACTGACCTGTCAAAGAAATTTTGCAGCTATTCGGAAGTACAAGGTCAAGATACACGCGCCGGCGGCTTCTATTGATATCGCATTCAATCGTCGCCGCCGCGCCGCACGCACTACATTTGACACTGTTTGAATGCCGCCACAGAGTACATGTTTCAAAGAATAAAATAAGTTTCCGGGTGCTCAGAATGGACACGAATACATTATGCTGATCTCGCAAGGAATATTTTAATTAGATAATGGTAAGGATAGGTAGGTAGGTACCATAATAATTTATTCTAGTAAGTAATTATTATAATAATAACTATATGGGTTTATAATAATTACTTGCTATTATTATTATTACCTAATAGATAAACATGTTCAAAAAGTTCACAGCAGATCTCGATTTTTGGAAGTGTGTGTTTTTGAATACAAACACACTTTTAACACACTTGAAACGTGTAAACATTTTGTACAATGCTAATCGAATAATATAAAAAGTGTGCATATTAAATAAAAAGCGTAAAATAAGATCTATGTAATTTTTAGGAGCCCGAGTATCTCTTAGAGAACCGTTTAAAGAAATTGATTGCATCGAATTGATGTAAATAATAGTGATTTGCACAATTTTAATAGTAGAAATAAAAATAAAATCACAATACCTGCTTTCCGGTTACACAAAGTATACATATAATGCGTTCTTGGGTAGCAATATATGCTTTTATAATAAGATTCCAAAAGAAATGTTAGATCTTTCACCTTTTCAATTTAAGTCCGACAAAAATGCTTGGAACTGACCTCTCGTACTACACAGGACTAACTAGAAATTTCTAAACCGATTTGGTATCTACATATACATTTGACATTTTATGTTTGACTTATCGCTTTACATAATTATAGAACTATTGTAAAAATATTTTGAAAAGAGCAACTACTGAGTTTCTTACTTTCCATGATTCTTCTCAGTAGAATCAGAACCCCTGGACATGGAAAAGAAAAAATTGGGGAAAACAGTGATTATATGACTATTCAAAAGTGTATTTTTAATGCCTACTTAAATAAAACATATTTGAATTTTGAATTTCAAACGAGTGAAGGCAAATTTAATTTAATTAACGTAGATTAATTCAATCACAAGAAGAACATAATATACGCAATTTCTATTTACATTTCATTTTTACGTAGGCACACTATACCTATCTGTCAACGCATCTACTTTATTAATCTTCTGAAGAATCATTAATTTTATCAAAGGATGCCGAACTTTCCTTTGTCGGTCTTTCGGCGTGTACTTACAAATAGTAGTATTTATTTTAATTCCAGTAATTCCCAATTGAACTTTGCTTCGTGTCTAATGTATTAATTGTTTTTACTCTAATCCTTGTTCCTTGTTGTTCTCGGAGTGATAAGTTTACAATTTGACATGAGTGACGAAGAGTCGAATAGTTCTAGTCGGGGTAGTGAGAGTTGGAGTTATAGATCTAAAATCCCTAAAAGTAAATTTGATGAGCTTTTCGACATAATTCATGCATCCCAAATTGCTTTGTGTAAATTATGCCAACATAAAAAGGTTGAAATAAAAATGAAAAACAGAAACACTTCAGGCTTAAGGAAGCATCTAATATCTTTCCACAAAAAGGAATCACAAATACTTCTTCCTGAAAAACCAAAATTAAGTGGAGATAGCACAAGCTTTTTAATAACCACCGGAAAAAGTGGACAGGTAAGAAAAAATATACTTATCACACAATTACATCACACATATATTATGTAACTAGCGGCCGCCTGCGACTTCGTCCGCGTACAATATCTGATTTCCTATGAGATTTTGAAATTTTCTCGCTGCAAAAGTCTTACCTAAGTGTAAGGAGGCTATATAGGTAAAGCTTAACTATGCAAGTATTTATTATTTAAAACTAATAAAGTAAATGTTGATCTTCATATGTATACTTTAAAAATATAGGACATGCATGTAACCATTTTATCCCAATTTCACCCCCTTTTTTTGCGGTTGGAAAATCATCTAATGACGCCTTTCGCTCTGGGTGGAGCGTAAGGGAGTGTCAGACTTTTACTGACTAAAAACCATCCGTGTTCCTTCAGTGCCCTTACGTTCCGGAGCCGCGGTATCCCTTTCGAACAGCACGCAGCCCCGGCAGGCGTCGGCCCTTGCGGGCCCCTTCACGCTGCTGACAGCTCTTTGAGGCGCGCGTGGAACAAAACGCGCCGTCGACACGGCCTGTCGTCGTTAGACGGAGGGACGGCGAGCTACCCATTGCTCGCCGTCCACAGGCCCGCGGGTTAGGCTTTTCACCCCCTTAGGGTTAGGATTTCGTAAAACAGCTTATTCAGGATTTTATTATTGAAAACTTATAACTTTAATGCCGATTTTCGTGTCTCTAACTTTAAAAACGTAGGACTTTCATACATTAGGGATAGATTTTCTCAAAACCGTTTCTTAACTGATCTCTATGCCATAAAAGGAACCTACCTTACAAACTTCAAGTTTGTATGTTTTGAGATATCGTTATAGATAGTCAGTGAGTGGTAGTATATATATATATATATATATATATATATATATATATATATATATATATATAGATTATAGTGTTAAATATGTATTTATAATTCACTCATATTTTCATTTGTTTTTATAATCAGCGAGACACATGATTTAGTGTTTTATTTCAGTCTGAAAATAGCAGTGACAACATCACGACAGCTACAGTTGATTGGATGGTTAAAAAATATCTTCCCTTCTCATTTTTCGATGACGAAGCTACACAAGTATATTTTAGATCAATTTGCCCAAATATGGTGTTTCCTAAAAGGTCCACACTTAGGAAGGAGTCAAAGAACGGTTTGAAGAGCTTCAATTGAATCTTAACAAACGACTACAACGATTTTCATCTGAAATGTCATTTACCATTGATGGATGGACGTCAATTGCTGGTAGGAGTTACTACGGGGTCACTATTCATTATATAGACAACGAATGGAAGTATCGATATGTAGTCCTTGATTTTATACCATCATGCGGTCGACATACTGGTGAAGATATTGCAACGATTTTCCATGAATGTTTATTGGAATATGACATAATTGATAAAATACAGGGTATCGCGGTCGACAACGCAACTGCAAATACCAAATTTATGTATGAATTGGACAAACAGCTGCCACACTTTGATTCAGACAATCAACATTTCCGGTGCTTTGCTCACATTTTGAACCTTGGTGTACAAGATTTATTAAAGACCTTAGCATTACACAGTGAAACTGACAATAAGGGACAAGAACAGCAGTATGAAGATAATGAAGACGAAACTGAGGAAGATGAAGAATATGCGCCAAATATTGCTGACTCACGTACAGCTATAACAAAATTACGCAGTATTTCCAGTAAAATAAAAAGAAGTGAGAAATTGATATATTATATACTGATGATAATAAGAGGAAGTTTCAGTCTGCTTGTGAAGCAGCTGGCGTGCCATCAAATCTGAACCCCATACTCGAATGATATGATTGGATTTGGTTTAAAAGTGAGAACTGGCATTAACATATTGTGCACTTCTGTCACCGAATTGAATGATTTTCGAATCACAGATAGTGAATGGCAAATACTCGAAAAAATACATAAGTTTCTAATAAACTTTAAACTTCTATCAACAAAACTTGGTGGGAAAAATATGTTACATTACCGCTAGTCATTGTGTCATTCAATCTCTTGCTCGATAAAATTGAATCCATGGTAAAACAATTAGATGAGAAACCTAATCCATCCGAAGTGGATGAAAGGTTCATTCTGGGTTTTCAAGCAGCTCGAGACAAAATGCTTAAACATTATAAAAAGAGCAACTGGATTTATTGTACGTCTTTAATTTTAGACCCAAGGCATAAGACTCAGACTTTTGACCTGACATTATGGGGGAAGCAAATTAAAACAGAAAGCCTGCGCAAGTTTAATGAACTTTATAAAGAATATAAAAATCTACACTCAGTGAATACATCTCTAGAATCACCAAGAAATGAAAAGAAAGTATGTGAATATGAACACGTTATAGACATTGAGAAATTGTATACATGTCCCTCGACGTCATCTGGATCTGGATCTTTTCATCAAGGCTTAGTTATAGACGAGTTGGAGGAGTACCTAAGTAAACCCAGAGCCGCCAGTTCGGAAGACATTTTAGAGTGGTGGAGGACGCATGAGACAGAATATCCGACTTTATCGAAGATGGCCCGTGATTTTCTTTCAATACCTGCAACTTCAGTACCTGCTGAGAGATTATTTTCTAAAGCATCACTAATTCAAGCTCCAAATGTGCCTGCTCTGTTAAGTAGTTCTAAGATCTAAAGTAACGTTTAATAAATAACAATAGGCTAATGGGTAAATACGAGACTTGCGAGACTCTTGCTGCAAGACCAAGACCAAGAACAAGACTGAGAGCGCAATACCAAGACCAAGAACAAGACCAGGTGTATTGGCGCAAGACCAAGACCAAGACTGGCTAAGTCTCGTCTTGTTCTTGCATTTAGGCAACACTATTCCTGCTGGACCTTCTGCTGACCTCTCACCCGGACGGATATCAGATTTCCGTCGACGCCACTTTAGGCTCCTCGGACCATTGTCTTGTCTAGAGTGTGGCACCACACTCTAGACAACAATGGCCCGAGGAGCTCACGCTGAAATTGCGGTTGCATTCTGCAGTCTGCCGCCGTGTTTGGCACTATAGGTCTGCCGATTGGGATAGGATGCGATCTTTCTTTGCATCCTACCCTTGGGGGTGGGTTTGCTTCTCGCCGGATGATCCCAACGTTGTTGCTGATTCTGTCGCTGGTGTGGTATTTCAGGGTATGGAACTTTTTATTACTTCTTCTCTGGTGCCCATTGGAGCCATGGTTTAGTCGCTCCTGTAAAATAGCATCACGCTATAAACAGGAGTGCTAGCGGTCCTGGGCTGACCTCTAAAAAAGAAGTATGATTCCGACTCCAGGTCCTTCAAAAAAGTCATTGCCAAGGCAAAGTCTTCCACCTCTGCACAGGTAGGACGACTCACTTGCCCATGCCGCAAATGAGAAAGCTGATCTGCTAAGTTCTTTCTTTGCGTCTAACTCGACTGTCGATGACGGGGAATACGCCGCTGACCATTCCGCGGTGTAAGTGCTCCATACCGGACGTGCGGTTCACACAGCGCTCGGTTCGCAAAGCACTCCTCTCCCTGGACATCCACAAGTCGAGTGGGCCTGACGGAATCCCCCAATTGTGCTGAGGACGTGTGCTCCAGAGTTGGCACCGGTTTTAACGCGTCTTTTCCGGTACTCCTACTCCCTAGACGTAGTCCCAATATCATGGAAGACGGCTTTCGTCCACACGATCCCTAAAAAAGGCGACCGCTCAGACCCGTCCAACTACAGGCCTATCGCCATCACCTCCTTATTCTCCAAAACAATGAAGTTCATTGTAAACTGCCAGCTCAAGAGGTGCCCAGCTCATTAGTGATCGCCAATACGGTTTTCGTCGTGGTCGATCAGTTGGTAATCTTCTGGTCTAACTGACTCATAGATGGGCGGCGGTAGTAGAGTCTCAGGGGAGGCATTGGCCGTTAGTTGGGACATTGCAAAGGCCTTCGAGCGAGTTTGGCACAAAGCACTTCTTTCGAAGCTTCCTTCCTATGGGCTTTCCGAGAAATTGTGCAATTGGATCACCAGCTTTCTTGCAGATCGGAGCATCAAGGTTGTTGTAGACGATGCAAGCTCGAATAACAAACCTAATAACGCTGGCGTTCCAAAAGGCTGCGTGCTATCACCAACGCTGTTTCTTCTGCATATCAGTGACATGTTGCAAATCGGTAGCATTCATTGCTACGCAGACGACAGCACTAGTGATGCTTTATATACCGGCCGTGCCTATATTTCTCGGGAAAACGTCGCCGAGTACCGAGACGAACTTGTGTCTGAAGTCGAGACTTTGTTGAACAAAATCTCGTACTGGGGGCGATTAAATCTAGTCCAGTTAAATCCCCAGAAGACACAAGTTTGCGGGTTAATCGCTAAAAAGAACCCCTTTGTCGTATCTCGTCGGTTTCAAGGAACTCCCCTTGTGGCCGCAGCCAGTATCGGAATCCTCGGCGTCGCCATATCGAGTGACGTACAGTTTCGTGGTCACTTGGAAGAGAATGCTGAATTGGCCTCTAAAAAGCTTGGCGTTCTCATCAGAGTGTGGCAGTATTTCATGCCGGCACACCGCCTGCAACTTTACAGGGCGCACGTTCGGCCGCACATGGAGTACTGTTACCATCTCTGGGCTGGGGCTCCCCAGTGCCAGCTCCTTACACTTGACCGCATCCAGTGCAGAGACCGACAACCGAGTGCTTTCCGATTGGCTCGATTCTCTTTGCATTTTCCTTCGCATATACCACAAGGAGTGCTCTGAGGAATTGTTATATTATAAACCAAAAAAAATATTTAAATATAAAGTTCCTTTAAGTATCAGATAAGTTGGACGCCATTTTTTTGTTGTTGACCATTACTTTATCGACTTAAAATAAACCATACCAACGTGAAATACGAGAAACCAGTGATGAACCGCACGGCACTTGGCACAATGTGAAGTCTTTTAACTGTAATTTCAACCGCCAGCTATTTCATTATTAATAGTCCAACGTTTGATCAATATTCCACCGGATTTTTTGTGTAGATAGTCGGAAATGATCAACACGTTACGCTTCAAAATGCCTATTCAGTCTTGTCTAATATTATATAAAGTCTAAAATTATTGTCCCGAATTCGATGATCAGGAAAATGTACAAATCATCCAGTGTATTGAGGGTACAAGAGAACAAATGTGTTTGAAATTCTTTCTTAATTTTAAAATAATCTTAACTGCCTTTAATGCACTTATACATACACATATACAAACAAAATCCTATTGTTAGCACAGGCCTTCTTCCCTATTTACAAGACGATTGTTATCAGTCTGTCAAAGTCCAGTCAGATATTGTAAAATGTTTCAAAATTATTGATGTTAAGAAAAAAGCAGAAGTATGGGGGATTTCAACAAAAGTTACTGCGTCTATAATAGACGCAATCGCACCCCAACGTGCTATTATTTTCAATACTGGTATTGCATTTGGTGTGTTTACCGATTTAATGAATCATAGTAAAGTTATACCTTTATTTAAATACATACATACATACATAAACACTCACGCCTGTCACCCAGAGGGGTAGGCAGAGACTACGGACTTACAGACAAACTTACAGACTTACTACAGACTACGGACCATTTGGCACGATCCTGACATACCTCTTTCGCCTCCTTTACATCCATATATCTACGCATACATGCTCGTCGGTTAAGGGTACTTCTAACGGGGCCCCTTTTCACAATTTGGTCGATAAACTTTTTTCTAGGGCGTCCCTTCCCGACTCGGCCGTTCACATCTGCCATATAAATTTGCTTTGTCACTCTTTCCTCATTCATTCTTTCTACATGACCAAACCACCGAAGCATTCCTTTCTTAATCCTGGTAACAACATCATCTTGCATACCACATTTATCTCTTATCACGCAATTTCTCACCCTGTCATTCAGATTCAACCCTAGCATACTCCTTAAAGACCGCATTACTACAGCATTTATTCTACTTTCGTGCTTCTTCTGCCACGCCCAGCTTTCACTACCATACATTAAAGTAGGGACTAACACAGCATTATGAATTACCATACGTGCCTTTTTTGACACACTCTGGTTCTTCATAATAGAGTGTAGTACCCCATTCACTCTATTCCCTGCATTTACTCGTCGTTCTATATCCCTATCATATCTACCATCCCTGCTAAATACACATCCCAAATACACAAACTCATCCACTTGCTCAATTAACTCTCCTTCTATTCTTATTTCACATACCGTTTTGCTTTCTTCTCTTTCAAAAACCATCACTTTCGTCTTACTTGCGTTCACTTTCATTCCCCTTTCTTTTAATTCCCTGTTCATTAATGTAACCATCATTTGCAACTCAGCCGCCGATGACGCAAATATGACTTGATCATCGGCATACAAAAGGCATTTGACGGTTAACTCACCCATTCTTAACCCACATTCTTCATCTTTCAAAGTTTGCAAACACCTGTCCATAAATAGGTTGAACAGCCAAGGGGAAGCTACACAGCCCTGTCTGACACCTTTTTGGATGCCAAACCATTCCGAGTAGACCCCATTGATCCTGACACAAGCACTAGAGTCCCTATAAAGAGACCTTAATGCCTGTATCACAAACCAGCGCTCAACCCATATGAGTTCAGTGTTTGCCATAACACATTCCTGTCCACTTTGTCATAAGCCTTTTCCAAGTCCATGAACGCACAAAAAACTTTCTGGTTTTTGGCCAAAAACTTCTCCGCAATCATGCACATGGAAGACTTGACCTGTACACCCCATTCCCTTTCTAAAACCCGCTTGCACATCCCAAATTTTTCAATCAGTTTCTTTCATAACTCTTTCAATTAACACCTTAGCATACAGTTTACCCACAATACTAAGCAAGCTGATACCACGGTAGTTTTTGCAGTCCTGCTGTGACCCTTTTCTTTTATATATTGGTACTATAACTGCTTTACACCAGTCATCCGGTACCCGTTTTAACTCCCAACATAAATTAAACAAGGTGTACAGCAGGCCTGCCACCACTCCCTCTCCAGCCCTTAGCATCTCGAGTGATACTCTATCATATCCAGCTGCCTTACCTGCCTTACCTTTATTTAAATCTGGTAGTATAATGGACCAAACTAATTTTAAACCTATTTCCGTGCTGCCAACCTTTAGTAAAATTTTTGAGGAATTATTCTAGATCAAATGTTAAGTTTTTTTTAATGTAAATAATTTAATTACTTATACTTAAAATTAAAAAAATAAACCAAGAAATCAGTTTGTTTTTTTAAGGGGTCGCTCGGCAACTGACGCCGGTGTTGAGCTGACTAAACATATTTTCTGTGTATAAGAGTATTCAGAGGATGCTTTGGGTATATTTTGTGATATTTCTAAGGCTTTTGATCATGGGACTAATCAGGAAGCTACAACATTATGGTGTAAAATCATTGTACTTAAACCTATTACATCATTATCTAATTAATAGAACGCAAACAGTTGTGAAACAGCCGTGGTAGCTCAGATGGTTAACGCTCGCTGTAAATATAACAGAACGCGATTAACCCGGGTTCGATCCCAGCCGGCACCAATGAAATTGTTAAATGCAATTTTAAGTGCTGATTTACCACGTGCTCGGCGGTGAAGGGAAACATCGTGAGGAAACCTGCATGTCTGAGGAATAAGAAAAAATTTTTTTCGAAGACATGTGAAGTTCGCCAACACGCATTGGGGCTGCGCGGCGGACACTTTCTTGCCCTAAAAACCCTCTCAGAACTGAGGGTAGGTCTGTGCCCAGCAGTGGGACGTAACATTACTTTACTTATATAGGCTGTAACTTTACTTCACTTTAACCAGTTGTTATTAATGACAGCAGTTCTTCGGGATTGGTAGTATCTATGGGTGTTCCTCATGGCTCAATTCTTAGCCCCTTCCTGTTCTTAGTTACATTAATGAGTTATCTTACTTAATACGGAATAACCATAATAATGTGTTATTTGCTAATGGAACTGTTTATTTTCCGACTTAAAGGCAATTATTAAAATATGACGAAGTGAATAATGCTATATCAAAAGTAGTTCACTGGTTTAACTTAATGATTTGCTTTTAAACGGTAATAAAATAAAATGTATTAAATTTACCACACCGAATGTTAAACAAGTTAACACCAGTGTACTTTTAAATGGGGAGGAGTTTCAATTGGTCCCTCATACACATAAACTAGCTAGTAAACTTAGTTCTACAGCATATGCTGTAAAAAAGATTAGATGACTTACACGTGTTGAAACAGCTAGATTAATCTATTTTAGTTATTTCTATAGCATAATGTCATATGGAATCTTGCTGGAGGGTAATGCGACTGACATTGAAACACAGATTTTAGGGGGTAATCTGTGCATTGAAACTATCTTTGTTTTCCAGAAAACAGCCATAACAACAATTTACTACCTAGGTCCGAAGGAATCCCTTAGAAAAATAAAAAAAATATATATTAACTTTGGCCTCTCAATATATTTACGAAAATTTAATATATGTACACAAAAACAAAATTGGTTTTATTAAATATAAATATATTGATAATAGTGTGTAATAACAGTGTAAATACTAATAACAAGCACAAGTTAGTTACACCAGTTACTCGACTCCGAAGAGTCAGTAATTCCTTCATGGGGAAATGTTTATGCTTTTACAACGAAGTCCAAGAAAATGTGCTGACATTATCTATCCAAAGGTTTAAAATATTTATTAACCTAAAATTGTTTAGTAATGGATGTTATACTACTAAATACTACCATATTGAATAAAATCATTCTATCATTTCAAACGATTGATAATATAAACCCCTGAGAATGAGGTGATCGCTACCACGATGTTTCTAATTGTTTTCGTAACAATTGTATGACCCGAACACTTTTTTACTGAAAACGGGGAATTCCATCTTAGTCCTCAGGGGTGACAACGCATCTACGTTTTGAATCTTAATCGAGGATAAATGTAAATGTCTATGGGCCACAGCGTCCACTTACCATCTGGTGGACTGTGTGCTCGTTTGTCACGCATATTCTATAAAAATAATTGTATTGTAAATTAAGTTTTTTTAAATCCTGCTGGGTTTCTTGCTCGTTCTCCCTAAGACAGCGGATTTTCCCAAACAGCGGTAAAAGTAAAAAATGACTTTCAATAACAATAACATGTAATCTATATTGAATAAAAATGATTCTATTCCAGTCTATTCTATTCCACTACTGAATATAGGTCTCTCCTGTTGTAAGAAGCTTTATCATAGCCACGTAATATGACAGGTAGATCAGCGACCGCGCTACTTACCATCCTATTTTTTCTGGAACCTAAAGTAAAGTTAGTAAAGTTACAGTATATATACGTCCCACTGCTGGGCACAGGCCTCCTCTCATTTCTCTGAGGGTTTTAGGGCAAGGAATAGTCCGCCGCGCTGCCCCAATGCGTGTTGGCGAACTTCACATGTCTTCGAAATATTTTTTTTCTTATTTCTCAGACATGCAGGTTTCCTCACGATGTTTTCCTTCACCGCCGAGCACGTGGTAAATCGGCACTTAAAATTGCAGTTAACAATTTCATTGGTGCCGGGGGGATCGAACCCGGTATGCTCGCGTATTGTGAAATTTACAGCGAGCGCTAACCATCTGAGCTACCACGGCTCTCCTGGAACCTAAAACCAACCTTTACTTTTTATTCCCTCGCCGTAAACGAGATGATTATATTCTGGGTTTTCATTGGAGCGTAATACAGTGAAGTCTATTGTAAGAATTTAAACACTCAATTATTTTGGAGATTGCTGAACAATGATTTCTAAAGTACCCAATCTCTTGTAAGAAATATCGCTTCAAAAATTTTCTAATTTAATAAGTGCAAAATTTACGCGCTTCTTTAATATTTCATCGCTTTTCTTTCATAAAGGAGGTTCTTACAAAGCGGTTACTTTCACGGAAAACATTTTCAGTTTTCTCATCATAAAATTGCAGATATTATTTTCATTTTCCCGCTTTTTCTTCGTTGTTTAAATATAGCTAAAGTAATACGGAAAAATTAATTAATACCAGGACATTTTGTTCCTTTTGTTATTGACCCATAAAAGACTTTATGAAAGACGAACTTCCGCTCAGCCCCAAGTAAAACCTCAGGTGCATATGTATTCTCCCCATATTAACCCAGACTTTTTCTTCGATGGTACATCAGAAGTACCTACGCGCTTGGAGTATGCCAAGACTGTCATTCATGGGATATCAGAAGTACTCGCTTGGGATATACCAGTGAGCCTTGAACACAGTAACTTGGAAGTTAAGCCGTCAATTCGCTTTCGAAACAGCATACTGCGCTCCAAAACTTGAATCGCTGACCTTGGTCATAAGCGGCGGTGCTGAGTCGGTTATGTCTGCCCTATGTCAGAACAGCCAAACGCTCCACGTAGTTGATGTCACACAGTATTAAATGATGATATGCACACGAAGGCTTGGACACCTTTTGTACCGACTGAACCCAAAAAGCCTAAAATCGTGTGGAGTGAAAAAAGGTAGGGGAGGCCTTTTTAAAAGGCTTTTTAACAAGTATTTGATAGAAAGGTGCTGAGAAAATGTTTTTTTTAAGATCAAACTTAATGTTTGTGAAAATAGGAACAATAAATATAACCCTCTCATAAATTTAAGACCTGTACCCAGCAGGGGGACATATTATAGGCTGTAACTTTTATAGCTTATTTGTACGTGAGTTTATGTTCCTGAAAATACTACCTAATACGAATATTACTAATACTTATATTAAAAGTAATGATTTTCCCATCAAATATTTTCAATCATCGGGTGAAAGGAGTAAGCAAATAAAACATCGCCTGTCGTTGCCAACTGATTTTTCAATCGAACCATATTTGAATGGAAATGTGATTTGTTTAAGCCAATAAACAACTAATGAAAGCAATGGGTTCAGCTCAAATCGTGATTTGATTCGCAACGTGGAATGGAAGTCAATCAATTCCCCGAACGAGGAAAGGTTATAAATAATTCAGGACATCAAAAACTGGCAATACGAATTGCCTCTGTTCATTGAGCATGTTTGTTGAAAATTCACGTGCAAATATTTTTATTTCATTGAGCATTTGTTTTGTAAAGAATTTAAGCGATATTTTTTAAATAAATAAAATAATTTATTGGAGATATTTAGATTTAGCATAACTGTCAAATACATTAAAGAGTAAAAATGTTTCCTATGTATTATTTTTATATGTGCTAGATCAACGCTGCAGTTATGTTATAATTTCACGAATGGGTCGGCTCGACCGGGGAATGACCACGCTTTCACACAATACCAGCTAGAAAGCTTAACGCAGCAGTGTTTCGTACGCTGATTGTTGAGATCTGGAGACCCATTTTACTAGCAACGAGGTATTCTATCTTACTCCTTAAGAGTGTTAACTCATCTGCATTTTGATTCTTAATTCATTATAAATGTCTATGGGCCACAGCATCCACTTACCACCTGGAACCATCATGTGGACTGTTTGTCGACCTTAAAGTTAAAAGTTGATTTGTGCCGCAATGCGTGTTTCCGAACTTCAGATGTCTTCTAAATATTGTTTTATTTCTCAGACATGCAGGTTTCCTCACGATGTTTTCCTTCATCGCCGAGGAGGTAAGTAAATCAGCACTTAAAATTGCAATGAACAATTTGGCTAAGCGCTAACCATCTGAGCTACCACGACTTGTGGATCTTATTCAATAAAAATGTCTCTTAGCATTTTGGTACTTCTATGTAAATGACATGTAAATGACCGTGTAATGACAGTTAAAGAATATCCACGTAATTCACTGCATGTCGTACCGTGGGTGTCGTTATAGGCAACGGGGGGGGGGGGGGAGGGAGCACGAGATGGGCACAGCGACTTCCTGATAACAACTACTATCAACTAACATTGTCAACCAGTCTGCCCACTGCAACTATGGATAGATCACTCTTATAAGGCATTCCATGCGTAAGGTTTTTATTTAAAAATAATATATTGTTAATTATATTTTGCTGGTTCTATCCAGAACAGAGGTTTTTCCAGAACCAGTGGTTAAGCTTAATAAATTTCAATAAGTATTCTTGTAATCTTCATTGAATAAAAATGAATTGTAAATAGCACCTCCCACTGTCACTCTTTCAACAATAATGCCTTCGTGTGTCACATGTTTGTAAATAGCAAAAGAAAATGTAATGATTTCTTAAATTTACGCGAACACTACAAATTGAATAAAACTATTACTGTGTAGTGACTGACCCCCCCGTGACCACGGTCCCCCCGTGACCACGGGTGCTGTAAAGCACCCGAAACGTCGGGATAATTAAAATAAATTAAAGTTGAATTAAACGCGATAAAATCCGTAAATAATAGTTTTATTCAAAAGAAAATGTAGTAAAATAGGTAAATTATTTAATACGTCGGTAAATTATTTGAGTTTCAAAGACGTTCACGTTGTTTAAATCTTATTTTTTTAGATGTTGCTCATTAAGAGCCTATACTACCTCAAATGGCTTAGCATGATCCTCCGTTATCTATTGATTAATACGTTTACCCTACTAATTGAATCCTTAAGCAAAACTTATAACATACAGTAAGTAATATTACAGCCTACATACGTCCCACACACGTGTTAGTCACAGATATCCTCACAGGATCTGAGAGGATTACGAAGGAATTGGTATTTGCTGCTCCATTACGTGTTGCTAGATTTCACATATCTTCGAAATATTTTTGTCCTACAAACATTCTGATTTTCACGATGTTTTCATCCACTTTAAATTAGGTACCTTTTAAAATTTCATTGAGGCGTACTGGCGTCGAGCAAACCCGTGTTGCTTGCGTATTGTGAACGTTTAACCCCGCCTTTATTTTAATTAAAAAATAACATACCTATCCAATGACATGATCCATGCCATTCCCCCTCGCCCCTTATAAAATGGGTTAATGGATTCACACCACTCGGCACTTTAGTTACATTTGTTAAAAAGGTATTTTACTTTTTTATTGGCCACAGACCTCTAGTTTCTGAGGGAGTTATTGAATATTTAGTTCGCCTCTCCGCTTCAGTGCGTGTTGGCGGTCTTCATATGTCCGCGAAATATTTTATTCCACAGAGAGTACTTGGTCAAACAGCACTTAAAATTGGATTTAACAATTTCCTTGGTGCACAACGTAGTGTTGAGAGCGGAGCGGAGTAATGAGAGGGGTGCAGGAAGGCGGTTTGCAGCAGCGTAATTTAACTAAGAAATTGTCTAAATTACAAGGTGACTGCAAAATAATTTCAAGAAAAAGAAATAAATCATTTAAAATTACCACAATCACTGAATTGACACAATATTAAACCAGACGAGACAATAGTATAAGTTAAAACTAACAAAACGGTTTTTTTTTTCAGGTAATAATTGAATCATAAAAAGAGCAGTTGCAAGGAATGTTATTCTCTTGGTAAGTGATATAAAACTGCTTGCAGTTTTTTTTATAGGATAGGGTGACAAACTAGCACACAGTTCACCTTACGGTAAGTGGTTGCTGCGGCCCATAGACAACTACATCTATCCTCGATTACAAATCAAAATGCAGATGAGTTGTCAGCCGTGAGGACTAATATGGAATGCCCCGTTTCCAGTAAAAAGGGTTTCGGGTTTTCTACACTCACCCTACGAAACGCAGCAGCATTAAACTGCTATTTTACGCCGGTATTCTGTGAGTCGTTTATAACTTCAGTTGCCGACCAAACTACTTAGTTTTCCCACATTCCTATACTGCGATGGGACGGCAATCCGATATGACCGGGGAGAGATTGAGACCACTGTAGAGATTCTTTGCCTTGATCGTCATGCTTAGAAGACGGACTTACGATCGCAGTAACAGACGTTTCGCTTCATTGACGCTGCTCCTCGCCGCCAGTCTTGGTATCAAAGCCAGGTGTAAACGAGATGGATATACCGCCATCTATGAGAATTCATAAGATCTTCCTATCACATATTAAAGTCCTCTTATCTCCACGGGAGGAATGGAGTGATTTATTCTCTTAGTTACGGTCTTATTTCTCTCTCTTAAGGAAAATTTTTGGTTATGGGATTTGGAACAATTGTAATGCTGTCTCATTATACTATTAAAAACAGGTTATTCTTATATTATGTTTTTTATTGCAACGTTGGTTTAGTGGTCGTAGACATGTCTGCTGATCATAAGGTCCTGGGTTCGATTTCCGGGTCGGTAAAGAGTTTTTGCCGAGAAATTCAGCAGCCCAGAGTCATTTTAAATTCTTTAAAATCTTTCTCGTGCCTTGGAAAACACGTAAAGCCGTAGGTACTGTGATTGATCTCTCTCCGGTCGTGTATGTCGTGGTCGCATTCTCGTCCTATTGTTGTATGAGAGAGGAGATAAAGAGTAGCTACATCTGTGCTTGCGCATACACTAGGCCGCTATGATCTGGTCTGGAGGACATTATTTTATGATTTTATGAGGGAGCCCTAAGTTGCAGCTATATTGTTTCTGCAGCAGGAATAGGTAACTTTGATTGGGGATCATCCTCATTACAGCCACAAGTCAAGTCCACTGCTGAACGTAGGCCTCCCACTAGGAGCCACCTGCATCTTCATTCCTAAATTTATCACGCAAAGAAACTTCGAGCATAGCCATAGCTCGCTGAGCGACTTTGAGCTTCCTCATACAGCCGGCAGTGAAGGACCACGTCTCAGATCCATAAGCCGTCACTGACAACACGCACTGATTGTACAACCTAGTTTTGAGATTTTGAGGTATGCTTGACGAAAAGATGTATCGCAATCTCCCGAACGCTGCTCAGCCGAGTTGAATCCGTCGATTGACCTCTCAGTCGAAGTTCAACTAACCGGACTACTTATCCCGGGTAAACATACTCGTCAATAAAGTTAGTGCTCCCGACAACCACCGGTATAGTTGTGACATGGACATTACACATGACTTTCGTTTTGTCCATGTTAATTTTAAGACCTATCTGTTGGGAGACACTATTGAGGTCATTGAGCATAGTGCTTAGGTCCTCCAGCGATTGTGCCATAAGGACTATATCGTCGGAGAATCGAAGATGAGTGATGACGTTAATACCGTATCCTTTCCAGTTCAGTAGCTTGAAAACATCTTCCAATGTAGTGGTGAAGAGTTTGGGGGATATTACGTCACACTGTCTTATTCTGCAACTGGATAAATTTCGTACTCTGGTTCTGTACACTGATAGCCCTACTGTACAAGCAAACACTTCAGCACTTCAATATACCGACAGTCTACTTGGTACCGCTGAAGGGACTGCAGCACCGCTCAAATTTCGACGAAATCAAAGGCTTTCTATAAACTATGGCAAATATCCCCCCATGAATAACGACGCAAAAAAACGGCCCCCAGTCCCCGGCGGCCCCGCTATTCCTGGCTACGGTGGCGACCATGGTAACGGCGGGGCAGGGGGTGCTAAGAATCTCCGGTGGAGGTTTGGTTGCCACCTACGACGACTCGACCTGGCAACATATAACGCACGCTACCCTGAGGACTGACGAGAAGATACTGGAGCTGGAAGAAGAGGTAGACAAGTTGCGCTGGCATATTATTGGATTATCCGAGGTCCGAAGAGAGGGGGAGGATACGGCAATCCTCGAGTCCGGCAACTTGTTCTACCACCGGGAGGGCGACCATCTGTCCCAAGGAGGTGTCGGATTTATCGTCCACAAGTCTCTCGTCAACAACGTTGTAAAGATTGGGAGTGTGTCGACGAGGGTCGCGTACCTGATACTCAGAATCACCAAACGGTATTCGCTGAAGGTCATACAGGTTTACGCACCAACCTCGGCACATCCCGATGAGGAGGTGGAGGAAAGTATGAGAATAGAGATTCCTCCAAAACCCACTACACGGTGTTGATGGGAGACTTCAAAACAAAACTAGGCACAAGAGAAAGCGGTGAGCTGAAGGTGGGGAAATTTTGAGTAGGGCAACGGAACCGAAGGGGCCAGCAGCTGGCCGACTTTATGGAAAAAGAGGGACTCTTTATGATGAACTCTTTCTTACAGAAGCGGCCCCACAGGAAGTGGACCTGGTCGAGCCCCGACGGTTCGACAAAAAATGAGATTGACTTCATTATGACTACCACACGCCAACTGTTCAGTGATGTCTCAGTGATCGCAAGGGTGAAAACTGGCAGAGATCACCGAATGGTTAGAAGCACACTGAACCTAAATGTTAAGTTGGAAAGGTCTCGTCTAATGAAGTCAACGCTCCGTCCCCCTCGTGCTCTAATCCAGAATCCCGAAACCTTTTAGCTCGAGTTACAAAACCGCTTACAGGGCCTAGAGGATTGCAATGCAGTGGACGATATGAATGACAAGCTCGTGGAAACTGTCCATGCGGTCGGAGCTAAGTTTTGCAAGACCCGCCGCAGAAGAACACAAAAACTCTCCGATCACACTCTTAATCTCATGGCTGTTAGACGGGAGATGAGGCTGCAATCGTCAACAGATTTGACAGCATACAGGCAACTGAACAGACAGATCTCCAAATGCATGCGGCGAGACTTACGCAACTTTAATACTGCTCGTATTATAGAAGCGATCGAGCGGAACCAGGGCTCCAAAGTCTTTGCCAGAGATCTGTCTGCCAGAAAGAGCCAACTGTCAAGGCTGAAGACTGAGTGTGTCGTTTCCGGGACACTCAGACAGGACAGATTCTGAGTGAGATTGAGAGGTTCTATGGGCAGCTGTACACATCATCGTTGGAGCCACACGCAAGTGTGAGTAACGATCCAAGAGCAAGTCTTATCCGACACTATTCCGATGATATCCCGGACGTCAGTCTGAGCGAGATTAGAATGGCTCTCCACCACCTTAAAAACGGCAAGACCCCGGGCGAGGATGGAATTACAGCGGAGCTTCTGAAAGCGGGTGGAACACCGGTACTTGAAGTCCTTCAGAAGCTCTTCAATTCCGTCCTCCATGGTGGCACTACTCCAGAGGCGTGGAGCAGAAGCGCGGTGGTCTTGTTCTTTAAGAAAGGCGACAACGCTCTCTTGAAGAACTACAGACCGATTTCCCTTCTGAGCCGCGTCTACGTGCTGTTTTAGAGAGTCATTACGAACCGTCTCGCACGCAGACTCGACGACTTCAAGCCTCCCGAACAAGCCGGTTTCCGAAAAGGCTTCAGTACCATAGACTTTAAGTATCAGTTTTCCACCCGCTTTCAGAAGCTCCGCTGTAATTCCATCCTCGCCCGGGGACTTGCTGTTTTTAAGGTGCTGGAGAGCCATTTTAATCTAGATCAGACTGATGTCCGGAGTATCATCGGAATTGTGTCTGATAAGACGTCTTCTTGCCGAGGTTGGGGCGTAAACCTATATGACCCTCAGCGAATACCGTTTGGTGATTCTGGGTATACGGTACGCAATCCTCGTCGACACACTACCAATCTTTACAACGTTGTTAACGAGAGACTTGTGGAGTGTGGACGATAAATCTAACTACTTAGGACAGATGGTCGCCCTCCCGGTGATAGAACAATTTGCTGGATTCGAGGATTACCATGACCTTCGCCTCACTTCAGATAATCTTTTAATATTCTAGCGCAACTTGTCTATCTCTTCCTCCAGCTCCAATAACTTCTCGTCAATCCTCAGGGTGCGCGCGTTATATGTTGCCGGATCGAGTCGCCTTATGTGGCAACCAAACCTCCATATGATTATTATTTATTTAATTTCAAGTATCCAGGACTCATTTTTATTTACATTACATTTTTTTTTTCAAATTATAATTATTAAAAATACATACCATAGTCGCCACCGTAGCAAGGAATAGCGGGGCCGTCGGGGACTGTGGGCCGTTTATTTGTGTCGTTGCTCATGAGGGTATATCGCCATAGTTGCCATGCTTGGTGAACGGTTTGGCAACCACAGTCTTTAATGCTGTTTGCTGTTATCAGGAAAATGCTGCTGCCCATCTTCTGCCTCAGTTTACCTCTGTAGGAAGATATAGGGTAGTGTGTATTTTTACCCGCTACTACCATGCTCTCACAGAATACTAGCTATGTTGATGAGTACTAGAAAACCTTTTAAACTGGTAAAGAGTTACTCATTCTTAATCCTGTAAATGTTGTGGTCTGTAAAGTGTTATATAGATCCAAATACTGTCTAGGCTAATATGTATAAAATGTGGAAAACGCACACCCAGTCCGCCAAGAGACTGCGTGTGCGTTTGCCACATTTAGTTTACTTTATTTATGTAATTTACTTTAATATTACCATTTTTAGCTGTTGTAAGGTATTTCAAATATATTCATGCAGAATAAACGTCTCATAAGACAGGACGAAGTCGTTTGTAAAAAAATATGTTTGAATTGAAAGAAAAAATAAATCGTATACCTTATTCAATTTTAAAGAACTCCATTTAGTCATAAATAGATATGAAACGGAGATCCATATTCTCTAAAAACAAATTCAGCCCGAATCAGTTTTCAGTAAATATGTTTTGTCATTTTGGCCTTAAATGTCAAGCAGTGAAGTTGAAATTCCCACAAGGACGTCGGAGACTTACGCTTTATCCCGACTGTACCAGGTGTTCCCTGTAACTGAGCAGAGACGTCGCCTCGGGCATAACTAATGCGGATTGTTTGGGCTTCCCTTTCGTGTTCCTTTACTGTTATTGCCCCCTTCGTTGCGCAGGTAAATGGATCGAAGCTGCGAAGGTAACTTGCGATGTAATCTATCATATTGTCTGTTAAGAATACGCTTAGTATTACAGTCTTTAAATTGAAATAGAATAATTATACTACCTTTCACTCGCAGCTTTGCCTGCGTGGACGCAACTTTTCGTAATAAAATATCGTTAGTAATCCATCAAAAATTCGGGATCACCTCGTTGTCTCTGTTACAAAGACGGGACTGAAGAAATATGTCTGTCTGTCTGTTACAAGGACGTTCTATGTAATTTTTTAAACTATAAATTTCAAATTATACATACCACACCGCCACTAACCATCGGGTCCAGATTTTGTGATTTCCTTTTTTTGCCATTTAATGGATGGGAGTCTTTTTGGGCCATAAATATATAACTTGTTAATAACTTGACAGAGTCGTCTATCGGATATTATCATACCTATGAATGGAAGTATGAAAATTCAATTGTTTAGAAGCATGGAGCACTCAATCGCCACGCTAAGTAGGCCGAGACGGCGTGGCGGCTCGACTTGGCGATTTTGTGCTCTGTTTTTTTTTTCAGATGCTTCAAGATCACTAATAGGCGTACCAACGAAATAAAGATAATGGATTCTATAAATTGGACATTAATATTAAAAATTAGAAGGATCTCGTATTCCATCGTTACCCTCAGACGGAATCATGGGTTCACAGTGAATTGCAATTATTCTTCTTTTGAGTTTTACCTGCTGCTAAACTCACTGGTAACGTCGCTCGAATGAAACGCTTTTTGCGTATTAATAGTAGGTTCAGTGTTACCACTATTCCAAATTCGTACAGTAGGCGAGTTTTTCCCTTCGCCCCCCCCCCCCCCCCCCCTTGGCTCAGCTTGTATATTGCACTGCATACATGCACTTAATATTGTTATATCGCTTAGCTCCCACGATAAATTCCGACAGTGTACTTAAGTTATGCGAGATATATAATATGCTAAATGGCGTAATGCAGAAGCGAACCTTTAAAACTAATTTCATACGTGGTAGAGCTACGCTGCAGTCATATTGTGGTTGTAGCACGAATTGGTTGGTTCGACTGGGATAGGACCACGCTCTCACGGAATATCAGTATAAATTGGCATTTTAATGCTGATGTGTTTCGTATGGTCAGTGTAGAGATCCAGAGACCCTTTTTTACTGGAAACGAAGAATTCCATCTTAGTCCTCAGGGGTGTCAACGCATCTGCGTTTTGATTCTTATTCGAAGATAAATGTTGATGTCTATGGGCCTCAGCATTCACCTACCATCAGGTGGACTCTGTGCTCGTTTGTCACCCTTATTCTATAAAAAATATATCGAATGCCTCCTTCTCAGTATAAAGCATGTTCAGTTCTGATCACAATACATAACTCAGTTGCATTGGACTGCATTTTACGTTGTGAGAGCGTGGTTCGTTCCCAGTCGATCCGAAACATTCGTAACGTGATATTGATTAAAATTTGTATAACAATGTAAAATAATGTGTATTACTGCTTGTAATTTTACACGAATAAAGCGCGAAATTTCACGAATAAAGTCGCGTGCTTATTCGTTGTCACTAAAATAATGTTTGTTTAACTATAAACCTAAGAGCTCATTAAGTTTTTAATTAAACGGCACAACTTATGGGCTAAGTTTTAATTAAGTTAACGGCTAATTGGCTGCAGTGGCTGTGGGCACGTAAGTGTTCAGCTTTATAAAGCGGTTATTGTGTTATTATTAAAATAAATAAAACTTTACCAATGAACTGGTTTGAGTTTTTTCTAGCCCTGAATTTTCCTAAACTACCTGGAAATGTAAATTACGTTTGCCCTAACCATATTCTTCATTATTCTTATAGGGTAAGCTTTTTCGCTTTTTATTATTTTTTATTATAACACCTTACAACAGAGGTAACAATGAGCAAACTTATAGCTGTCGGCATTCTCTGCAAGTCAGCCATGTCAAGCTTTTGTTGCTGTAATAAAGCGATATACATTGATGTATAAGAGATTGCAAGTGTATTTGGTAAACCGTCTTACTTCTGTGTATGTAGAGAGACACATCTCATTGTGTCTGTGCTTACGTCGTGTAACGGATCGCCCACTTCCCTTTATGGTTGAGAAGGGTAACTATTGCCATACGAGTCATACTAGTGAACAGGTGCTTAAGAAGGCTAGTCTGCTCAGGGTCACTATTCTCTGATAAGCTCCAAACTTTTAATCGTCCTTTTTTGAGTACATCATAGTACGAACTTCAATTACGGAGAGTCTGTTTTCGTTTTCTATTTCGTAAATGATAAACTTTCTACGGAAACTCTCCTCGTTTTTAACACAGTTTTTTTTAATGCTAGTAACACAATATAATCTAAAGCTAGCTGCCACTTGATACATTTTGCTAATTTACGAATAAGTACACAATAACAGTATTTGTTTAAATTGGACGGTATTTTTTTTTAAATCGAATGGACGTTTCAGAATTGCAAACCTTTTTTAAATATAAAAACGTCTTCGAAACACACGTGAACAAAGCAGTTTTATACAAAGTTGTTTTAAAATGATATATTTTATATATCTGTGATATTTTATGTATTTTATTTCAAAGTATAAAATTTTAATGATTTTAAATATTTAATTAATTTAACTATCCCGTGTAGTGGTGGTGTAAGAATATTCACAACCCCATATCATCCCGCGGGTGTCGTGCGAGCCGACAGAGGGAAACAAATCAGGAGTTGGGCCGCAGCGTCTTCCTAATTATCACTAAAAATGATAAAAAACTGCAGTTGCCAACCCGCTTGCCAAGCGTGGTAACTATGGCAAAATCTCCCGTGTAGAAACATATGGGGAGCCCTATGTTCAGCAGTGGACTTTTTAAGCTGTTTGGATGTTTTGCTTTTTAAAGCGGTGCTTTTGTGTTTGACTTTTAAAGCTGTTTGGATGTTTTGCTTTTTAAAGCGGTGGTTTTGTGTTTGACTTTTAAAGCAGTGGACTTTTTAAGCTGGATGGATGGAATTAATTTAATTAATTTGACGACATATGTTTACCAACACGCATTAGGGCAGCTCGGTAAACACTTCCTTGCCATAATACTTTCTGAACCTACCCTGACCTTCTACTTTCAAACAGAAATGGGAGGAGTTCCAGGTGTGCGACGTATATATTGACTATAACTTTTCTTTATTTTTGTTTAAAATTATAAATGACTCTTCCAATAAAATAATATGAATTGGATTCGTTAAAATAATTTCATTTGTTGTATTAACAAACGCAACTGCCAAAAGGCGTCAGTCAGCCGTAACAATATGTACAACACGGAACAAGGCCTGGTTAATGAATACCTCGAGGCATTCCGTTTCAATTTCATTGTAGATTCCAAATTAGATAATGTTTTGAGATAATTCCGGAACCGTATAATAGCAAAGAAATACACTATTTTTGTTTTACATTTACATTCTTTACAATACACACTACACAATACTATTCCATATTTTGTTACTCCCCATTTTTTCATGTCAACCTTTTACAATTTTTTTAAGAGTGACTAAAGTGCTAACAGGCAGCCTGATGGAAATGTATATTGCTACCCTAGGACGAAAAATTATGTTTGTATACTTTTAATAAAGTAAACTTTTATGAATAAGATATTTAGAAGTTTAGATTTTCGAATTTCGATTGGTTTTCGGATAGGTAGTATTTTTTCATTTTATCCCTTTATTTTAGGCTACCGAATGACATTGTCAGTTGGATTTTTTACTTTTTATTAAATCAGTTCTTGACTACTGATGTAAGTAGTGACGTAGTCACGGGTTTTAAATTTAAAAGACACTAGCTTTAAATTTCGAATTAATTATAGAGAATTTTATTGGTCCATCCTTTATTGGAAGATCTCGGTATGTCATGGCATGCTGCACGTTACTTTTACTCCGCTTCCGCCGTCATTGCTTTTTTATTCTTTTAGCATTCTTGCCAGTATTATCAACTTCACTCTCCTCACTAAATAAAACTATTTTCGCAGTCAAACCAAATGGTTTGCTTTGTCAAAAAAATTTCATGAGTAATGGAATAGAATCATTTTCAGCATCTGTCTTTCCATCCGATTACAATATGTCTTCTATCACAACAATAGGCTTCTGTTAAGCTAAGTCAGTGCTGTCCACCACACAGTCCACCTGATGGAAAGAGGCGGCTTTTAGACATCTATATCTATCCTCGATTATAAATCAAAATGCAGATGCGTTGTCACCCGTGAGGTCTAAGATGGAATGCCTCGATTCCAGTAAAAAGGGTCTTCGGTTCTCTTCACTCACCATACGAAACACTGCAGTATTGAGCTGCTATATCACGCTGGTATTCTGTGAGAGCGTGGCCCTTCCCCAGTCGAGCTACAACTATACTACTAATATAACTACAGCATGGCTCTACTACGTATAAAACAATCTTCGGATAAATCACCACTTATCACCAGGTGGGATAGCAGTTTAACATTGGCTTGTAATACTTTTAAAACATATTTTAAATTTCTGGCGATTGGAGTGAGCCATATGTGTGCCATATGGCTAGTTTGACGTTCAGATATAATTTAATTATTTTTATTTATAAATTTTGGTTAATTTTTTTGCTTTTAATTATTTATTTTGGCGCGATCTATGCTAAAACATTTTTTTGTTTTGATCGTTTTTGTTCTGAATTGCCGGTCAATTATTATACATAAAAATCTTTGTAAAAAAAGTGATATACACTCTGTTAACACGTACCTAGACACTAGGAACAAACACAAGCTGGTGCTACCGGTTTTTCGACTCCACAGGCTCAGTCACTCATACTTGGGGCAATGTATACGCTATTAGAACAAAGTCCCAGAAAATATACAAGGTCTCTCTATTAACAAGTTTATATATTTTACTAAACAAAAACTGTATAAAAAGGGTTATTATAATATAAATGAATACATGGTTGATAATAACTCCTGGGAATAACGTGGTCGTTTCCAAGCTGTTTGTAAAATAAATTTTGTAAATAGTTTGTTCAACCTTTCATATTGTAAAATTGATTTTAAGAAAAAAGACTCGCTGGTTTCTAGCTGGTTCTTCCCATGACAGCGGTTTTGCTTCGAACCAGTGGTAAAGTAAAAAATGTGTTTCAATAGGAATTACATGTGATATGTATTGAATATAATATAATATTAAATAATTAATATTTTAATCTATAATACGCTCAATTTTTATGCAATGTGTACTTATTCGCGTGAATATTAAAAATCATTACTTACATAGTTACTTGTTACCTAGTTCCTCGCAAGTTTCTCGCTACCATCATTAGCGAGGTGACGAGGTACCTCGTTAACGTATAGTTATGCGGAATGCCGATGCATTGTTCCACTTGTCTCGTTTGAACAAACTTAATGACTTAATTTATGGGTTCATTTGATTTTTTATCAGTTAGAGCACAAGGCACCCACATTGGAGCAGCTTCGAATACTTATTTATTTTATTAAACGCGTCAATTTCCGTATAACGGTCCATCTTCATCTATATTAAGTTTAGTAGCTATTATTAGTTAGCTATATACATTTTAATATTTCACTTAGGCTATTTAACTTCGGCTTTCAGCTCATAATTATAGTCTGTTAAACCGAAGTGGGGTTTACTTTGTTTATAGTTTTTATTTTTTATTTTGTTTACTTTACTCAATCCTGTTGCGGTCTTTTTAGTACATTACTGTTAAATTGCTTTTTTGCAGTCGGGTTTTTGATTTTTTTTAAATTATTTATTTTATTTAAGACTTTTTAGTGTCCCAGTCTATTGTGTAAAGGTTTTTGATTGAAACGTCGATGTTATTTCCTGAAATAAACAGTATTTATTACATTATTCTTCAAAACTTCAAAGTATACGGTTCAAAATTTATTGAAAACAATTTATTTGTTTCGTTTTAAATGTGATTGGGCGAAGGATATTAATAACCATTCTTTTTTTTTCATATAATAGCGCGAGGTTCGACACAAACATTGTACATTTTTTAAACCAGTTATCAAAAACTTTAGAAACCAATTTATTATTCCAAATTAAATTTAACCATATAACTTATATTCGATATCCGATAGGTTTGATTATTTTACTTACGTTTTTTGTTTTTTTTACTTAGCGCCAAAATACCCGCCATTTTGATTATTTTTAAAAAAGCTATCTAAGAGCACTTGTGTTATTAACATGAATAAAACGATACCTTAATTGTTGAAATCCATCTAGCCGTTTGGAAGATACGAGGTACTAAAGAAATTTACAAACATACAAGATCGCGCGAAAAACAACCCTTCCTTGGTAGTCGGATAAAATTTGGTTCTACGGGGCCTAAAACAGCAAAAAGATCTAATTATTTTCGGGATAAATAGTATGACTATGTGACTTTCCGGCTCATAAACTGTCGATATGAAAAAAATCATGTCGATCTGTTGTTGCCCCGTTGCTGTGTGAAAAAAGGACAAACCAACAACACACTTTAGCATTTTTAATATTATTACAGGTGTACACAATAATATAGATTAATGTATTGTCTTATCTGTGCTTTATTATTTCCTTTAAAAATGTCACTCTCCATTATTAAGATTTCTTTCGATATTTTTCAATTTTCCTTATGGAGATTTTACTCCGGTATTCGCAGGTATATTTATATTACTTCTTATTGGATTCTTCTTTGAGTCTTTTTACTTACTGGAAAAATCTCATTGATTAATTTTCTTATCTTCTTTGTTTCGTCCCATTGCGTTAAGAGAAAAACATTCGAGGGTTCGAATAATGAGATGTGACAGATAATATAAAATTAACGGAGCGCGGTATATTTACTTCGTTTCTCTTGGTTTTATTTTGTCTTATTACTTATAAAGTAATAAAGAGATTTTAACTTTGATACACGTCATCCATCCATTATTATAAGATAATGCTTTGTCTAACTATTGGTACAAAAAAACAAAACATCCCTGCATGTGATAGGCCAACACACGGGCCCTCTATAAAAATGTTCTGCTATCACTCTATATTTCGGGAACGACATGATTCGGGGATCTTCAAGGAATGAGCCTACACCTTCTCGCAACGCTGGCGAATCCTTTTGCGTTTTATACTTGGTAGAGCCACCCTGCAGCTATATTATGGTTTTAGGACGAATGAGCCAGCTCGACCAGGGTAGGACCACGCCCTCACAAAATACCTGTGTGAAACGGCAGCTTAATGCTGCTGTGTTTCTTATGGTGAGTGTAGAGAACCGGGTACCCTTTTTACTGGAAAAGAGGCATTCCATCTTAGTCAGGGATGACAATGCATGTGCATTTTGATTCTTAATCGGGGATAAATGTAGATGTCTATGAGACACAGCATCAACTTACCATCAGATGGACGGTGTTCTAGTTTGTCACCCATATTCTATAACAAGAAAGCAGTTAGTGGGTGGCGATGGTGACAAACGAGCATGTGGCTCACCTGAAGGTAATTTTATCATCAAGCGAGCCACACGCACGTTTGCCCTCTTTTCTAAATATGCATAAAAATCTTATTCATTGACTTTTTATTTAAAAAGTTCTAGATTTCAGTATATTGAATTTAAAATTAATGCTTACAAAGTTACGGACAGTTACGGTTACAGTTACGGACACAGGTCGTATTAATTAAAACCAGGCCCTATTTCACCACGTAATTTATATTATGTATCCAGTTCTAAATTCATGAAAACTCAATTAGATTGTTTGCAAAGGAATAAAATTTGATTTTTAATTAATTCAGTTGTTTTCAGGTTAACTTTTGTTTGTAGTCGGCAGAAGGGGGAAGCTTTCAGGACGAGCGGTCTTCTCACTCCACGTTTTCAAGATAATAAAGATGCAAGATTTTCTTTCTCTCATAACTTCTTTGTTGAATCGGCTACCACCAAAGATTTCTCCGGACCGATATGAAGATGATTCCTTTACATCATTTGCAAGTAATCGGTATCGATCGGGCCTTTGCTATGGTATGGCACATTTGAAAATTGCTAAATAACCTTGATTTGTTACTAGGTCTTCCCTTCTAAATGTCACGCTGCGCTCAAATAAACCTTGTGCCATTTACAACTTAATACGTGTTAGAACATTTTTGTGGTCTTCAAATAATATATCGAACACATAGCGTACACTGAAAATTCTGCGTTCCTGACCGCACATAATGTTTGAATTTCGAATGTAATATTTTTTTAAGATTAAAATAATTTGCGCGCGAAGACGCGTATCAATTGTTATTTATCACAAGTTGAAGTTTATCACCCACCGCAAAAATGGAATTAGCGTGAAAATTGGGGGCGATGGTTTATGATTTAAAAGTTCACTCTCTCCACAAGATTGCACTGCTCGTCTTCAAAATCTCAAACGGAGCCAGAAGAGGCCGTGTTGTCTTTTCACCAGTACGTGAAAAACATGCAACAAACAAGAAGATGTGGTAGGTATGACCAGGACTAAGAAAGGAATGCTTCGGTGGCATGTAGAAACAATGAACGAGCAAAGAGTGACAAAGCAAAATTATATGGCAGAGTTGGGAAGGGACGCCCTAGAAGAAGGTTCATCCACCAAATTGGCGATATATTGAAAATGGGCCACATTAGGAGTACTCTTACCTGACGAGCGTGATACCCCTCTGGGTGACAGGCGTGAGTGTTTGCATTATATATTACATGCCATAATTCCAACGTCCTTATGTTTTCAAAAGTGCTTAGAACGAAAAAAAATGTTTGAAATGTAATGGAAAATTCTTTGAAAAGCAGTAGACATATTAGTTTGTATATAAATTGTTGCATTTGTGAGTTACGCGTAATTTTCAGTGCTTATTTTTTTTCAATTAATAAACAATTTTATCAAATACCCTTTCGTACATACGTGTACGAAGATGTGGTTGATAAATTTGTGGCGTATTAAATAATTTGCGTGGGTATTCTCTTATTAATGATTCCTGTATTCAAGAAATGTTGAGTTTTCCGTAACGATCCGTTTTATTACATACGAGGTGCATCTTAAAACAGTTTATATTCAGCAACGTAAGAAGATTGGTATTTTGTTTTCAGAAAGATGTTTTCACTGCAAAACGGCTCGCGCGTTTTCAAACTATAGAAACCCGGGTATTACAGGTATTATTTATGGTACTCTCCTTGACAGCTTGAATTAGAGTAGTCGCCCGTTAACAATCAATCTTAATTTAATATCCATTATCTATCTATCCAAGTATGTATATCAATATATGTTTTGTTAAATAAATTCTTATATTTTTAGTTATTTGAATGTACTAATTAAATTTATGTATTAATTGTGTATTTTATTTATCTCTAAAATGTATAATGTGATATTACATAAGTAACAATATTTTTTAATTATGATCAAATATAATTAATGATTTTTTTCTACATTACATCTACTTTAAATTCTCACCACTCCATGAGTTGACCCGCAGACAATGCTTAAAGACATTAAGTCCGCCCTTTGTATTATTTTGTAATAAGAAATGCAATAAGGAATTTGGAAAAAGTCTGCCACATCGCCCTAATGCGCGTCGGTGGACTTTACCTGTGCTAGAAATATTAAGGTTTCCTAGGCACGCAAGACTCCTCACGATGTCGTTCTTCAACGCTGAGCTCGTGGAAAATTAGCACTGAAATAACAATAAACAACTTCATTGGTGCCGCTGGGAATAGGGGACGAGGTTGCACGCGTACTATAAAATTTACAACGAGTATCTAAGCCTTTAAACCGCCACGGCCTTAAACAAAGGTGTAGGTGTATGTTTAAAGGTTATATTTATATTTAAATTATATATTTTACATAAAAATCACTTATAAGAAATCGATTCATTTTTTTGGCGTTGTATGGCGTGAATATGATACTGACGCCATTAGTATTCGCCGCCATAAACTCATTCCATTTGCAAACAGAGCCCTCAAATTGAATAGGGCATTTGTGTCTAATGCATCGATCTATGTTTTTATAGTACATTTGTGTACATTATGTTCTTGTGGTATTATTATATTCTCCGTTTTTTTTTTTTGAATAATAACTGGAACCTATTTATTGGCAACGAAGCATTTTATCTTAGTCCTAAGGGAGTGACAATGCATCTGCACTTTGTTAATCGAAGATAGATGGTTTATGGCAAACAGCATCCACTTACCACCAGATGGACAGTGTGCTCATTGTATAAAAAATAACTTCAAAGTCAATTTCTTGGATTAGTTTTCTGTTGTCTGCTTGTGTTGTGTCTGTTAAAGATATCGCAGCATCTGCCGTGCGCGGGGAGAAACGATTATATTTAGTAACAGATTATTATGTGCCCGTGGCAGGAATAAGTCAGCTCGATCGGAAAGTCCACGCTGTAGCTACAGCGAAATACTGCTGTTTTCGTTTGGTCAGTAAATGATTCCATTTTAGTCCTCAGCGTCGACAACGCATCTGCATATTGATCTGCATATAATTATTGATCGATCCTTTATATCTATTGGCCACAGCTTATCATGATGTATAGCTGTGTGCTCGTTTGTTAAGCTCTTCGGCTTCGTCCATCCTCAGAAAATTATGGTAACGTAAATTTTCTTTTAGTTAAGAGGTTAATAGGGAGCTACGTGTTCTGTGAAAAGGGAAAATTACAGCGGCATAAGGCAAGCAGGGAAAACAACAAGCACAATATCATGAACGTCATCATTGATTTACTTCCTATAGAGCTAACTTCCGTTCGATAGCCTATCAAACAAGTCGATTGCGAAAAACATAACTTTAATAAAATACATAGGAAAGCAATTGCAATCAAGCGATTACAGGTGATTATAGCAGTACTCTCACTATGGGAGAAATCAGGTCCAGCTGTGGGCTATTATAGGTTTATGAATTGATTGAAAATGTTAAACTCATCCGAAATGAACATCGAGCAACAAGGTGGAAATTCGAAACCTTTTGAAAATTGTACGGAAATGGAAATGATTGATTTGAATCGAGTTTGCAACTGTTTAATGAAACTTTATGGCATGTTTATTTACTCGTAGAATGATACTCATGACGAACTTATAATCATGTACAAAATTCAAGGCATCAATGATCTTTAACTTGTTCTTCGGCGGTGATACTGATATAATGTAATATCTACACATATCATAAATCTGAAGGAAAATTGTGTCACTATATATTGTTTAGAAAAGTAAAGCCCTGGTACTACTACACAAAGAATAGTAAGCTATAGCAGTAATTTCGAAATAAAAATCTGACAGTCTACTTATTTGCAATTAACGAAAAAGCTGCTAGATAGATTTCTGTGGAAGTGGGTACGTAAGTAGCTAATAAGCTAGAGTCGTTCACTCTGAGTAACATCTAGGCTACTTTTTTCCGACTACGGTTTTGCAGGAAATGTGGGCTATGTTGTTCTTTTCATGAGACGTTTTCATTATGGATTAGAATGTTTTTATTATTTTACCATGTTTTTATTAAGTCACTTTCTTGTTAGTCTGTCTGTGGGTCGTTCCGGGTGGAGTTTATTAATTGATTTTAAACTAACCTTCCGATGAGCTTTAAACTTGAAATTTTGAATATAGCTCTAATTCGGTTGACAATGCGAGAATATGACGTAAAAAAGTTGTAAAATTTTAAATTAACCACGTTTTCTTCACTTGTTTCTTGATTAACTTGTTACGTTCTTCACATCCGTGCAGAGATAATTGCCACAAAAACTTCTTCTTAGTGGGTTGTTAAAAATCAGCCGCTCAACATTCCTCGTCTGTTGAGGGATGGTTTTGGCTTAATCATCACACTTGAAGACATTGATCGTCGCAGCACTTCTGGACGTTGCTGTCGGTCGCCGGTGTGATTATTTTACGTCTGAATAAAACTGCCATTCCACTGCTGAACACAGACGTCCCCCACAGATTGTCTTATAGGGGTGATTTTGCCATAGTAGACACGCTTGGCGAGCGGGTTGTCAACCGCAATTTTTTTTATTTTGAGCTGCTCTGCAGGAATATGCTGCTGCCCACCACCTGTTTCAATTTCTCTCTGTCGCCTCTTCACGACTTCTTCACGACACCCACGGGACGATAGGTGGTATTCTAACACCGCACTACACTGTTTACCATAGCTATGCTTCAAATATTTTCAGTATCAATGACTACCTTCACTATTCCTGTAGTCTGTAAATAGCTTTACTGAAACAACTGTTCACGTCCAACTAGATATGATAGCGGAGTCTCTTACACCGCCCCCACACCGTGTTAATAACCAAATCCTCTAAATAAATTTTAAGGTAATACCGGTTTTTTACCGAACAATAAAATTTGTGGCGAGCTTGACCTGAAACTCAACGTAAAAGCGGCAATTAAATATAATAACAGTAAAAGGCATGAACAATCATTTAAGCGAGCTCCGGTTAATGTCCCGTGACATCTGAGCACTTGGAAACAGCCGTTTCAACTTCCCGGGACTTTAAAATTTAGGTTTATGGTGAAATAAATGTTGAGTGGAAAAATTTCTTTGTCGTGGTCTACCCTGAAAGTACTGAAACGATTTCTAAATTTTTATTAACTAATAACGCAGGCTAACAAATTCTGATTGTGAGGTCTTAGTGGAGAGGGTTTGGCGGTGCATGCAATGGCATTATGACAAATACACGCTGCTTTGTGTAGTGTATTGACTGGCTACCGCTCGAGTTGTATGGGATACACGCCGCCACGCCGTACTCCACGCCTCCACTGACGTCTTTGGCTTACACTCAAAATTTGACTACCTGGTTATTCTACATGAGGTCCTGGATTCGAAACTCAGGTCAGTCCAAAATCAGTAATTATCCTATCGAGAAATCCTCAGTAGCAGCCCGAAGTTAGGGAAAATTTGGAAAATCCAAAAATGCACGCTGTCACGCTTATGTTAAAAATAAAAGTTAAAGGAGACGATTATTAAAAAACTAATTATTTTTAGATAATTGATAATTTTTAAAAAAAAAAAAAACAGAGAATCCGATCGACTTTCATTAATAACTTTTCAATGGTTTCGAGTTCAATAACAAAAATCAATAGAGATTCTCCCTAGAATATATGGAATTTTATTTTATACTATATATCTCAATCGAGTGCTTATACGACTCAACGACGCAGCGCACATACCAACAAACGGCAGTCCATATATTTTTTTACATTACATACATAAACGCCTGTCACACAGAGAGGTAGGCAGAGACTACAGACTTCCATTTGGCACGATCCTGACACACCTCTCCCGCTTCGTCAACATCCATATAACTTCGCATACATGCTCGTCGTTTAAGGGTACTCTTAATTTGGCCCATTTTCAATATATCGCCAATTTGGTCGATAAACTTTCGCCTAGGACGTCCCTCTCCGTCTCTGCCGTTCACTTCTGCAACATAAGTTTGCTTTGTTACTTTTTCCTCATTCATTCTTTCCACATATATTTTTGTAATTACATTTTTTAATGTAATATAAAGTGAAATAATTGGAAAATAAACTAATCTTATAATTCAATGTCTGTAGTTATTGTAACGTTAGTATATTTGATCTCTAGCTAAAAGTATAAGAACGATTTTATGTAGCGAAATTGAGGTATTACCACATATCGAGAGTAGAGCTTCCTCACGTTGTGAGGCGTGCAATTGGCGATGTTTCACTTCATTGCGTCGGAAAGCACGTAAATCTGTTTGTCTTGCGCCAGATTTCTCTTCGGTTGTGTCGGTATATTTACCATCCGACTATGGGAGTTGTTGAATAAAGAGTGCACCTATGTTTGCATGCACACGTGTGCACCATCATCCCGTCCTGCGCAGATTGCTAGGCCCTGTTAAGACTGGCCGCCGTGGCCGACATGGGATGAATGTTATTATTATATTTAAATTGTTATTCTATTTTACCATCCTTTTATCTGCTGCTACATTCAGAGCCTTCTCCCTGTTCTAGCTACTACAGCTGGCATATAACTTACCGAACCGAGACCCGATATCCTCGCAAATGTTTTGCAGTTAATAAATAATTATAAGAAAGGTAGGTTAAGGCGCGTGGATAATTAGGCGAGACTTTCATTTCCTGGGTTTTAGGTTTGACATTTTATGTGGCTGTGGCTGACCTGGGATTTGAATCCCGCACATATCGAGTATTTGTATAATCATTATCATCATTACATAACTTCACAAGTCCACTGCTGGACATAGGCGTCCCCGAAGGAATGCCATAAAGCACGGTCTTGAGCCACCTGCATCGATCGACTTCCTGCATATCTTACTGGGTCGTCTTCATCTAGTGAGGGGCCGCCGTACACTTCTCTTGTATGGCCTGCAAATAATTATACCGCATCTCGATGTTTCTCTATGTGCAATTTAAATTTGTGAAATGTACACAGGAAAAACCCCAGTATTAACTTAACTTTTTACCGGACCCACCGCCGAAACGCCGCATTATCGTAGTAATTTATGTCGGAAAATAAGTTCCCACAGTGGTTAGTAACATTTTAAATTTAGATATAGTGTTATTAACCGTTGTGGTTATAATAATGAAAACGAGTTTGCATGTTGCTAGTGATGATTTATGGATCTTAGACGTGTTCCTCCACTGCTGGCCGTATGAGGACGCTCAAAGTCGCTCAGTGAGCTATGAAGAGAGCTTTGCTCGGGGTATCTCTGCGTGATAAACTTAGAAATGTGGATATCCATAGCAGAACCGGAGTGACCGACGTAGCCCAACGGACGTTAGCTGAAGTGGCAATGGGCCGGCTATATAGCTTGAAGAACTGACAACCGATGGGAAAAAAAGATTTTCGAGTGGCAGCCTCATACACGTAGGCGAAATGTAGGGCGAGCCGCCAGATGTAGATGGAGTGACGACCCGGTTACACAATCATGCTCAGAACCGTGCTTTATTTCGTTCCTTGGGGAAGACCTGTGTTCAGTAGTGGACTTGTGAAGGGCTATATTAATAATAAATAATTGGCGACACAAACAAGAACTTGTACTGATGGTGACAAGAAGCCAGTCAAGAGCATGCAGCCGTATCCTGCGGGCCAACATCGGCGAGTCCCAGCTGTGCAGTATTGAGTTGGACCGAAGTATCAAAGTTCAGAGTTTGCGCATGATAGCAGCAAATATAAACGGAAAGATTGCCCCGAATGCGTTATTGTATAATATTGTACACGCAAGTCGCTGTATGTCCTCCGCGTATAGTTTACCCACAGACCGCACCTGTTAAAGGAATGCAAATGAATTGAATGAAACTAGGGGGAGTGACGTGACTATTGCTATTGTACAGTACTCGTCGGACTTCGAGTCGGGAATAAAAAACAAGTTAGTAAAACGCAACAAAATCCGTAAAAAATTAGTTTAATTTAATGTGTATTATAAGCGTAAATATAAGAAACCATTATGTAAACCAGTACTGGCAACATGCTTTAAAAAGTGTATATTGGCTTAAAACATAATTCAAAAACATATTTTAGAAAACATTATATAAGAATAATATAATGTAGCAAAAAAGAAATAAATGACAAGAGATACATTTTACTCAAACTTTGAACAAAATGAATAATTACTTAAAACACCCGGGGCTATTATACCATGGAATAACAAATTATGCGTTATCAACAGCAAAAATTAATTGGTCAAATTATGTCTTCCATTATTAACCATACACGTTAAATTTAATGAACGTGGGTAACTTTGCACGAGGTTTAAAAAATCAATTTATTAAATAGGAGTTTACTGAAAAATTTCATGGGGTGTTGAATCACTTACTTATTTTTTCATGAGCAGTTGCTAATGTGGCTGAGTTTTCCGTTACGCCTATTAACCTCCTTCGTAATAAAATAGTAGTAAAGCTTGTTTCCCCTTTTTATTATATTTTGGCAGTATTTTAGCCACTCAATGTATTATGTATTGTGGTTCAATCCCAGCTCGGAATAAGCACTTTTTTTTTTTAAAATTGATTAAAGATTTTTGTTAAAATTCAAGTGACAATCCAACTTAGTCCACGTGATAGAAAGTGGCACCTGCAGTCCCTGGACACTGCAGCGAACGTTACGAAGAAAACTACAGATGCGTTGTCGTCTTTGAGGACTAAGATGGAATGATTCTCAGACAGTAATTACACTGGCTCATTATACCTTTCAGACCAAACCCAGCGGCACAAGAACTACCATCTCGTAGATTGAGTAATGTAGTATTTGCGTATTCGCGACATTTGCACTTAAATAATATTAATTATAATTAATAAGAAAAATCTATTGGAAAAATGTGAATTTTTTTCGGGTTTTGTAATCAACTACACAATATGTAGTATATTTTTTGAAAAATGCTGGTAAGTTTCATGCTAACACTCAAATGATATGCGTTCATTTGAATTATGTAAGCATTTTGTATTTTTTAAGCATTGTTAAGTAAACATAGATATTGTTAGCTGCAATCGATTTTCCCAACATGCATTTCGCACGCTGGCAATAGTTAATAAATAAGTAAGAAGTCAGGAACGAGTAATGCTTTTTTAACGTCACTTTAATTTAAATGAATCGTGCACCAGTAGCCTCCCGGTCATTCATTAGTCAGGCTCCATTTGGCACCGGCTCCCGCGTAATGCTCCAGGGGGCCGTTTCCTGCAGACCCTGCGCGCCGCTATGAATACGTAGTGCGACTAGACGCCGAAATTACTGTCACTAATGCGAGACATATGTGCGTTCGCTGCTTACGTGTGAAATATCTTTTTATACGCGTAAGTGTCACAAATGGGCACACAGTCCACCTGATAGTATACTGAGGTTCAGACATGAACTTTAATAAGAATTAATTTTCAGACCATGGTGACCTCAGAACAGTCCACTGTTACCTCAGGGGACTAAACGGTGATGGTTCTCGTCACAAACCGTACGTAACAGCAACATTAAGCTACTATTTCACCCTGGTATTCTGGGCGAGCGTAGTCTGCGTTTTCCTACCCCGATCGAGTCGACCCATTCGTGCTACAACAGTAATATAACTGCATCGTGGCTCTACCACGTATCAAAACGTATTAATATGTTAGTTGTTATTTTACTTTTTAGTTTTGCAATATATTGTAGTTGTATAATCTATTATATTTGTATAATTTTATTTCTCTAACTTCATACAATGTATAAGTGAGCTTAATGCATAAGGCATTATTGACCAGATAAACAGAAACTTAGATTTTTTTTTTTATAGGATAGGGTGACAAACGAGCACACAGTCCACCTGATGGTAAGTGGTTGCAGTGGCCCATAGACATCTACATCTACCTTCCATTACAAATCAAAATGCAGATGCGTTGTCACCCGTGAGGACTGAGATGGAATGCCTCATTTCCAGTAAAAAAGGGTCTCCGGTTCTCTACACTCACCATACGAAATACAGCAGCATTAAGCTACTATTTCACGCTGGTATTCTGTGAGAGCGTGGTCCTTCCCCGGTCGAGCCGACCCATTCGTACAACAGTAATATAATTGCAGCATGGCTCTACCACGTAAAAACAAGAATACAATGACAGATGAAAAAAACAAAAGATACAATGAAATAGGTATAAAGAAAGTTGATATAGAAATACAAAATCAGTTTTATCTCACGAGGTCGACGTTGAAATATCAACGGTAAACAAAAATAATTAAATCTTTATGACTTTTTCTATGTCGCCCATTTGTATCGCTTATAAATATTTATCATAAAGGTCCACGTATTGCTGTATTTCTGTATTCATATCGCGTTAGTTGAGAACGTGTCGTCTCGACGTGTGAGCTTTGGCATGGCATTCATTCAATTGTCATTCAATAAAGCTTTTCAAGAGTCCTGCAAAGGTTTCATTCATCGATTGCCTCATAGGGAATTGTTGCCATAATTGCCACGCTTAGCAGGAGGGTTGGAAGTTTTTATAATTTTGAGTTGTTATCAGGAAGATGCAAGCAGCATCTATATCCTATCTTTACTTCCCTCTGTCGCCTTTTACGACTCTCATATGATGATATGGTGTTGTGAGTTCTCTTTTAGGGCGAATAACACTTATAGGTAAATACCTATAAGTGTTATTCGCCGTAAAGGAGAACTCACAACACCATATCAAGTGTTTTACATTAAAGAAAATTTCCTTTAATTCAAAGCGTGGCAATGGCGTGGAAATAGCCACAAAATATTGCTTTAGCAATATTCTGTGCCAAGAATGCAAATGTTGGGTGCAATTGCTTTAAATTCCTATTTCGCTTTTACTTGATACCATTTTTCGAATAAACTAGCTATATAAACCTTAAAACCTACATTAATTGTTATTCTAAGGGGCAGTGTAAAAACTGACCAGTGTACGGTGGAGTTCATTAGATTGTTTTTGAGGACGACCGCTCAAAACGGCCTTCTAGGCCTGAGCTAAAGCACGAGGAGGACTCGCGGCGTACCGGTACGTGTGGATTACATTTTGAGCAGTCTACTTCATTTTATTACTTCAATTTGGAAGAACAGAAGAGAAATCCTTAGTAGTCAAATGTATAAAGATCGTCACCAAAAAGCGACATCAATGTGACAAACCACCTTTGAGAAAATGTTGTGCAAATGACACGGAAAATGAATTATTTATAATTTGTGGAATATTTAGCAATCAAGTAAAATAAAAATGGTTGAAAATGGTCAGAAATTACGAAATTTTGGGCAGGATGCCTACAAATTTGATGAAAATATGTTTGTCATTTTCATGTCTAAGAAAATGATTTAATGACTACTGACACCTAAGAAAAAATGTTACGAGCAAATCGTTTTAAGAGGTAGATATTATGTATATTATAAAAGCAGCGATCCATCTGCCATGAGTGGTGGTTATGGCAAAGCTTCCCTACCATAAGGGAAGCCCATACCCATCTGAGGGGTTGATGCTGCATAGTGATGAAGATAAGAAAAGCGTATTTTGAAAAGAGAAAAGTTAGGTATTGGTTTTTCTATCTGTTCAATGTTCGACTAAAATGGAAAGTGTATGTATCATCAATATTAAAAGTATCAAATGTCTCAAAAAAAAGTGACTAAATGGTAATTTCAATGTGTAATTTCTATAAATAACTTAATTTGTAGAATGTTATATGATTCTATATAATGGTCTTTTTACGTATTCTTGCAACGTGCCAAATATCTTTGGGACGTCATCTTTACCTTTATTTTAGATGTCCACAGGTGGACATTATATAATCACGATTTTAATTGACTCTCCTAGGGCGCGCTGCACACATGCTGTTACTACTAGTAGGTACAATTTCAGTTTACATAGCTTAAGTAAACTGAAATTGCGCTAATTTTTACGCGGTTTTACTTCACCACGTGGTATTGGTATGCCTTCCCCGGTCGAGAAAGCCATTAGTGCTGTAACGATAGGGTTTCTAGACTGGTGAAATGCGCACAACGCTATTTTGCTTTTTGATTGAGTCATGTGAACTGTGTTCTCGTTTGTCACCCATCTATAAAAAGTAGTTTATGATGATATTTTTAGGGTTAAAATATATTCAAAAGTTTACATTTTTTGTTTACTTTCTTTTAATATTGTATTAAAGTAAAGTAAAGTTACAGCCTATATACGTCCTACTGCTGGGCACAGGCCTCCTCTCATTTCTGAGAGGGTTTTAGAGCAAGGAATAGTCCGCCACGCTGCCCCAATGCGTGTTGGCCAACTTCACATGTCTTCGAAATATTTTTTTTTCTTATTTCTCAGACATGCAGGTTTCCTCACGATGTTTTTCTTCACCGCCGAGCATGTGGTAAATCAGCACTTAAAATTGCAATTAACAATTTCATTGGTGCCGGCGGGGATCGAACCCGGTTTTCTCGCGTATTGTGAAATTTACAGCGAGCGCTAACCATCTGAGCTACCACGGCTATATTGTACCTATTACGTGCAACTAAATCTTTATTTACAAAAATCCGAGTCCTAGCAGTCTAAAGCTGTTTTTCCTCCAAGTCTGTAATTGCAGAATTGTTTGACGCAGCGACTAATAACGCATTTCCAGTTTCCCGACAGCGAGCTCGCCTCCATCTTTGTTTGGGCTCGTATATTACTTTCGCGGGGATTTACGGATGAGTTGAAAGGAAGACGTTGCAGCGAAATTGAAATTCTTTTGCTGATGCTAAGGCCAATATACGAACGTAAGTTAATCTTATACTAATGAATGAGCAAATATAAAATTCTAAGCGAACGTTTGTGCAAGGAAATAATGTATGTTTCGAGTACTAGCTGAACCGCCCACGACTTTTTTTGCTACACATATACCTATAATATAGACATAATCATAATTGACCATTTATTTTATCAATTATTTGATATCACAAAAAATACTGCAAGTTTTTCGGATAAAATGCCGATTCTAAAAATTATTTTACTAATAAAAAGCTACTTTATCGCTGAGCGAGTCCAACGTTCTGAGTCTCGTTTTGACGTTTTATCGAACGTGCTGCTAAAAGTGGAGTTTTTTTACAGGATAAGGCAAACGAGCACACAGTCCATCTGATGGTAAGTGGATGCTGTGGCCCATAGACATCTACATTCAATTAAGAATCAATGAGCCTATTTACCAGAATATCCATTTACCATAAGGTGGACTTGATCTTCGTTTATCATCCATACTTTTATAAAAAAAATACTAATAGTTTAACAGCATGATATCACTACATTTGCACGAAAAAAGTGGGTCGTTTTAAGTTGGTATTTTTTTAAATATACTTAATTGCTATATTCAACGGTTGCCATTGTTACCAACGAATTCAGAAATACCATTTATCTATATCGATTTAAACATCTCTACATTTCCTCATCATCATCATCATTACAGCCCTTCACAAGTCCACTGCTGAATATAGGCCTCCCCCAAGTAATGCCACAAAGCACGGTCCTGAGCCACCTGCATCCATCGACTTCCTGCATATCTTATCAGGTCGTCACTCCATCTAGTGAGGGGTCGCCCTACACTACGCCTACCGGTACGAGGCTGCCACTCGAGAACCTTTCTTTCCCATCGGTTATCGGTTCTTCGAGCTATATGGCCGGCCCATTGCCACTTCAGCTTACTAATACATTTCCTCAACCAGTCTTTAAAACAAATCTCTCCACCTTTTAACAAAGCTCATTTTTAATATAATGAACATCGGCAAAGTAACCCCAGATTCGATTGCACGCCTCATAAGCGAAGCGTTGAGGTTGTACTCTACTCTTACCTATTGGATATCTAGTAATTTTCTGAGCTAAAAATGTCTTTTTTTTAATTTTGGAATATTAAAAATATCTCGAGAAAAATCACTCGTTTTCATATTTATATTATTTTTGAAAGTAATTTTCTGTATTTAGTGTTAAAAAAACTTGAAAAAAAATTCGAGGGTGTCGGATGTCTGTATGTGTGAATGGCACACGATTACGATCGTTAGAATTAATGTATCCTTTAAAAATCAAATACTGTAATGGTTCCTTTAAAAATCACTGAGTAATTAGGTCTTGTTTAATTGTAATTAACGAAAGTGTAAAAAACAACTGGTACTTTTTACAAAAAAATATTCTCATGGATCTCTTCTTTCATGTCAAATATGGAAAAAGAGATACATATTTTTCTTTTTGTATAATCAAATGAGATTATGAGGCGTGCACTTTTGGATTTTCCAAACTTTTTATAATTATTTTTATAAAAATAACATAAATAAATTTCTATTTTTCTTGGAACACTCAAGTGATATTTTTATTTAATATATTTTATTGGTGTTGGATGTATTTGACACATGTTATTCTGGCCTGCAGCCAAACTACATCTGAAAAGAAATCTCAATCAATTATAAATACAGAAATAGATATCGAGTAAGTAATAAAGTGTCTTTAATTCATAAACTGATTCTAAGATGTGTTATTTTAAAACACCGCTACTATCCGAATATGATGTAGTGATAGGTAGTAGATAATTATTCAAAATTATAATAAACGACATACATATCTAAGAAATTACTAATACTGGAACTTTTCATCGAAGTGTGAACATTCCCCCGAAATCCATCATTAAACATTTATCTAGAGGTTGAATCCTGAATCAATATTTTTTGTCTTTCATAAAGATTCACAGATGAGTGTATCAATGTCTATTTTCGGTCATGTTTTCCTTGAAAATTGTTTGTGGCTGTCACATAGACATTTAATAAAAAATAAAAACAAATCATTGAAATGACACTTCTGATCACTTCTGATAGATAACTCTGGCTATTCACAAAGTATTTTGTTATGTAGCAGCCAGATTAATCAAACCGAAACGGGAATAAATAATATATACTCCGCTGCTACCATAACGCGGAAGGCGAGAATAAATAAAAAAACATTTTATTTCCTAATTATTCTTGGCTACTGAGATACTGCGGACTGTATATAGATAATTTGACGTTCTTATAAAGAAACAAGAAGCAGCCGCAAATATCATTCAGCGCCACACCGACTTCACACGCCGCTATCGTCACGTATCCGTCGACCAATGGTGAGCCGTTTCTTCAACGCCGCAGTTCGTTTCCTCTTGCTGTTCCGGAGCTGTGTTCCACACCGCCGCCGCCCGCCGACTACGCGTGCGCACCGATCTGCATGTCTTATATAGCCCGGTCCAGCGACGTAGCTTCGTGAACAACAAACAAGTCTCACGCCGGGAAACGAAACGTAGATAATTGTATATTTTAAATAGTTTTCATTGGTCATAAAATAAGCAATATAATTGGCTAGGCAAAATATTAATTGTTACCATTGGCAAATCAATAGTGAGCCAGCCATATAAATATAGGCAAGGTTGATGCAAAAGATATTCCATTCCGAATCCCATTCGACAGTACATTCATAAACATAAACAGTAGTTTCATTTCTCCACCTTAAAGAAAACCACTCGGAGTCTGTTAATAGTGGACAGTTCGTCTCCACTATTACAGTGGTGACCCCGTACGAACACCGAGGGGGAAGATCCGGTACGAACACCAAGAAGGAACACCCTGCGACGTACCACTACTATTGCACGAACACCGCGAAGGAAACCCGTACGAACACCGAGAAGGAAGACTTCAGTTTATATAAAATCAGTGTAATCAAGCCGTCATTATGGAGCAGGAGGCAAACACATATACATCAAACCCGGTAAAGGAACCAGAAATCGCCGGTATATCTCTATCGTTAAGAATACCACCGTTTTGGAGAGACAAACCACGACTTTGGTTCGTCAGTTTTGAAGCCGCAACGAATGGTTTAAAGAAGAGCCAAGCGCAATTAGCACAGATGGTGATAGCCCAACTTGAGAAACAAGACATCGAACAAATTGCGGACCTGTTGTACAACCCACCAGCAGTCGACCAGTATAATTCACTGAAGGATCGTCTGATCTCCGCATACGAAGAATCCGACAGTCGACAGCTACAAAAACTTCTATCAGAAATAGAACTTGGAGACCAGAAACCCACACAACTCCTACGCAAAATGCGTACTTTGGCGCGAGATAAAGTTCCGGATTCAACACTACGGCTAATGTGGGTAAACCACCTACCACCACATATTCGATCGGTAATAGCAGTCAGCGAAACATTCAGCACGCAGACGAAGCTCGACGAACTGGCACTCCTGGCGGACAAGATGATCGAAAACAGCAGTAGCTCACACATATCGATCATCGAAGGCACTTCAACAAAGGCCAATGATACCCAGTTTCTTCTCGAAGAAATTCGGAAGCTATCATTCGAAGTCGCCGCGCTCAAAGCTTCCCAGCATCATACCTTTTACCAGCAACAGTACAACCAGCGCAATCAGCAACACCGAAGATCACCTTTTCGTCGCAACCGCTCTGCAAGTAGAAGTCGAATAAGCTCAACATCAAGATCCCCTTACTGCTACTATCATCGACGTTTCGGGGTCGAGGCAAGAAAATGCACAGCACCGTGTACATTCAAAAATGAAAATACGAATACGGAAAACTAACTAGTACGCTCGATGCGACGGGATCCAGCGTAACAGCAAAGTCCTACCGTCTTTTCGTCACCGATAAAAAAAGCAAGCTTACTTTCCTTATCGACACCGGAGCAAATATCTCAGTGTTACCGCCGAAGCAAGGACAGAAGTTGAAGCCACTAGATTTTCAACTCTATGCAGCAAACAATACGGTTATTCCTACATATGGAGAAAAAACAATGGAACTTGATTTTAATCTACGCCGACCATTCAAATGGAGATTTATCGTCGCTAAAGTCAGCAAACCAATCATCGGTGCTGATTTTCTTCAACATCACCAGTTGGTCGTCGACATCAAAAATAGAAGAATCATCGACGGGAAAACCAATCTTGCATCTCAGTCTTTTGTACAAGCAACCAATCTGCCCACAATAAGAAGCATAGATGTGCAACAACCGTATCACAAGATCCTCGAAGAATACCCTGGTATCACAAGAATAACTTCAATGAAATTAACACCGAAGAACGACGTTGAGCATTTCATCGACACCAATGGACCACCACTTCATTGACGTGCACGTCCAATCGCACCACACCTATACGAGCAAGTTCGAAAGGAATTCGAAAACATGATTGAGCAAGGAATATGCCGTCCAAGCAAAAGCCCTTGGTCATCACCACTTCACATTGTACCGAAGAGGAACGGAGAATTACGAGTTTGTGGAGATTACAGAAGACTGAATTCTATTACCACTCCTGACCGCTACCCAATACCGCGAGTCAGGGATTTCACTCATCAACTATCAGACAAGACTATATTCTCCACCATCGATCTCAACCGAGCTTACCAACAAATAAGAGTCCGCGATGAAGACATAGAGAAGACAGCAATAATTACCCCAATGGGATTATTCGAATTCCCAAGAATGATCCCAGGATTAAAGAACGGAGGTCAAACTTTCCAAAGATTCATACACGAAGTACTTCATGGACTGGATTTCGTTTTCGCATTTATTGATGATCTCCTTGTTGCAAGCCCTGATAAAGAAACGCACGAAACCCATCTACGCACCGTGCTACAGCGATTAGAAGACAACGGAATCACAATCAACCCTTCGAAATGCATATTTGGACAGCAAGAAGTTCAATTTCTTGGTTTCACCGTCAGCAAGGAAGGAATAAAACCGCCTGCCGAAAAAGTCAGAGCAATCATCGATTATGCAAACCCTAAAACAATCAAAGAGCTAAGGCGTTTTCTCGGGATGATAAATTTTTACAGAGAACACATACCTAAAGCCGCTGAAATCCAAGCACCACTTCACGCCTACCTTCACAACACGAAGAAAAAAGATAAAACGTCAATCGAATGGAACGATGAAGCCACGAAGGCATTTGAAGCTTGTAAAATTGCGATCCAAAATGCAGCTTTACTCGCTCACCCATCACACGAAGCAACCCTTGCTATCTTCAGCGACGCATCCGATCTCTCAGCAGGAGCAGTTCTCCAACAATACAGCAATGGGAAATGGCAACCACTTGGATATTTTTCGAAGAAGTTCTCCGATACTCAACGTAACTACAGTACATTCGACCGAGAGCTACTCGCTATTTACATGGCTATCAAGCACTTCAGAAAAACGTTCGAGGGTCGAAACCTGATCGTTTTTACCGACCACAAGCCATTAACATATGTACTTCCAAAGAAACCATCACTATCGGAAACACCACGAAGAGCAAGACAACTTATTTTCATAAGTGAATTCACGACCGACATACGTCACATCAGTGGAAAGGACAACATAGTTGCCGACGCACTCAGTCGCGTACCAATCGACAGTGTAACGTGCCCTACATCAATCGACTATCATAAGATCGCCGCAGCACAAGACAGAGATAGTGACAACATAAAACATCTATCGAAGCAAGGTAACTTGTCCATCAAGCAAGTTACAATGCCAATGACGCATCTACCTATATACTGTGAAGCCTCAACGACAACCATGCGACCATACATACCAGAAGAATGTCGTCGCGAAGTCTTCAATGCACTGCACAACATTAGTCATCCAGGTGTTAGAACAACAAGAAAACTCATCACTGAAAAATTCTTTTGGCCTGCAATGCAAGCGGATGTTGGCAACTGGGCGAAGCAATGCATTCAATGCCAAAAATGCAAAGTACAAAGGCATACATCAAGTAGTCTAGCTACATTTCCACCCACGGAGAGATTCGAACACTTGCACGTTGACATCGTTGGACCATTACCTACTTCACCGCAAGGACATCGTTATCTCGTAACATATCTGTGGCCGGTGAGGAAGGAAAAGGGGAGATCTCCCGCCGGACAAGGTGTTCTGCCCGGGGAGCGGCCAACACTCCGTGTGATAGTTCGGAGATGTTCGGAATATTGATAGCGTGATTTAGGCTTCGGTGTGTTTCGCTTGCGGCGCGACGACAGCGCCGCCACATCACCCACCTGCTCAGACCGGAGGTCGATAGTGCAGCCTCGTTGCCGACGAATGTGCAAGTGCCAGGAGATTGCCTTGTAGTCTGCGGTGAGTCGAGAAGAAGGCAAGTAATCTGCGCGAGTGCCGTGAAGCAGAGGCGAGCAGCAAGGCTCAGAGCCGTGCCGAATACTGTATGGCGCAGAGAGTAGCTTAAAGGAACAGGAAGCATTATTATTCCAGTGCTGCGATGAACCTTGTGAAGCTAGATGGCTTGCAGGATATGAAGACTGCACTCAAAACTCGTTTATCTCAACATACAAAGTGGATTGATGAGCTACCTACAGTGCTACTCGGACTACGAGCAACACCGCGTGCAGACACTAGTCTTAGCGCCGCTCAGCTAACCTACGGCTGCAGCATAAGGCTGCCGTGTGACTTCTTCAGTTCAGCAGCGTCAAACAAACAAGAAATGGATTACGATTTCGTAACTAAACTTCGAGAATCAATTAACAAAGCCTTATCGTTGAAATGCACCGAAATGCAATCACACAGAAATAATAAATCAGTATTCATTCACCAAGATTTGAAAACATGCAAACAAGTTTTTGTAAGAAACGACGCAATGAAAAAACAATTTCAACCTACCTACGATGGACCGTATAAAGTATTAGAGAGAAATAGCAAGACTTTTAAACTACAAATACCCGGAAGGAAATCTACGATTATATCGATCGACCGACTAAAGCCTGCCTATATTATTAACGAGGATACTGCAGAGGATTCATCATCATCATCAAAACCACCAGCGAGGAAGCTTGAAACTTCATCATCTACATCAACCCAGTTGAAACCTATTTTAAAAACTACGAAATACGGGCGAGTCGTCAAGCCTCCGGTACGCTTTCGCTGGGGGGAGAGTGATGTAGCAGCCAGATTAATCAAACCGAAACGGGAATAAATAATATATACTCCGCTGCTACCATAACGCGGAAGGCGAGAATAAATAAAAAAACATTTTATTTCCTAATTATTCTTGGCTACTGAGATACTGCGGACTGTATATAGATAATTTGACGTTCTTATAAAGAAACAAGAAGCAGCCGCAAATATCATTCAGCGCCACACCGACTTCACACGCCGCTATCGTCACGTATCCGTCGACCAATGGTGAGCCGTTTCTTCAACGCCGCAGTTCGTTTCCTCTTGCTGTTCCGGAGCTGTATTCCACACCGCCGCCGCCCGCCGACTACGCGTGCGCACCGATCTGCATGTCTTATATAGCCCGGTGCAGCGACGTAGCTTCGTGAACAACAAACAAGTCTCACGCCGGGAAACGAAACGTAGATAATTGTATATTTTAAATAGTTTTCATTGGTCATAAAATAAGCAATATAATTGGCTAGGCAAAATATTAATTGTTACCATTGGCAAATCAATAGTGAGCCAGCCATATAAATATAGGCAAGGTTGATGCAAAAGATATTCCATTCCGAATCCCATTCGACAGTACATTCATAAACATAAACAGTAGTTTCATTTCTCCACCTTAAAGAAAACCACTCGGAGTCTGTTAATAGTGGACAGTTCGTCTCCACTATTACAGTTATAATCTAGTACTAAAAATGACAGATTCTATTCGTATAAATCATTTGGCGGCAGTAAAATTAAAAATTATTGCAGAAAAACAACAGTTTCGCAGGCTTTTTCTTTTTTGTCACAATGATTTCAATGTAGCGTGCCGCGTTCATGGTATAATATATATTGGGCATTGTTTTGTTGACGAAGTTCACGTAGACAGTAACCAACCCTTGGCATCTGTCAAATTAGGGGTTTATTTTATCTATCAAATTATTAAAGGTTAAATTCAACACATAACGCCTGAATTGTCCCCTTGTAACTCCAGTGAAAGCAGTGGTGTAACAAAATCAAAATGTGTATCTCTTTGTTGCCTCATCCAGCATCGGAATCCATAGCATCGAAATGACATTCAATTTCGCGGTCATTTGGAAGGGAAGACTGAATTGGCCTATAACAAGCTTGGCGCGCTCAGCAAGGAGGACAATATTTGCTGGGACATCGCTATCAAATTTACAAATCGTTTTCTTCCTCACATGACTTATTTGTAGAAAAAAAAATATCTCCTTGTTAAACCGGTAACACGCCTCCGATTCCCCTGGTCCCTGGTGTTGCAATTGTTTGTCGGCTGCAGTCGAAACTTTCCATCAGGTGAGCCAGCTCGATTGCCCCCTCTTAAAGAACAAAACATATGGTCAGTCGTGTGTAAGCACATAAGAGAATCCATTATCCCATTTTGTCCCGTGAGTACGGAGAATGCCAGAAAGTCATGACTTTCAATAGTTAGCGTTATAACCATCTCGTTTACGACATTAAAATAATCGATGGCGACCGGCAGTAACACAAAAGGTGCGAGAGGTCTGGTACGTAATGTGATCGTGAATACCCCTGCCAAGCGTGACGAGTAAGAAAAATCCTTTCCACAGCAAGAGAGGCCAAGAAACAAACTGGGAACGAACTAACTGTTCTTTCACGCGGTGACCGACGCTCCGGGAAGTTTGCAGTCTGTGAACGTGTTCAAGATCGTCCCCACCATAACATCGGATTTGGTAAACCACAAATCCTCGCAAAAGAACATCGATTCCTACCAAGGATGATACGTGAGGCTATTGAAATTAAAAAAACATCCTAATTTCAATAGAGAAGATGGATGGGTGCTGCCATCTGCTTGGGATCTAAAATTAACAAAATTAAACCCAAATCCAAGCATACCACTGCAAGACTTCATGATACTTACTGTAAGCTGGTTCTGCGTGGATCGGACCAAAAATTTACTAATATGTATTGCCAAACAGACGTATATATTCATAGTCATTTGTATATACTAATTATGTATGTATTTAAATATGTATACTTGTATGTATATCCATTTATTTATATATTTGTATATATGTAAGGATAGATCATATATGTATAGTTTATTTATTAGTAGTTTGTATATATTATGTAGTTAATTATCATTTGTATTGTGTTCTCTTATTCTATATTGCCACACCTACGTCAAATTCTTACCACTCCATGGGTTGACTGGTAGAGAATGCCTCAAGGCATTAAGTCCGCCCTTTGTATTCTTTTGTTTAAGGATGCAATAAAGAATAAAATAAATAAATAAATAAAAATTAATATTAAAAAAAACTGAAGGTAGCCAGACTAACTATGACATTGGGACGTAAAACATCTCAGTCCCCCCCCCCCCGTGACGTGACTATGGGTGCTGTAAAACACCCGAAACGTCGGGAATTAAAAATAAGTAAATTAAACGATAGAATCCGTAAATATAGTTTTATTCAATGTGTAGTGTTCGCGTAAATTTAAGTAATCATTATATTATTATATTAGTCAAGATCTAATGATGTTATCCATGACTCGATATGTGGGTGAATAACTCTACCACATAAACTGAATTCTATGATTTGAGTATATTTATATTTTTTAAAGTTCTGTGAAGTTGGCTTTTACCTATTTTAAAGTTTAATTATTAGTTTTATAAGCAAAATTAGTACCCATTCATCACAGCGCCAACAACTCTTTAAAAGTAAAAAAGGTTTGCGTATGTAAACAAACAATAAGACAATTCAGATTGGATTGGATTGAATCGGATTAAATCATCCAAACATTGATTTCCTTTGACTCTCAAAGTATGCAAATAAAACAATAACAGTGGGGACAGAAAAGGTAAGATTGAACAATCGGAATCAGAAAAACAGTAATAAAGTAAATATTACTTTCGTCACGTAATAACAATGTTATTCGACAAAAACAAAATGGAAATATCCTTATTAGTTATGTAATTATACGTTAATTACATATTCATAACGACACTTTGCAAGCCGTCACAAATAAGTCCCGGCGACATTTTCGCTGAATGTTCTGCAATAGTCGCCGCGCTGAGGATGGACGAGTTACCTATGCCTACCGAGACCTTGCAAGCAATCAGAAAGTCACTTACCATACAGCACTACCTGCTAAGAAAATAACAGCACGTTTTCAAAGACCATGAATAAAAAACCAAGGCTTGTTTGTTGGGATTGCCTAGTATTAGTTAAGTTAATTTGTAAGTTAGGTAGTGGTTCCTGTGTCATTGTCACGGTATTTAAGTTATCCTTGCAATTTGAAATTCGATGAAACGGCAAAGTGACACTAGAAACTGGCAAACATATACATGTATTGGATTTAGCCTCGAGAGAATAAGATCGAATACATTATACAGGCTGATCTATTTCTGAAGATTTTGCTTCCACCGCGTGTGAACTACACAAATGTTACAAAAATACCATGTCTTATTTATATACTTATATTGTCATCCGGTTTTGAGCAATGTTTAATATTTCACGTCTCTAGGGTGTAGAAAATCAATCACTAAATTCGATCCGAACAGTCAAATACACAGGAAAACTAGTTAATAAAACATTAAACAATATAAAATAAAAATATTTAAAAAACGTGGTAAAAAGAGTAGTAAAAAACACATTAAATAATGTCCTCCAGATCGCATTTCAGTCACAGCGGCCTGCCTCAACGGAAACTAGCTATCGGTGCAGCTCAGGATTATAGCGCCCAAGTGTATGCGCAAGCACAGGTGCACTCTCTATTCTCTCACTCTCATAGTCCGATGGGACGGTAAACCGACACCACCGGAGAGAGATCAGGCGCAGGACCAAAGTCTTTAACGTGCTTTCCGAAGCAAGGGCTGAGACACCGCCAACTTCCTAACTCCTGGCAGCTACTGAGAATTTCTTGACGGAAAAATTCAATAATTGATTTTTTGGCCCAACCCGGGATTCGAACCCAAGACCTCATAATCAGCATAAGCAGCACTACTACAACTACTACACCAACGAGGCAGTCATCACACTAAATGAAGAATGTGAAGATACTGCATTACGATTGATATTTCTCTTGTCAAGTGAGTATAGTAAAATCTCGTTCCTAAAAGAACCACGCTTAGCGTGTGCGGTAGTGCTACGGCCACACTACAGCGTATTATGCAGCACGTATTGGACGGCTTGACCGAGAAAGAACCACGCTTAGCGTGTGCGGTAGTGCTACGGCCACACTACAGCGTATTATGCAGCACGTATTGGACGGCTTGACCGAGAAAGAACCACGCTTAGCGTGTGCGGTAGTGCTACGGCCACACTACAGCGTATTATGCAGCACGTATTGGACGGCTTGACCGAGAAAGAACCACGCTTAGCGTGTGCGGTAGTGCTACGGCCACACTACAGCGTATTATGCAGCACGTATTGGACGGCTTGACCGAGAAAGAACCACGCTTAGCGTGTGCGGTAGTGCTACGGCCACACTACAGCGTATTATGCAGCACGTATTGGACGGCTTGACCGAGAAAAAACCACGCTCGAGCAGACTAGCGTGAAGTAACAGTACCTATATTGTTGTAGTTTTGTATGGTTGGTGAAAAAAGCGCGAAATTCTTGACGGGTAACAACGTTCCATCTTAGTACTCAGGGGTGACTACTACTACCAATCACAAGTCCACTGCTGAACATAGTCTCCCCCTGACACAAAGTACGATCCTGAGTCACTCGCACCCATCAACTGCCTGCCTATTTTATCAGGTCGTCACTCCATCTAGTGGGGGTGATCCGACACTGTGCTTGCCAGTACGAGGCTGCCACTCGAGAACCTTTCTTCTCAATCGGTTGTCGGTTCTTCGAGCTATATGACCGGTCCATTTGCATTTGCATTGCATTGCCGATCTACTTACAAGGGTGACTATTCATTTGCAATTTGATTTTTACTAGACGATAGATGAAGGTGTATATGTATTCTATGGGCCACATCATTTTTTTTATAGAATATGTGTGACAAACGAGCACACAGTCCACCTGATGGTAAGTGGATGCTGTGTCCCATAGACATCTACATTTATCTTCAATTAAGAATCAAAATGCAAATGCGTTGTCACCCGTGCGGACTAAGATGGAATGCCTCGTTTCCAGTAAAAAGGGTCTCTGGTTCTCTACACTTACCATACGAAACGCAGCAGCACTAAGCTGCTATTTTACGCTGCTATTCTGTGAGAGCGTGGTCCTACCCCGCTCGAGCCGACCTATTCGTGCTGCAACCACAATATAGCTGCAGCAGAGTAGAATAGTTTTTATTCAATATAGATTATTGCATAATACTTATTGCAAGTCATTTTTTTATTTATTTACCACTGGTTCGGAAAATACCTCTATCATAGGAGGAACCAACAAGAAATCCAGCGGGACTTTTTTTTTAAATTTATATCTTCGTACTTCACTTTACAATAATTTTATTTGTACACATTTAAATGAGTTATAATAGAACCAACATGGTGCCATGACCTCATTCCCAGACAGAGAGACAGAGTTTTTCATTTTAGTACTCTTTGATATTATAATAACCCTTTTTGTACAATTTATCTTTAATAAAACATTTAAACTTGTTTATTGACAAATTTTGTGCATTTTCTGGGATTTTGTCATGAAAGCGTATGCATTGCCCCATAAATGAATTACTAATTCAGTAGAGTCCAGTAACTGGTATTACAAGCTTATGTTTGTTCCTAGTATTTAAAGTATGAACATCTTCATTCTTACCAAAGCTATTTATTTTTATGAACATACATTACATTTTCATAAATATATTGCGGTGCCAAAGTTAATATGTTTATTTCTTTAATTTTTTTCTCTAAGGGGCTCCTTGCAATTTAGGTTATAAATCGCACGTACGGCTTTCTTTTAAACGGTGGACGGTCATCAGATGAACTATTTGTCTGTCACTATAAGGAAAACAATTCTTTGTAACTGGTGGTTGTAACAACTACAATAAAAAGAATGAATGTAAGAGGAGTCCTGATTTTAATTTCAAAAATTGCATATTTTTTCAATCGTGTATTTCTGTGCCTCAGTTTAGGTCGGTCCACGGACGCTGCGAATCACGGACACTGCAGACGTGGAAACTTGTAATTGCTAATGCTAATTGTAGTTTGAAAGCTCTGTTTGCGAATGGAAATTAGTTTACCGTGGTGAACTCGTGTGTTTCACGTCTAATAACGCAAAACTTAGTTTCTGTGGTTTTAAATTATTTACTGTTATTGTGTGTGACATGATGCGTACAGAACCTTTTCTGCCTTGGAAGTCCATAAGGATAGGTAACTATATTCTGTACTATCCTCTTAGCTATTTATGCCGCCGTAGCAATGCAATCACTCTTGTCTTCCGCTAAAAAGGGTAGTCTTTGGGAGTGACAATGCATGTGTAGATATATTAGTGGGAAGTTGGCTTGATTTGTAAGTTAGCTCTTTTGACACTTCGGTTTTAAATAATATCGCACTTTGTAATATAACTATGCTGTCGCCATAATAATGTCCTCCAGATCATAATTCGGTCACGGTGGCTAGTCTCAACGAAGACATTGATCCAGATATATCCATCTGTACAGGACAGTTTATAGTGCACAGGTGTGTGCGCAAGCACAGGTACACTCTCTTTTTCCTCACTTCCACAGTCCGATGGGACGGCAGATCGGAGAAAGATCAGGCGAAGGACCAACGGCTTTACGTACCTTCTTTCCGAAGTCCATGGGACCCCTTTCAATCCCAAAATACCACCAACTAGAACCACAGGTTGCTACTGAAAATTTTTGACAGAAATAATTATTAACAGATTTTTTTGGCCCGATCAGGGATTTGAACACGGGACTTTATAATCAGCAGTCGCGCTTACGATCACTAAACCAACGAGGAAGTCATGCGGCTTTCACTGTACACTGAATAAAAGAAGGATAATCCTTATCGTGTTCTATTAAACCTCGGCTATATATTAACTTCACTAATTACCAAAATTTGTAGCTATGATAGTAAATTGGCAAATGTGCAAATATCACACATTAAATTGTCGTCAGTTTCTTTGCGTTGACTCTTACGACATCTACTGGACGATATGGTTTTTCCGAGATTGCCTTCCGCCGCCACTACACGTCAAACACATAGAACAAAAAAGTAAAATTAGTATATGAAAACCGTAAATATAACTATTAATATCAGTACTCCAAAAGAGCCTTTTCCGTTACTCAACTTACGTACAAATCCATTAACGTCCTTCATTGAAATAGATGTTATTAGATATAATTAGTTACGCAAAAATTTAGAATAGTGTTAATATTCAAAACTAACAACGTCAATTGTATAGTGACCGTGTTAGAATGTCCACTACCCCCAAATCTCCTCGTGGATGTTGTTAGAGACGACTGAGTGAAACTAAAACTGCACGGGGCAGCAGCATCTTCCTGATAACAACTCAAAATATAAAAAACGCGGTAGCCCACCCGCCTGCCCCTAATGGGGCAATCTATGGGGGAAGCCTATGTGATAGATGGATTATCAAAATTTAAAGTGTTTCATCAAATGAAGCTATTTTCACAACCTAGCAAAGCTGTAAACCTTCTAAGCTTCTGACTTATTAGTAAACATGTTATTGAGTTGAGCCATATAATTTCTTCTTCGGGAGCTACCTATAGATTTACTTAGCAGGAAATTGATTGGCTCTTAAGGGGAAATATAACCTCAAATGCCTTAGCAAGATCCTTCGTTATGCCGAAAATATTGCAGCATTAATTTTGAAATAAATATATGGTAAAGTTGAGGATTAATGTTAAGGTTTATGTTAGACGAAAACACGATTCCGTAAAATTTTCTCGATAGAAAAAAAATCCAAAGTTACCTCCAAACTGAACAATAAACCGCTGTTATTCATAAAATACTTTAAATAAGATCATGAAACTTTGCATACTAACTGAACTAACCATAAAGCAGTGCTTATGTTATTTACTTTTTTTAAAATATCATTATTTTCACTGTAAAAAGAAATTACCTAAACTATCGGCGCGTAAGCTTGGTTCCTGTCGCTCCGTTAGTATTGCTCCGGCTTTTGAAGGTAGAAGTTGTGTCGCTTACGATCAGAAAACACATTACGCAACAGGAAGACGTAAAATTAAAATGGGAAATAACCGTTATAAAAATAGAAAGCGACTGGGTTGGCGTTAAGAAACACGCATATATATGATAAACATAATGAAATAAGTATCTAACGACCTATCTACTTAGAGTATTAGTGATTACAAACATGTCGGTACATAGCATACGACGCGCGGGGAAGTGGGGGCGAAATTAGAATTTGAGCTGACTTACTCTCACCTCTTAACACCTTAAACACTAATTCTCAACGGCACGACGGTCTGAGTGTGAGACCATAACCTACCGGGAACCTCCCGATTTTTTCAATATTTCTCAGAAATGAGAGGCCTGTTTTTAAAAAAAAATGAGCACACTGTTCATCCGGTGGTAAGTATATACTGTGTCCCTTGGTCGAGCCGGGCTATTCGTACTACAACAATAATATAGCTTCAGGCTGCGACATGCAGGCTACAGCACGACTACCACGTTCTACCACGCTGTGACATAAATAAGCTGTAATGAGACCACTTTTATACATGCAAGTAATCTCTTAGTCTAATTTTGTTTAAATATTTTGTATCTTTCAAGTAAGTTTGCGGTCAAAATGAAGAGTCATTTAAGAAATTAGAATTGTCTACACTAAAAAGTCCATATCAGACAGTTAAGTACTAATTGACATACTCGTAATACAATAGCTTTTTTATAAAATTATAATTATATGAAACTTGTCTGCCACTGCTTCTGAAAATGACATCAAATATATTTTTTTTTTTGACTAGATAAAATATTCAATAAAAAACAAATGTCGATCGAAATAAGATAATAAACGTATAAGTATATTTTAATGTCAATTTCTTTGTGAGCAATAGATAAAAGAAAACAGAAAACCATTGAAGTTGTTATAACGATGAAGGACGTTTTCTTTATAAAATTATAACGACGTACGAAGAATTTTTAATATATTTATTATTATGAGTTCGAATTTGTTTTGCATTTCTATAAGTTAAGAGGTTAGAGTAAGTCAGCTCAAATTCTAATTTCGCCCGCACTTCCCCGCGCGTCGTATGCTATGTACCGAAATATTTGTAATCACTAATACTGTAAGTAGAAAGGTCGTTAGACACTTATTTCATTAGGCTTATCATATTTATGCCTGTTTCTTAACGCCAAGCTAGCCGCTTCTTATTTTTATAACGGTTATTTCCCATTTTAATTTTACGTCGTCTTGTTGCGTAATGTATATTCTGATCGTAAGCGACAGGCGACTGGAATCAAGCTCAAGACGCCGATAGTTTAGGTAATTTCTTTTTTACAGTGAAAATAATGGTATTTTAAAAAAAGTAAATAACATAAGCACTGCTTTATAGTTAGTTCAGTTAGTATGCAAAGTTTCATGATCTTATTTAAAGTATTTTATGAATAACAGCGGTTTATTGTTTATTTTGGAGGTAACTTTGGATTTTTTTTTCTATCGAGAAAATTTTATGAAATCGTGTTTTCGTCTAACATAATCACTAACTATAATCCTCAACTTTACCATATATTTATTTCAAAATTAATGCTGCAATATTTTCGGCATAACGAAGGATCTTGCTAAGCCATTTGACATTATATTTCCCCTTAATATACGTTTGGATATTGTACGCTTGACTTTATATAGTTATATATTCTCTTGCATAAGCGACTTTTTTTTAGTCACTTTTGCAAAATGTACCTGAGGCATGGATACAGCGTGCAAAGTTTAATTGTGTAGTTCAGTTCACAAAGTTTGTGTTTCGTGGTGCTTTTATGACTACTCAGCGAATTTGTAATATACGTACGAGATTAAGTGTATGCGTGCACCGTGTGTATGGTGCAATATGTGATCGTTTTTTATAGTTTAAGAGTACTAGTGCCAAACGAGCACACAGTCCACCTGATGTTAAGGGGATGCTGTGGCCTATTGTCACCTAAGTCTACCCTCAATTAAGAAACGAAATGAAGATGTGTTTGTCATCCCTGAGAACTAAGATATAATATCCCTAAACACAGCAGCAAGTTTATACTGGTACTCTGTGAGAGCGTGGTCTTTTATTGTTCCAGTTGATATATTCGTGCTTCAACCATTATATAGCTGCAGCATGCATCTACCACGTATAAAAAGTGGATGCATTCCAAAGATACGGCCATTTATGAGTTTTATATGATAAGTGTTGAGATCAGGAGGCTCTTTTTATTGGATACGAGGCATTACATCTAGTCACGCAGTAGTCATGGAAAGACGTTGCTGTCCATCTCTCTTGATTTGTTTCGCCCTTTTGCCTCTTACGCCACCCGCGGGACGATATGGGGTAGTAAAGTAAAAAAGTAAAGTTACAGCCTATATACGTCCCACTGCTGGGCACAGGCCTCCCCTCATTTCTGAGAGGGTTTAGGGCAAGGAAGTGTCCGCCGCGCTGCCCAAATGCGTGTTGACGAACTTCACATGTCTTCGAAATATTTTTTTTCTTATTCCTCAGACATTCAGGTTGCCTCACGATGTTTTCCTTCACCGCCGAGCACGTGGTAAATCAGCACTTAAAATTGCAATTAACAATTTCATTGGTGCCGGCGGGGATCGAACCCGGGTTACTCTCGCGTTCTGTTATATTTACAGCGAGCGATAACCACTGCGCTTCCACGGCTCTTGGGGGTAATGGGGTAGTGTATATTCTTAAACCGCCACTACACGGCTTAAAATCAAAACTATAAAATTTTATTTTAATCTTTATTAAAATATTGAGCAATTTACTTATACTTACACTCCGTTTTACTTTGACGGTAGCGTCTGTTTTATATATGAGAACGTTTGAATGCTAAATAATGTTGCTTTTTAGGTTTATATGTATTTTATCCGCTTTATTAGGTAGTTATCTGTACGTACAAATAAATAAAATTGTAGTGTCTGTTTGTAAAATCAAAATAACAGCAGCTGCTAACTGCACATAAAAGTATATAAGATACTTAGAACAAAAAAACAAATTTTAAAATGTTTGACTGTCTGTCGGTCCGTCCGTCTGTCTGTCTGTTTGTTCCAGCTTATCTCCGAAACGCCTGGACTGATTTTGACAGGAATTTCACTGGCATACAGCTGATGTTATAAGGAATTACTTAGCCTACTTTTATTTTAGAAAAAAGTTATGGATCTGCGCAAAAAAAATTAAACCTATGAAATTCATTGTATTAAATTCCAAGCGGACGAAGTCACGGCAAACAGCTAGTTACATTATATTTGTTCCTTTGTGTTTTAATGCAATAAATGACGAGATAATGTAACGGATAATTCCTTTTTATACTTTTGCTTTGAAACTTTGCCGCCGGATAAATTTCACGGGACGTTCCTTCTATAAAACACTAATTAAAACTCCGAGCTTTGCTGCTTGCTCACTGTTTGCTTTTGCACACGGCAAACGTTTAATATCGCAGCACGACGAAGTCCTACTTATTATTTTTACCCTTTATTAACTTCAAATTTTAGAAAAGATTTCTTCTGTACCTAATTAATTTGTTTTAAATAAAACTGTAGAATAGATCTTTACCTATGAAACGTCACCGCACTCATAAAAAAGTTTTGTGGCTAATAACCCTAATTTCAAATTTATTTTATAAAACCATTCTTAATTTGCATATCTATATATATATATATATATATATATATTTTTTTTTTTTTTTTTAAATGAAGTAAAGTTACAGCCCATATACATCCCACTGCTGGGCACAGGCTTCCTCTCATATTAGGGCAAGGAATAGTCCGCCGCGCTGCCCCAATGCGTGTTGGCGAACTTCACACATGTCTGAAATTTTTTTCTTATTTCTCAGGCATGCAGGTTTCCTCACGATATTATCCTTCACCGCCGAGCACGTGGTAAATCAGCACTTAAAATTGCAATCAACAATTTCGTTGGAGGCGGCGGGGATCGAACCCGGTTTGCTCGCGTATTGTGAAATTTACAGCGAGCGCTAACCATCTGAGCTACCACGGCTCTATATATATATATATATATATATATATATATATATATAAAAAAAAAAAAAAAAAAAAAAATATATATATATATATGATTCCACGAATGTTCCATTTTGCATATATAGGCACGTACCAACCATTTTTTACACTATCTTTCAATAACAGCGATCTGAATGCTGTGCTTATGTAGACTAATATCAACTGAATTCCTTTCATGCCATTTGAATCCAAAAATGTCGAACGCGCTATTCAGTGCATGAAGCTTCTGATTTTCAAATATTCAGAGCTATTATGACAACAGATATTCCTGAATTTTTTTCATTTTGAGTAGCATTTCATGTTAAAATTATTTATTTTGGGTAAACGTTTACAATGGCTCATTGTACCTTCATAGGATTGAGTGTGATCTTACCTTTTTATCTCGTGTCTAGGAATCATCCATACACATGCGTTTTCAATAACGCGTTCAGATGAGGTTTGCATTTGGAAGAAATTGTTACACTTCGTACCCTAGACAAACAGCTGTTTATATGATGTTATATTTTTGTGTGATATAGCCGTGTGGTGGTGGTGTCGGAATAACCACTACCCCATATTGTCCCGTAGGTGTCGTAAAAGGTGACAGACGAAAATTAAAGCGTACAATCAAAACGTACATAAAAACAATTATGGGCAGCAGTATCTTCTTGATGAAACTCAAAATAATAAAAAATTGCGGTTGACAACCGCTCGTCAAGCGCGTCAATGGCAAGGCCCGGGCCTCTTTCAGGCCGCGGTCAAGCCCGTGGCCTGAAGGCGACTTATGAAGCTGTAAAAGTCTAAAGGCTAACAGCATTAACATCATCAGAAACAAGTCGTTCACGTATGAGGTTAATCTATGGGGGAGGCCTATGTTCAGCAGTGAACTTTAGTGGATTGTAATGGATAGATGTATTAATGACATGTATTGCTTTGTGGTGACATAGAATCCTTCGCCCCATTTCGTCTCGCGGGTATTATAATTAAACGACTATTGAAAATGCCAGTAACATTTTATAGCTTTCCATAGGCGGAGGTATAACCACACCTATATAGGAAGTATAACTGCCGTAGGGCCATAATGATTTCTTATACTAACGTCTGAAGTTCGCGATCATATCCTTGACGACCCCTGCCATTACATCAGATTTGATGGACGACAAATTCTCGCGAAAGAACATCGATTCACCAATGATGATACGTGAGGCTATTAAAATTAAAAAACATCCTGATTTTAATAGAGAGGGGGCTGGGTGCTACCGCCTGCTTGGGGTCCTGTGATTAATGCAATTAAAACTAAACTAAACCAAAGCATACCACTGCAAGACTTCAAGACACAGTAAGTTCATAATGATTTCTTATACAAGGTGTCTCAAAAGTAAGTTCACATTTGCTTATCTTATTACGCGAAAGCAACTATTCTGAGGGGCGCGGGGGGTATGTCAGTCGGTAGTCTGGCTCTTGGGAATTTAGTCGCTATGGAGCGTTTCTCTGGTGCGGACCGTGCGTTGTGCGTACGTGAGTTTTACAAAAACGGTAATTCGGCGACTGTAGCGCGTAGAAAATTCTGCAGTATTCGACATATTCGTCACTTAAATGATGCGCCTAGCACTCGTCTCATTGCAAAATGGGTTGAGAAGTTTGAAGAGACTGGGTCAACTCTGGAGAAACCAAAATCTGGGCGACCAAGAACATCAAGAACAGCCGAAAACGTGGACAGTGTTACTCAGTCTATTCGAGATGATCCAAACCTCTCGATTCGGAAGCGTGCTGTTGCTTTAAATGTGCACAGATCTTCATTATGCCGCATTTTACACAAAGATTTAAAGCTGCACCCGTACAAAATTCAGTTAGTGCAAGAACTGAAGCCTCAAGATGCTGGTCAGAGGCTTGCCTTTGTAAATCAGATGATTGAGCGCTTTCCAACGTTCACCAACATCTTGTTTTCCGATGAAGCCCATTTTCACCTGAATGGGCATGTAAACAAGCAAAATTGTCGTTACTGGAGTGCAACCAACCCAAAACAAAAACATCAGAAACCGCTACATTCACCCAAAGTCACCGTATGGGCAGCGATGTCGGCGCGAGGAATTATCGGCCCTTACTTTTTTGAAGTTGGAAGGGGACGCACACTCACAGTGAATTCAGAGCGTTATGTGGAGATGTTAGACGAGTTTTTCGTACCCCAACTGCAAAACTTTCCTGGTTACAACCAAAGAACATGGTTCCAGCAGGATGGAGCAACTTCACACACGTCCAACAGATCTCTGCCTCGAGTTCGAGAAATTTTTCCGAACAAATTAATCTCCTGGCGAGGTGACATAAATTGGCCTCCACGGAGTCCCGATTTAACGCCTATGGATTTTTTCCTGTGGGGTTATGTCAAATCAAAAGTTTACGCTAATAAACCGACTTCCCTGGCACAATTAAAAGAAAATATCCGTCATGAAATGGCAGCCATCACGGAGACTACCTGCCGAGCTGTCATAGGCAATTTTAGTGCCCGACTAAATGAATGCCGAGAGCGCAACGGTTTACATTTGGACAATGTTATTTTTAAAAAATAAATTCCCAAACAGTGTACTTCAATATAAAATAAACATTTTTTCAATAAAGCTAAGACTTTTCTTTTAAAAAAAGATTTAAATGTGAACTTTCTTTTGAGACACCTTGTATTTACGCGAACACTACACATTGAAATAATACTAGTTTTTACGGAATTTATCGCGTATATTTAACTTTTTAATACCCGACGTTTCGAACGCTTTACAGCACTCATGGTCACGGGCGGGACTGAGATGTTCAACGTCCATATGTCATAGTTAACCGCGGTTACCATAGATTAAAATTTAACTTTTGTTCCGATCTATGCAGTATGAACTTATGGTATCTTGAAGTCTTGCAGTTGTATGCTTGGGTTGGGATTTAATTTTATTTATTATAGGATCCCAAGCAGATGGTAGCACCCAGCTATCTTCTCTATTGAAATTAGGATGTTTTTTGATTTCAATAGCCTCGCGAATCATCCTTTGAAGTAATCGGTGTTCTTTAGCGAGGATTTGCAGTCTATCAAATCTGATGTAATGACAGGGGCGATCCTGTACGTGTTCACAGACTGCAGACTTCCCAGAGCGTCGATTCTTCACATCATCTATATGTTCTTTAACGCGGGTTTTTATTGATCTTTTAGTTTGTCCTATGTAGGAGAGACCACATTCACAATCAAGCTTGTACACTCCTGCATCTTGCAGAGGGACATTACATTAAATCTGGACGTAAAATGGATAATACCTACGTGCGCCAAATCACCAAAATTGTATGGGTTACCAAAAATACACAAGCCCAATGCTCCATTACGTCCCATAGTGAGCCAAATCGATTCACCAACTTACAGATTGGCTCAACACTTAGCGAAAATACTCTCACCGCTCAGGGGACATACAAGAGCACACATAAAGGATTCCTACCATTTTGTCAGCGAGATTAAAGACCTACATCTGGCAGACAACGAAACTATGGTCAGTTTTGATGTGCAGTCATTGTTTACATGCTTACCTGTTGAAGACTGCATCTCAATTGTAACTAGACAGCTGGAAGAATACAATATGCCCGTAGAATATGCAGTATTACTCAGACACTGCCTTACATCTGGCTACCTATTGTGGAAGGAGGAGTTCTACAAGCAAGTAGATGGTGTGGCGATGGACTCACCTGTATCTCCCATTGTAGCCGACATATTCATGGAAGATTTGAGAAGAAAGCCCTGTTTAGTTCTCCCATAAATCCAAGATTCTACAAGCGGTACGTAGGCGACACTTTCACAATTCTACCTTTAGATAAAGTAACTGCATTTTTAGACCATCTGAACTCTATAAATTCTAAAATTCAGTTCACAATGGAGTTAGAGGCAAACAATTCCTTAGCTTTTCTAGATGTGTTAGTAATTCGGAATCCTGATAACACCTTGAGCCATACTGTGTATAGAAAAAAGACCCATACAGATAGATATTTAAACGGTGATTCTCACCACCATCCTTCACAGTTAGCTACCGTGGGTGAATCTTTGTTTCAGAGAGCACGAGGGATCTGTGACAGTAAACACCTGGCTGCCGAGCTCCACCATGTCAAGCAAGTTTTGCATGACAACAAGCTTCGAGTCCCGCGCCTACGTCACAGTGAACGAGTGAAGCCGGCCACAGTCGAGCGTGTACCTGCTGTACTGCCATATGTTAGAGGAGTCACTGACAAGATTGGCTACATCTTGAAGCGCGCTTCCATCAAAACATACTTCAAGCCGCTGAAGAAGATTAGTCAGTTTTTACCATCGGTCAAGTGTAATGTCCCTCTGCAAGATGCAGGAGTGTACAAGCTTGATTGTGAATGTGGTCTCTCCTACATAGGACAAACTAAAAGATCAATAAAAACCCGTGTTAAAGAACATATAGCTGATGTGAAGAATCGACGCTCTGGGAAGTCTGCAGTCTGTGAACACGTACAGGATCGCCCCTGTCACTACATCAGATTTGATAGACCGCAAATCTTTGCTAAAGAACACCGATTCCTTCCAAGGATGATTCGCAAGGCTATTGAAATCAAAAAACATCCTAATTTCAATAGAGAAGATGGCTGGGTGCTACCATCTGCTTGGGATCCTATAATAAATAAAATTAAATCCCAACCCAAGCATACAACTGCAAGACTTCAAGATACCATAAGTTCATACTGCATAGATCGGAACAAAAGTTAAATTTTAATCTATGGTAACCGCGGTTAACTATGACATATGGACGTTGAACATCTCAGTCCCGCCCGTGACCATGAGTGCTGTAAAGCGTTCGAAACGTCGGGTATTAAAAAGTTAAATATACGCGATAAATTCCGTAAAAACTAGTATTATTTCAACAGTAAGTTCATTCTGCGTAGATCGGACCATAAGTAATAACTAAAAAGCTGAAGGTACTACGGGTTAACACTGATATCAGGACGTCAGTCGCCTCAATCCCCCGTGACCATGGGTGCTGGAAAGCACCCAAAACGTCGGGAATTAAAAATTAAGTAAATTAAACACAATAAAATTCGTAAAAGTAGTATTAATGAATGGCGACTGGCGTAGAGCCAATTTCTTTACATCAGGCATAAACAAGATGGCTTTGACTCCGAATAAAGACTGGAGCAGCGCAAATGCGCGAGACGCCTGTTTCTGTAATCACTAATCCGCCTGCTTAGTGTGGCTATTTAGGCGAACTTTTATGGGCCGAAGTAAATGAAGAAACCTTATATAACAAGTACCGACACTTTTTAATTTTTATTAGCAACTATCAACATTTTATATCTCGATCACAGTTTTCTCACGGAAATATTTTTCACCGCCGACCATGTCGTATATTAGCACTTAAAATTTCAAATTAAGAAAGATCAAGAAGCTCAGATTGCTCTCATAATTTGAAAGTATAAGATGCAAAGCTTGCACCTCTCACGTGGCACATAACACTGAGATTCCACTGATCTTACAATGTTGACCTACTTATGTTTTAATAACTTATTTTCCACACTGTTTTCTAATTTGTCTTCTACATGTATCTTAGATCGATTGGCAACTAACTCATAACTTAAGTTTTTTTTTTTAATAGAAGTATGAGCGATAATGGCAAACGAGCACATAATGCCTGTCGGCACCTACATCTATCCTCGATTAAGAATCAAAATGTATTGTCACCTCCGAGGAGTAAAATGGAATGCAATAGCATATCAAATAAAATCAAATAATTTATTGGCATTACATATAGTGAACTGCATTCATTAAGAATATGCAGCTACTTTACGCTGGTATTTTGAGCGAGCGTGGCCCCTTTCCTAGTCGAGTTGATCGATGGTGCTACTACGTAGTAGTCACATAATTAATATTATACTATATAACTGGTGCCATAGAGAAGGTAATCACAGGAACCGTACAATATTCCGGGAAAAAAATAACCTCTCACACTCCGGTCCAAAAAATATTTCTATGTTCTTTGCTTAGATATGGATCCAGTCGATTCGTTGCCTTGTCCCTGCGTGAAAAGAGGACAAACAAACACACTTTCGTACTATTAGTACGTAGTAATGGGGTTATTACAAATTTATTCTAATCCAGCCAAACAAAAATTACGTCTTCATAGAACTTGTTATAGTTACCGATAGGTCTGTTATCGTTTTCCATTCTGTATATATTGTGCCATGTAATATTAAGTTCGAAAAATTACAAAAGATTTAAAAAAAAATCATTTCGAAACAGTATAAGGTTTAAAAAACTACAAACGAAATTTTCTTTTCTTTTATGGAAGTGCAAGAAGTTCTTATGGCGTGTAATGACGGTGTAAGAATATCCATTACGTAACCAATCAGTACATGAGCAGCAGCGTCTTTCTAATAACGATTAAAATTAAAAACTGCTGTTGGCAACCCGCCTACTAAACAACCTAGGGGGGAGGCCTATGTCCAGCAGTGGGCTTTGATAAGCTGTCATGGATGGATATCGAACAAATAAATATATTTATTTGATAATAATTATGGATTCTTATGCAAACGTTTTTATCCAACGACTTTTAAAATTAATATTGTTGACGAAGTAGCAACGACCATTAGAAACTGTCCGAAGTTTTTAATTGTTAATGTAAAATGACTCAGTTTCCCACAAACATAAAAGTAAAAGTTTCTATACCGGAACAAAACTTCATAAAATTTGCTACGAAAGCCACCGCTGAGATTAAGGTAAATTTTACTCGGCAAAGATTTTTTATAATTACTAGTTTCACAATTCTTTACAGTCAACTTTTAACTTCTGTAAAGCACTATCAGTTAGAGTTTTTAACAAGCTGGAACCGTTATTTTGCGTCTTTATATTTCCGCAAAGATTAGTTTCATTAGTTAACCGTATTATTAATCCATAAGGATGTTTTCTTTTTCTTTAGGCAAATACTGGTGCGTGCTTGATCTATTCCATGTCGAGGATTTCCTTTTTTTTTTAAAGAATGGGGGTGACAACAGAAGCTCACTGTCCACCTGATGGTAAATGGATGCTGTGGCCTATAAACAGTTATATTAATCCTCGATTAAGAATCAAAATTCAGATGCGCTGTCACCCCTTAGGACTAAGATGGAATACCTCGTTTCCAGTAGAGGTGGCGTTGTGACGACGACCCATTTACAAAGACCGTTTTGTGTTCTGATACGATGAAGCCGTTTTACGTCCTGGGTTCAAACAGTCTTTGTTGCACAAACCAGTCTTCGAATTACTTGGTGCGATTTTTTATTTTACGCCTATGAAAATACAGTTGAGAAAGCAATGTTTCAACTATCTATTTCACTTGTCACGTCGTCGTCATTAACGTTCCGCGTTATATTGTAGTCTTTGGTTCCGCGCTCGTTTACAAACGTAGACAGCGACTAACACACATACAACAGTCTACAATAAAAAGATAACCCAATGGAATTCAATCGCTAATGTTAATGGTAATGCTAAGTCTGTCCAAGCCAGTCCTAAGCCAGGTAAAGTATGAAGGGAAGTTCATTTCATCGTGAAGTAAAGTCGATCGATAAAATGACTTATTTAGTAAACCATTACATACATTTCAAATCGTTGAAAGTTGTAAGAAACTGCAACCAATTTCATTTGATGAAAACGCAATTCTATTCCATGTTAGATAAGTTTCGTCCTTTAAGCCGTCTGCAAACCAGTTTCAGCGACGACCGTTTTCTGCAACCGTTTTCGTCGTCGGGAAAACGGTTGCGTTTCGACGACCGACGACCCACCACTAGTTTCCAGTAAAAAGGGCCTACGGTTATTCACACTCGATAGCGACAGGAATAATTTAACTGCAACATAATACTATAAGAACACTGAACTATAATTGACTGCATAATTGTCAAACACATCGCATTTCAGATTACAAGCCCACTGTAATTGAGTGAATAATAAACTTGGAAATTCGGCATATCATTGAGCTTTGTACAAGATTAATTCCTGTGACGTCTGACGAGTAATTAGTTGTCCCGTAGACAATTAACAGCGAGGCCGCACTCCCGCTGGAATTCCCGCGGAGCGGATTAACAAAGTAGGAGAATATCTGGAATTAATTTAAATTTAAATTAATACAAGATGGCTTCAACTGGCATAATATGGTGTCAGAATACAACGTTTATATTGAGACAAACGGGTGATTTAAAAAAAAGAATAAGAGAAACGAGCACACAGACCATGTTATCTATTCCTTGTCAAGGATTTCCTTTAGTTTTTTTAAAAAATGGGGGTGACTACCAAGCACAGTCCACCTGATGGTAAGTGGATGCTGTGGCGCATAGACATTTACATTAATCCTCAATTTAAAATCAAAATGCAGATGTTTTGTCACCCCCTGAAGACTAAGATCGAACGCCTCGTTTCTAGTAAAAAAGAGTCTCCGGTTCTCTACACTCACCATATGAAACACAACAGCATTAAGCTACCATTTAGTGCTAATTTTGTGAGAGCGTGGTCCTTCACTGATAGAGCCGACCTATTTTTGCTACAACCATAATCTAGCTGTAGCAAGGCTCACACGAGATATTGACTGAATCTTTGAAATTTTTTCATTTTAAAGATATTTCCGGAAAAGCCGAATATCGGAAATTCTTTGACAAAAAGTTAAATATGAAAGTTATTTTATTAATTACACTTTTAATATGGATTACATTTGTGCTTTGAATTCACTGCCATAATATAACTAATCTAATATAATCACTGTTGAGCCCCGCAGGCGCTACTGCAGTAACAATATTTGCAATATGAACTAATACTTATATACCACGTGATTAGGAATAGCACTGGAGCGGAGCAGCCGTCCCGCAATCTCTCATTGTGTGATGACGCCTGTGCACATAAAAGTTTCCATTATTTTAATCTGAATAAAATTATTTTCTAAAATTTGACATCTAATAAAATAATTCATAGAACAGCTTCTGAAGTCAGTATTAGAACATCGGGTGCAGAAGAATTAATTAATTTTTAGTTCGTTGAAGACAGAGTTTGCTTTTTATCAAAACTAAAATTTCTGAATCATTTTAAGGTGACTAAAGAAAGAAGTTTAAGGTAACAACAAGAATGTCGTCTAAATATTAGGTCTTCAGCTACGCAAGTGCCGGTTTATACGAGTATGTATATGTCGCAGGAAGTAGTCTGAATCAACTTGGATTGCTGGTTTGGCATTGAACCCTAATGACCCCCACTAGAACCGTGGCCACCGATGACTATGTAGAGGAGAATTGTGTTTCTCCGACATATATATGAAATAAGTTTTTTCTATTTAGTTTCAATTCATTTCAGTTTATTGATGACCTTCTTGAAAAAATCAGCAAGACGGGAGGCAACAAATTCATCAAAGGCGTTTTGTACTGCCCCTCGGGTATTGAATTTTTTCTGAAACTGTAGGTTCAAAGTCATCCGTGACTTAGAGCTTCCAATCCCAGTTCTTAAACTTGGAGAGAGTCTGTTGTGCAGGTATGAGGGCGTGCGTTGTCGTGCAGAAGTAGCGATTGACCAAAGCTGGTTCGAGACGTGGGAGCTTCTGCATCATTGTTTTCAGTTGTTCACAGTGCACATCTGATATAATGCTCATCGCGTTTGGTAAGAAGCAGTAATGAATCGCACCGATACTAGACCACCAAACAGTTACAATTACTTTTTCAGGGATAAGTTTTCGTTTAGGGCATTGTTTAGGTGTTAAACCAGGGTCCAACCTACTTGCTGAGCACTTGTGATTCTCAAACAGAATTCATTTTTCGTCTCAAGTAAGAATGCGGTTCAAAATTCCTTCGTTTGTGTGCCTGTTGAACAGTGCCAGGCACGTCTCGACGCGTACTTCGGGCTGGCGATCATTGTTCGTGGGGCATCCATTTGTCAAGCTTTTTCACCTTACCAATTTGACGCAAATGGACTTATATTATTTTGGTGCTAACATCAAAAATCTGCTGCCAATTCGAAGTTTTTTTTTAATAACTACATGTCGCCTTCGCCTGATTTCTTCTAAACTTGTACTAAAAAAACTAACAAAACAAGAAAAAATACTTTGAATAATGTAAATTTACGCACTTTCCTCTATATATCTCTGACCTGTTAGTATTTTATATATTACGTTAAAATGTCGCTAACTTTAAAAACCATAGAAATCTATTTCAAAAGAACTGGTAACCATTTACTTTCGGATTCCGTTTTGAAGGGTAAGGAGTCAGTAAAAAAATTGCAGGCTATATTCGATTCTATCAAGTCTTTAGCGGTAACAAAGGAGTTGTGAGTGTCTTAAATAGTTGCAGATAATCATAAGTATCATGCTGTAGACGTAAATATTTCGATTATTACTCCTGTTTTAAAAAGGGAACCGAAATCTTCCAGCAATCGCCAATACTACTTAATATATTAAATTATATTTTATTGAATAACAAATATACGGCATAACTTACGGTTTGACCCTTGTAGTACAAATTTCCTAATTCATCTTGACTGAAACCTTATCTGAATCGTCCGTAAAACAATTAAATGTCTCTCTCCCTTCTGAAGCCTTGCAAACTTGAAATAAATAAACTTTTGATAAAAAAAGTTAATTACCTTAAAAAGTGAAACTGCCTTGAATGAATTAGTGAGGGTAGGTTTTAAGTTTTTTGATCCATATTTTTGAATGTTAATGCATATTTAGCTTTAAGCTATTAAACAATAGTCTTCTTTCAGTTCTAGTAGGGTTTAGGTGTAGGAAAGTTACCGTCATTCTACCCCTAAGTGTATTGGCGGATTTCACATTTCTTCGAAATATTTTTAATTGTCTAGATAATCAAACACAGTAAACTCTTCGTAAATGGATGCTGTGGCCCGTTGACGTGAAATAAAATGCTGATGCATCGTCTCCGCTAAGTACTAAGATGGGATTTCTCGTTACCGATAAAAGGTGTCTCCGGTTTCGTAACCATCATTCCAATACACATCATAATTATGTTACTTTTATAAGTCTGTGACAACGCGGTCCCTCTTTCCTTGAGGCGACCGTCTATTGATGCGGCTTTCATACCGCTACAGGTTGGCTCTATCAGCTCTTTTTTACATGGGGAAATGCCTACGCATACTTGCCCATGGTGTTCTACCTTCGTTGCATATTGGGAATGCTTTCATACACATCTGCGGCCCCACCAGTGCCGGCCGCCCAATGGCGGCCCCTTCTCGACAAAGGACTGATCCTCTCCCATCTCCTTCTCAGGTATATGTTCTGTGCTATGTGTTCTGGTTCGTTTTCCTCCGAGGCCTTCCACTTCACCAGCGGAACGGACACTTTTGTGTCTGACGCGCATAGGCCATGGGGCCGGGGAAAACTAACACTCAAAAGCACTACCTTCCTGACCCCAGCGGCGGATCTGGTCTTGGCTCCGCCGCCAACCAAGATTCGGCTGCAGAGGATAAGGACAGTGGCGCCCCCGCAATACCTACACTCCTCAACCCCCGCGCAGTGGCGAAGCTAGAGCTCCAAGCTAGGGCAAGCCCAAGATATAAATTGATAAAAATATAGATTGTTGTTTTTAGCAGTTTTATAAAAATACACCAATCTTGATCTGTCTCCACGCTTCAGTTTAATATTCAGTGCTGTCAAGGACGTGTTTAACAAAGCACACAGAAGGCATACCATTGCTAGATAGATTGTATTACATATCAGCAATTGCACAGCTTCGGTGGCTTTGAAGAAAGCCGTTTAGGTTTGTTTAAGCGAAAAAAAAATATTTACATACAATACAATACATGAACAAAAGTAAAACACGAACAAAGTACAAACAAACTACGTACCAAATTAAAAAAAAAAAATTATTTACATTCTAATGGATAAGATAGATAAGATAAATGGAATCATCTCGCTTTCTTATGGAAAAATTTAATTACGTCCACGTAAAATGTTGATTAACGTTTTAATTGTACTAATAACGTAAAAAAATGTTTTTAATTGCGATAAGTCTGTAATACACTCTTAACCTTGTGTATTATCTCAACAAAGTTTAAAGATTTCCTCTCCGATTATCACTTTAACACACTTCAATTCATCACAAGGAACACTATTATCCTCCATTTTCAATTAAAAATCTTTAAAAAAAGCATAAATTTTTAACTCGTAATATTAAATCGAAAAAAAACAAACTCTTAAAGTTACCTCTATACTAATTACTATATATACAATTGTAGTTATATTTCATTATAGAATATTTTGCCATAGGTTAGAAAAAGAGCGATCGGCTTCTCGAAAGCCCCGTAAAAAGCCCACGCGAACGAGGGAGACAACTATTAGCTCTATTAAAACTCATTTTTTATGACAGCAGCAGTATCGCTAAGGCAATACGAGGTCATCGGTCGACATGTGTCGAACAGTGGAGTGCGCGGGAAATTTGAAATAGCTTGAAAAATTTTACGAGTTATTTTATTAGTTGATATTATTGAATGATTCAGGTTTAATAAGTCAAGCCCGGCTTTTCGGCTTTAATGGAAGCTTCGCCACTGCCCCCGCGGCACCAACATCGCATCAACGGTGCGGCCTCGTCATAGTCGCGAAGGATACAGCAAGTGGCGCATCGCCATCCTAATACTCCTCGTCCTAGAGAGAGGCAGAGAACATTTCTGTTGCCACATCCCACTAACACTTCCGAATTGGGCTAGCCAAACCCACTCGTAGTGGCCACCTCGAGCCAGCCAGGTTCCTCTTTGTTCACCGCGGGTGAAAAACCACGGCTACTAAGTCCCTCGCCACTACAAGGCGGGAACCCGTTCGGTGGGAAAACTGGTGTCACTAGTTCTAAGGTATCAGTGCTGCCCTGGCCAACCCACGTGCCCAGCGTGATGAGAATATAGCAAAATCTTCGTCGAAACGTTTGAAAAAGGAAAGTTTTATTTATTATTTTAGCAAGCTCACAAAGCTTACAAATTCTACATAAGTACATTAAGCGCCCCGCGAACTCGGCTTCTTTATTCTTTATTAAATTTTACCCATTAGTTGCTCTCTCATTGTAGGGAGAAATTAGCGGTGTCGTCTCGCCTGGCATTCGTATTGGCGTTAGACGCTGCTCCCATCGCCGATCTGTTTTAAAATTACATCTCAATTTAATGTACGAAACAGAGAGAAAAGGAACAGGATAACAGCATCTGATAACATCTCAAAATTGTATATTTTTTTATAGAATAAGGGTGATAAATGAGCACACAGTCCACCTGATGGTAAGTGGATGCTGTGGCCCATAGACATCTACATTTATCCTCGATTAAGAATCAAAACGCAGATGCGTTGTCACCCCTGAGGACTAAGATGGAATGCCTCGTTTGCACTAGGTAGGAGGTCTAAGCCGGATCTCTACATTCACCATACGAAACACAGCAGTATTAAACTGCTATTTTACGCTGGTATTCTGTGAGAGCGTGATCCTTTCCCGGTCGATTCGACATTCGTGCTACAACTGTAATATAGCTGCAGCGTGGCTCTACTAAAATTAAAATTATGACAGCCGTCATAAAAGGGATATCTGGCAACTATTGCAGATATCCCTCTTATGACGCAGTCTATAAGGGAAAGCTATGGTGAGCACTAGACTTTGGTAAGATGTTAACTAACCTAATGAAATTGGTAACTTGATTTTAATGCAAATATATAGCATGTGGCAAAAAAGACTTTAAAATGTTTTTGATTTATGACTGCCATGATACGACATGAGGATATTTAATTGTCTTACCTCGCTATTTGACGTACTCATCTTCCTGTCTATAAATCACATTATGGAATTTATTATTTCACGCTGTTATTTACACAATATCGATGAACACGTCTCTCATATGTCGACTTTGATAAAACGCGTCAACGTAAAATGACATATTGATCTGCACCGGTCTAGTGGGAATGAACGATCACCGTCCGCTCTGTTGATGTAATCAATACGACTTTATACGTCGCCTGCAGTATATTGGTTGCTGGAGGTAAATTAGTTCAGCATTATATATTAATTTCGAAAACTTAGTGATAAGAAAATGCATTTATATCACATAGAATTACATTAATTATTTGTCTATTTGTGAAAAAGGTAAGATTGGAAGTTATTTAGTCTAAGACTAAGAAGCAACCAGCACTAGTTAAAATATAAAGCTTTCATATATTGTAAAACTGTTTGGAAACTTTGAAAGCGTGATTTAGACTTCGTTTATTGTTAATCTACGGCATCTAAGACTTTTTCTGCCACCAGGGCAGCGCCACTTTACTATTTTAATTCCTAAATTATGTGTATTTAATGTAATTTCGTCTTAATTTAATTTTACTGCCATACTCGTAGATTCACAGTGCATTTTGCTCTTACCTATTTGAATAATGCTTAACGGAGCTTATCAGATTGGAGGATGAGCTCGGATTCGCTTACATGTAGTATTACACAGAGACTCTCACAATAAACCGGGACCTGAAGCCAACGTTTACGTGTTTTCGCATGAACTGACATTGGGTCGGTAGACTCTGTTTCATAAATATCACTACTGCTGCTGTTACTACACTAACTCAAAAGACACTGACCTTTATAAATAGCCCATAAGTATAAAATCGAAAGTATCTTTGGATGCAGTAGAAACCATGAGATTTTTGCCGATTGATATAATACACGTTCGTCAAAGAATGATAAATTAATATGTATTGTCGAGATATTCAATAAAATTGGAATTTAGTATTGGAATCTTATATTTATATTCTAGGGATTTGTTATGAAAAAATATGGTATTTTAATTTCTAGAGAATTTATATTCTGAAACCAAATGAGACATGTGCTTTGATTAAATTACCGGTGTCTGGCGAAACAAAATGCTCGCACAGCGATCCACATTACACATTCTCTCTCTCTCATCTGTACGATTTACAAGGGCTCGTATTCCGAAAAGAATGAGCATTACGCGAAAATTGAAATCATTTATTTACAATGTAGCTTTTATACCTTTTTATTTATATCCGAATCCTCCCCCGGTTTTAACGTCAAGTCAATCATGTCATGGATAAGGCTTTAGTGTTATGTTTATTAAGAAAATTATACGACATAATCATTATGGTATTTTATGGTATTGCGGAAAATCGCTGTTTTAAATTTAACGCTTTGCATTTAAGATTTTGTAAATCATCAGTAAAAGTTTCGGTGATGAACGCTTTAGCTAAATAAGCAATCAAAGACAAACTTAATAATGCGCGCAATGGAGGTATAGCGGGAGGTGATCGTCAAACTAGACACATAATTTTTTAATGCAGATCTTAGCTAATTAATCTCTTACATCTTTAAGTAATCAGTCATCAATCAATCACCCTGCACCGAATGAAGGTAATATTGTTTTTGGACAAAAGTGGTGGCATTTTATTTTTGGAAGACAGCATTAAAAATGACCTAACATGAAAATTCACAACTTTTGCCTAGAGGGCTAGGCCGAGGACTTTCATTTTGGTACGCTCCTGACACCTCTCTCGCTTTCTCCACGTCCATACATGTTCGAGGTTCAAGGTATTTATATCGCCACTGAATTTTCGTTTAGAGTCCCCTGCCGACTCCGTCACTCAATTCAGCATATATTGCTGTGTTACTTTTTCCTCATTCATTCTTTCTACATGACCAAAACCACCGAAGTATTTCTTTCCTAATCCTGGTCACAACATATTCTTGCCACACTCCGTAACGGCTGCAGCATTAATTTTACTCTCATGCTTCACCTGCCACACCTTTCACTACCATACATTATGGTAGGAACTAACGCGCTCTCACGTAATACCAACGTGAAATAGTACCTTAATGCCGTTTCATATCACGAGTGTACAGAACCGGAGACCCTTTTGGAAACCTGGCATTCCATTTTAGTCCTCAGGGGTGACAATACATCTGCATTTTGATTCTTAATTCAGGATAAATGTAGATGTCTATGGACCACAGCATCCCCTTACTATCAAATGGACTGTGCGCTCGTTTGTCACCTATATCCATTAAAAAAAATATTTATTCATAATCCCATCGAGTTCAACTTATAATGAAGTCCTAACACATAACTTTTTTGACACATTCTGACTTCTTCACAAGACAGTACACCCCAGAGTTTAAATTTTATTTTTAATTCTAAATGATGTGCATAGGAAAACAGAATATTATGCGTTTTGATTTCAAGGAAATTTTCTCAATTTTAAGAGCGATTTTTAAATTCCAGTGTTTTCAATTGGTGCTCGAGACTCGAGAAAAGTACTTGTTTCACATCGACTACGTCTCATGAAAATTCGATTTCGCTCGGAGATTCTTCAGAATTTTTAACGTTGTAAGGTTATATTCTGTCTAATAGTTCAAACATGAAAATGAGTTGTTATATTAACGCGAATTCAGCAGATTAAATGAAACGAATTTGAAAGGTTTTATTGCGTTACAGTACACCATTTTTAATTCTCGAGGTTTCAATTGATTTACAGTTACCATAGTCACAGGTAGGGAACGAGTTAAACGTGATGTAAAATTTGTATTATTCTGTGCCCGAATTCCCATTCATATAAGAAATTATTACAGTTCTTATCATAGTGACAAACTAGCAAATTTTTCACCTAACTGTAAGCGGATACTGTCTTTAAACACATCTAAACAACTCCAACACCGTGTTTAGTGCCCTAATAACCCTTTAACCCATTCCTTCCTGTAGAGGCGAACACGTGTCGTATTATCGTCGATGGTGTATCTTTCCTAGAATAGTGATGTTGGGAATAGTGGTGACGGGATTAGTGCACGCAATTGAGGGAGGGCGGGAGTTGCTCTTCAAACTAGGTAAGACACATCATTTGATTTTATTCAGCGGATGGTTACAAAGTAACTATTAATATATTTATTAACTCAGAGGTACTCCTGGGTAGAAGAAGCCCTTTGACTAATTAAATATACAACAGAATTTAACTTTCTTCAACTAGTTTGTCCTGCCTGGGCTTAGAAAAGCTGTATATGTCGACTTAAGCGATCTTATAAAAAAGAAGTTAAAAATCATAAGAGTTTTACATAGTTGATAATGTAGAATTCTATCTTGTGTGTTTTGAAAGATGAAACTGCATCACAGAATACACAAACTGCGCGTACGTTTTGTCTCAAGAAACATTTGTATAAACAGTGCGCCCAACTGTGCCGTGAGTTGTTGATACGGAGGGCTTTGCATCGTGTCTCGGAAATAAATTACTATCCTAGAAAATCTAACGCAAAGCACAGAGAAAGATTGTTTTTGTCGAAAAAAATACTTCATGGTGTGTCATATTTCCCCCTCTGTGTAATATGTTTACTATACACTAATATGTTTACTGCCTCGTTGGTCTAGTGGTTGTAGTAGTGCCACTGCTGATCATAAGGTCCTGGGTTCGAATCCCGGGTCGGGCCAAAAAATTTATTATTGAGATTTACCGTCAAGAAATTCTCAGTAGCTACCCGGAGTCAGGAAGTTGGCGGTGTCTCACCCCCGTGCCTCGGAAAGCACGTAAAGCCGTTGGTCCTGCGCCTGATCACTCTTCGGTCGTGTCGATTTAACGTCCCATCAGATTATGAGAGTGAGGGAATAGAGAGTACACCTGTCCTTACGCATACTCTTGGGCACTATAATCCTGGCCTGCGCCGATGGCTAGTCTCCGATGAGGCAGGCCGCCGACATTATTAATGTGTTTATTTTAATCAGAATAAAAATGGCAATGTAAAAGAGTACTTTGACTCTGAACTTTACACATTGTTAGTTTTGGATACGACCAGTGAATAATAATGTTGATCCGAATTTGTCATCTGTCGGCCGTACATTGAAATTTTTCGGCGCTTATTTGAATGTAACTTTCATTTTGATGTCGACGAAGTTAACGAATAGATGTACAGATGGACCTTTAGAATAAATAGAAAATTCTATGACGTACCAAATATATTTGTAGGAACCTTATTTCATAAATTCATTATCTGTAGAGCTGGGCAAACTAGTAAATAACCTTACCCTCTCTTTATTTACGACACAAAAACAAAGGTACCCAGTTTAATCTCAAATCTAAAGTTCGGACGTTTCATCGCAACATCTGTTGCCGCAGAACAGACTTTCCTTCTTGCTTGCGGTAAGTTGAAATGGAGACGTTTTTGTTTAGGACTCTCAAGCAGTTTCTAAGGCATGTTCATGTGCAGTTTAATGTATAATAATTCCATTTTATAAGGCCGTCACATTTACCTCTATTTTCTTCATTAGCTTTTTAACAGGCATTGTTTGTTTTAATAGGATTTGAATCTCCTCTTAAAACAAATAATGGCGATCTCATTACCATAAATATGTACTTTTACACTACCAATTGACATATGTAGGAGTCACACGTAGTCAACTTTGATCCAGCTCTTAGTTGCCGGTTTAGGTATTTATATACTGTACTCGTATACTGCCGCTACCTTTTGGTGGTCAAAATATATTTACATCATTTTCTAAAAAGTGGTTTTTTAAAAATAGTTTTATTAAATGTGTAGTGTTCGCGTAAATATAAAAAAGTCATTATTTATTATCTTTGATGGATTTTCGTTATTGGTTTTGGCCACAATATGTTGTATAAAGTTTTGATTAAAATACTACTGCACTCAGGAAAGGTACCATAGCTCATAAATATTGATTTATATTTATTTCATAAGGAAAAACCTTTGCAAATCATTACAAGGGTCCCCTTTGTTGAGCCCTCTCGATCAATAAGATGTCCACTCTCTATTTTCCACCACCGAGTTTATTTTGAGCATTTTATTAATTGTGTTTTTTAACATTATTAATTGTTACCGAATGAATTATAAATTCTAATAAAAATACATTTGTTTCAGGTAAACGCCACTCATAACAGACGTAAGTAAGCATCGGGTGTATACAAAATGTTTTCCCTTCGTTTTTGGGGCATAGGCACAATAGGCCTATAGCCGAAGGCCTCAATAAAGAGCGTTTGTTTGATCAACTGACTCGTTGGTGTTGTGGTCGTAAATCGGCATAAGTAAATGGCATCATAAGGTCTCGTGTTCGAATATCAGGTCGGGCCAATAAAGATCAGTAATTGACTTTTTCGATAAATTTCAATAGCAGCCTCGGAAACACGTAAAGCCGTTCTATCGGACTATAAGAGTAAGGGAATCTCACAGTGATAGTAGTTCCTGTGGTAAATTCTTATGAAATAGATATGTCAAGGAGCTTATGATTGTTAAGCAAGACTTGCTAATAGACGTTTGATAATCCATCCATCTATTAAAAAGTCCACTGTTGTACATATTATGCTTGCCATAAATTATTCATAGGGAAAAATGTATGCCATAGTTGTCACGTTGGTACACAAATTTTCTGATTATTTTAGTCTCATCGGACTATGAGTTAAAACTGACCGTTGTGACCAAAATTCTGTCTGGAGGACATGCTGTTGCTGGCGCGTTAAAGAACTTCCTTTTTCAGACATTGTATAGGAGTTGTTATCTATAAAACTCAATGACTAATCTACGTAGGAAAACATTTTTGTTACGTGATCACTACTAAATATTAGGAATTAAAACATATAATCTCTTGAGCTGTTTCAAAATCTATTTTGAAATAATCTCAATTAATAATAATAATAGGTTATCTCAATATGTCGTCAGATTTGTCATGACTGACAGAATGTCAATCAGGTGTGCTTCAGCAAGAGGTTGCTGACAAAAAAGCAATTTTTATTTAATACTAGCAAACCGCCCCGTCTCCGCCTAAGTGGCTGGCTCTCCATACCCTTCAGACCAGAACATAACAATACACACAAATAGTAACAATACAAGAACATCTATTTGTCGGCAGGAACAGGTACGAGGATGGTACTTAATCAGACGGACTCCTAGCCAGAAAAGCAGTTCAATAACTTAGAAAAAACTTCAATAGGCTTTGATGATATTTTGGCTGCAATGATTTAATGATACGTTAAATAATAATCAGTTGTAAGGTTACCAATCCTGCTTCTCTTAAATTTGCGTAAAATGTATCTTTTTAGAAAGAAAGAAAGAAAGAAAAACCTTTATTCACTAGAACTGTACACATAACAAAAATAAAATAGTAAACAGTTAAAAGTTAGTGAATTTGCACTAATTTTTATTGTCCTTTTCAACTCATATTTAAGTTTCAGCACTAGGGCACATGTTCATTGTGTTTCCAGATTACTCCTACAATCACAATGGTCGTTCGTCGATGTTGAGAAGCGGTCTTAAGGCGTTGCAAATCGGCCGTTGTGTTTGCAGAACAAGAGCCTCGAAACTCCATTGTGTGCCCCTTTAGCCACACTACAGACTATATCCTTTTCTATTGTTGGCAGTCGAGTTGCAAATTTATGATTTGTATGCAAAATTACAATAAAACATGGCCTACTTCAGTTCTATCCAAACGTTGTGCAACATATATATATTTTCATCATCATTTTTAAAACTTATACGCCGCATAGAGACGTATTCTTCCAACATAGATTGCTTATTATTAATCATTAGGAAGATGTTATCTCCTATTACATATCCCTCTCCCGCCTTTTACGATTTCAATGGAATAGAGTTTGAGTTTAACAACTACATGTTGATTGCGTTAGTTACCGCAACCTAACAACATTTGATATGTTATAAGGTTGCAGTAACTATTAAAAAGAGCGTTTGGCGTGGCGGAACGTTCGGCATGCATGACAAACTCACATTTCAATTCATCATTATTATCTTTACAACGTCTATATAAATCTACGTCCTCCCTCGAGAAATGCTACAAAGCAGGGTCCTGAGCCACCTGTATCTATCAACTTCCTGCATCTCTTACAAGGTCGTCACTCCATCTAGTGAAGGGCACACAACACTTCGCCTACCGGCACGAGGCAACCACTCGAGAACCTTTTCTTCACCGCCGGTAGTCGATTCTTCGAGCTACATGACCAACCAATGGGTTATATCGATTACTCTGGTTCTATTGCGGATTCTAAGTTTATCACACAGAGAAACCCCGAACATAGCCCTCCATAGCTCGCTGAGCGATATACGCATTTCTATTACAATCCACTAAGTACTAAGTAGCGGTCTCTCAAAATCTTAAATATTAACGTGCCGCTACACGCTTTGCCGAACGCTCTCTTCTGGGGCTTTAATATTTACTATACAATACAATGGTGTCCAATAAAATTGTTGGACACCAAGGAAATATTGACATTACAAAGTATATAAAATATTAGGGCCAAACAAAAGCCGGTCTTCTTGCACACACCAATTTCTTCTAGATAACCCAAAAATATTTCCATAAAAGAGGGTAAGAGGTTGATTAACAGGTTTGGTAATAACTGTAACAACAACTTATTGTGTTATAAAGTCAACAGAAATTTAGGCTATAGATCAGTGAACAAAAATAAAAGGAGGAACAGAGAGGACTTAGAGAGACAAAGAATATTTCTTAACCTACTTCTTAAACAGACGTAAGGATTGAAAACGTTTAATCAGCTAAGGAGATCCAAAGTTATACTTACTCCAAGAACATAAAATGTTTATCATAAAAATTCATGACAGTAGCTCAGATATTTAAATCGTCTTTTAAATAGGATGATCTTAGTCTTAAAGCAAGGTCTCACTAGAAAATATAACCCAATCTGTTATCGGTAACTTGTGGCCGACGAAGCGTCGGAAACTTTCTTTCTTCTACTTAGGAGTACCTTTAGGTGGGCACCATCCTCTTACCTAATGCTACCACGAAATAGCAGAGCTTACACTACTGTGTTCCGGTCTGAGGGATAAAAAGAAGCAGTATAATTACAGGCTGTAAGGCTGTTATCTTGGTCGTCAGGGGAGACGCATCTGTAGCCTTCAAGTTGGCTACAGGCCCTCAAAGGAACTTCTTTTTCCCTTCAGTTTAATAAAAAAATCTTTGAATATGCCAAATAAAACGAATCTGATCCGATTTTAAATAAATAATTTATCAAAAGAAGATAAAAGGAAATGTTTCACATTTCCAATCTACTTAACAATGGCATACCATCAAAAGACAATAATTGCAACTACAAACTACATAGTCATAATTGAATTTTCGTCCTTAATGAAATGGCTTAATTCGAAAGTTTGCATACAAAAGTGACAAATCACAGAATTAAATCTATTTTCCAACGATCACAAACAAGCTGCTGTGTTCCCGCAATTGTTCTAAAGCGAACCGATGCCGAGTGTTTGTGGAAAATATTCCAGTGGTTTTTAACCGCACGACAAACGGCGGTCGGTGGTGTGCCGCACCACTTTATAACTGGAATTTTTCTGCTTGTGCTGACATTTTATCGTGATCGCTTCTTGATATCACTTGAAATTCAATTATTGTAACTTCTTTTTTATTGAATAAGGGTAGTAAACGAACACACAGGCCACCTGATGTAAAGCGGGAACTGTGGCCCTTAATTATATACTTTATATTAATTAGATACTTTACATCTATCCACGATTAAGAATCCTAAGGACTAAGATGGCGTGCTTCGTACCCAGTAAAAAGGGTCTACGGTTCTCTACACGCATCATATAAAACAGCAGTATTAAGCTCCTATTTTTGACACTGGTATTCTGTGAAGGCGTGATCCTTTCTCGGTCGAGTCGACCCATTCGTGCCACAACGGTAATTAAGACCGCATAAATTCTTTGACGCAATTAAAAATATCAATCGTCAAATTGCTACAATTTTTTAATCTTTCACCGTTTCAAAATGGACTTCCTCGGTGTAGTTAATAAAAAAATAAATTGAATAAGAAACAGAATGAATGAAGTGGTTCGCAAATTAAATACTGTCGAAATGTTTAGATTTAATTACTTTCTGTCAGACTGCTCTATTACCGTATTGTGATATCTTCTAGAGTTTTTCAGGAAGCATTGAAAACATAGTTTTATAAACTAAGAAACCATTTTTTTGTGTTTTACGTACATAAATTGTATTGAAGATCGAAAATATTGATACGATTGGTATAGGGAATGTTTAAAAGACGTTATAACGAACGTGGAAGTAAGTACCAACGTAATTAATAATTTATTTCTATTGCTCCGAATGTCAAGATGTTGTAAACACATTACGTATATTTTTTAAAAAATACAAAACCAATTCATCAAATAAACCATTTCAGATACCATTTCAATAATATCATGAGTTTTTTATCAAAAGCAAAATTAATTAAATCTGAAGACGATAATAATGAAAATATATTTTAAAAGCACTGGCAAACAATTGGACAGGAATAAGATGCACGAACTGCAAACAATGATCTATGAACGAACGGTACTTAAGCGGGTCAGAATCTATCTTTAGCCCGAATCAATTAAGCTCAGCTGCAGCAAACACTGGAGGAACGTTCTGGATATTGCAGCGTCGATCGCAGCTCTTTTCATGCACATTTCCAATTTGCACTTTTCCGTTACACTGAGTTGCACTCAGCGGGGCCGGTGTCTGAAAGCGATTAGCGAAAATTACTTTTAGCATTCATGTTTTAACGGACACTTGAAATTTTATGATAAATAACTGTAAGAACGTATAGTACGTAAAGTACACGGATATTACAAATTATTGTGCAGAGTTGGTATGGTATTCGTATAATACCGTTACCGTAACAGTTACAGCCTGTCAAAAGTCCACTGCTGTACATAAGCCTCCCCCAAAGATGGCCTTATAGAAGTAATATTTGCCATAGTTCCAAGCTTGCCAAGCAGCTTGGCAACGGCAGTGTTTTATTTTTTGATATTGCTGTCCATCACCTGATTCGTTTTGCCTTTTACGCCACGCACGGGACGGTATTGGGTCGTGGATATTCTTATAAGCAAGTAAGATGACGGTTTCAGAACAAAATCAAGAAAAAGTACGTGTAAATTGCAATTTAAATGTTGCCATAATAAACATTTGATTTTAAATGTTAATAAATAAACTTTTAATAATAAGTAAAGCCGATTTTCAAAATAAAAAATAATTTCCTCATAGTCGTTTCTGAATTCTGAAGTCTGTCTTACATAATGTATCGAAGAATCACGAGTAATGTCCTGACATCAGAATTTATTGAAGACTGATTTCGTTTTTTGTTATAAGTTTATTTATTTTAGGTAAGGAATAGAATATCTTTTAAGTACCTCTCTTAAGGAATGTTAATTATGTATACATTTTAAAGATACTAACATAGACTTATTATACTACTGAGTAATCGATGGGTACTAACTACATTTTTTAATTAAAAAAACGTTTAAATCCATTGCGCCGTTTCTGAGAAATTATCAGTGAACGTATTATAGAAGATTTTATTTAGAACGTATTATAGAACTTACTCATTTTTTTAAACTTTCGGTTCGGAAGAAACAAACTTGCAAAACGTTATTGAAAATTTCATAATAAAAGTTAGCAAATACCTGTGTTGTAGCTAAATATATTACGGCTAGCATAATAATGGTACACAATGACTTGAAAGGATTTGAGTTTGCTTAATCGCTTTTAGCTAAGTGCTAGCACCTGAAGATAGGACGATAGATTCCCATTTACATATTTTACTTGCCTGTAAATCCTTATACCGCTCGTTAAATTGACTCACTATAGTGCTGTCGATTTAGGTTGTTGATTGGTTGTGAGCATTCTGCATATATTATATCGCTTGCTTTTATAAGTATTCAAACCTATTTGACACAATAGTCACGCCTGCAATCCCCGAGGCAGGGATTAAGTTTAGATAAAAAGTAGGGGTTTATATGGAAAATTGTGAAAGAAAGTGATAGGCGGCTTGTCTATTGCTTACTCATGCCAAGTATTTTACGGTATGCTAGTCAAGTACACAGTTGGCACAAAAAAGTGCCAACTGTGTACTTGATTACATACATAAATCCCACATAAAAGTGGGACCTATAAGACCCAAACCAAAATGAAATCATAGATATAACATTTATACAGAGTAACTTGGGATCATTGGTATTACATTACTTTTTATTAGAAATGAGACATTCCTTCTTAGTCCTCAGGGGTAACAACGCAACTGAATTTTTATAATTAACCGATGACAGACGTAGATGTCTTTGGGTGACAGTCTCGTCGTCACCCCTAAAGACTGTGTTCGCTTGTCAACCTTATTCTATACATTAAATAAAACTTCAAAATATTATTGCCGCGTCGTGGCTGCGCAAGGGAATCCGTCGTTTATTCGTCGTGTCGTAAGAGGCGACCATAGAAAATGATAAAAGATGTTACGACTTCGATAGATAGCAGAATCACGTTCTTGTATAAAATAGATGTAACCCAAACCTAAACCCAAACCATCGAGGGAAAAGACTTTCAAAGGTGAGAGACATCTGGCACAGCGATCGTATAATTCGCTTGTATAATCTTCTTTGTATAATATCGAGCTTGTATAATGTCGATCGTATAATGCGCTTTACCATCTTCGGCTATTATATTCAAGCACTGACTTACAACAATTAAAAAAAACTTTTGGTAAATCTAAATGTGCATGCCGTAAGCGCTCATATTAAATTTTTAAAGTCAATTTTTAAAGTTTTCTTTAATAACCTTATCTTCGTAGTTCGATTCGATTTTTTTTTCGTTTAAAAACTTCCGCGCACGCCCCTTTTCGACCTAGCCCCTATCGGCACGTGACTAGTTTAACTTTAGAATAATCCGCCGCTGTCCGGAGGTAAGGTCTCATCATAACTAACAAAAGGAGCCCAAACTCAGCACACCTATTACTATTACTCTTCGAGGAGTTCCAGTTGCATTCACCAAAGTATACCTTTAGGTCACTCCGTCAAGGCCGGGGGTAGGGTCTCATCATAACTAACATAACGAGCACATTCTCGGTACACCTATTTCTACTCGTCAAGGATTTCCAGTAGCAGATACAGAAGTACACTTTCAGGTCACTCCATAAAGTCCAAGACGTATAAGTGTATTTATAAATAAATCCTACGTACTTTTAGCGAAATAATATATTGTAATATATTAAAATAATATAGTAATTATAAAAATAATATGGGGCCCCGGCAGGGCCCCCGCCAAGTCGAGCAAAAAAGCGGCACGGCCGTACCATTTTTCTCGAAGCAATTCAGGCCATTTTCGACCCCCTATAACTTCGTAGTCAATAAAACTAGAAGCCTGAATTTTAAGTAACCGAGTAGGCATTGTATAAACATGGTATATTTCAAATTTCATTCAATTTGAACCAGTAGTTTAAGAATTATAACTAGTTAAAGTTTCTTAATTTTGTCACTCACTGACTGGCGATCATCAAAACTCTAAGGCACTTCTAGCAGACATAGAAGCGTCAAATTTAGAACACAATTAGTGTTTAGTGTATAAATCAAGGAAAAACTAAAATATTTCTTAATTTCTGTCCAGTTTTCTAGATACACCAACTGCATAAATAACTTTGTTATCTCATATAAATATATAGAATTACAAAGTTACATTTGCAGTGAATTAATCAGTATACTTGTATATATATAACAGGTGTACATAGGTACGTTGTTGGTACTCAAGAAGTAGAAGGTACCGGAAAGTTTAAAAATTAGGACTATCTTATATACAAAAAGAAATGAGATGCCATTAAAAACATAACTTGTAAAAAAAAACAAGTCTCGCAACTCAGTTCTTCTACCGTAAAAAATTGTGAGACCCATGTAATACCAAGTCGGTTAATTTATTCAGTTCATACTTAAGGGTCCTTCTGTTTTAAGTTATTACGTAATTAGCTAACCTAACGACATTTTATAGTGACCATGTCAATGTTAAAAATCTTTTATGTTTTAAATATATAGTTTGACTTGGCCATCGCATGAAACCACAATGTATCTTACAAGTAATACATATTATATTAAATTAGATTGCTTAGTGCGATTGCCAAGTCAATCTATATATTTAAAACATAAAAGACTTGATATGGTCACTACAAAATGTTGTTAGGTTAGCTAATTACGTAATAACTTAAAACAGAAGGACCCTTAACAGCATGGCCACGGGACATTCGCCGTAGCGAAAATTAAATAAAAAAAGGAGAGGAAGAGATTCTTGAATCGTATAAAACTACGGTTGCGAACCCTCCAAGGAAGCACTCTATTAATATATAATTATATGTATATTTAATATATAAAAAATAAGTATATAAAATATTAAATATTAATTATTAAACATTGAATAATTTATTTTTTCTCTTTTTCATAATATGGATTTGAATTAAATACCTAAATTGCTATATAATTTTTAAATTTTTCGGTGAGGCCCATGTTTAACAGTGGACTTATAAAGGCTGTACTGGATGGAGGGATGGATTTCAAGTAAGAATTATATATAAAATATTGCAATATTATGTAATAAGTACTCTTAGGTTTGTGGTTGTTGATATTTAAAATGAATTAGTTGTACAAACACTTGTGCAAATGCTAATACTATGTAATGGAGCAAAGCCCGCCGTGCTTTCATTAATGTCGGCGGGAATCCTACCCTGGGGTGCTCGCGTAGTATGAAATTTCCGACGTGTGTTTTGCCTCTCAGCTACCACGGCCATAACCCTTTTAGGAAAGAGATAGAATTTTAGAAAGAGATTTTATGTTAGAGCCACGCAGCAGCTTTATTTTTGTTGCAGTAGGTACAAATGGGTCGGCTCTACTTGATTGTAGCGTAATGGATGTTGTATTACGTATGATGAATGTAGAGAACCAGAGATTACTTTTTTTTCGTAATGAGGCATTCCCTCTTCGTCCTCAGGGGTCAGGGAGTCAGCTCAGGTACTTTTAATCGAGGTTAGATATGGATGGTACTCAGCATCCACTTACCTTCAGGTAAACTATGTGCTCTCGTGTTACCCTTACTCTATAAAAAGAAGACCTTTCCCAACCGTGATTGGTATAATAAGCTATAATTTTTAAAAGACCTGAACTGTCGCATAACGTATGAAAATTTTCATGTCACTTGCTCTCGTTTCAAATTGTGTTCCGCAACTTAACCATCGTCATAACGTGAATAGACTAATTCGAGAGCGGTTCATTCATAAGCATTATAATAAATCTTTGCAGCTTGACATTTTCATAATGGCAAAGTGCACCTCATTTATAAACGACGCTCGACGTCGCCTCGCCCGGATTATTCAAAGCTGCCGTGCTTGTATGACGAGTCTTGACTGTCAGTATTTATTTGCTCAGATAGGGTCAGCTCACACGGTGACGCGACGTGATGCTTGAAGAAGTCAGTGGCTTAGAACCGCGCAGGGCGCCGCCGCGGGACGCATCGCGACGTCGCCAGGCGCATCGTGAAGTCGCTGGCAGCGCGACGCCTTATAAAAATTTTGTACGTGGAAAAACCAAAACGCACCGGGGGGCGGGCCCCCACAGTATATTAGCGTAAAATAGCAGCGTAATGCTGCTGTGTTTCGTTTAGTGAGTGTAGAGAACCGGAGACTTTTTGACTTTTGACTGGAATCGAGGCATTCCATCTTAGTCCTCAGAGGTGAAACGCATTTGCATTTTGATTATTAATTGAGAATAAATGTGGATGTCTATGGGCCACAGCATCGACTTACCATCAGATAGACTGTGTGCTTGTTTGTCGCCCTGCTATAAAAATAATAATAGAGTCTAGTCGCTACGACGGCTTCAGGCTGCGCCTGGCGTCGTCTCGCTACGTCACGTGGCTTTGATTTGCCTCGCGACGTAGCGCGACCCCGCAGGGCATTTTCGAATTATCACAATAAAATGTGTATTTTCTTGTGTAGTAAATAAAGTCACATTTTGTATTACTATCTTAAAAAGTCCGCGCCACTTCGCGTCTCGGTGTGAACTGACCCTTAACGTAAGACGTAGTTCTTGCACTGGTAAACAGCAGAATTATACCAGTTCCAAATACCAGATAAAGAACTAAGGTATTTTCCTTGAACGTATTTGTCGCTCTTGTTTTTTGGAAAACATTCTCGTACCTTTGGAGCTGCTATCTCTCTCTGGTTTGGGAATTCCACATCTGGGTCGTAGCTACGAGATGCGAAGATTTTTAGCGAAATATATTATATGTGATAGACCAAGTTAACGTTAGTTTATTTTATTATTGTCACATATCTAACAATTAAACACAACGGAGAAAAAGTATTTCATCGAAGGTATTTCTTATATTTACGCGAACACTACTTATTGAAATAATACTAGTTTTTACGGAATTTATCGCGTATATTTTAACTTTTTAAATACCCGACGTTTCGAACGCTTTACAGCACTAATGGTCACGGGCAGGACTGAGATGTTCAACGTCCATATGTCATAGTTAACCGCGATTACCATAGATTAAAATTTAACTTTTGTTCCGATCTATGCAGTATGAACTTATGGTATCTTGAAGTCTTGCAGTTGTATGCTTGGGTTGGGATTTAATTTTATTTATTATAGGATCCCAAGCAGATGGTAGCACCCAGCCATCTTCTCTATTGAAATTAGGATGTTTTTTGATTTCAATAGCCTCGCGAATCATCCTTGGAAGGAATCGGTGTTCTTTAGCGAGGATCTGCGGTCTATCAAATCTGATGTAGTGACGGGGGCGATCCTGTACGTGTTCACAGACAGATCGACGCTCCGGGAAGTCTGCAGTCTGTGAAAAAAATGAAAAAACATCCTAATTTCAATAGAGAAGATGGCTGGGTGCTACCATCTGCTCGGGATCCTATAATAAATAAAATTAAATCCCAACCCAAGCATACAACTGCAAGACTTCAAGATACCATAAGTTTATACTGTATAGATCGGAACAAAAGTTAAATTTTAATCTATGGTAACCGCGGTTAACTATGACATATGGACATTGAACATCTCAGTCCTGCCCGTGACCATGAGTGCTGTAAAGCGTTCGAAACGTCGGGTATTTAAAAAGTTAAAATATACGCGATAAATTCCGTAAAAAACTAGTATTACTTCAATTTTTCATCGAAGGTATTTTTTTCTTTGTAACCAAGAGTAAGGAATGGGGTATCCATTGCTGCTATTGGATAGACCCACTCACGTGGACACACGAGTCAGGTGGTTCCCTGCTCCGAGGTAATTTTTGGAACCGTGAGGCCTCGGTCTTATGAGGCGCTATTTCTGAACCCGAGTGGTGGCAAGCTCCTTGGTTCTTGCGAAAGTGATTCCGCTGGCAACCACCAATGTCGCCGGCATACCACACGATATTTACGGCAGTCAAAATCCAATCTAAGTGGGACGGTACATGAAGTAGTGCTCCACCTTGACAGTCGCTGGGCCTTTGAAGAGTACTTTGAGCGCCTAGTGCCCTATGAATGAAATGCTGGCTATGCACAGTCTGCTGCCTTATCTAGAAGAGACTGAAGGAAAATTTACGCCGCCTTTATGCTGGGGTAGTACGGTCCGTGGGTAAGCCTTATATGGTGCGCCTGTATGGGCGAAAAGGCTAGTCATCCGATGCTGTAGAAGTGAAATCCACAGTGTCCGGCGGAGGATCTCAACACGGATCGTGCGAGGATACCGCACGATATCCTTTTAGATGGCAACAGAGAGAGGGGCACCGGTTGCGTTCCGAACTGCGATCCCGGGATTCCTCTTACACGCTGATGGAGACCACCGTGCGGTTTTAGCCGGTTGGAGTCCGACACAACCTTTCGGGTGCGGATGAGGATTTCCCCACAAAACAAAAGATTGGGTTAGATTTGGTTATATCAAATTGCACAACAGTTACGTAGTACGTATTCATACTGATGAGAAAATATGGCAAATAATGAAATTTAAATCAGTATTAATTACGCAGTCCAATTTGACCCGTCATTATTCATATTGCCCAGGCATTATAAATAGTGTCCTGATTAAACACTTGGTCCATAACATACATAATGTTTATATACGCTTTTACAACAAAATCCCAGAAAATATACAAAATTTGTCATACACAAAGTTAAAAAATGTTATTAAACTAAGTTTGTATAAAAAGGGTTATTATAATATTAAGGGATTTATGGATGATAATAACCCGTGGGAAGGGTGATCGCTACCAAGCTATTTCTAATTTGTCTTGTGTTGCTAATTGTAAACATAACTGTAAGCTATTATTGGAAAAAAAATAGTCCCGCTGGGTTTCTTGCTGGTTCTTCCCAGGACAGAGGTTTTCTTTGCGAACCAGTGGTAAATGAAAAAAGTGACTTTCAATAAATGTTGTTATAATCTACATTGAATAAAAAGTTTTTGCTTCTGTTTCTATTACGATACTGCTTGAGATTAGACTGAGTGGGTTTAAAAAATACGTCAAGAATAAGGTGAACCTTAAATAACACCATCATAAAATAGCAGTATAATGTTTAGTCGTTTCCTATGGTTAGTAATGAGGTGAGACGGCCTCATTGGTCTAGTGCTCGTAAACGGAATTGCCGATCATGAGATCTCGAGTTCGAATCCCAGGTTGAGCCAAAATCAATAATTGCGATTTTTCGGTACGGAGTTTTTTGTAACCCCGTGCCTCGGAAAGCACGTAAAGTCGTTGGTCCTACGCCCGATTTCTCTACAGGCGTGTCGGCTTGCCGTCCCATCGAACTATGAGAGTGAGGGAGTGGAGAGTGCACCTGTGCTTTCTGAGCATACACTCTATAATCTTGTCCTGCGCAGATCTCTAATCTCTGTTGAGACTGGCCCCGGAGGCCGTAAATCGGTCTGAAGGATATTTTTAATAAAATGAGAACCGGAGACCGTTTTTACTGATAACGAATTATTCCATCTCAGCCGTTAGGGACGACAACGCATGTGTAATTTTAAACTTTATCTTGATGAAGGGTGTAGGCCTTTTGTCCATATTTTTATAAAATATGCACATATTGATATATTATAAATATAACATATCATTACCAGGCATTGAGAAAACAAAATGTAATATTTTTAATATATCTACATTTAGAAGCACGGTAATTTCCCTTTTATGTATCTTCCGAATCCTAAATAAATGTTTTCTTGGGATATTAACATGTTTTATAATAACCATAGAAAATAAAATTTGATCATCTTGGTCTTGACTACTATTGTTTTTATTTATCTCTCAATCGACATTTATTTACTCGTTTGTGCTTTCTTTATTTCAATTATATATATTCAAATTTACTAAACTAATAAGGTTTAAAAGATTTTCTGAAAAATTCACTTATTGTACCACGTAAAAAAGAAGTATTTAATAAAAAAAAAACAATCCGGAATCTAAAAAATGTCTGGTTCCTTGGTATAATGTAAGAGAAAATAAGGTCATCGTATGGGGTGTTAAATGTCTGTTCAACGCTGTTTAAAGCATCATTTCAAAAATATGTAAAATTTTTGCTTTGTGTTTCATTTTATTTAACTTTTTACCTGAAAATTGCTTTAAAAGTGCCGTCCTCACATTTCTACTTTGTAGTAAATTATGACACAATTTTATGATTAAAAATTTTAAATTCAATGTGTTGAATAATATAAAAAGTTTTTTCATTTTATTTTTGCAATAAAACACCTACATGTAATATGTAATATTCATAGTTGCCGTTTAATAGAATGGCCACATTGAATTAAAATGAAACTGTAACAAACTAATTACAAAAAAAAAAAATATGACATTCTATTGTTTGACTTTCAATTTCTTTTACATTAAGTATTAGACTTTTATATTTTTGACTTTTTCGTGTTGTCTTTTTACAAAGCTTTACCCGTTAGTTGATAGACAAATTCCACGTTTTATGCACACTAAAGTTTTACATGCTTGACATTTTCATAATGTTAGAGTGCACAACATTTATAATGGCGGTCGACATCGGCCGGATTATTTAAAGCGGTCGTGTTTGTGCATAACGACGAACGACTAATGGATCCCGGTATTTCACCTGCTGAATAAAGTTCTATTTAATTGGAGCGTTTTACACACATAACAGCATTTGGACAAAAATCCAGAGCGAAATTATTATTTGTAGGCTATACAAACACTCGTTGCGTGACGGATTCGAAACCGCGACGCTGCGGCGCCACAGCTTTATACTTAACCACCACAGCACATCGTCAGAATTATTCAATTTAATTGTACTTCCGATTTATTTATTTTTTAATATTCTCTCTTATAGTATTTTTCAGAAGCTCTCTAATTTTTTTCCTAATAGTAATAATTTCAGGGGAAGTTATGAGTAGAGTAAGTTGCAAAAGGCTGCAGATGTCACTTCTGAAGACTTCTTTTTTATAGAATAAAGGTAACAAACGAGCACACAGTCATAGACATCTACATTTATCCTCGATTAAGAATCAAAACGCAGATGCGTTGTCACCCGTGAGGACTAAGATGGATTACCTCATTTCCATTAAAAAAGGGTCTCCGAAGAAAAAACACTCACCATACGAAACACAGCAGTATTAAGCTGCTATTTTACGCTGGTATTCTGTGAGAGCGTGGTCATTCCTCGGTCGAGTCGACCCATTCATGCTACAGCCATAATATAGCTGCAGCGTGGCTCTACCACGTACAAAAGACGACTAGATAAATATAAAGTAAATATAAATAAAATAATGTAAATTTTCCAGACTGCGTTAGTCACCACTAAGCACGAATTTGCTCTTTTAAGCTGTGGGAGAGGTTGCTCATGATGTGTTGAAATTAAGTAATTTTTTTATTGCTGACTCGTTGGTCTAGTGGCCACAAGCACGACTGCGGATCGTGTGGTCCCGGGTTCGAACTCCGAGTTGATCTAAAATTGGTTATGGGATTTTGCTGTCAAAAAATTCTCTGGAGCTCTGCCCAGAGCTCTCAGCCCAGAGTCGGCTAGTTGGCGATGTTTCACACCCGTGCCTCGGAAAACACGCAAAGCCGTCGGTCCTTCGCCTTATATCCCTTCTGTCGTATCGGATTGCCATTCCATCGCACTATACGAGTTTTTTTTATAGGACAAACGAGCACACAGTCCACCTGATGGTGAGTGGTTGCTGTGGCCCATAGACATCTACATCTATCCTCGATTACGAATCAAAATTCAAATGCGTTGTTATCCGTGAGGACTAAGATCGTATGCCTTCTTTCCAGTTAGAAAGTAAAAAGGGTCTCCGGTTCTTTATACTCACCATACGAAACACAGCAGTGTTAAGCTGCTATTTTACGCTGACATTCTGTTAGAATGTGGCCTTTCCCCGGTAGAGCCAATTCATTCGTGCCACAACTATACTTCAAAAGTTCGTCACCAGGCTGGTGACTGGCCTTTATGATGTTTATCCCGAATATTAAAGCAGTATCATCACACAGTAACTATTATAATCACCTTCTTAAAATAGGAATAGCAAAAATATAACCAATCGCCCAACCTTACCTTCGATGCCCTAACGCTTTGGACAGGCTACGTGGTATTCCAGTTTAGTTCTCTTAACTGATAGATGACATTAGTATTGGTATGGACTGTTATCGCTTTTAATCTATTGAATTGTTACGTCGTTAGTTCTCGAATTAAATCCAGAATACTATGTTTGGTTGGTAGATACGCTAAACCACATTTGTACAAATAGATGGACATCCGACATCCGAACAAATATGTATTTGTGATGTTTGTCGACGCGGGAGAGCGCTCTGTGTAAGCTCAATTTGTCCCCCAACGCTACGTACCTTTCATTTAACTCAAACTGATGTTCAAACGAAATTGATTAACTTTTTAATCGACAATGTTTGAAAGGTCCGTAGCAGTTTCTTTTAATTGGATAAATGAAAATATTGATTTTACTTTTTATAAACATAGAAAGCGTAACCAAACAAAAAGTATACTGGTTGTTTTGTCACTCCTGAGGGTTAAGAACTTTGAAAGTTATGGTAGCTATATGTGTATAAACAACTTTAGGGATATTTATTCTTTTTTCGATACTACAAATTCCTGCGAAAATATAAAACTTTAAATTGATGAAGCAAGCAAGTAACGAAGCAATTTGTTTAACGATAAATGCTGGGTGAAATTTATTGAAAGTTTAAAATGCATTTTTAACAGGGTATGGAAACGCGTCAACCCTTAATTACTTTTGTAATTGCATTGCATTCTGTTTGCTTAAGAACAATTATAAGAAAACAAGAAACTTTTTCGCAGTTACAAAACTAGACATGAAATAATATATATATATATATGTGTGTGTGTGTGTGTACGTTTATATAATAAGCTACCAAATAATCTTAAAATTTTAAATACTAGATAATATAAATCAAAATCACAGGAATACCTGAATAAAAATTATTTCTGCAACATTAGGGAGGGACATTATTTATCATAAGTCATAATGTATAAAAAAACTTTGTATAACTGTAGCAAAAACTTGATGTTCGATTCTAAAAATCTTATTCGTACCATGTTTTATGCAACGTAACTTTATGAATGTAAACACACAATAAATAATTGATTTCATCGCAGCAACGAAGAGACCACCGACTCGTCATTTTTTTTATTTATGGAATATGGGTGACAAACGAGCACACAGTCCACCTGATGGTAAGTGGATGCTGTGGCCCATAGACATCTACATTTATCTTCGATTAGGAGTAATGCAGATGCGTTGTTACCCCTGAGGACTAAGATGGAATGCCTCATTTCCAATAAAAAGGGTCCCAGGTAACCCAAGTTCTCTACACTCACCATATGAAACACAGCAGCATTAAACTGCTATTTTACGCTGTTATTCTGTGAGAGCGTGGTCCTGCGCCTGCCTACCTGCGTAGCTCTCTCTCAGCGTGGCTCTACCACGCATTTTTGCAGCAATGTTTCTGCAACGTTGTTGTTCTGGTAACGCGACTGCCAGTAACTACGAGCAGACGTCAAGCATAAATGCAATACAATTATGTGTTAACATAATACTGCTACTAGTGAAAGTTTTTTGTGGTATCGGCTTTTAAACGGGCCATATTAGGAGTACCCTTAACCGACGAGCATGTATGCGTAGGTGTATGGATGTGAAGGAGGCAAGAGAGGTGTGTCAGGATCGTGCCAAATGGAAGTCTGTAGTCTCTGCCTACCCCTCTGGGTGACAGGCGTGAGTGTTTATGTATATGTATGTATGTATGTATGAAAGTTTTTTTTTTTTTACTTATGTGACATATGAACTTACAGAGCACCTGATGGTAAATGGGAACCTGATGGTGCACAGGCGGTAACTACCCATTGGGACTCGTATCTAGAACAGGTAGTTAAAATAAATATCATCAAATCATATTTACAAAAAATTTCTACACACTTTTCGTTTTCTTTTCAAGTTATTCGGTAGCGTTAGTAAATATTGTGTCTCTGGAGTCAATCTCGTCAACATCCACTTAGCTAGCGAGATCTCGGCGGCGTCGGCCGAGTAATGTGATTGCTTGTTCGTTCCGGTATTTGCGTGGTTTTCAGAGAATACCTCTACTCTGCAACAAATATTGTGTGAGATTATTTATGACTAGAGACGCGCCCTGGCTTCGCTTCGGTGAGATCTTATAATACGGCGTTATTTATATATAAAGTATAATCAAAGGCCATTTCATTTATCTATTTTAAGTTTTTATCAGAATAAAATGTCCACGCTTCTCGAATAAAGTGTGTGAATAAAATAAAAGTTTTATTATAATTGTTTTAGTTCAAATTTTACAAATAGTTATTAATGTCCTAATAACATGCAAACAGCCCCTGAGCTCGATAAAAGGCAGTTTTTTTCAATATTACAGACGGACACTTCTGTTTATTGGTATTTATACCTCTCCCTGGACGTCAACAATTCGAGTGGGCCTGATGGAGTCCCACCTATTGTGCTGAAAACGTGTGCTCAGGAGTTGACACAGGTTTTCAAGCATCTTTTTCGGTACTCCTGCTCTCTAGGCGTGGTCCGAATTCATAGATGACAGCTTTGTTCCACCCGACCTCTAAAAAAGGCGACCGCTCAAACTCGGCTAACTACAGGCCTATCGCCATCATCTCCTTGCTTACAAAATAATGTAATCCATTATAAACTACCAGCATATGCGGTACCTTGAGAATCACCAGCTGATTAGTGACCGCCAATACGGTTTTCTTCGGAGTCAATCCGCTGGTGATCTTCCGGTTTCCCTGACTCATAGATAGGCTGAGGCAGTAGAGTCCAAGACGACATATCAAATAGTGTGCAGTTTCATGATCACTTGGAAGGAAAGGCCGAATTGGCCTCTAAAAAGCTTGGCGTACTCAGCAGAGCTGGTCAGTATTTCTTGTCGGCACATTGCTTGCAACTTTACAATGTGCACATTCGGCCTCAAAGGGAATATTGTTCCTATCTCCAGAGATGAGAATGGGGCAACCCAGTTCCAGCTCCTTCCATTTGACCGCATCCAGCGCAGAGCGGGCCGAGTTCTTTCTGATCGGCTCGATTTACTGGCGCTGTGGCGCTACGTAAGGATGTTGCATCCCTTTACATTTCCTATCGCATCTACCACAGGAAGTGATAGAGAAATAATTGTTCGGACTAATTCCAGCCGCTCGATTTCATCATCGTACATCGCAACAAAACTCGCGATACCATCCATACCTTTTGGATGATTTGCGGTCCACCACTTTGCGATTTAGAATTAAGTTTTCTTCCTCGCACAACTGTCCGGTTGAATCGACTATCACCAGAGATTTTTTCGGACCGATATGACCTAGGTACCTTCAAGTAAACAGCTTACTCCTTTCTAAAAAGCCAGCAACGTACCTGCAATTCCCATGGTGTTGTTGTTGTTTATAGGCGGCGTAGTCTCTTACCATCAGATGAGCCGCATGCACGTTTGCCCCCTCTTCTGTATACAAAATATAATAACATAACACACACGCACACACACACACATATATACATACAGACATACATAGAGAATAGTCAGAATAGCTTCCTCGGACCTCAAAATGTCGAGATCTGATGAATTTTCGAAAACTGGGGTGATAACTGGAGGACTAATAACTTCCCGATTTTTTGAAAATCTTTGATTTTATATAGCGGGAAGATAAAAAGAAAATAATGAAGTGTAAACGCACGAAACACCGTTGAAAGTTATGTATATATTTAGATTTTATAGAGATAATTGATTCCGAAAATTAATGATATCAGCAAAAACATAAACGTGTAAAGGGAGCCAAGCTCCATAGCAATTCCAAGAGCATTGTGCACATGATTTAAGCAACCGCTACGGAGTTTGGCGCCCGTTCAGATCTCATCTCTTTTATCGGTGTTTATATTATGTGGAAAAAATAAAATATTTTCCAAGGGTCCCAAAATCATAATAACGTCCTAGCGCGGATTTTGCAGCTTTCTCAGATGTTTTGACAATTTCTACTAATGTACTATTATAATACAACTACTGATACTAAATTTAGATTAATTACATTAATATCAAATACATGTTCAGTTGTAAATCTTAAAAACGTAGTACCTAGTCCCACTGCTGGAGTGCAGACATCAGTCTCATCCTCTTCTTTTCTTTTTTTGAGGAAGGGTTCTTGGAGCAGTGAAATGTCCTTTGCACTGCCACCATTCCTGTCCATGAACTTCACATGTTCGTGAAATATGTCTCTTAATGTCTATGGCATGCAGGTTTCGATACATTATTGCACGTCTCACCACGTGCGGGAGTGCTCTATTCTCGATATGTGGCCATAATTTCGCTACATAAAATCGTTTTTAAACTTTTAGCTAGGCATCAAATCCATGTTATTATTAACGTTACAACAACTACAGACATTGATTTATAAGATTACTTTATTTTCTAATTGATTCACATTGGATTACATAACAAAAAGTGTAATTGAAAAAAAATGTAGACTCCTGTCCGTACCTGTCGTGTCCTGGTCTGTGCGTCGGTGAGTGTTCTCGCTTAATATAAATGTAAACAATAGATTGAGACATATTATTAAATAAGATTCCATATATTCTAAGGGGGATCCCTATTGATTTTTGTTATTGAACTCAACACCGTTTATAAGTTATAAATGTAAGTCGATCAGATAATCCGATTTTTTTTTTTGTAAAATTTATCGTCACTATATTCATCTCTTTTAATTTTTAACATTATAAACGTGTGAGGCGTGCACTTTTGGATTTTCCAAATTTTTTTAATTTTAATAGCATTTAAACATGCTATTACATTTCCCGTACTATTTTTTTTTTTACGTCGTGGACCATGTGATTAATAGGCCATTCATAAAATCCGAATATGTAGTTTGAAAAATGTCTAATATGAGAAGGTAATATGACAATAACGATTGAAAGTATTAAACTAATAGGGCTTTATAAAAACTGATTTGGCAGAATAATAAATTGATGTGTTTGATTTAAAATAATATAATGTATAACTACTGTTAACTTTGTCAAAAATACGAAAGCACAGGTCGAGTACTAAGTAAAATAAAGTCAAGTAATATCAGTGGCAGTAGGTTAAGTTTTAGTGAGACGGCGGAAATTTATCTAAAAATATAATTGAAATGAAATGAAATGTATTTATTTCTTCAAAAATGAATTTTATTTTTATATTTATTTTAAAATGAATTTCGTTTTGAAATATTTTCATCAACTTAGGAAAATGAATTTCGTTTGTCAAATGTATTTTCCCATTTCGAAATGAAATTCCTCTGACCGGAGGAAAAACGGGAAAAGAAACAGAAATTGTAAACTAAGTCAAATAAATCTAAATTATCAAAAAATTTCTCAACTACCACATCCTGTTCCTTAACGGAAGAAACGTCTCTGCACATTCGAACTGTTTGTGGACCCTTAAAGGGAAATATAACCTCAAATGGCTTAGCAAGATCCTCCGTTATACCGAAAGTATTGCAGCATTAATCTTGAAATAAATATATGGTAAAGTTGAGGATTAATGTTAAGGACTATGTTAGACGAAAACACGATTCCGTAAAATTTTTATCGATAGAAAAAATATCCAAAGTTACCTCCAAACTGAACAATAAACCGCTGTTATTCATAAAATACTTTTAAATAAGATCATGAAACTTTGCATACTAACTGAAATAACTATAAAGCAGTGCTTAAGTTATTTACTTTTTTTAAATACCATTATTTTCACTGTTAAAAGAAATTACCTAAACTATCGGCGTCTTGAAGCTTGATTCCTGTCGCCCCGTTAGTATCGCTTCGGCTTTTGAAGGGAGAAGTTGTGTCGCTTACGATCAGAATACACATTACGCAACAGGACGACGTAAAATTAAAATGAGAAATAACCGTAAGAAAAATAATAAGCGACTGGGTTGGCGTTAAGAAACAGGCATGAATATGATAAACCTAATGAAATAAGTAACTAACGACCTATCTACTTACAGTATTAGTGATTACAAACATGTCGGTACATAGCATACGACGCTCGGGGAAGTGGGAGCGAAATTAGAATTTGAGCTGACTTACTATATTCCCTTAACGCGCAAACGCTACACTCATCTCATCATCATCTGGGCAACTACTTACAACAGAAGAAGTGAAATTGCTCACAGGTTAGCCGCTCCTTCTATTCATTGAAGACATAGGGCTTAGCAGTGACCTATAGCCATCGCATCGATATATAGATCTTAGAGGTCACATTGATACTGGTTTTTTATCTGCTTGCACAAATCAGAAAATGCGGCTCACCTGATGGTAAGTGACTACCGCCGCCCATGAATAACCGCAAAATCAGGGGAATTGCAGATGCGTTGCCGGCCTTTTAGAACGGAGTAAGCTCTTTTCTTGAAGGTCCCTAAGTCGTATCGGTCCGGAAAAATCGCCGGTGGTAAACAATTCCACAGAAAAATTGTACGAGGAAAAAACTAGTACACGGTAGTGTGGACCGCCAAGCATTTAGATGGTAAATTCATCATGAACGTAATGAACAAATTTATTCGTAATGAACATACACTGATAAAAAAATACGTGTGGCACTCGGTGACTGCCGCGGTAAAGCTATTGCATAGCATTTTTATCAACTTATGCAATTATAATTATTTATTTATTTTATTTATGCAGTTAAGTCTTTGATATTAAATCAAGTTACACTTTTTGAGCGTGGTGACCGATAAGAAAACAATTTTTTTTCTCTTATTTAATAAATGAGAAGTTAATATTGTTTAAAATATTTTTAATATCTTACAATACATGTAGGTTATTCAGGAATTTTTATCATTGAGTTAGCAGCTAGTGTACACGCATATGCCTAGTCGCACGCACACAAACACCGTGCCGAACTCTGCCGGTGCCAGTCTGCCGAACTGAAACGACGTTAGATGATGCACGGCTTTCAACGCCACACCTCCGTGCCCGTCGGAGTGGGGAGCGTGAGGTTTTTTTCGTTACGGAATTTTTGGATTCGGTCCCCGCGCTCAAGGCCCGCGATAGAAGCTATGCAATAGCTTAATAATAAAGTTTTGAATAATTTTTAATTATATAAAAACTGGCCCGATTTCACTTATCATTATTCATACAACAGTGCGTCATTTAATCACTTGGCCCATTACATATACATTGAAGATTGAAGTCATCGATGAGAACGCAAAGTTTTAAGTTTATATTGAAGTTAAATAAACAACCATGAAAGTATGTATGATGCTGTCAAGTGAGAAACTCACATTGAGTATATTCCTTTACGATAAATAACAACAAAGCGAGTATTGTAGTGGAAAGTTTGTTGGCATGGAGCGACGCAGCTACGGGTAAGTCGACATCATTATATGTTCAAAGTAGGATAAAGTATAAGCATGTTACAGTACTTTTTTCATTCATATACTATTATACCGATGAAAATTTTTCTTATGTATATTTTAAACTCAGCCATTACTGAATTCAAAAATTCCTATCACGCTTGGGTTATATGTACTCGTATATTTATGTATATACCTGAAAAGTTTCCGACCTAAAAAAGATAAAAGACATTTTGGTAATTTTATACTATCGCGGTCACCTCGTTTTTGGCTCTAGAAAATCGAAAAATCATCCGATTTTGATGATTATTTTGATATGGAAAATATCTCACCTCAAGATTTCATATAGTTTTATGACTTTAAATGTGATCATGAACGCACTTCTTCGAATATAATCGTTCATAACTTTTTTTGCAAAGCGTTAAATGAAGTTTGTATATATTTATTGTTAATCTACACAAAAAAATTTGAAATATTATTATTATATGTTTATTAATTTTTTATTTCACTTTAAGTTTTTGACTTTAAGTTTTTTTAATCTTCGTTTTTTGCGGAAAAGACCGAAATGAAAAGAATTAACTATGTATTATATTCAAAAATAAATCAATAACTTATATTATCCTCGAATAAATTTTGTAACAAAATAAAAAAATTATGCAATCTTTGACAGTGATTGCTATGTCTTATACTAAATAATGCACATTTATTAAATTATTGAAAAAAAATCACATAATAACATTTCTCAACACTCACATTGATCACAACAATCACAAAAATTCACAAAAAAACAAACATTAAACAAAAAATAAAAAATGTTTGTTTATTAATTTTTTATTTTGGTTTTTATTGAGTGTAAGATCGAGCGATGCGAGCTCGGGAAATGTTCATTTCAACACGATTTTGGTCTAACGTAAGCAAACGCGATACTCAACGCGCTGACAGCTGTCTCATGCCTAAATCTTGATTTAATATGTGGCAAACACGTTATTGGACATTTTCATAGCTTCTGATATCTCTCTTACTTTAATTCGGCAGTCGTCAAGCACCATTTGGTAAACTTTAGCGATCATATCGTCAGAAGTTGCAGTTTTCGGACGTCGCGAACGTTCGTCGTCACCTAAGCTCTCACGGCCACTGTGGTATATGATGGTGCAGAGTCCAACTCGTCTTTGCCTTTGCAGGCTTATTGACTTTTGTCTCATTTGCATAGGCGTATTGATTTTCATAAACAAAAATTTAATAACAGCTCGATGCTCAACTTTTTCCATTTTCACAAAAACACTCACATCGACTCACTAAACCGAATGTCAAATAACAACTACGCATCCAAAATGTCTGAAATTTTGGTGCAGAAGCGTAACTGTCAAAAAATGCACAACTACATTCACTAGCTTTATTTGGCGAGTGCCATCTTCACGGAACCAACAAATTTGTAATATTTTTAAGCGTCAGGATTTTGTAAGACTAAATTCTAATATTTCTTCATTCATCCGATTCGACAGTAGTCTTATGAATTTTATTGAGCTTTATTTAATTTTTTAAATTTCTGATGTTTTGTGTCTTTCATATCACCTATGGTCATGGGAAAGACGGAGGTGTTTGACGGCCTGATGTCATAGTTAAGTCAGGCTATATTCAGCTTTAGCTTCTAGTCCGGTCCGATCTGGTAGTCTTGCAGTGGTATACTTGTGCTGAGATTTAATTTTAGTAATTATAGCATTCCAAGCAGATAGTAGCATCCGGACATCTTCTTTATTCAATTTTTTTATAGGTCCATAGACTACATAAATTATCATGACTACATTTATCATCAATTAAAAATCAAAATGCAGATGCGTTGCCAGCCGTGAGGACTAACATTGAATGCCTCGTTTCTAGTAAAAAGTATCTCCGGTGCTCTACACTCACCATACTAAACACAGCACCATTAAGCTGCTATTTGACGCTGGTATTCTGTGAGAGCGTGGTCCTTCCCCGGTCGAGCCGACCCAATCGTTCTGCAACACAATATAGCTGCAGGTCTTCTGAGCTTATCATCTTGATTTCCGTGTGGTGTTATATTCAGTATGCGTGTCTACTAATCCGCGAGTCCTGAGTTAGAATTGGTGACCTTGGTTATAAATTGTAATTAAGCATTAATGGGAGACACTATTATGTCTTATTCCCGCACAGTTCTTGTTACTGTGGTTTATTCATTTTAATATACGTTAGTTTAAGATATTCGCTCAATTATGACAAATCAATTACAATTAGGATTTGTGAAACCCCGTGGTTAATTAAGTATTAACGGGAAAACATTAAAACGGACGTACGTACAATCTTACATAACCAATAATATCAAGCTTCTTTTGCGCTCTAGAGAATTCGGGTTGCGATATCTCAGGATTATAATAAAAGAAGTCTTCCTCGAACGACATTTAATGGCTACCGAACGGTGATTACAAAAGTTAAACAAAAACCTTTCACGAGTAAAAATACTTTGCTCAGTTTGTTACAATAATCGCGAGTAAACAAGCGTATCTAACAAGAAGTATTCTTGTTAGATATGTAGCTTGTAAGAAGCTCGTGCCCAATTTAATTCAGTTCGGAGTGTTAACACACAGTGCTACAGGACGCCGTGCAGATTGTTGCTTTACGCTCAAAGCTCCCGATTCACACGAGCGCTTCAAACGTAGCTTTGCTGCAGTGAACATCTTATGCCGAGTTTTCGAAAGCTCACGATTTGAATTTCTATATTTATTACAAAGTTTGAATGGATTTAACAAACATTTTGAACTTTATGAGGTATATATTTTGCGTGGTAGAGCCATGCTGCAGTTATATTAGTAGTATAGTTGTAGCACGAATGGGTTGGCTCACCCGGGGAAGGACTACGCTCTCACAGAATACCAGCGTAAAATAGTAGCTTAATGGTGTTTCGATGGTGAGTGTAGAGAACCAGAGACCATTTTTACTGTAAACAAGGCATTCCATCTTAGTCCTCACGGATGACAACGCAATACATTTTGATTCGTAAACGAGGATAGATGTGGATGTCTATGGGCCATAGCAACCACTTACCATCAGGTGGACTATGTGCTCGTTTATCATCCTATCCTATAAAAAATAAAAAAATATATATTGAATTCATTTCACAACATAAATTTATGTACATAGTATATGTTGTATAAAGGATTATTCAAGTTACACCGTGTCGCGACCGGGCCGGGCTCCGGCCGAGACACAGTCAAACATCTTCGCATACTTTTTGTATGAAGTGAATCATGCTTGACCGTGGCCCAGCCGTGCGCTGCCAGGACCCGGCCGGGGCATCGCGCTGAAATGTCGGTAGGTATTGTTCCCCGGCTCCGGCTCGGCCCGGCCCGACACGCAACATGAACGTGTACGCCGGGCGCCCGCAGGGCAGTCGACAACAAATCTTTGAGATGTGAGCAGCCCAATATCAAAATGGACGATGAGAAATTGCTAGAATGTGTGCGCAAACATCCTGTAGTTTACAATATGATCCATTCGAAGTATTTGGGTAGTAAATACAATAATGTTATTTGGAAAAATATATCAATTCAAGTAAAAATTGCATACTTACTCAAGCATCACGTCTATTGACTGATGAAATCACTAGTTGACACAAAACACCTATCACAAACACGGCCGTGCAAAGAATATACGCAAACAACCCGGTGTAGTGTAGCATGAATGACTGGCCCAACCGGCGCACGCACGGTGGTCGTGCCCTGGGTGAAGCCCGGCCAGGTCGCGACACGGTGTAACGTGAATAATGCCTTAGGATTTGTTTGAAACATAAAAATATTATGTTTAAGTATTATACGCACAATTATGAATAAGTTACATTTTAGGCTATCATAAGTTTGTCAGTTTAAAGAGGAAAGAAATTCGACAAAGTAAATTTGACGAAGGGCTGATTTTTCAATTGTCAGATAAAAGTTAATCATCAAATAAATTTATTAATTTTAATTTCTTTATGTTTTATTTTTATCTGCGGCCGGCTTTTGTTGAAAATTGGTTGCAGCTAACCAGGGACTCACATCGCTCTTCGCTTCACCTCGTATAGGTAGGCGAATTGGGCCGCCCTCCTCACTAGATGGAGTGATGACTTGGTAAGATATGTAGGAAGTTAATGGATGCAGGTGGCTCAGGACCATGCTTTGTCTCATTCCTTGGGGTAGGCCTATGTTTAGCAGTAGACTTGTGAAGGACTGTAATGATGTTGATGATAATTGCACTAACCTCTTGGCTCAGGACCATGCTTTGTGGCATTTCTTATGGGAGACCTATGTTTAGCAGTGAACTTATGAAGGTAATTGTATTGATGGCGACGATGATGACATTAATCTCTTGGCTCAGGACCATGCTTTGTGGCATTCCTTGGGGGAGGCCTGTGTTCAGCAGTGGATTTGTGAAGGGCTGTATTGATGATGATAACGACTGCACCTACCTTTTGGCTCATGACTGTGTTTTGTGGCATTCCTTGGGGGAGGCCTATGTTCAACAGTGGACTTGCGAAGGGTTGTGATGATGATAATGATGACTGCACAAACCTCTTACTAAACAAGCGGACTGTTGTTAGGCCGTTTGCCACATAAAAACGGGTGGGATCCAGGAGAGCCACTCTATAAATTTCACCAGTGCACGACGCTACGCTGGCGGGCTGGTGTCCGGCGCGCGCACCGCCCCACGGTGATGGATATCCATTGTCAGCCTGTGGAATTTGGTAAGTCTTATAGCCAACTGTCTAGCAGGAGACGGATGAATGCCAAGTGTCTAGATATACACTATATTGCGCCACATTTAGCGGTAATAGTACCAATTATTTTAGTTTTTGTTTAATTTATGGTTTCATTTGCGATTGGGTATTTAATTAACGCCAAAGAGTAATTACGGAGGCTGCACACTTCGCGATTATGTATGGTGGGCGCGCTTAAAAAGCCACGCCAACCGTGCTTTTGCGGCAAGTACATCCTCATTACCGACGATCTCGAATAAAGCATTCTATGTGACGTCATGGTGGTGCTGACTTTTCTATCCAGGTCGTTAAGTTCAGTCTGAGTCCACCTGAGTATGTCAAAGTCAAAGGAAGTTGGAAATCAGGAAGTTATTGTTTTGTTGTGCGTGCGTGCGAGCATGCGTGCGTGCGTGCGTGCATGCGTGCGTGCGTGCGTGCGTGCGTCCGTGCGTCCGTGCGTCCGGGCGTGCGTGCGTCAGTGCGTGTGGGCGTGCGCGTGCGTGCGTGCATGCGTGCGTGTGAGTTTAATTGATACATAAAAATGTTTTTTTTTTTTGGAATAACTTTTAAACGGCTTTAACGATCGATTCCAAAAACGAATCAGCTTTTAACCTTAAAAAAACCACGTTGATCGGCCAAAATCGGTTGATTTGTTCGTGAGATATCGTTAATGAAAATTATATACGATATTACCACAGAAATCTGAATAATAAGTCAATAGAAGTCGTTAAAGCGCGTTACCTTGTCGCCGCACATGTGACTCGTAGGACACAAGCGCGCAAAGAGCGTTTATTTCGGTCACTAGTGTTATTACGGACGCAGAGACTTCTGAAACTGCGGAAATTATTCCACAACTTGCAAGTTTTCAAATAAAGGGATAACATTCCATAAATAAGTACTTAATGTTTTGAATAATGTTGTTTTTAATGAAATATACTTAAATAAAATTATTCACCTCCGGTACTACGATTGTCTCCAAAAATGTAATTGTTTTCACATTTCAATATCCACTGATTCTTAAGCTAGTTCATGCCCACAAGTACGACAGCTAAAAGCAGCGATGGATTTATAGTATGGGAAAGAAACAATATTGTTGCATACGTAAATTTCCAAGAACACGGCCACAGGAGTCGAGCGCGAGACAGTGGCGTGACACTACTACTTTGTATCGATAATTTATTATGTTTGGCTTACCTAGTTTTACAGAAATGGGAACAAAATGTGAGTTTTCGTTAAATATTTTTTTCTTTATAAATATTTTATATCGTTTACCTTTTATCAGCGATTATCTGTTCGTTATTGCTTTTAAATTACTTTATAAACTTTGATGCAATTTTAATATATTGCAAGGATAAGTAATTATATTGTTAGGGTGGTAAAATAGATTCGATTTGTCAGAAGCCGCGTAACTGAAAAATAACAAACAGAAAGTCAGTTACAGATCTTTAACACTAATAAAAATGATAAATATGTCACTCATATATATATATATATATATATATATATATATATATAAAAAAATATATATATATATATGTTGTATAATGTTGTATTCATTTTATTTACACATCTGTTTATTTAATAGAATGCTATTATTCCAGGTTTCCAAAAGATTCGGAGATTAAAGATAAATGGATATACTTATCCTTAACGTTTTATTATATCCTCTTTCCTCTAGTTATAAAAGCGTCTAGTACTAAAAGCGTCTATTACTGAGACATTTTCAGTTAATTAGTTATATCTTAGTGTGAGACTCCTGGTTGATCAACGACGCTTAATAGAAAGTTATCGAAACTTGTGTTGCGCTGCACTATGCCCAAGTGAGAGTGAGCGCGCAATGTCATTCTCTGTTTTTTGCACACGTTAATTATTAGACCGAGTGGCTACTTCTCCTGAGATTTTGCGTTTTTATAAAATATTCCTTAAGGGGAAATATAACCTCAAATGGCTTAGCAAGATCCTCCGTTATGCCGAAAGTATTGCAGCATTAATTTTGAAATAAATATATGGTAAAGTTGAGAATTAATGTTAAGGACTATGTTAGACGAAAACACGATTCCGTAAAATTTTCTCGATAGAAAAAAATCCAAAGTTACCTCCAAACTGAACAATAAACCGTTGTTATTCATAAAATACTTTAAATAAGATCATGAAACTTTGCATACTAACTGAACTAACTATAAAGCAGTACTTATGTTATTTACTTTTTTTAAATACCATTATTTTCACTGTAAAAAGAAATTACCTAAACTATCGGCGTCTTGAAGCTTGATTCCTGTCGCCCCGTTAGTATCGCTTCGGCTTTTGAAGGGAGAAGTTGTGTCGCTTACGATCAGAAAAAGAAATAACCGTATTAAAAATAAGAAGCGACTGGGTTGCCGTAAAGAAACAGGCATGAATATGATAAACCTAGTGAAATAAGTATCTAACGACCTATCTACTTACAGTATTAGTGATTACAAACATGTCGGTACATTGCATTCGACGCGCGGGGAAGTGGGGGCGAAATTAGAATTTGAGCTGACTTACTATATCCCCTTAATGAAATAATTTATAGTTTAATTTTTGTTGCATTAATGCTAGAGGCATGTGTAAGCAAAATTGTGTATTTATTGTGTTAGCTGCGAACCGGCGACACGCGTCCCGATATTAAAAGACAGTAGAAGGCATTTCTAGTACCTTATTATTTAGATTTCTGTGGATATTTCGTATTCAACGTTATAATTTGGTGAAATTTGGAGCGCTTTGTATTTTAAAATTTGTAGGAAGTTCCAGGGATGCCTGTAGGGTCTTATTTGTAGTTGTTGTAGTTAGTAAGAAGCTGCTGCCCATCTCCTGGTTTGTTGACCTCGGTCACCTCTTATGACAACCACTGGATGATATAGTGGATATTCTTACATCGCCACTACACGGATTACGTTTACGTTTTATGCATAATTTGACACATATTGGTTTACATTATCAGTGTAAATCGATAAAAGCAGCAGTCACGGAAACAATTGAAAAACGCAGTGCAGATGGCGCAGCAATCTAGCACTTTTGCAATTTACTTACTTTCGAAACAGTCGCATTTTCAGCGGCGCTCTCAAAGTGATTTCGGATAATTTAACAAAGAATTCCGTTTCCGTTCTAAAAGATATTGTGATAATGTTGACATCTTTTTACAGGATTCTTGACTCTTGACTTATTTTCAAACATCTTCTGAGAACATCCTACTATATTCGACGCGTATGTTTGTGTTTTTTATTCTAATTAATCATCAGGTAAATTCTAAACCAACGTTGCAACTTCGATCCTTGGAAGGATTAACCCAAACAGTACTAGCTGTCGGCTCTCCGCCATATGTAATTAAGCTTGGTGTGTTAATGTGATCATTCCCTAGCTATATTTTCTTCTTTTTTAACAGTCCATTGTATTTTAGTGCTGGACATGAGCTTCCTATAGTAGAAAGAAGCTGTCATAATCGCCACACATGACAGATGTTTAGAGGATCACAGCACTAAACGCCTCGCACCTTTAACGCTGCTACTCGTTGCTGGTGTAAGTATTTTACGCCTGGCGTAAAAGAGTGTACCGCCGACCGGAAACCATCTGATATTACTGCGCACCTTTGATGCTGCTGCTCATCGCTGGTCTGGGTATTTTACACCTGGCGTACATGAAAAATTATACCACCAACCGGAAACCATTTGATTTTACTGGCATTTCCCATAGCCGCCTCTTACGTCACCCTCAGGGCTAAATGCGGTGATGGATTCTCTCACACGACAGAAAAATATGTATATAATAAGTGACTTAACGCACTTACCTATAAGTAATCTTTTATCATTTTTATACACTTAAGGGAAACAAACGATCACACAGTCATCTTGATAGTAAGTCGATACTGAGGTCTGAGTCGATACAATAAATATCGTCTATTCTAACATACAACTGTCCTTGACTAAGAGTCAACATGCAGTCGTCTTTTCAACCCTGAAAACTTATTAAGATGGGATGAGGTTTTACTTGTAAAACGAATGTATTACAGTGCTTTTTTAATAGGATAGAGTGTTAAGTGAGCACACAGTTCACCTGATGGTAAGTGGTTGCTGCGGCACATATACATCTCTCATCGATTACGAATCAAAATGCAGATGCGTTGTCATCCGTGAGAACTAAGGTGGAATGCCTCGTTTCCAGTAAAAAGGGTCTCCGGTTCCCTATAATCATCATATGAAATACAGCAGTACTAAGTTACTAATGAGAGACCCAAAAAAAAGCACCAAAAAAACCCCCGGGTCCCCCTTCTTATATTTCGCCACACACTCCTTTTTCCCCCACCCTTAAAAAAAACAAAGAAAACCCCCAAGACAAAAAATAACAAAAACCCGAAATGTTAAAAGGGGCCCCCGGGGGAATTTTTTACATAAAAGCTAATGTTTTATGGCATAATATACGCTGTGTAGCGGCAGATGCTGTTGCTCATCTCCTGTGAAGAATGTCACTCTTCCTGATAAGATAATAACTGCCGCTGCCAACATGACCGCCATGCGTGGCAAGTGTGGCAAATATCTCCGTATGTGACATTTTACGAAGGTGGCCTACTACTATGTATGTTCATGTTCAGAGCATACAAAAACTACTACTGTGTATAACATAGAAGTAGATTTTTGATGAGCTGTAATGAATAAATGTATGTTATGGAGTATTGATAACTCATTATAGTCAACCAAATCTAAGAAATACATTTTGACAGGTGTCAGAATTATTGCACCAAGCATGCCAACCAAAAAATGGGAACGTACAATATTCGATTCTTGAAAAAATCGATATCAATTATTTAGAGTTGATGATCATTTACAATTCAGTTTTAATAATACCAAAATAAATTAAAAACGGATAATTTAAAACACAAGATTTATCAATTTCTTTGTATTTGTTGTTACTCCTTATTTCTAGAGGAAAAGTTATAAACATTTAAGATTAAAACTAAATTAAAAATAAATTTATTCAATCACTTTCAGTACATACAACTATTTAAACTGTCATTGTTTAGGTTAATTATTAATTGATTTTCTATAACGCATTCAAAATTCATTTCTTTTTCAAAGTCATCCATAATCAACTTTTTTGTTTTTTTCCACCACTTTTGCCCAGATGATGATGTAAAACGTCAAAAGGTATTTCTTAGATTTGGTTGACTATAGTGTAGTGAGTGGCTTATACTTGTATTTCGATTGCTACAAACGGAAAAAGTATTTCCCACAAATGATTGCCCCAAATCTGATTGTTTGTCCTTGTGCAATTTATGTATGTAAATCGCCTCCACGGTGTAAGAGTGTTTTTCTGAAAGATAAGAAAAATGTTGTAGCAACTTTCGATTTTATTAATACACATTAAAATCTTATTTTCACGAAAACCGGCGTCCGGCCTCATTTACTTTCAATACGTAAGGTCTCGTACAGTATTGAACGTGCCGCAAAATTAAGGAAAATATGCGGTTATTTTGGTGGAATGAAAAGTAAACAGATTTTTCTCTATACCTGGGTAGGGTTGCCATGCAAGTATGAGCTGACATTTTTGTTGGAAAATTCAGATACAAATACCCATTTAAATTTCTTGTCAAAATACATTTAATTTATGTAAACATCATTCATAACAATCTGTCAAATCTGTCTGTTTGCTATAGCTGCCATGCCATATATAATATTTTATACGGTTTCAGGTTCCGTCTGTCACTCAAACACAAATTGTTTACTTAGGATATTATTCAATCAAAGAAAATAAAATTGAATGATTTTTTTGCATTGAATTCCATGCCTTTAGCTAAAAACCTTTATTAAAGACCATGCATTATTTGGATCTTTGTGGATAAAATGCGTTCGTATCGTCGCACAACCCTGATCATGAGGGTGCCCACAAAATAACAAAAAATATCCTCCAATTTGTAACAGCGAAGGGTTGCAAGCCCTTCATCCTTTCCATCCCACCTCAGAGAATTTCTTTATTTATTTCTAGTTAATAGCACTTTAGATTACTAGTAATTCTAATTGAAAGTAGTTAGAAGTAGAAGTAGTTTTAGTAAAAAACAATAAAAACACCGGTTACAAACTACTTATAAACTTATTTATGAAACAGCCTTGAAACGACCACCTATTTTCCCAGGAGTTATATCAACCATATATGTTTATATCTATAATACATATATAAAAGAGGATATTTGAATACATATATGAAATTGTTTAACTCAAAATCTGTTTGATCGAGGAGAAGGTTTATATTTTTAAACTAAAAAAAATTTAGAAACCAACAAAATTAAAAATTTTTAATTTCATTTGCTTTTTTCTGAATCAAGCGCGGCAATTAATAAATTAAATTGCATGCGCTAAAATGAAAAAACGTTGCTGAACACTACCTATGATATTAAATGGCAGGACAACGTCTGCGGGGTTCAGCTATATATAAGTATATCACTAGCTGTGCATCGCGGTTTCACCCACGTATATCATGCGTCTGAGCACTTTATCTATCGGCATATGTACGTTATAGTGCAAAGTTTAATTTTATCCCCCTCCCGGGAAAGCATTACCCCCCCCCCCCTCCACTACGCGTCTCAGCAAGTGCCTTTTACACGTTTTTTCCAGTTTTGAAGAGAATTGTAAACGGTACATGAAAAGTGTGAAGGTACGAAATGATCCTTGATAAATTTTCTACAACCTTTGATACATACAAAAGAGATATCGTTTATATTTTTCGCGCAATCTGCCTCAAAATATGAACATTTTTTATAATTCATGGATTTTTTTTTGCTCAAAGCTTAGTTTTATTAAAATTTCCAACTTTACCGCCAAAATATGTATATGTAAAACGGATGGTCGTCTTCCTCTGCCGATGCTGGCCTTGACTTGGCTCCTAACAACCAAAAAGGGGAAACGGCGTTCGGGTCTCTTTCTTCTGCTGTCTTCTCAAACCGGCCGCGAAGTCTCTACGTCAACAGACTTATGAAGCACGGGTCTTGCGCCTCCTATTAGGAAGAACCTACACCACCACGCTGGGTAGACGTTAAACTTCGTACAACAACCCCGTTTCGTAAAAGAAAAGGGTTGACGACTAAGATTACGGGCTCCAAGGAATGATCCCGGTCCTGACGTCAGTCTCAGTGACTATGACTGTATTCTTACCAGATTGGCACAAGGAAAAAAAACCTGGAAAAAAAATCTTTCACTTTACTGTCCCTAATTTCGTATTCTTTCTTGATTTATAACTGGAAACTGTAGCTGGTCCCGAACGAATTTCTTACGAGACGTGCCTTTTAAGTTCTGTCGTTTACATATTTACCCGCAATTTTGGATTTCGAAATTGAAAGTATGAGGATTAATGCTATTCTTTAGTCACAGAGTCGTTTCGAATCTGTGAGGTCACGTATGAAAATAAATCTTACTAAAGAAAATATTCATGCAATAATTTTCTACAACTTTCTAAGAGATCTAACACGGCTACAGTGTTTCGAAGAGCTAACTTCTGTGTTCCATAAGGAAGCTCCATGTCTGAGGACTGTCGAACGCTGGTATTTAGAATTCCAGCGTGGACATACCAATCTTAGTGACAAATCTCGTGAAATTCCTATGGAAATAATCTAACATCAAAGTCACAATGTCAATAACCGTGACAAAAGTTGGTAAACTTTTGTTTCAATCGGCAATCTAATTATATTTTAGAACACAAAAGCTACTATTGTGACTTAACTATGATAGTTAGATGTATTTCCATACGGAATTTTTTGTGTAGGTAATAATGAGTACTTTAATCATGTAGTAATAGGTCATCGTTCAAGTTTTTTTACTTTTCCGATTTTCTTCAAGTGGATTAATACAGTTTTATCACTAACCCCGAATCTTGCAGCTATCTCTGAAGTGTTTTGTAATGGATCCGCTTCCACAATAGCTTTTAATTCTTCATTTTCCACTTTGGTCTCCGGTCGTCCACGGGGTTGTTTCTGAAGGTCGAAATTTCCAGACAGAAACGTTCAAACCAAAAATGTACCGTGCTTTCTTTTGCTACACGCAGACAGCGCCGTACACATCATTAATCCTTCGAGCTGTTTCTGCAGCACTGGTGCCACGGTAGAACTCGTACTCGTAAATGTACCGATATTTCATGCTTTCCATTGTGCGGTAATAAGTGACACCAAAGAAAAAAATAATGAGGGAAAAACAAATGAATGGCTGTTTTCAAAACTCAAATGTACCAGCCAAATGAATTTATAAATTGGAATTTGTGATTCTTAACCAAAGAGAAGATATTTCAAATCAAAGTGGTCAGAACGACAAAACGCTAATTTCATATGTAAGGATACATAATTTTTATGTATCATCAATAGTTGCGTTGCGCGCCACGCACACCAAATAATGAATTTTATAGGCAAAATGTTGCTACTTTGGGTTACATTATTGCAATTTTCTTAAGGATTTATATTATTTTTGAAAATAAATATAGCCTCTATTACTTCCTGATAATTTAGCTTTCTATTGGTGAAAATATTTTGATAAAATCGGTCCAGTAGTTTCGAAGCTTATTCGGTACAAATGAACAATAAAATCTTTACGGCTTATAATATTAAAGTATAAACAATAACCCTTTTTATACATTATTTATTTAATAAAGTATTTAACCTTTCAACCCAAGGTTGAAGGGTTAAATGCCAAACTTCTTCATAGAAAAGTAGTCTCCAAATATAAGTTTTAATGGTTTTAAGTGCTGCGGGTGGATGCGGTCGCGTGCGACTGCATGAGAATTTTACGGGGACTGAGGGGTTAAACTGGGTAACAGAGAGTATATAATCTGGGATTTTGTTGCAAATTGTATACGCTATACATTGTCTGTTCTATGAATGACTTACTTACTGACTGTGGTGAAACTGGTGTCACTAGCTTTTGTTGGTTCCTGGTGTTTACAGGGTGTATATCCTTGCCTCTTTGGTCTGGTGGTGGTAAACGCGACTGATGATTATGAGGTCCGTCCAAAATCAAAACTCATATACTCAGATACTCTCAGCTCGCTCAGCGTGGATAACTATGATACCAAGACCTCAAACATCTCAATCCCCTTATGACCTTGTACTCTGTAAAAGCCCTGAACGTCAATCTAGCACATTCTCCCTACAACGAGACAGGTCCATTTCCTGCTCGGGTCTTTTACGGGTTGAAAAATAAGACAAAAAAGTAAGATAGACAGAACCTTGTTGTTGTGTTGGTAGCAAATGGTTTTAGTTGCATATGTGGGCGTACCGTGTAATGGCAGTGTAAGAATATCCACTATCTCACATTATCCCGTGGGTGTCGTAAGAGGTATGGCCGTAGAAGGAAAAGGGGAGATCTCCCGCCGGGCAAGGTGTTCTGCCCGGGGAGCGGCCAACAATCCGTGTGATAGTTCGGATATTTTCTATATATACTGTTTATGATTCGGAATATTGATAGCGTGATTTATGCTTCGGTGTGTTTCGCTTGTGGCGCGACTACAGCGCCGCCACATCATCCCCATGATCAGACCGGAGGTTGATAGTGCAGCCTCGTTGCCGACGAATGTGCAGGTGCCCGGAGATTGCCTTGTAGTCTGCGGTGAGTCGAGAGGAAGGCAAGTAATCTGCGAGAGTGCCGTGAAGCAGAGGCGAGCAGTAAGGCTCAGACCCGTGCCGAACACTGTGGCGCAGAGAGTAGCTTGAAGGAACAGGAAGCATTATTATTCCAGTGCTGCGATGAACCTTGTGAAGCTAGATGGCTTGCAGGATATGAAGACTGCAGACGCTATAACGAATGGGTGGGGTATTCTATGACGATGATGAGATGATGAAGCTTGAAGTTTCCGAAGGTTGTTTGGTTGCGTGTTCAGATCACGTCGGGTGGTCACCACTGTGGCCGTGAAGGAAAAGGGGAGATCTCCCGCCGGGCAAGGTGTTCTGGCCGGGGAGCAGCCAACACTCCATGTGTTAGTTCGGAGATGTTCTATATATACTGTTTATGATTCGGAATATGGATAGCGTGATTTAGGCTTCAGTGTGTTTCGCTTGTGGCGCGACGACAGCGCCGCCACAGATTCGACAGAGGGAAATATATCAGGAGGTGGGTAGCAGAGTTTTCTTAATAACAGCTAAAAATGAAATATTGCGATTGCCAACCCGCTTGCCAAGCGTGGCTATGGCAAATATCCCCCCTATGGACAATCTGTAGGCGAGCCTATGATCAGCAAAGGACTTTAATAGGCAGTAACGGTACAAATACGTTAGCGTGCTTTCGACGTCACATGATGTTCAGTCTACCTTTCGTTGTTTGTCTGAATATTTCAAGTATTTCAAGGAAAAGTTTTTGAATATTATTAGACATTTGTTAATTCCCTCATTGAATCACAATGGTTTCACCGTTGTTTGGCATCAATTTTCCGAGGCTTATAAATATAAACCGATCTAAAGTTGTGAGGTCTGCTCGTAAAGTTGATGAAATTTCAAATGACCGTGACAAAACTAATTTGCATATTTCTCCGCATTTACTTTTTAAGGAGCCGTTGTTGCGAAGCTTAAATTTCGTTAGGTTTTTGTACTTATAGTTAATAAGGTAATTTTACATTACAACGTTTAATTTACTAATTACACCAAAAAACGCAAATTTGCATATTAAGTGAATGATTAAAACCCCTGTAGATCGCTAGCAAGCTTTTAAATTGTGTTGTTGATTATTGTTTAACTTTAATGGATTTAAAATGTTCTTGATTTCCAAAAAAAGAAAATTGTAACTTGCTTGTTCTTCCCGGGAGAGAGGTATTTAGCGAACTAGTAGTAGTAGAATAAAAATGTTTCTATTTCTATATACACGAATGTATTCAATAACAGTAAATCTAAATCGATGGTTTTGGGAACAAAGAAGGAAACTGCAAAAATTTGTAAATATCAACTTAAAATTATGCTATTAAACGGAAATATAGAGGGCAAATGAAGCGCGTAATCTGAGTTTCATAACGGTGAAGGTTTTCCGCTTAGATTCACAAACTAAATTGTACGCAAAAAAAAACACTGGCTGTTTTCGTCCCAGTTTCAAATACCGAAATAAATTACGAAAACATGAAACAACCATTGCTAGAAATGAGTTTAAAAAGAAGAAAGAAATTCAAATTATTGACGATAGAAATCTATATACTTATACGTGAAGAGAAAGCTTTGTTATTCCTTTTAAATCTGATATCATCTCAAAACTGCAAACTGAAAAGAAAGGTAAATTTAATAAAAATAAAGACAGAAATGGGTAAATTAAACACGCACCATAACAGTACAAGAATACTAATAAAAACAAATAACAATATACGAATACAAATTAAAACTTACCTCCGCCAAAAAATGTTAAGTAAGTGGTCGCATGGGGTCAGCAGTTAGCACTTACGAGAGGAGCGACATGTGTGTACGCGTAGAGGTTCTGGCCACGGCTAATTTGCTTACCCCGCGGGAGTTAGGGAGCTAGAATGAGCGCAAGTGCGCTCCAAACCTTCTAACACATTTTTTCGATTTGAAATTGTCTTGACCCCATGCGCCTAATTAGGGGTTAAATAATTTGTAAATTATTGTCGCACTGTGTGTTGTTTTGTATCGTATTTTATTCTAACAATTTCTTTTCTTTTTTCAGGTAAGCTCCATACGCGTGTAATGCAAAGGAATATAGAATCGTAGAGAACATTAAATTTAGTAAGTGGTTTTTTTTTTCGCCATAATCAAAGCATGTTGATATTTTTACTGACTTAAGATTATTCCATGTTTCCTGGAGACGTATGGCATCAATGATGTTATAAGAAAAAGAAAACCTTTTTACCTATAATATCATTGTATGGCATACATAAATTGTTCACGTGCAATCATATAGTCTTTGCATTACCATAACGTTAAATCCTATTGAGTTATGAAACGCGCGACATTTCATCACTCATATTGTCACATATTACAACTCTGTAATATGCTTACAACGATGAGCAACCTGGGATCGATCCTCTCCGTCACCAATAAAAGTTTTGGGAAACTTGACCACCGCACGATTACTGCTCCTGAATTATAGTTTAAATAATGTCCAATTCGAAGTGGATTTAGATATTTTAAAATGATGTCATTTTGTGGATTAAAATATCTGCGCATCTATTAATGGAAACGATGAAACAAGTGTATACTATGGTTGTAGCACGAATGGAGCGGCTCGACCGGGGAAAGACCACGCTCTAACAGAACACCAGCGTGAAATAGCGGCTCAATGTTATAACCTTTTCACTAGGAACGAGGCATTCCATTTTAGTCCTCAGGTGTGGCTACGCATCTGCATCTTGATTCTTTATCGAGGATTGACATAGATGTCTATTGGCCACAGCATCAACTTACCATCAGGTAGACTGTACTCATTTCTCACCCTTATTTTTAAAACAAACAAAAACAAAACAAGTGTTCCCATGGTAATGTAAACCTCAGCTTTCTGTCTCAAACTGCTGTCAAAATCTCTCAAAAATTTCGCTACGCATCAATTAATTATAAAAGGCTCCTTAAGGTATCATCGTCATCGACTGTATGCAGACTTAGGGCCGATCCTCATTATAATGCCGTTCACAGTCCGTTCTCGGTCCGATCTCGGTCTGATAAAATATTATCATGTAAAAATATGTGTGTGCATATTCATACTATCCGTAACAGTCAAGTTTTGCTCGAATCCCATTTCAATAATATCTATAATGAATCATACTGAGATCGGAATCGAAATCGGACCGAAAACGAACTGTGAATGCCAAATGTGGATCGGCCCTTAATCTTCCAAAAACTTCACAATGTAATGCATCAACATATTGTGAAAAAGTTTTTAAATATATTATAAAAAAAATCATTATACTAGAAGAGTTAGTGCTAATTCACCATGTGCTCTTCGGTGAAGGGAAATGTCGTGAGGAAACCCGCATATCTGTGAACTCACGCATCGGCTCAGTTCTCCGGCCAACATCCTGCCCTACAACCTTTTCATAAATGATGGGAAATACATAGACTGTCACATTTATTCTACTGAATAACAAAATAACAAAGTAAAACGCTCCTCATTGGTATTTGAAACTTGGACTTTCTAAATCAAATTCGGATTTGTCGCTTCTGACAGCGTATTTTCATACAGTGAATATTTGATAATATTCAATAGTAGGACACAGCGCAATATTGTTCAATGACAAATAATTAACAAAAAAAGAGCCATATTACATCAATTACCCCCTAAAACCCCTCAGAAATGAGGGGAGGAATAGCTGTTACTTTACTTTACTTTGACAAATATGTAAATTGTTCGTTTAGTCAGGACAGAATCTATTTATTTTGCCCCGCTACAACGCAAACGTATCGTAACAGGGTAAAATGAATAGATTCGAATTTTTTACGTGGTAGAGCCACGCTGCAGCTACATTATAGTAGTAGCACGAATGTGTCGGCTCCACCGGTGCAGGACCACGCTCTCACAGAATGCCAGCGTAAAATAGCAGCGTAATGCTGCTGTATATCGTATAGTGAGTGTAGAGAACCGGAGACTTGTTTTACTGGAATCGAGGCATTCCATTTTAGTCTTCAGGGGTGACAGCACATTTGCATTTTGTTTCTTAATTGAGGATGAATGTGGATGTCTATAGGCCACAGACCATACCATCAGTGTGTGCTCGTTTCTCACCCAATGCTATAAAAATAATAGTTGATCTATTTCGATGCATTGCGAGTTAAATGCAATAAGACAGTAAACTTTTTACCTGACGGCAGTGAAGTCCAAACAGACGGATAATATTTTAGGTTGTAATGTATGTACTCGTATGTGTATATCCGTTTCAATGTTCGCCCGTAAGTTCTAAACTATTCGCTGATTTTTAATAGAGTAGACTCAGAAATGAGAGTAGATCGCCCAGCAGCGGGACGTATTTATATGTTGGTACTTTTTATACAATTAAACAAATCATTTCGAATAAATTGTGTGTCCGTTTTAATCCTCTTGTGCATTCAAGAGATGAAATTGTCTTTTTCCTAATAATTATTACTTACTTATTATTACTCTCCTACGTGTTATTATCGGCAGGTAATCGTAGTCAATAAGGTGTCCCATTTTATTCCTCAGGGGTGACAACCCATTTGAAGCCTTCTTTTCTGCAAGCTGCAATTGTCGGTAATCCCTTTCTCTTTTCTTTATAAAACGTTAACTCCACAGTAGGATTTTCTCCTATATCGTAAAACACCTTCACATTTACATATTATATAAATCACACATGGCCACGCATTATTGCATGCTGTACAAACATACTTCCGTGGGGATTCGAACCTGTGGCCTTGCAGCACAGCTAACAAACGTTTAGCCGCTGACCACGGTGTTATCAACCCTCATTTTTCATTATAATATTATAAAAATATACCACTACAGGTGCAGTGTAGTGTAGCCTCCACGACAATATATATTAGGGTTAAGTTCGGAATAAAAGCAGTCCGATTAAAGTCTTAACTTATCTCTTAACTTAACTCTTAAAGATTAAAGTACCAACAACAAGTCTCCTTCCCATTATCACTCTTCCAATATACACAATAATACCCTACCCAATTGAGGAGTACTTACTGCATACAGTCACCGTGGTGAAGATCGGCATAGTGATTGTCATCATGTATTTTACTCAAAGCTCTGCTTTTTTACTTTAATTATAAAATAAAGCAGTAATTTGACTTTACATATTCGTTTTGCTGTTTTAAAATATAAAGTCTGGTTAAAACCAGACTGTGTCAAATACGAATAAAAATAATGGAACATTATAAACTATTTCCTGCAGGCGTGTCAAAACTCCTTAACAATACCGAAACGCTGACGGTCTCACAGGAACTTGCAAAGTAATTTTATTTATTTTCATAAAAGAAATTTACACGAGCGAGGGCAACAACTCGTCGCGTGTTCCTTCAAAGCGAAGGTAATAGATTTAAGCGAATAAGAAAAGAAATTGCTTGTTATGAGATAAATTACTTGAAATTTAATTCAAAGTACCCAGATGACCGAGCTTAGCTCGGTTTTTTTTTGAAATTACATTTAGATACAAATTACATACTGATGAATAATATTTTTTGATCTTAATGATGTAATAGAAAAAACTGAACTGGTTATTTCAATAAAAAATCATGAGTGCAAGTTTAAGTTTAATTAAAAGTCTCGTATTTTTAAAAAATACTAAAAAAGGGCTCTAAATAATAGATTTTCTCACAAAAGAAGGTAACTTGAAAAAAATCGGACCGAAGGACAGGACGCGAACCAAGGCATTACGATTTTGCGACCGCTCGATATCCACTTGAGCTATTACGATCATTAACACAGTGTCAAAATTTACCTTCTTATGTTGTAGCAGTTTTTCATTGCCTGAAAACACGGACAAAAAGACATTTTCTAAAAATAAATCCTAGCTAGATCGATTTATTGCCCCCGAAACTCCCTGGACAAAAAATTTTATGAAAATCGTTGGAGCCGTTTCCGAGATTCCGATTCTGTATATATATACATATACATATACAAGAATTATATCGTTTAAATATAAGATACCCGCATGACCAAGCTTTGCTCGGTTTTTTTTAAAATTACATTTAGATATAAATTACATGAATAATATTTTTTGATCTTATTGACATAATAGAAAGAACTGAACTGCTTATTTGAATAAAAAAATCATGAGTGCAATTAGTTTAATTAAAATTTTCGTATTTTTAAAAAATACTAAAAAAAAGGGCTCGAAATTTTCATTCAATAGATTTTCTCACAAAAGAAGGGAACTTTAAAAAAAAAAGGAAAAAAGTCGGACCCAAGACGGGACGCGAACCACGGAACTCGGATATCACGCCCGAACAACAGATATTACGATCGTTGGTAATCTGTCAAAATTTAACTTCTTATATTGTAGCAGTTTTTTTATTGCCTGAAAACACGAAAAGGACATTTTCTAAAAATAAATCCTAGCTAGATCGATTTATTGCCCCCGAAACTCCCTGGACACTAAATTTTATGAAAATCGTTGGAGCCTTTTCCGAGATCCCGATTATATATATATATACGATATATATATATATAAAAAAATATATACAAGAATTGCTCGTTTAAAGGTATAGGAAATCAAATATCCAAAGTAGCCGCCGCTGAAGTCAAACGGTTTCAAGAGAACATCATTATTAACAATAAGTTCAAAGGGAAATTTGTAAATATTATTATTAAGTTTTTCTTTTTATATAAAAGTGAAGTTTACATAATAATTTCTTATATTTACGCGAACACTACACATTTAAATAAAACTAGTTTTTACGGATTTTATCGCGTATCAATGTTTTATGTTCCCGACGTTTTGGATACTTTACAGCACCCATGGTCACGGGTGGGGGGGGGGGGATTGCTGAGTTGTCCCAATGTCATACTTAACTACGGCTACCTCCAGATTAAAATTATTAATTTTTGATCTACGTAATATGCACCCATAGTATCTTGAAGTCTTGCAGAGGTGTATGCGGTAGCTAACATAGATATTTAATATGGATCTGTGACAGCAAACAATTAGCGATCCTGTACGTGTTCACATACTACAGACTTCCCGGAGTATCGATTCTTCACATCAGCTATGTGTTCTTTAACGCGGGTTTTATTGATCTTTTTGTTTGTCCTATGTAAGAGCGACCACATTCACAATCAAGCTTATACACTCCTGCATCTTGCATGTTGTCATCATCATCACATTACACTTTACTGATGGCAAAAACTGGCTAATCTACTTTGGCGGCTTGCAATATGTTTGATGACCATATGATCATGATGGATTAACTACACTATTCTTATTTAAAACTGAGAGGACAAGCGACCTTAAAGTCAACCATATGTAATTGAAACCAGATACATATTATAATATGATTCAGTTTTGTCTTACTTTGATATAGCGAATATATCATATCCAACTACCCTGTAGATATGTTATACATTCTTAAAAGATCTCAAGAACACAGATACGTAATAGGTATAAACTATTTTAACATGCTTCTATTAAATTTACTTATATGGTATTTTTATAGTAGAGGGGGCAAACGAGCATACGGTTCACCTGATGTTAAGTAATCACCGCCGCCCATGAACAACTGCAACACCAGGGGAAGTTGCAGATGCGTTGCCGACCTTTTAAAAAGGAGTAAGCTCTTTTCTTGAAGGTCCCTAAGTCGTATCGGTCCGGAAAACTCGAAAAATGATAAACTATTTCACAGAGAGGTCGTACGCGGAAAAAACTCCTGGTGAAACGTACAGTGGTGGACCACCAAGCACCCAGATGGTGTAATTGGTGTGGATGTATCGGGAGGCTTGCCGCGTAGTGCTTTCATAAAATTTGGCGGCTGGGATTAATCCGAACTATTATGTATGGTGTTATTCATTGGTACTTATGTAGTGTTACCGCTTATAACTGGAAATTATTTTTTTAACTTTTCCTGTATAAACATACTAGCAGATGGAATAAAACTAATTTTATCGATTTCAATAAATTTAATTTTAACTTTTTTAATACCCGCGTTTGGGACACTTTCCACCTAACATTAAATGCGATAAAATCCTTAAACTTAGTTTTATTCCATGTGTATAGTATTCGCGTGAGTATAAAAAATCATTAAACATTATCTATTTATACAAAACGCAAAAATGTTTCTGCATATGTCCGTTATAGACTTTGAAACCAGCCAATCGATGTGCACTAAACCAGTTTCATTTGATAGGAAATAATGCGATGATGATTTTAGACCACTAAAACAAAGCATAAGGCACTATAAAAATGTTAACAAATTAACAAACATTCTTTTTTTTTCAATTAATAAACATAATATATTTTTTAGCGTAGTAGCTCACACTCCGGTTATACATTAGTATAGAATAAGGATGATAAAACGAGCACACAGTCCACCTGATGGTAAGTGGTTAGCCCAAAGACACCTACGTATATCTATAAAACAACTAATTAATTAATAATTACTGTTATAATGCTTATAAGCTGCAGCGTACGTTACCACGCTTAAAAACGTCCACCTTGCCACTAAAACGTTGCCACGTTAAAAACGTTGCCATGTTAAAAAACGTTAGCACGTTCAAATAACGTTCTTTCTGCGGTGCTAAGGGAAAAAGGAGAAAGAGGAAATACTGGGCGAAGAAGCCGCTCTTAATGCATTTCTGTAACCCGTATCCAAATTTCACACTCTTAATTGTTGCTCATTGTGACTTGTACTCACACGTATGCTCCATGTGAAAGTCACCAACGAACTGCTTGAAATTGCCCCGATTATGCTACACACGCGGCAGCGGCATCTATGATCTAGGGAGCAAGGAAGGTCTTGCGCCCTTGCCGCCCTGCCGCAGGGCTGACTTAGAAAATTGCCCTTGCTTGCATACACACATTACAATTAAGGAGGCAATTAAGGGTCACCCCCACTCCTGTACCCTAAATTTCCTCTGCGGCAGGCATTTGTGTAGCCGCCTTAAAAAGGGAAGAAGAAGTAAAAAAAAAAGTAATGACTTACGCTAAAAGCGGCTACTTACTTGCCTGCCGCAGGGGCAATCTAGGGTGTACAGCGATCGGGGCGATATCAGAACTGTCTCTACTCACACGCCTGCCGCTGCCGTGCCGTTCAGAACTATGAGAGTGGACGTCTCGCTGGACACACAATTATCGAAATTTCGATGTATATAGTCTTGGCTCTTTTTTTGTCTATCTATATAAAACAGAAAAAATGTTATACATAATATCTCCGTTATAGACTTTGAAACGCTTCGAAGGCTACTGTATAAAAAATAAACTTCACTTAAGTACATCAAAATGCAAACATATCACTTTCACAAATAAAATTAACATTATTAAATACACTTATAAACTAAACTGTGTTTCGTTGGAATCAGTATCTTTAATCAGGGATCTAGGATTGTATTTAGACTCTAAACTACACTTTGATGAACACGTAACGCACATAACCAATAAAGCCTTTCAGCTTTATGGTTTTGTTATGCGGACATGTTCTTCCTTCAAACATCCCACCACATTTTTAACTTTATATAAATCTCTAATAAGATCACAGGTTGAATATGCATCAGTTATATGGAGTCCAATATATAATAAATATAGTTTACAGTTGGAGCGTGTTCAACGAAAATTTTTAAAATCTACAATGTACAAATGCTTTAAAAGTAATTATAATGAATGTTATGTACCTTTATTAAGAAAATTTAGTGTTCTTTCTTTAGAATCGAGAAGGATGCTATTGGATCAAACTTTGCTTTACAAAATCTGCCATAACAAATTTGATTGTAATGAACTCACCAATCAAATATACATTCGTACACCTAGTCGCTCGAAGCGTATACGTGAGCTCCATTCACATCAAATTTTCGCTCCAAAACCAAGTAAAACAAATGCAGGTGCACGTGCACCTCTAAATCGTATAATGGATATATGCAACAACAAATTTAATGACATAGATATCTTTGGATTAACTTCTTCTAGATATAAAAAAGCTGTGTATGAGGTTCTATCTGAATTTGATGCAAGTTAATGTAATTGCTTATTTAGGTTAAATTTAATTTTTCACATCTATGTATTATCGATATATGAAACCTACATTTACCTATAAAAGTACTAATTAATTCATAATTACTAACAAAATATAGTGCTTATAAGCTGCACCGTGACTACCACTTTTAAAGTACGTTACCACGTTTAAAAACGTTGCCACGTTAAATACGTTACCACGTTAAGAAAGGTTAACACGTTAAAAAACGTTACCACGTTCAAATAAAGTTTTTTCTGCACCGCTACCACTAAAAAGAGAAAAAGGAAATACTGGTTGAAGTAGCCGCTCTTAATACACTTCTGTCACCCGTGTTCAAATTTCACACTCTTAAAGAAAACTTTTTTTTCATTTACCACTGGTTCGCAAAAAAAACCATAAAATAAAATTCAACTGTCTTTTTATTGTTGAATAAACTACAGTTTATTGAGCTGATGGGAGTTATTAAGTCGTAAGTAACTATTTCTAAAATGTTTGCCTGTCAGTCTGTCTAATCGGCTAACGGGCTACACGGCCGAAGATAGAGAGAAATGCTAGGAGTGAACGAGGCTATATTTTATTTGTAAAACTTGGATATTATTTTTCATTGAATCCAAAAATTTATACAATAAAAGGTCTCTGGCGATTCACTTTACACTATCTTAAATCAAAATAACGCCACTATAATCCCACCAAGGAAAAGCCGAGATATGATGCTAGTTCGGAATTAAACTTTCAAATATCCGACATTGTCATTATGCTAAGCGGGCCTCATTAGTTATTGCTACTCCGCATTTGGAGGAATTAATTCAAGCCGAATGTACGATATTATGTTCTACTAATGGCTTTAAATATTACATGTGTAAAATTATCTATGAATATATTGTCCTAACTGTTCATTTATTATATTATACATTTTTATTTATACATGGTAGGGACACGCTTCAGGTATATTGTGGTTTTAGGACAAATGGGTCGACTCGACCGCGATAGGACCACGCTCTCACTGAATAACAGTGTAAAATAGCAGATTAATACTACTGTGTTTCGTGTAGTGAGTGTAGAGGACTGAAGACCCTTTTTACTGCAAACGAAGCATTCCATCTTAGACCTCATGGGTGGTCATAAATGTAGATATGTATGTATGTGCTTCAACATATACTTACCACCAGATGAACTGTGTGCTCGTTGGTCAAACTTATACTGTAAAATAAAAACAGGCTAAGGCACTGTTAAATGAATTGGTATATGAGCTAACATTTCAGCTGGCGGTAGGTGCCTAATGCAGCACATAAGAACCTGCAAATAGCTTTTACTATCGCCCAGACTGAATTTCTAGTGCCCGATTATAGTGCACAAGTGTGTGCCCATACAAAGGTGCACTCTTTATTCATCATCATTATCATTACAGCCCTTTGCAAGTTCACTGCGGGCTACCCCCAAGGAATGCCACAAAGCACGGTCCTGAGCCACCTGCATCCATCGACTTCCTACATGTGTCATCCAGGTAGTCACCCCATCTGGTGAGGGGTCACGCTACACTTCGCCTACCGGTGCCACTCGTGAACCTTTCTTCCCCAACGATTGTCAGTTCTTCGAGCTGTATGGTCGGCCCATTGTCACTTCAGCTTGCTGATCCGTTAGGCTATGTCGTTCACTCTGGTTCTACTGAGGATATCCTCATTTTTAAGTTTATCACGCAGAGAAACTCCGAGCATAATCCTTTTTTTATTACCTCTTTTTTATAGTCCGATGGGACGGCAATCCAACACGACCGGGACGAGATCATGATCGAGATAGAGACTCATGATCAGCGGTCGCGCATACGAGCTACAGGCATTCACTACTAGAAATATCAACTAATAACAAACAGGATCACAGATCCTTCCTCCTCTCTTGTGCATTGGAACAAATGAAATGGCTCACAGCCTCCAAAAAACTGATGTCAGGAGGAAGTAATAGATGCTCGTTCTGATACTGCGATAACCCATCCCCTTTACTTCGAATAAAAATAAATAATTTACAAATTCGAATTAAATTCTGCTAAGATCACTCCTGGAATTGTTCCCCATGTTTTCGTGAAGTTTTAGCGCTTTAGCCATTCCGAAGTTAGCCCGTAGAGACAGACATACAAATAACCAACTGTGCTCAGTAAGAAAAAAGTATTTCAAAGATCATAAATTATGCTATGTAAATACAGCGCGTAACTAAAGCGTCTGTGTGGAAGAGCTGATCTGTCACCGTTGAAAGCTCCGTTTGTACGCGTCGTGATGTAGCTGCACTGTGGAAATATTTTGCGGCTACAAATAACGCCCGTTTAAAGACATTATTGTTACGTGTAAAGCACTCCATATATTTTCTTATTATTATTTATTGTATCTTATTAAATCACTTTACTTTATTTAGATTTTAGCGGAGAACTTAGACAATGAAGTCTTTAAATCGTTATAGTGCTATATTTTAAACTTGCGATTGTTGTAACTTGATGACAGTTTCATCTTCTTTTTTGTGATTTAAAGATACAAGTGTACTTGTTTCACAATATTTATTTTAAATTACTAAATTTCGACTATAAAAACAGACCGAATTCGCTTGACATAAATCTGCAATAGTGGTCTTTGGGCAACTACTGAAAACTCCCTTTAGTACACTCGGTTTCTTTATTTATCTATTCTATCTTATCTATCGAAAACTATGTGCGATTGATGGAAATATCTATTCATTTCACGTAATAACAAATATGTAAAATGTAAAATGGTGTCGAAGTGAAGAGATCATAAACATCGATTTTGCATCAAAACAACGTAAGGGAAACCATCACCACATTTCGTTCTATTGGTATAGCATGATGGAACTGCCATTCACCTGGTGTTGCAGTTGTTCATGGACGGCGGTACTCACTTACCATCAGGTGAGACGCATGCTCGTTTACCTCTATACTATAAAAAATGAGCCATAGATGACTGTACGATTGCTACCAGTAAAAAGATGCATGAAAAAGTATCAATGAAATTAAAATAAAGTCCACTGTTAAACATGGTGTGGATATTTACCATAGTTGCCACGCTTATTAGGCGGGTGGCAAGCGGAGTTTTCTTAGAGCTGTTATCAAAAAGATACTGTACTCATCTCTTGTTTCAATTTATCTCTGTCGCCTCTTACAACACTTACGTAACTATATCTTTTAGTGGATTCTTTTACCCCGCCACTTTACGCCGTTCTTAATAATTAAGTTGTAATACTCGTAAGTTGGTAGAGCCGTGCTAGCTCAGATGGTTAGCTCTCGCTGTAAATTTCAAAGTACGCGAGCAAACCGGGTTCGATCCCCGCCGGCACCAATGATTGTTAATTGCAATTTTGAGTTCTGATTTACCACTTGCTCGGCGGTGAAGGAGAACATCGTGAGGAAACCTAGATGTTTGAGAAATAAGACAAAAAAAATTCGAAGACACTCATTAGTCACTTCCTTACTCTAAAACCCTCTGAGAAATGAGGGGAGGCCTGTGCCCAGCAGTGGGACGTATATGGGATGTAACTAGAAGTTAATATTATCGTGTCATGGCGGTATAAGAATATCCTTCCATATCCATTCCCATATCGTCCCGTGGGTGTCGTAAGAGGCGACAGAGGGGAACAAACTAGGAGATGGGCAGCAGCATCTTCCTAAAAAAGACTTATTTTATAGGACAATGGTGACAAACGAGCACACAGTCCTCCTGATGGTAAGTGGTTGCTGTGGCCCATAGACGTCTACATCTATTCTCGATTACGAATCAAGATGCAGATGCGTTGTCACCCGTGAGGACTAAGATGGAATGCCTCCAGTAAAATGGGTTTCCGGTTCTCTACACTCACCATACGGAACACAGCAGCGTTGAGCTGCTATTTTACGCTGATATTCTGTGAGAGCGTGATCCTTCCCCAGTCGGGCCGACCCATTCATGCTACAACTAAAAACTAAAATTAAAAAAACTTCGGTTGCCAAGCGTGGAAACTATGGCAAACATGGGGGATGTTTGATGAGCTTGATGAGACAATCAATGAGGGAGTCCTATATTCAGCAGTAGACTTTAATAGGCTGTGACACTGTAAGTTATTATTTTATTGCACTACTACTAAATTTCACCTTCGATACACCTGTACGCTTCCCAAACCTGCTGTCGGCTGAGTAATGTAGAGCATGGAGTAATTTATTACCTTATATTGAAGACAGTCTCCTATATCAATAAAATAGCATTATTGTTCTTTCGCCCTTTCAGTCCGCAACTCTGCAATATTTCTAAACAACTGAGATTGCTTTGTTCGTTTGATATTTCTATATCTCAGAAAATATTGCTTACTGCGTCTTATATATGCGCAGTTTCTCATTTTTATAGTCATACTTACGAGTATGTAACGTGATTATATTTGTGGTTGAATTTATGGATAATTTATAAACTTTTAAGTAGAGCTTTTATTCTTATAAAAATTTCTTCGTATTTTATATACAAATTCAAGACATTTTTTTTAAAGCATAATTACATTTTACTATAATATATATGTGTCATTTTGTTCGTTAACTTATTGCCATCCTATAGATAGTGACATAATCCCGTTGCTGTAGAAATCTTGGGATTTTTATCAAAAAAAAAAATTCGCCAAGTTGTTTTGACAGTCCTCTCTTGATGTTAATCTAACACTACCCAAAGAATTCTGAAGAGACCGAAAAAAGTAAAGTGTGAAAATCTGAGGGTACAAGGTCAGGACTATATGGTTGCATTAGCACTTCCCAACCAAGTTTTCTCAAGTTTTGCTGAGTGGCCAAAGATGTGTGTAGTCTGGCGTTATGATGTTGAAAGACCACACTTTTCAACCGACGTCAAAAAGTTTTTTTTCTGTGTGTTACCTCAGAACTTTTTTCTGGGTGAACCGATTTCGATGATTCTTTTTTTATCTGAAATCTGGCGCTTTTCGTGTGGTCCCATATAAATTTGATCAAGATCTGACAGGTAGTTTTTGAGTTATCCTTAAATAATGCGTATTTAATTTTTTTTCGAGTACATTCATGATCTTCTTATTTTGTTTATATTGAGGTCGGTTGTACAAAACTTTCAATTTTACCACTTGTTCTGTTGATCAATTCCAGCCATTGTTTCTCTTGCTTGAGTCTCATTAGTGTTTGGCAGGAGAGATCCAAACCGATGATTTTGCCTGGCGATAAAAGCTCATAATAAATGATGACCTTCCAATCCCACCATACACACCGCATCATCCTATTGCGTGTTAATCCGGGTTTCGCTACAGTTTGTAGAGTTTGATTACCCTTTGACCATGATCTTTTTCGCACGTTCTTGTCGCAGGTGATCCACTTTAATCACCAGTGATCAATCTTTTCAAAAATGGTTCGGTTTCATTACATTTTTCGTTTCAATAGATAATCGCAAATGAGTACACGATTCATTAGGGTTTTTAGTGAGCTCATGTGGTACCCAAATATTGAGCTGTTTTGTATAGCCACTTTTTCAAATGGGTCAAAACTATTATGTGGTCAATCCTCGATACCTTTGTTACGTCATTACTTACTAATATTCCAATCTTGCTCTACTTTTTCAAAAATGGCATCGAATTTCCTTATGAAGGTGACCAGAACGTCAGAGCGTCAGCGACCATCTTTGACATCAAAATTTCGGAATTGAAAACGCTTGAACCAACTTTGTGTTATTCTTACTGACACTGAATTAGGTCCATAAAGGTCAAAAATTTTCTTCGCGTCTTTTTTGTATGTATCAAATTTCTTTGTTAGGTTCACTCATTTTGGTGGACAGAAAAGCAATGTGAATTAAAAATGGCGGGAATTTTTTTTACTTTTTCTTTTTCTTAAAGTACTATATGTAATGATTATATATATATATATATATATATATATATATATATATATATATATATGTATATATTTAGAAATAATATTTCTTTGTTTTTTCCGCATGCGTTTCCATTATACGGTTTGCTGAGTTGTATACGTGCACGCCGAAAGTTTTGACAAAAGATTAGTATTTGTTTGTTTGTTTTCTAGAAGTTCCTATACCATTCATCCGAACACGATCATCGTAACGCATGTCGGTCACATCAACTTCATATAGCCTTTCAAAATTCAAAGCATGATACTCAACCGGCCATATCTATCGACTTTTGAGGACCGTTAGGCTTTGCTTGCTGATACGAGGCTACCACTCTCCCCTAGTGATGATGATAATGATGGCGCCAGGCCGAATTTAATTGAATCTGATTTTACGGATTTTATCGCTTATATTTTAGTTAAATTCCCAATGTTTTGATTACTTTGCAGCGCTAAAGCTCATGTGGCTAAAGGTCACAGGGGGACTGGCCTGTTTGACGTTCTGATGTCATACTTAACAAAATTAATAAGTAAAAATAATACCTTGAGCGTTTACGAGTAACTATTAATTTTGGCTCGATTTGGTTGCTTTGAACAAAAGGCAAGTGGCGTAAAATTTATTTTAATTATAACGTGAGCATCTAAACCGTACTCCGAAAACTTAATATTTTATAATAATTTTAAACGATTGTAAAATATTATGAAAATAGTAGGTAATCATCATCGTCGCCCATCAAAAGTCTACTGGTGAACATAGGCTTCCCCCATAAGTTATGCCATAGGATATTGCCATAGTTGGCACACTTGGCAGGAGGGATGGCAACCGCAGTTGTTATCAGGAAGATGCTGTTGCCCATGTTCTGTTTCATTTTTCTCCGTCGCCTCGCCTCTAACGACACCCACAGGTGAATTTAAAATTGTTAATCAAAATAGTAGGTAGCTTACAAATAAACTTATTAAGTCAAACGTAGACAGAGGCTATTCAAATTCAACCTCCCTCTACACAAAGTATATTTTTTAACAATCGGGAAATTTTATGCAATAATCAATGTTTACGTACGGCTTGTGTAGGAATACGCCTTTTATCTATTTCGTGAAACACTCCACATTGTAGCAATGCTCTGGGCAACGTTTTAAAACTACAAAAACCATGAAAGCACGCGCCAGAATAACATAATATGCAAATTCACCTGTGTCCCGCTGTTAGCATAAAAAAGCGGAGCCCAGCGGACTTCGTGCGTAGAAACGTTTTTACACGCTCACGTAACAACAATCGCCCGCATGTTTGCTGCGTCAGCACATATGAAGGGACTCGCTGACGTGTTTCATTTTTCGATTAGCATTTTTACGTTTAAACGACGTAAAGATATTAATACGGAATGTTTGTAAAGTGAGAGTCCAGTAGGTCTTTTCTCCTTACGGTCCGGGCGCTGCTGCAAAATTTTGGCGCACTTTACATGTCCTGGAAATATTATGTAACATACAATCCTAGATATTAATATTATGTAATATTATATGAAATGTAGCAATTTACTTCAGGTCGGTATGTGGTAAAATAGTAGATAAATTGTAATTTACAGAATCAGGCTCAGTAGTTACTTTGCAGAAATTCATTATAATGGAGGAGTGAAAATGAATTAACTAAGATTCGAGAAAATGCTTTTGACATAATATCCAACAGTGGGAAGGTTTGCCACCTACCTGGTACGAGGAGGAGGTTCTGTATGAACCGATTTAAATCTTTTTTTTTATTAAATAGGCTAGCTCAAGGGTGGACTTGTTTAAATTTGAAAAAAAAAAACACCCATAAGGGGTAGCAAAATTGTGAAAATTTTATTGTAACTTAGACGACATTCTAGTTGTAGCCTTGCATCGGCTTCGCAAGCTATTATGAAAAAAATATTATATTATATTTTTTAAATTTTTTTACTTGTTTTTTTTTCGTTAAGGTATAATTTGACAAAATATTTTGAGAATTTATAAAGTTGCTATTATAAGCAGCCACTGCTTTTTAATCAAGTGTTAAGTTACTTTTATAAAAACCAAAATTTTATTATATGAAGTTCCAGTGATCGGAGATGAAACGGCGAGCAGGTATTGTCTTTATTGAATAAAATTACTTTTAGGGGTTTTATCGCGTTTAATTTACATGATTTAAATCCCTGACGTTTCGGGTGCTTTCCAGCACCTATGGTCACGGAGGACTGTTTCTTTAATTTTACAACAGGTCCCGTAGTCCCAGTAGTTTCGCGTAAATATAAGAAATCATTATTATCTTTATGTCGACTTCAGTGGACAATAAGACATTTTTTTATCTTTTTCCTATTTTATTTTCAATACCTTTATGTCCGTGTGTACTAACAACCCAACCGACCAGAATAGTGGCGTACAGAAAATAATTTGTGACTAGATTAGTTTAGGAAAAGCCTGGCATAGCGGTGGGAAATTCCTCGGATCTTAACCTCGCTTTACACAGGTAACTCGAACAATGACCTGTCCTCGGAAAGTCGCCGAGCATTTTAATATGGACTTTTAGCCAGCGGTTTAAAATACGAAAATAAGTGGAAGCTCAGCGCCATACCGCTTATCTCTTGAGATATTAAATTTTTTGCAGTTTTCAACTTTTGTGTGGATAGCGCTGAGCGTTCAACTTCATACTTACATAAAATTTCATTTAACCATAATTAAAAGCGATAGAACCAGGCTGCCAGCTATTTTTTGGTTGTGACACGAAAGAGTCGGCTCGACTAAGCTCTCACAAAATGCCAGTGTAAAATAGCATCTCAATGTTGCTGCGTTTCGTCTGGTGAGTGTAGAGAACTAGAAATATTTTGTACTGGAAACGAGGCGTTCTGTCTTAAACCTCAGAGGTGATAACGCATTTGATTTCTAATTGAGGATAAATTTAGATGTCACTTAACACCAAGTAGACTGAGTGCCCGTTCACCGGTCACCTTTATTCTGTATAAAGTGTAAAGTAAAAGTGATGATTATTTTTGCATTCTCTTTATAAGGGAGGGCAAACACGCATGCGGCTCACCAAATGGTAATTGACCATCGGGGCTAATTAACATCAGTCATCAACATGCCATATATGAGCTTGTGCTGCAAAAGCCGTCAAATCTGTACAAAACCCTTATGTCCTATTCCATTAGCAACTTGGTGTCAGCTAAAGTTTTAATCTGTTCAGATGCCTTTTCACAGACTACAGTTAAATCAAGTTATAGTTTCAATGAACATGATTGCGATGTGTATTGTTTGAACTTTTGTTGACAATGTACTTTGGTATGTTAAATTTTTTCAGCACTCCGTAATAATCCAGCCATCATCACATTCTATGGTATCAAGAACGTTTTACCTAACGTAAATGTAAAATAGCTCGAAAACTTAAATTATTCCCCGGTCCATTGTTTGGAGTAAAGCCATCTTATTCAGAGGCCAAAATATCACCTTAATATTTGTATTCATAGTTTCAAGCTCACGATGGTGACCCGGTGCATTGTTCAAAACATGAACCGCCTTGAAATGTAACTTCTTATCCTTTAAAAAGTTTCAACTTCAGGAAGAAAAAATTTCAGAACCAGTCACATAGAACAAACAACATTTGTAACCCACTCGTTGTTTCATTTTAAACGCCAAAATACAGGCAGGTTATATTTCTTTTTGTTTTTTCAAAGAACGTGGATTTAACAATTTGTAAAGAATTAGTGGCTAAATTAAACAATCTCCCGATGCATTAGCATATAGCAGTAATGTTAAACTCAGGTGCATAGTAGTTAGTAGCCTTTCGATTTTCTACAGTATAAAATTCGGAGAGTATACACAGGAATTGTATCACTTAGTTTATTCCTCCCGATCCTTTCCACCATCGGACCGGAACCAACCGGTCGATCGGCCAGACTCACCCTTTTGTTGTCGATTTACCACGCATTCGAATCAAACGATTTGCTTCATCGTTCGTCACCACATACATCAAAAGGGTAGACTAATTTGCCAGCAGAGTCTTTCCATCCGATTACATTAGCCACATCCAGCAAACATCGTATTTAGCATCGATCTCTGTTCTAATCATGGTCTGACATAGCGACGCTGTCTTCATGCCACAAGCATAAACGATGCGAAGCAAAAATCACGCTATCAAAGTTTCTGAATGACTCTTTATATTTACAGAACAACTTAAATAAGTATGTACGTGTCCGCTCACGGAGTGTTGGCTAGTCTCCGGACTGAACAACTTACCTGGATATTGCGGGATATCTTCCCTTTTTCTTCTACGCCCAAGTTTTTCTTTGCAAGGCGGGTGGATCAAGGCGATAAGAAATAACTTGGTCGTTGTAAAATAAAGAAAAATATTTGATTGACTAACACACAATAAACAAAAAAGTTTACACACATAAAGTATTTATCAGGTGTGCGAAGTCAAAAAGGATCCCGACTAAGTAATATTGAGAGAACTACAGCGCGTGTTTTCGTTCGGGAGCCAAGAGGATATCCGGGCGGCGCTAAGTACATACAAATGCAATGATAGTAGTATCATTACCCAGGGAGGTAACAGAGGAATATATTAGTAGCTACAACCCTTATATTTATATGAATTAACAGCACCCATTGTCACACGGGGACTAAGGTATTTGACGTCCCAAAATCATAGTTAATCACGACTACTTTCAGTTTAAAATAAATTGAGAGGTCAAACATTTCAGTACCCCCCTCCCCCCGTGAGCTTGTATGCTGGAAAGTACTCGAAAGAAATAGAATCAAGAAGTGGATGGTTATAAGGCTGATGATGGAATGCCAGGCGATGATGATGATAAAACAGTAATTTCTCAGTATAGTCTAAGATCATTCTTTTACGTTTACAGCCTTTAGAGTCCATTGCTGTACATAAACCTCGCCCGTAGATTGTCTAATAGGGGAGATATTTTCTATAGTTGCCACGCTTGGCAAGCGGGTTGGCAACCGTAGTTTTTTTTGAGTCGTTACTAGGAAGACGCCACTGCCCGTCTCCTGATTTGTTTATCTCTGTCGCCTCTTAAGCCAACCACGGCATGATATGGGATAGTAAATATTCTTACACCACCACTGCACGGCATGAGCTCATATCATGATAAGAGATATTCACGATCCTACGATGCGTGCATCACAGCACTAGTTTCGCTAACTTCGCAATGTATTCCTCATTAGACACAGTTAGACTGCTACCTGTTTAGCGCAATTGAATATAACAAATTTTACGGAATTTGTCGCGTTTAATTTGATTTTTAATTCCCGATGTTACGGCAACAGCTTCTATTATCACAGGGAGACTGAGGTGTGTGTATTATTAACCAATTCATATTAATCTTTTGAATATAATATATTTACTATATGTATTATAAATAACTTTTAATTATAGACTTAGAATATTCGGGCGGTCGTCTATGACCGGACAGCTCGAAAACACGTGACAAATTTGGATTTGTAATTGTGTACGTTAGCTAGTGATGTACATTTTACTTACAACGACCATCGAAAAATGATTGTAAAGAAAGCGGTAAAAAGGTTAAAAATAGTTCAGTGCACGAAAATGAATAACTTCAAAAATTACCCGAAATTTCAACATGATATTTTAATATAATTAAAAAATATTCATAGAACATTTTCCTTAAAATAATCAGTACCTACCTGCGTTTTGTTGGATTTTGATTCAAAATATACAAAATCCCAATAACCTCTGAAGAGGTGAGTCTACCGAATAAACTCAAACAATTTCCCCCAAGAATCAGATCGGAAAATTGTATTTTCGACCTTTAAAATTAAAAAAAAATTTACTGCCGTGGACAGTTTCCTAGTAATTTCTTTTTTAACATAATGTTAATCAAATATAAATTATGAAGTAGATAATTAAGTAAATACCTATTTTTATTGTATAAAATGTTTTGCTGGTTAAATAAAGAACGGGGACACAGAGTACATAATGGCTGCTTTATTTTCCATATTTTAAGTATTATTTTTAATAATTACAAACATTTAATAATTAACGATTAATACATTATAGATGTTTATTTCAACATTCGACTTAAATATGAATGTAAACTTAATGATTTAAGTAAGGAAATTTGTAGGAATGAGAATAAGATTGCTCAGTTTAAAGGCCATTATGTTTATAAGGCTATTCTCTTTTTCATCGGTTCCTGAAAAATATAAAGTAATAATAAACTTATTATCATTTTAGCTAAATGAATTTAAAAAAAAAAACATACAGATCTTAACAGAGACAACCAAATACGCAGGAGATATTAAAGTGCACCAAGTTCATTATTCTCTGAATCTATGGTTATATGTATGTTTATAGAAAACGGTCACCCACCCATGGACTGACCACGACAGCTTAATATCGTAGATCTATTGATCCGCGCAGCTAATACTTATCTACGAGCTCCTCTTCTCTACGACTAACGCTGTAGGCATGAAGGCCTGGGCACACTGTCGTCAACAATCAACCTTGAATCGGGCATCGAGTGTTGTGAGTATCAAATACTATGGAATTTATACTAACCTAGTACACTGAACCACGCGTCTCGTGCGTGGGCGTCTAACGGCGCTTCAAGAGCGTTATGTCTATACCTAACTACGCCAAGTTTTATCATTGTGTCTTGGGAATATAATCTGATGCTTCACTCAACCCCTTAAGAAAAATAGCGTGATGCTGTGAATATTGTACTAGTGTGACCGTGAAATGCAGGTGTTTAAGTAAGGTATACATTTTTTCGGTTGATAAATAGATACTTATTGGGTTCATAATGGCTTTAATAGGATAACTTAGAGTTCTTTTATCTTTAACTTTTAAATCTATCTCTATTTTTATCTAAAGTTTTATTTACTTACTTATTATAACAATATTATACTTACTGGTACAAATAAAGTAGAAATAGCTCCTTTTAATAAAATTGTTTTATTGTTCCTTTTCTTTTATACTTCTCAAGAAAATGTTTTGCTGCAAATTGCTGAGTACTCCATTCGATTCCAACCAACCCTCCCAATTAACCTTAATCATTTTTTTTCTAATTATTGAATCCGGAGGGAATCTGTTTGACAAACGTTAAAATTAAATTTCTAAATCGCAAAATGAGCATTTATTTTCATTATTCTTCCTGTTGTGTTGTGGGTAAGTCTATCGATTAATTCACGATTCAAGATAAATATCGACATTATAGTTGAAACAATCCCTAGCGTACATGTAAAATATTTTGAATAATAATGTATTTAACAGTTTCACGCAAATTATCAACCACGTGACTTTTTTTGCAAAATATCAAAATGAACAAAATAATTAAAAAAACATTCTATATTTTTACAGTATATAACATAATTAAAAATAGATAAAGAAATTTTAACTAAAAATAGAAGCGTCTTATTATTGACGACGTCTTGAGAATTTACCCGTGAAATGTGCAATTATAGGGATAATTTCTATTATTGACACCACAGTCACTCACAGAACAAATAACCATTTTGGAAAACAATTACTATGGTTTTTAATCCGTCTGCAGAATTTCAGATTATTCCGTCCGTAATTTTATTAAATTCTTAACATTTCATATTATAAAGTTGTACTCGTATATCATAGATGCACGATACAACTTTATAATATGAAATGTTATCAAAATTACAGCACATTAGATGTCCTTTAGATAGCTAAAGTAAATTTAAGGTGCTATAATTTTAATGTCGGAAATTTTATATAGTTTCCCAGCGACTTTCCATGACATGGTCACCCTATTAATGTCACTCAACGAGACTTTCCCTGATCTGTGCCTAATTATGCGCTATATGCTATATCATATAAACGTACGCGGCTTAAGGGTGGCTCCAAGACATCTCAGTCGCACCTTTATCAAATGTCGCTGACATTACAAGATAGGTGCAATCTTGTATTAGACGCCTTTGCTGAAAATCATTCAGGCCGCTAGTTGAACGGTACCGTTTAGTAAAAAAGCTAGGTTCTTCTGTCAAGTAATAGGTTTCTGTTCTGTAAGGCTGTTCACTGAAAGGCTTATTCGTCTTTCAGCTAGTTGACTGCAACATATTCATAAACACGATACGAAACTCTTTTCTTATTAGGATAGGGTGACAAACGAGCACACAGTCCACCTGATGGTAAGTGGTTGCTGTGGCCCATAGACATCTACACATATCCTCGATTACAAATCAAAATGCAGATGCGTTGTCACCCGTGAGGACTAAGATGGAATGCCCCGTTTCCAGTAAAAAGGGTCTCCGCTTCTCTACACTCACCTGAAACACAACAACATTATGCTACTATTTCACGCTGGTGTTCTGTGACAGCGTGGTCCTTCCCCGGTCGAGCCGACCCATTTGTGCTACAACTATACTACTAATATAACTGCAGCATGGCTCTACCACGTATAATTACCTTACCAAATATGAATATCGATAACGAATAAGTCTTTTATAAAGTCTGTAACAAAAATAGGCGTTGACGCGTTAGTGTGGATAAAAAATCACAGATTCGCACGACGTCGAACAAAAGAACGTTTGATTCACCGAATAGCGGCCGGAGTCTTGCTCACTGAACACGATGATCGGTTTCCGACGCCTGCTTGATGCTCGTGTGGACATTATGTTTTCCGATTGTTTTGAGGTTGAACATATACGTGCTGCTTGCTGTAGGGATGATATATCATAATTCGGATAGTATCGTTACAAAATTAAAACATACGTAGTTCTTGCAACGTTATTAATTACGTATAGCGTATATAATTAGATTTCTTCGTTGGTCCTGGCTTCGAATCCCGGGTCGGGCCAAAAAATCAATTATTGAGATTTTCCGTCAAGAAACTTTCAGTAGCTCCCTGGAGTCAGGAAGTTGGCGGTGTCTCACCCCCGTGCCTCGGAAAGCACGTAAAGCTGTGGGTCCTGTGCCTGATCTCTCTCCGGTCGTGTTCGTTTACCGTCCCATCGGACTATGAGAGTGAGGGAATAGAGAGTGCACCTGTGCTTGCGCATACACTTGGGCACTATAATCCTGTCCTGTACCGATGGCTAGTCTCCTTTAAGGCTGGCCGCCGTGACCGAAATTCAGTCTGGAGGACATTATTGTATTATCATAAAAGTGTTTTTTTTACATTAACTTAACATCTTTCACTAAGTGGTACCATCTATTATTATTACTAGTCTATTTGCCATATAACAGTAGCAGCACTGCAGTGATCCGGTCTGAAGGGTACAGAGAGCCAGTATCATTACAGGCTGCGAGGCATTCCATCTTAATCCTCAGAGGTGACAGCACATCGGTAGCCTTCTTTGCTTGAAGTTGGCTGCAGTTGACCAAGCATTGCAATAGCCAATGTCCATCAACCTTTAAGTTCGATTGTTAATCCGTTTTATAAAAGAAATCCATGGGAGCACCATTTTATACGTGGTAGAGCCACGCTGCAGTTATTATGGTTATAGCATGAATGGGTCGGTTCGACCGAGGAAAAGCACCACGCTCTCACAGAATACCAACGTAAAATAGTAGCTTAATGCTGCTGTGTTTCGTATGGTGAATGTAGAGAACCGGAGACCCGTTTTTACTGGAATCGAGGCATTCCATTTTAGTCCTCAGGGGTGACAACGCATCCGCATTTTGATTCGTAATCGAGGGTAGATGTAGATGTCTATGGGCCACAACATCCACTTACCATCAGGTGGATTGTGTGCTCGTTTGTCACCCTTATTCTATAAAAAGGCATGGCATTTTTATAGTCGGCTGCTACAACAAAAACGAAACTGCTGACGGATCTTGTAATGCCACTATCGGGCACAAATTTTTACAAAACAGGAATCTAATTAATACATAGAATCAGGCGTTAGGCTTTGCGGCTTTGCTTGACGTCTTATATCAGATTCCTCTTCTATATTAAAGTTGGTAAGAATTACCTCTCCCAAATCCGCTCAATAAAATAAAATGATATCTATATAACGTGTCCCGAAGTTGCGACCAGTCTTACCTATGTAAACACTTCTCGTATTACCATCGTCGGTCTGTCTTTCCTGGTGTACTGTTGTTTAGAGTAGTGGTGCTGGGTTTAGTGGTGACGGGATTGGTGCACGCGATTGAGGGAGGGCGAGAGGTAGCGAGGCTTCAAATTATTTAACACATCATTTTATTTTATTAAGCGGATATGGACGACGTAATTCTTACCAACATTAATATAAAAGAGGAATCTGGCATACGACGTTCACTTAATAATACTTCAATCGATAAACTGTAACTACAAATCTTTCCCACATAGGGTAAATGTTGATCCATCAGGAAACGGTTTGTGGGTAAAATACATAACATTGAAGAGATACCCAGTTAGAAAAAATTGAAAGAAGTCAATCCATTTCCCCTATCAAAATTAATCAAACGTAAACGTATGTGATACCCATGTGGTGTTCCCGGAGTCGTTGGGGTGTGAGTGATAAAGTACGTCTAATGTCGCCTCTACACGTTGGCCAACACAGTGGCGAATGTAGTGGCGAATATATTGGCCGAGAATTGGTGACGGCGTCCACACGTTGGAAGGTCGTTTAGTTTACTTTGGTTCGGGCCAATGTGCGGACGAATTTATTTTATTTTAGACGACGGTTCCGTGGCGCAGTGGCCTGGCAGTGAGTGGCTGTGTCAGGGGTCGCGGGTTTGAATCCCGCACGGGACAAGTATTTGTATATCCTACAAATAATTGTTTCGGGTCTGGACGTGTGTCCTTGTGCAATTTATGTTTGTAAGCTGCCTCCGCGACACAGAAGAAAATGTGGGAGGTAACGTTTTTATAAAATAATTATAAAAGAATAGTGAATATTAATGGGGCTGTAAATAGATATACGATATACGATTAGCTTTATTTATTCTTTACATGCATCAGAAACTGGAATAAATACCATTAATTAGAACGTAACTTATTTTAAAGTTAAAGGAGTTATAATCGATTAGTCTATGTTTTAAAATTGGGTTTTGTTTTTAAAGTTTAGCAAAACATGTACTTGCTTTTCTATCAGACATTTGATGTATATAAAAAACACCTTATAATTTATTTGGTAATTTAATTATTTTTTGAGAAAGACAAAAACAATAGCAATAAATATAATTAACACTGACTTAATAATAGGTACTAATTATAACTTAGAACATAAATGAAAAACTCATGACGAGCAAAGTGGCTCAGGACCATGCTTTGCGGCATTCTTTGGAGGAGGATGTTCAGTAGTGGACTTGTGATGATGATTCGAAAACTTGCACGATTAAATTATAAGAAATCGACGCTTTTTTATATAGAATAGGGTGACAAACGAGCACACAGTTCACCTGATGGTAAGTGGTTGCTGTGGCCCACAGACATCTACATCTATCCTCGATTACGAATCAAAATGCAGATGCGTTGTCACCCGTGAGGACTAAGATGAAATGCCTCGTTTTCTTTAAAATGTATCTCTGGTTCTCTACACTCACTATACGAAACACAGCATCATTAAGCTATTATTTTACATTGATATTCTGTGAGAGCGTGGTCCTTCCCCGGTCGAACCGACCCATTCGTGCTACAACTATACTTCTAATATAACTGCATGGTTCTACCACGTATAAACGACGTGCTTCGTTTTTTTTTTCATTTTAAAATTGTTCTCGTAATAATCTGATTGTAAATAAATGTTGATTATTTTTTTTTATAAATAGCTTATCGATTAAAACAAATGTTTAAAAATAATGAAATCGCGCTAATTAAAGTAGTAGGAATGTTTAAAGTTGAAATTGGCACTAAAAGGCTGGTAATTGGGTCATCTACCCTACAAAGCTTGAATATAAAATTTTAATCAGATGCGTGTAATCACTCTGGGAGCTTGTAGCAAACTAAACTCGCGTTCCGCGAGTCTCGCGGCCAACGTGTGGACGCGGCGACCAAACGCTGCCAACAATCCTTTGATCTTTTGTAAAAAACCGACACCACACGGATCTCGCGCCAACTTGCGAGCCATCGTAACAATACATACCAATGAAGCCCAAACACCCCGTCTACACGTTGGCCAATGCTATTGGCCACTACATTCGCCACTGTGTTGGCCAACGTGTAGAGGCGCCGTAAGCCCTACCAGTAAGATACATTTTTTTTTCTGAACAATAAATCGTGCTCAGGGAATTTTCGCAATAATTTGTATTTTGTTATTTTTCATGTTTAGAATAAATTCATCGGTGATTTAGAAATATAAAAGATTTTTACACATATGACATATGCTTGAAAATCGAGTTCATCGATTCAGTAATCTATGGTGGCGGTGTAAGAATATTCACGACCCCATATCGTGCCATAGGTGTCGTAAGAGGCGACGCGGGAAACGAGGGGGGGGGGCTTTTATAAGTTTTTATGTTCAGCAGATATTGTATGGCATAAAGTTAAATGTCGTGTGTTTTTATCCCATAGGTAAGATGTGACTATGAGAAATAGCAGACACAATTTTAAGCTAGCTAGCTTAAATAATTAGTTAAGACGTAACAGTGGCAGTTCAGATGGTTAGCGCTCGCTGTAAATTTCACAGTACGCGAGTAAACCGTGTTCGATCCCCACCGGCAACAATGAAATTGTTAATTACAATTTTATGTGCTGATTTACTACGTGCTCAGCGGTGAAGGAAAACATCGTGAGGAAACCTGCATGCCTGAGAAATAAGAAAAAAAAGTGTTTCGAAGACGTGTAAAGTTCGCCATCAACGCATTTGGGTAGCGCGGCGGAAACTTCCTTGCCCTAAAACCCACTCAGAAATGAGGGGAGACCTGTACCCAGCAGTGAGACGTATATAGTCTGTAACTCTCTAACTCTAAAGTACCTACTATAAAAACTATATAGAGCTCGATATCTCGTAATTTAGAGCAACAATTTATCAGCAGAAGCCAGGGGAGAGACCTAAGTTCATATCCTTAAATTCCTACCATACCAAAGCGAAAACAACCTATTGTTTAATTTTATAGTTATATATTTAGATAATTAACAAATCCCGGGATCAAACCTTGTAAGCAGCAGGATTACATTCGGGTACTGCTGGCATAGTTTTCTCATTGTTAGCTCTACGTTATTTGCTTACGTATTTTGAGGTCAAAAATTTACACGTTTTTGTTTAATGAAACAAATATTTTAATTTAGTCTATGGAAGTAAATAACAGTAAAGCGTTCTGCAACTATTAGTTGAAATTATTTTAGTAATAAAAATTCGTGGACTTTTAACTACTCAAAGTAAGAGCTAGTATTGAAAAAGAATGATCTGATGGTCATAAATGCATTTTAATTTTTTCTAAGGTTGCCTTAAATGTTCGAATGAAAACAAAACTTTTATGGTAATCGATATCCATGTAGTGGTGGCGTAAGAGATTGCGCCATCACATATTATCCCGTGGGTGTCGTAAGGGGTGACAGAGGAAATGAAACAGATTGGCAGCAGTGTCTCCCTGATAACAACTCAAAGTGAAAAGCTGGGGTGGCCAATCCGCTGCCAAACGGAGCTGAGAGCTGCAAGAAAATTAGTAGCACCAAGTTCCTGCTAACAATACAAAAGACGAGTAGTAAAAAAGTTGCGCCCGCCAAGCCACTGTGGCAAGTATCGCCCCTATGAAGCAATCCTTTGGAAAGATGTTCAGCTGTTGACTTTAAATAGGATATGAATAGTTAAAGATGCCAATAACAATACAAAAATAAGTGTCTTTTGTCCCACCAAAGCGGAATAAACTTCCATTCAACTATAGAGTCATAACTTTCAATCTGTTTCGATACTATGTGTAGATCAACGTACTTTGCATCGATTTTAAAGTGGTTGTGGTTGTCTAGACAGAGCAAAATGCACCCAATTTTAATAGCCGGCTTGCTGCCGGGAACGCCAATAAAACATGAAAGCATTCATAACTCCAACGCAAATTGAGTTACGGTGGATGCGACTCACCAACATTTTTGAACTGGGTGGGTCGGGGTAGGCAGTATCTATTTATTTCTGTCACCAAATAGAAATGTCTGCACTGCTATGGGCCGGCCTGAAGGGTACAGAGAGCCAGTATAATCACAGGCTGGGAGGGATTCCAACTTAGTCCTCAAAGGTGACAGCCCATCGGTAGCCTTTTTTGTTTGAAGTTGTTTGCAGGTCTCCATGAGCTGGAGTAGCCAATTATGATCAGGTGGAGGGTAAGTTCGGAGGTCACTTCAATTTTATAAAAAATAAAAAAGGGATTGTCACCATTGAGGGCTTAGATGAGATTCCGCGTTATCGGTGTTAAAGATTGAAATAATACTAGTTTTTACGGAATTTATCGCGTATATTTAACTTTTTAAATACCCGACGTTTCGAACGCTTTACAGCACTCATGGTCACGGGCAGGACTGATATGTTCAACGTCCATATGTCATAGTTAACCGCGGTTACCATAGATTAAAATTTTACTTTTGTTCCGATCTATACAGTATAAACTTATGGTATCTTGAAGTCTTGCAGTTGTATGCTTGGGTTGGGATTTAATTTTATTTATTATAGGATCCCAAGCAGATGGTAGCACCCAGCCATCTTCTCTATTGAAATTAGGATGTTTTTTGATTTCAATAGCCTCGCGAATCATCCTTGGAAGGAATCGGTGTTCTTTAGCGAGGATTTGCGGTCTATCAAATCTGATCTAGTGACGGGGGCGATCCTGTACGTGTTCACAGACTGCAGACTTCCCGGAGCGTCGATTCTGTCGATTCTGTTTTGGAAATTTCATGTTTTCAAAATATTTTATCCGCAGACATGCCGCAATGCAAATGCTTAACCACGTGGTAAATCAGCACTTAAATTATAACTAACAATTTCATTGCTTCTTGCAGGGATCAAACCCGAATTACGCAATTATATAGACAACAAAATAAATACTAACATTATATAGACAAAACACACAAAAGTTTAAAACGACAAAATTTACCTCACTTTGTGGCAACTTTACTATCAGGGTTTATAATGAAAATAATAGGATTTGACTTCAAGGTTGAAGTTTACCTCATAATATAGTACACAACACTCAGAGTTATAGTTTGCTCCTTTAATTGTGCCGCAAATAGCAAAATTTACGCTTGTGGCAAAGTTGCCTACTATTTTTCAATTTTTCTTAAAAACTTGAAAATTTGCCTTAACTACGTACTTTAGGTACTTAATTTTATTATTTGAATATTTTCACAAAATTTCTGAGTCAAAAATCTAAAATTTAAAGAAAAATACTCTACTTTAAAAGTCAAATTGGTGCAATAAGGCGTTTAAATCTATCTAGGTATATATAGGTAAACACAAAAATGTTTCTACCTATGTCCGTTATAGATTTTGAAACCATCCGACTGATTATGATGATTTTTTTTGTGTGTGTTTTATTGCGTCCCTAGATGGTTTATATCTGTATATATATGGTATATGGTAGAGCCACACGGCACCTTTGCTGTTGCACGTATGGGCCGGCTCAAACCGGGGTGGTACCACTACCTCACAGAATACCAGGGTGAAGTGGAAGCTCTGCTTCCGCGTTTCGTCTGGTGAGTGCAGGTGGCCGGAGGCCCAAATCCCCCCCCATCAACATGGTAGCGGAATTAAATGATGATAGACTAACCCAGGAGGGTACCAGCACCCCTGGAGAATCCCTCGCTGAGCCTCCACGACCATGTTTCTCCACTTCTGAGCGTGGGTGCTCAGGCTGCCCCGCGTATTCTGGGGTGGGGGGGGGGGCAAAATTCCGCTCGAGACTAAAACTGCTCGGGGCAAACGAAGCATCAAGACCAAGGCGACCCCTGCCACGCTGTCCGTGAATTTCTGCAATATCAGGGGACTTCACTCTAACATAAACACCGTCCACTACCATCTCGAGATGGCGAGGCCGGCTCTGCTCTTTCTGACCGAGACGCAGGTGTCCTCTCCGGCTGATGTCTCGTATCTCTCCTACCCGGGGTACAAACTGGAACATTCCTTGGTGCCTCGGTCTGGAGTTTGCGTTTACGTCAGAGAGGACATCTGTTCTCGACGCCTCGGCAGACTTGAAGGTTCGGACCTGTCCATCCTTTGGCTACGCGTAGACAGCGACGACCATCCGCGCGTCTACGGGTGCCTCTATAGGTCCCATAGCGGTAATGCCGAAACAGACCAACTCTTCGACCACGTCCAAATGGCTACAGATTCGTTGTTACAGCAGATTCCCTCCGCAGAGATCGTGATCCTCGGCGCCACTGGCTTCATCACGCCGAATGGCTTGGTTCACGTTTAAACGATCATGCGGGGAGATCTGTTCATGATTTTGCCTTGGCATATGGTCTGACACAACTGGTTACTTCGCCTACGCGGATTCCAGATGTGGAGGATCATGCACCTTCCCTGTTGGACCTTCTGCTGACCTCTCACCCGGACGGATATCAGATATCTGTCGATGCCCCTTTAGGCTCCTCGGACCATTGTCTTGTTCGGAGTGTGGCTGAAATCGCAGTTGCCTTCTGCAGGCTGCCGCCGTGGTTGGCACTATAGGTCAGCCGATTGGGATGGGATGCGGTCTTTCTTTGCATCCTACCCTTGGGGGCGGGTTTGCTTCTCGCCGGACGATCCCACCGTTGTTGCAGATTCTGTCGCTGATGTGGTACTTCAGGGTATGGAACTTTTTATTCCTTTCTCTGTGGTGCCCATTGGAGGCAAATCTCAGCCATGGTTTGGTCGCTCCTGTAAAATAGCATCATGCTATAAGCAGGAGTGCTACCAAACCTGGGCTGACGCATCAGCGTCCCGGGATGTAAACACCAGCGCTCTAAAAAAGAAGTATAATTCCGCCTCTAGGTCCTTCAAAAGAGTCATTGCCAAGGCAAAGTCAGAGCATATAGGCAGAATTGGCGAGAAACTAGTTCGCCTTCCTTCTGGAACCCGTGCATTCTGGTCTCTCGCCAAGGCTGTCCAGGGGAATTTCTGTCAGCCATCTCTTCCATCTCTGCACAGGGAGGACGACTCACTGGCCCATACCGCAAAGGAGAAAGCCGATCTTCTGGGCTCTTTCTTTGCGTGCAACTCGACCCTCGATGACAGGGGGCGTACGCCGCCGACCATCCCGCGGTGTGAGTGCTCCATGCCGGAATTTCAGTTCACACAGCGCTCGGTTCGCAAAGCACTCCTCTCCCTGGACATTCACAAGTCGAGTGGGCCTGACGGAATCCCCCCAATTGTGCTGAGCACGTGTGCTCCAGAGTTGGCACTGGTTTTAACGCGTCTTTCCCGGTACTCCTACTCCCTAGGCATAGTCCCAAAATCATGGAAGACGGCTTTCGTCCACCCGATCCCTAAAAAAGGCGACCGCTCAGACCCGTCCAACTACCGGACTATCTTCATCACCTCCTTGTTCTCCAAAACAATGGAGTCCATTGTAAACTGCCAGCTCATGAGGTACCTTGATGATCACCAGCTGATTAGTGACCGCCAATACGGTTTTCGCCGTGGTCGGTCAGCTGGTGATCTTCTGGTCTACCTAACTCACAGATGGGCGGAGGCAGTAGAGTCCAAGGGGGAGGCATTGGCCGTTAGTTTGGACATTGCGAAGGCCTTCGATCGGGTTTGGCACAAAGCGCTTCTTTCGAAGCTCCCTTCCTATGAGCTTCCCGAGAAATTGTGCGATTGAATCACCAGCTTTCTTGCAGATCGGGGCATCAAGGTCGTTGTAGACGGTGCAAGCTCCGATTGCAAGCCTATTAATGCTGGTGTTCCACAAGGCTGCGTGCTATCGCCAACACTGTTTCTTCTGCATATCAATAATATGTTGCAAACCCGTAATATTCATTGCTATGCAGATGACAGCACTGGTGATGCTCTTTACACCGGCCGAGCCAATATTTCTCGGGAAAACGTCTCCGAGTGCCGGGACAAACTTGTGTCTGAAGTCGAGTCTCTGCTGAACAGAGTCTCGGATTGGGGGCGACTAAATCTAGTCCAGTTTAACCCCCAGAACACACAAGTTTGCGCAGTAACCGCTAAAAAGAACCCCTTTGTCGTATCTCCTCAGTTTCAAGGCACTCCCCTTGTTTCCTCAGCCAGTATCGGAATCCTCAGCGTCGACATATCAAGTGACGTGCAGTTTCGTGGTCACTTGGAAGAGAAGACCAAATTGACCTCTAAAAAGCCGGTAGCCGAAAGCTATTTCATGCCGGCACACCGCCTGCAACTTTACAAGGCGAAGGTTCGGCCGCACATGGAATACCGTTCCCATCTCTGGGCTGGGGCTCCCCAGTGCCAGCTCCTTCCACTTGACCGCATCCAGCGCAGAGCGGCTCGAATCGTCGACCGGCTTGATTCACTGGCACTGCGAAGAGATGTTGCATCTCTTTGCATTTTCTTTCGCATATACCATGGAGAGTGCTCTGAGGAATTGTTCGGATTAATATCAGCCGCCAAATTTCGTGAACGCACTACGCGGCAAACGTCCCGACACCATCTGTGTACAGTGAGTTTTCTTCCGCGTACAACCTCTCTGTGGAATAGTTTACCACCAGCGATTTTTCCGGACCGATACGACCTGGGGACCTTCAAAAAAAGAGCTTACTCCTTTGTAAAGGGCCGGCAACGCACCTGCAATTCCCCCTGGTGTTGCGGTTGATCAAGGGTGGCGGTAGTCACTTAACATCAGGTGAGCCGCATGCTCGTTTGCCCCCTCTTCTATAAAAAAAAATCACATGGATCTCGACAACAGAGGTGTCTCTGTTCCTGAAATCTCTTCCTTGGGAAGCTGGGGCGGATCATTAATAAATATTATCTATAACATTGGGTGACAAACGAGCACACAGTACACCTGATGATAAGTGAATGTTGTGGCCCATAGACATCCACATTTATCCTCAACTAAGGATCAAAATGCAAATGCGTTGTCACCCGTGAGGACTATGATGAAATTCTTGATATGATTCCAGCAAAAAAAGGCTCTCCGGTTCTCTAGACTCACCATACGAAACATAGCAGCATTACGCTGCTATTTTACGCTGGTATTCTGTGAGAGTGTTGTCTTGCCCCGGTCGAGCTGACCCATTCGTGCTACAACTATAGTTGTGTCAATTATAGTATAGATCAAAAATAAAGCTTGTCACAATCATTTTTAAGAGCTATTAGTTTTTTTCATTATTCCTAATCGTCATTATATTACGATCAGGCAAAAAAAAATTGTTACAGTAGTACAATAGAAATCATAATTAAATTAAAATCAAAATTATATTAAAATTAAAATTAAAAATGACCCTGTTCTTTAGGTGCAAATTAATATCAACACACATAGTTGAAAATATGAAATTTCTGAGTAGTAATAATATTACTAATACTCGACGCATATAACTAATACCGCAGTAAAAATAATATAGATTTCTCTTTTCTTTTCCTTAACTTTTGATAAAGATGAATCGATTGACAACTTATTTGGTGAAATTTATTTAAATGGCAGGTAAGGTGAACACCTATACAAATATACATATATAGAGTGTCAACTACAGAACCATTTCTTTGAATCGTCGGAATTGGTTAAAAATATAGGTCGATAGTAACAACCCCTGGTTGTAACAAAACATGGCAAAGTTACCGTCACATCATGGTATCACTAGTATGGTAACTTTGCCAAGTCAGTTTTATAGACTTATATAACTTTATTGTAGCCAACCCGAAAACAGTGCTATCAATTAGTTATTAAGTTCTCATCCAAAAAATGACATATCTCTAAAAACGTTACGTTGTCCGTGTTAACCGTAATTTTGTACCTGTACGTCCCTGATGGAAAAGTTAACTTCCCTTTTGCATGGCGTACTTTCCTCGATTTTTTTTTTGTTACTAACGTATGCAACAACTGTCAGTAAAAATATTTGTCTACATGTAAAACTGCAGGTTTTAGCAGTTAAAATTTAATATGAAAACGACGGGTACTGGAGGCGACGCTGCATTCAGCTAGTCTGTTCCACTCAACTGCGGTGCATACACCGCACTTTAATCAGTCACTCGCTAGGCGCTTGTAGAGTTGCCACGTGTTGTGTTGATTTAAAAAATAATCTCTTGATATAAATATGCCGTCGTGTGTACTTAAATACTGTACAAATAATTCAAGAAATGTCAGTAAAAACCAAGGAATTACTTTTCATCGGTTAATAAGATACTTAATCAATAAAAAAAGTATTATAGATTAATAATAAAACAAATTATTCCTAAGACGCCATCTCGTGTCATGGAATATAGATTATGAAATTAATATGTTCAGATGTGACATTTCTGTGGCTACTTAAGTATAGGACGAATATATTATTATACACATTTTTTGTAGAAATATATATAAGTTATTATAATTAGATTAAATGTTTCATGTTTAAATCTGCTTATTATTCTTTTATTTTATTTAGTTTAGTTTTCCACATCAAAGTCAAAGTGGTATAAATTCGTCCATTTTTAACTTTCGCGTGCCAAGCATTTATGAACGACTCTTATTTTAATTTAAATAAATATATTTGTAATTTAAATGTTATGTTGATAAGTTTGGTTAAACTTACATTTAGTATGTATGTTTTTTTTTGTATTTTACATAGATACCTTTTAAAATATTCAGATAAAAATATCATTAAAATGTAATTGTGATATATTAATATTATGTAATAGTATATTAAATAAGCAAATATAATATACGAAATAAATGACAAAATTTAAATATTGTTCTCGATATAATTTACTTATTTAACAATACAATTCATTCTACCTATGTTTATTCTATGATAAAAAAACCAACCGCGCAAACACAGAGTAGCGCACATTTTTCGTTTGAAATAGCTGTTCTAGTACATAATTACATATTAATTCAATGGTTACAGTAGTGATTTTCGAGTTATAGTAAAAAAATAGTCATTTCGTCAAGTTTTTCTCGAGATATTTGAGTCACGCACTATTTTTGATGTTTAGACTAACGGACGTCGACAATAAAAATATTATTAGACAGATTTTTATATATTGAGCAAATCGTTTGACCTTGATAGGTCGAAAGTAAAGCCCAGTCTGCTTAGCTTTCAAGATGTGCACTTTGTCATTTATAATGATTTCTTAATTTAAACGAAACCCAGACATTGAATAAAACTATTTTTACAGATTTTATCGCGTTTTGTATAACTCATTATTATTATTTTTAATTCCCGACGATTTGGGTGCTGGCCAGATTAATTATGATGACTTCGGGACATCAAACAACCCTCCCCCCTCCCTTCCTACTCACCAAGGGAAAAGTGCTGTAAAGTTAAATACGGTTAAATCCGTAAAAAATTATATTACCTCCGTTATATGGGATAACCCTTTATTATATAGTTTGCGGTCTAACGACTGTATTCACCTTAAACCTGTTTAACAATACAACCTCAAAATTGACCGCGCAGATGAAACCCGTTCGCTCCGCAGCGGACGTCAGCAGCAGACGTCGCGCGTTGCCGGTTTTAATTACCTCTGGAGTTGAATAGCAGCAACGTGTGTTGGAAAACAATCGGGATCGGGACTAGTGTAATAAGGATCGGGATAGTACCGACAGCGATTACCCGTTCAATATTTTAATTTATTTATTCGTTGCATCAACATAGTGAATTATATATTTACCATGACGTTTTTTAATTTTTTATTCTCATAACATTTGGAGTAATCAAAAATTACTACACAGTATGAAAAAAAAAATAACCGGAACAAAATAATTACGCGTAAATTACATTAATTTGGAAGTTAATAATTAAATCAATACATTAAATATTAGTTAAAAATTAACAAGCGCTTCTTAATTCATTTTTTTTAAAAGAATATTAACAATGCTATAAACATAACTAATATTCCCCTTAACCACTCGTGGTAAGCTTAAATTGCTTGTGTTACGAGTGGTTCAAGCCAGTAGTCGAATAGCGGATTCGAACCCACGACCTTTTTGAGTTCGCGGTCCGTGCCCTGCCATTAGGCTACTGTCGCTCTTATATCCCAGTTAATTATATAATTACTTAATAGTTAATTATATCCCATTTACAGGTAAAAATAAAAATGCAATTAACAAATAAAAAATACACTATTATTTAATAATTATGGTAACATATGTTTAACTGAAAATTTCTAAAATATACTGAACAATATGAAAAATTACAATAATGAATTAGATATTACTATGTGAATAATTGACAAAAATTTACCTAATAGTGAATTACTTTACTTGCTTAAAATCTAAACGATTAAGTGTCTCTTGTATGTGTAGTATTTAAATTTACCAAAACAGTTCTAAAAATATCAAATTTTTTATAGGATAGGATGAAAAACGAGCACACAGTCCACCTGATGGTAAGTGGTTGCTGTGACCCATAGACATCTACATCTATCCTCGATTACAAATCAAAATGCAGATGCGTTGTCACCCGTGAGGACTAAGATGGAATGCCTCGTTTACAGTAAAAAGGGTCTCCGGTTCTCAACACTCACCATACGAAACACAGCAGCATTAAGCTCATATTTCAAGCTGGTATTCTGTGAGAGCGCGGTCCTTCCCCGGTCGAGCCGACCCATTCGTGCTACAATTATACTACTAATACAACTGCAGCATGGCTCTACCACGTATGGGTTTTTTTCTTCATTTTAACAAACACAACAAATTTTCAATTCAGGTATACCTCAAAACATTAAAACAGTATTGTTCAACCAGTGCGTGTTGCCAGTGATGGCATATGGATCTGAGACGTGGTCCTTCACTGCTGGCCGTTTGACGAAACTCAAGGTCGCTTAGCGAGCTATGGAAATATTTATGCTCGACGTTTCTCTGCGTGATAGACTTAATAAGAACCAGAGAAATCGATCCACTAGATGGAGTGGCGACCTGGTAATATATGCATGAAGTCAATGGATGCAGGTGGCCTAGGACCGTGCTTTGTGGCATTCTTTGGGCGAGGCCTGTATTCAGCAGTAGATTTGTGAATGGCTGTTCAAGAGCGCCGTAGAGCTTCCCGAAAATTTTACAGTACTCCAGCATCCGCGGTTCAATCTCCGCCGGCACTAATGATATTGCTGGCTGCAATTTAGACAGCTGATTTACTATAAGTTCGGAAAAGGAACATTTCGGACATGTGAAGTACGTCAGCACTGAAGCTTTGCAGTGGACAAATTGGTCCATTTCCCTCTTAGAAATGACAGTAGTCATGTGATCTAGCTGTGCTAGGTCTAACTTTAACAGACTATGTTTGACTAAGACACTACCTAATTTAAAGTGGGGATTAGATATAGGACGGCAAATATGGAGAAAGACATGTTTTAAAATATTTGACCCTCATTTTTATTTTGTAATATACATTGTTTACTCGTTTTAAGAAAGGAACGCGATGTAATGAGAATATAGGTATTTTTTTTTTGCAATTCACTTGCAATTTGCCCCGGCTTCGCACGGCTGGTATCTGGATACTACAACAGCGCCACCTACCGGGTCTAACTATGCCTATAACCTTCGCGGAAGTGCAAGCAATAAGTTGACCAAGTTTTACCACGATCTGATGCACGGTATGGCAGCGCATAAAATACGAACAAACAAACAAATATAATTTTTTATATATTAGAATATTAATATTTATTATAATTATTCCTATTTTTAATTACGGCACTGTACGACATCTTATAAATAAAAATATATTAAGACTTCTCAGTAATATTTGATGTTACAAAAGCGTGATTTCAATCCTCAATAATTCAGATCACGCTACTGAAACCCCCTCAGTAATGAGATAAAGTCTGTGCCCAGGAGTGCGACCTACATAAGCTGCAACTGATGGAAGCTGAGCGTTTGCGGAGTGGGTCGTTGTGAGCACTGCAATGATCGGAGTTTGATTACGCGTTCACCTTGCGTCATCGACAGTCCCGCCAAGTGCTGTTCAATGGCTATAGAGCGCTGGATTATCGAGTGCGTTGGATTGCAATTTTCCGATTTCGAGTAATTTTTGACAGTTCGAAGGCGGTTATGCTTATTCATTGCATTTATTTGGATGCAGCGCTGCGAATATGATATATGATAATAAATAATTATTTGTGAGCAATACCAGACTATATTTTAAACCGAACCCGAAAACTTGAAGATTTTAGAAAAAACGTAATGTTGGTATTACACATGGTTTCTGATCGTAATTTTAAATAACGCCACATTAATAGACCCTATCCAAGCAAAGCCGGGGTGGGTCACTAGTTATAATTAAATATAATATAATGTAAAAAAGATTGAGTTGTACGAATGATATTTTCAAAAGTTATCGTGTTTACCCCTCCATGCGGACTTGTAAAATCTACACCATAAGCTACTAAAACCACTTTTTTTAGCAATTATTCGATTAAAAAAACAAGATCAGATATCATTGGTCTATCTGATAATGTGCATTTTATATCATTATATTATGTTCAACATGATTGTTGGATACGATTTCATGCGACAAAACTTTGGATTCTTGATTTTCAGGCGCTTTGCACAGTTGCACTTAAAGCATGCAATAGTAGGTAAGAGCATGAAGTAACTACCTAACTGCGGATCTATCTCTATGCCCTGCTAACTTAGACAACCAGTCTTCCCCAATTTTCTCAATATGCAACTTCTATATGCAGACGAGTATCTGAGTAGATACCACCCTCTTACTTGTTTCTGCCGCCAAGCAGCTGTACGTCCACTGCGGTGCTTCGCTTTGAAGTGTGTTGAGAGGCAGTATGATTCCATCTTAGTCCTTAGTCGTGACAAACCTCCCTTGGTCTTCGCTGTTAAAAGAAGGCTGTAAGTATCTATCGGCGAACGTATTTAATTACTATAAAATAGATCGTTAGCTAGTTTATCACTTGCATTTTATTAAAATATGTTGTATATAAATATGCAGAACCAAGAAGTAAACAATGTTTACGTGGAAAACAAACTTGAGTTTATTGAAACTAAAACCGACATAAATTTTAGTTTCAAGAATATCCTTGTTTATGACGATTTGCCCCTTCTTTTTAAACTTTCTTTTCATTTTCTGGCTCGTTAAATAATATTTAAAAAAATGCTTTATTGATTTATTTAAAGCTCTTATAATCGTTAAATATTTAACTAGTCCCAAAAGCGAGTAGTCTGGAGAAAAACTGGCTAGAAACTCTGGCCTGATTCTGTTCGTCACGTATTGTTTTGTTCTACACCCGTAACTACGTGAGAATTAATTACGGACCGAGCACAGGGCGATTCAATTGAGTTGACGTGGATTGAGTCTTCTATTACCTGTCTATTACAGTGCAAAGAGCTGATTCAGATGTTCCGAAACGTATGGAATTGTTGAGGGGTGTGAGAAGCAGGGATGTTACGGATATGATATTTCGGATATGGATACGGATACGGATATGGGAATAATATTATATCGGTTTCGGTTTCGGTTACGGATATAAAATTATTTCGGATTATCCGTTAGTTTCGGATCGGATAAGATTTTTTGAGGTATTTAAGTAAAATACAAATAAGTAGGTAATCATTTGGCTTTATATCTTGGTTATCATTTGGTATTACAATCAGTCATTTATTCAAGTAATTAACAATTTTATAAGAATAGTATACTAATTAATGTAGCTACCTACATATTTTTAAGTTATCTACTTAAAAATGCTATTACAAAATTATTATAATCAAAAACAATGCTATTAGTTTTTTTTTCTATTATATTCTTCAATATATTTCTAGGAACTATTACAACGCATAAATCAGTCTTCTTAAGTCTTTGCATATTGAAGAATAAAAACTAAAATCTGAACATAACATAACAAAATATTTACTTGTCTTTCACTTAATGATTTCTTTTAATAGTCGAAACTAAGCAAAGGTAAATTATACTTAACAAAAAGCAATTTCGCAGCCTTATCACCAGAAAGTCGATTTCTTAAGGGGTCATAAATTAACCCAGCTGCACTGAAAAGCTGCTCACTTGGTACACTTCCAGGAGGTGGAGAAAGGTACTGTCTTACTAAATCACTTAAGCAATGGTACTTGGTATGCATTTTCCACCATAAAAGTGGATCTTCATTGAGTGTCAATCGTTTCTCCCTGTTGTATTCATTTAGTAATGTCTTTTTAACAATAAATTGATTGTGCACATCATCACCACAATCTATGTTTTGCTCTTCCTCGTCACTTAAGCTTAATATTTCAGCTAGACAAGATTGAATGTGTGAATAGTTGCTTGAGCTTGTTGTCGGAATCTCATTCCGTGATCTCTTAGGTGAAGAAGGACCTTCATCACGAGAAGCTTTTGAACACCCAAGAATCCCCAGAATCTCAGACTGTACCTGTTCCTTCGTAATTTCAGTAAAAAACTTGAGTTTAAACCGTGGATCTAGATAAGTAGCTATTGTATATATTTTATTATTTTCAATATCCTGAAATCTGACATTGATGTCTTGGATCATTTTCGTAATCATTAATTTGAAGTTCTCAGAAGTCTCTTCTTTACTCTTCTCTGTTTCTAGTGTGTTTTTAAGAGTATATATTAATGGAATCACTGATGCTATTGTTGCAGTAGCACTACTTAACTCCTTTGTAATTTCTTCGAACGGCTTTAGTATTGCAACACACTTTTTTCAAGTCGAGCCATTCATCAGCATTAAGAATTGGTATATCATGCGCGCCCGAATACAGTACTAAGGAGTCTTTTAATGTCAATATTCTTTTCATCATATAATACGTCGCGTTCCATCTGTGAAAAAAGAAAAAACAATGTCAAATCAAATAAAAAAAAAATTACATAATAGATAGGTGTATAAAATAGAATAAAAAAATCTCACCGTGTGGAACATTCCTGAATTATACTTAGTCCTGATTGGTTCAGTCTTTCTGTTTGAATTTGTTTCAATTCATTTTGCGCGATTAGGGAGTGATTGAAGTGAGTTGCAATTTTCTTGCACTTCGTAATTACTGACGAGAGAAATTCTTCGATTTCCATCGTTGATCGCACACATAATTGTAGTTGATGAATAGTACAGTTTGCATCAGTGAAATTGGCCATATTCATAGCTTTTATCATATTAGATCCTCTGTCGCGTAAAATACAATGAACTGATTCCGTGCTTAAGCCCCAATCTTTCAAAATATTGTTTAAATTATTTGCTATAATTTCACCTGTGTGCCGACCCTCTAATTGTTCACACTTGAGTATTATAGAAACTCTTTCATATTTATTGGTGATGCCATGAGCAGTAAGACTAAGTAACGATACATTTGAGCTGGGCTCTGACCACACATCTGTAGTAAATGACAACTTTTCAAATTGCTTAAGTAATCCCAGCACCTTTAATTTAATTTTATTGTATATATCAGTACACAGCAAATTAGTAAAATACTGCCGACCTCTTAGATGATAGCGTGGTAATGCTGCCTGCATTAATCTTTGGAAGCCGACACCTTCCACAAAGTTAAATGACAAGTTTTGTAATGCAATCATTTCAGCTACTAATTTATCAATTTCTTTTTGCTTGACATTACTTTCATCCCAGGCGCCTTTATTTTTTAAAGAATCTGTTATTGACAGCTGTTTTTTACACTCTTGTAATGGTGTCAGCTGTTTCGTGGTATGTGGTATTTGTTGGATATCTTTTTCTAGTAACAAAAGTTCTTCGTACTTATCACCGTGTTTTGATTTAAGATGAAGTTTAAGCGAAGTAGTGCCACCTCCTTTTCGTGAAAAGGTTTTATCACACTGTTTACATTTTGCGGAATCTGCATTAACTTGATTAAAAAATCTCCAAATTAAACTAGACTTAGGTCGCATTTGGTCCAGATTAGGTAAACAATTTAATAACACAACACTTTTCTTTCACTTCGTCGAACTAAACTAATTACTCGTACCTAAATATAAAACTGACTGACGGGACTTATGTATGACTGCAACATAAATAATAAACAAACAATGCAAGAGTAAGAGACACGCGCCGCTAATGTAAAAAAGAAACCTGTTATAACAAGTCTCATTTAGACTCAGCCCCTACCCTTATCCGAAATTATCCGAAACTTTTATATCGGATTCGGTTACGGTTACGAATAGTTTTTTATTTCGGATATCCGATAGTTTCGGATACGGTTACGGAGCTCCATAACATCCCTGGTGAGAAGTAGTGATGTTTATATCTGGCTTTCTTGTTTGTTCTTACCTAGACAGAAGTTTTACCGAAGCAATGTAAAAATGTAAAAGTAAAAGTAAAAAAGATTACTTTCAATAAGAATTCCTTGTAATCTAATTGTATAAAAAATTGTTCTATTCTATTCTAGATTTTTTGTTCTATTTTCAGCATAACACAAATTAAAACTTTCCAGTAAATTCTAAACAACATGTTGAAGTTATCATAACGGAAAGATCATGCCGCTTGGAAGTCGAGCGGGCTGGAAAGTTACTACGCTGAACAATGCTCCTTTAACTTGAATTTCTGAATTGCTTCAGACGGATTAATACTATCGGTAAGTTAAGGAGGAAGCACTAGTTGAATTGTTTGCATCTGAAAGTTTCATCTTGTGTTGAATATTCTTGATTTAAACCTATATTAATAAACATGCGCTTTCGCTGAACTGGTAAACAAACTAATTTATTTTATCGCTCTTTTATATTTTTCTTCAATAACTGCTTCGTAGACAGTCCACTACTTAAACATGGACCTCCACTACAGTTGAAGGGATTTGTCGTGTATTAATATTTTATCCAATCCACCTGGATTGGCAATTACGGTACCAAGGTTATCGCATGTTTTCTTCTTATTTTTGAAAGGGTTTTAGGATAATGAAATGTCCACCGAGCACGTGGTGAATCACCACTAAAAATTGCAATTAACAATTTCATTGTTGCTGATGGCGATCAAACGTGAGCCTCCAGAGATCTCACTGTAGGTAGAATTTGCCGTAATTGCCTTAAAATGTATGACAGATTTTTATATAGTTACAATTTTTCTTAACAAAGTTTATCCAACAGTAACATACCAAGTAGCAGCAATCCAATACTTTTTAATTAAATAACGTTTCCGGGGTTTCGTTGCTTGTCCAATATCATAATGGCTATACTGTGATCACCTCGTGGGGTAGTGGGCGTCAAACAGATTGACTTCAGAGATATCTAACGTAAAACTTGATTATTGCAAAATTACGTGCCTAGTTACCTCTGTGAACATAAATTAAAAAAGTTTGTGCCATAAATGAAAAATTTACTTATTAACTTTAGAACTTAGTTTTAGTCCACCTTATTATAAGGGGATTATGTGACCCATAGATGCTCGTACCTACATTCATCTATTATCGGTCAAAATTGAAAATGCCCGCCCTAATGTGTGTTGTCAGCCCTAATGTGTGCTAATATAAAATACCTCGCAACGTTACCATTAATAGAAATAGCATTATATTTTAGTGCGGTCCTTTTTTGTTAGAGTGTTACCGACGGAGCAAATGCTCCGTGGTGTTACCACTTCAATACAGCTGTTCTACCACGGAGAGAGTAATAGGAAATTAAAGCAAATATGCATAATTTGCTTGAACAACCACAAAGATTTTGTCTAAAGAATTAAAGCTATTTTGCAAAGTGCATAGTATTTTAAATGAAATGCATGCATTATGTTCTTTGCATGTGGATTGACCAGCTAGAAATAATATACTCGTATTATTGCTATGAAATTGCCGTTTTGCACTACTGGTCATTTCAAATCAAAATAACTTTTGTTTGGCAAAGAAATCTAATTTCAAATTAATTTTATTTTAAAAATATTGAATTCTTTTTTCAAAATTAGTCATTTGTTTATTTATTCATTAGCGTTATGTTTTCAGCCCATTTGAATTTTTTCCTCAGTAGAGTGGATCGCCTCGACCGGGGTAGGACCACGCTCTCACAGAATACCAGCGTAAATAGCAGCTTAATGCTGCTGTGTTTAGTGTAGTGAGTGTAAACAGGAGGTCGTGTCGACCCTCTCATGCATACAACCAATACAGCTGCAGTGCGGCTCTAGCACGTATAAATTATTATTGTATCCATAATTTCGCGAACGCTGCCTAGCCAAGTTGGATCCGTTGATTGACCTCTCGGTCGAAGTTGGATTTACCTAGTGCTGTTTATCTAAGATAATTTGTCATATTATTATTACAGTGTTCGTTAATATGAAGTGTATCAAAATTTTTTCACGGTTTTCATTTGCAATTTTCAGTGTTTTATAGATTGGATCACACATCGCAGTCTACTATGTAGCTTTAATATTCAAAATTTTGAAGTTTAATCGGAAGATGATGGAATGTCATAACCATAGTACGTGAGGGTAATATGGTCATACGGTTAATATGACCACTTTCATATAATTCTAAAATTACAGCCTTGTTTGCATAGATGGCTCTGTGATACGATAATTTTTTATGGGTCAACCTAATAATAAAGGGGTTAAGAGGGCGCTGCTTTATCGACGTCATTTTGAAGTGTAGTGTTTTTAAAGTAGATTTTTCGAAGGGTTCTTAATTATTGCCGAACATTGTTTGTTTATTTTCATAATACATTGGTTATAGTATACTACTTTGTGTTTTTGACTCTGTCCTAGTTTTGATTTTATAGGACGGCAAAGCTTAAGATGCCCGTGTTACCCTCACGTACTTTATTTAAAAATGTAATATTATCATACTCGTTATTTTATATAAAATCTCGGAATTTTTTTACCTTCTACCCTCTGTGCTAATAGAAGGTAAGCAGAATATATCGATGTCAAGGGCATCAGGATGCTTCTAGGGGTAGTGTATTGCCCCCCACCTACCAACTACTTCGCCACTTTAGATATGGCTCTTATTGATATTTGTTCTGAGTACACTCACTGTATAATCATGGGTGATTTCAATACTGATCTGTTGAAAAGCTGCCCTCGTTCCAAAAGGTTTCTTTCAATTATTGAGTCGGTCAATCTTTCTATTCTCCCTTTAAAGGCTACTCATCATAATATCGGAACCGATGACTCATTGATTGATCTAATCCTTGCTGCTTCTCCTGAACATGTGATGATGCATGGACAGTTACCCCCTTTGGGTTTCTCACGCCACGACTTAATTTATGCATTGTATAAGCTTAAACCTCCTAAATATTCCCCTACTGTAATGCATCTTCGAAGTTTTTCTGAAATAGACTTTGACAAGCTTAGGAATGACGGTCTTAATCTTGATCTAGCCTCCTTAATAGCAGCATCTACTGTTGACGATAAAGTCACTATCCTTAACCACAATATTCTTAGCCTTTATGATGCTCATGCTCCTGTTCACAAGGTTAGATTGAAGCGTCCCCCTGCCCCTTGGATGACAGAGGGCGTAAAGATGGCAATGACTAGACGAAATCGTGCTTTTCTTTGTTTCAAGAAAGATCGAACTGAAGAAAATTGGATAACTTTTAAAGCAGCCAGGAATAGGTGTAATCAGATGTTACGTGCAGCTAAACGTCGATATTTCCATAACTGTATTAATAATTCTTCTCCAGTTTTAGTGCGGAAATTCCTAAAATCTTTCGGTCTTTGTAGACCAGCTACGTTGGATTGTGGTCCTTCTGTGTCACTTGATGAAATCAACCAACATTTCGCTTCTGTAAAAGCACTGGACCCTACAATTCGTTCCCAAACTATGGCTTCCATTGCTTCTATGCAAATTCCTAACATTCCTACCTTTAATTTTTCTCCTGTTTCTCAGGATGATGTCAAAAAGTCGATTTTAGCAATCCAGTCCAAAGCCGTGGGTTACGTCAAGATTAGTAGACATATGGTAGTATTTATACTAGAGCACCTTCTCCCGGCAATTTCCCATATAATCAATTTTTCCCTTGGTTCAGGTCAGTATCCTAATCTTTGGAAGAGGGCTTTTGTAAAGCCTCTCCCAAAAGTTCCTACTCCCATTGATCCCAATAATTTTTGTCCAATATCCATTCTACCTTTCTTTCCAAAATTTTAGAATCCTGTGTTTACAAGCAAATTTATTTCGAAACATAACCTACTATATCAGTCTGGGTTTCGCCCTGGTCATAGTACCACTACTGCATTAATTAATGTTATTGATAGTATTAAACAAGGCATGGAAGAAAAAAAATAACAGTACTGGTACTAGTTGATTTCTCAAATGCTTTCAACACAGTAGATCATGAAACCCTTCTTTCCATACTGTCTCATCTGAATTTTAGCACTACTGAAATGGATTGGTTTGCATCTTATCTTCGCGGTCGACAGCAGTCAGTCCGTGTGGGGCAACTGTCCTCAGCTTGGGCTGATGTGGATGCTGGTGTGCCGCAAGGCGATATTCTTTCTCCTATAATGTTTTCAATTTTTATAAACTTTATTACCTCCATCATCGACTGCTCGTACCATTTATATACCGATGACATTCAGCTTTATGTGCAAACTGAGATTGGGGATATCCATAATGGGATTAAAAACCTTAACGGCAACTTAGCAGCTATCAAGGATTGGTCTACTCGTTATGGAGTTTTGGTAAATCCTTTGAAATGCCAAGCTATACTGGTGGGTAGCTCAAGGATTGCCAGCTCTTCCAATTTATCCAGATTAATCTGACAGACTTACCTCCTATTTACTATGATAATACTACAATTCCATTCAGTAATTCTGTTAGAAATCTTGGCCTTCACATCGACGGCACGATGAATTGGAGAACTCAGGTTTCAGATGTGAGTCGTAAAGTCACTGCCGCGTTATGCTCTCTGTATCGTTAAAAACATTTTCTTCCCACACACAAAATCTAAGATCATGCTTGTCCATTCACTTATATTACCCATAATTGATTATGCAGATGTGTGTTACCCAGACCTGTCCCAAGATCTTCTGAACAAGCTGGAACGCCTCCTCAATAACTGTATAAGATTTGTCTTCGGGCTTCGTAAGTATACATCTCAATACAGATCTAAGCTAAATTGGCTTACATTCCAGCAGAGGCGCAACTCCAGAATATTACTTGTACTTTTTTCCATATTAAATGATCCATCTTCGCCTTCTTATCTTAAGAGTAAATTTCATTATCTTTCTTCATCTCATGATATGGTCCTACGCTCTTCTTCTAACAACAAAATCTGTGCTCCAGTTCACCTCACCGAGTTCTATGGTAACTCCTTCACAGTTCAGGCTACACGCCTTTGGAACTCCTTGGCCGATGACATCAGAAAAGCTCCCAATAAGTACGCTTTTAAAAAGTTGGTCCGTGATCATTTCTTAAAGACAACGCATTTTACATGACTCATCTATTTAATATGTATTGCCAAACAGACGTATATATTCATAGTCAATTTGTATATACTAATTATGTATGTATTTAAATATGTGTACTTGTATGTATATCCATTTATTTATATATTTGTATATATGTAAGGATAGATCATATATGTATAGTTTATTTATTAGTAGTTTGTATATATTATGTAGTTAATTATCATTTGTATCGTGTTCTCTTATTCTATATTGCCACACCTACGTCAAATTCTCACCACTCCATGGGTTGACTGGTAGAGAATGCCTCAAGGCATTAAGTCCGCCCTTTGTATTCTTTTGTTTAAGGATGCAATAAAGAATAAAATAAATAAATAAATATATAATTTAAATATTTACTTGTGCCCTGTAGTGACGGCGTAACGGAATCCACTGACCCTAGTTATCCCGGGAATATTGTACCAGGGAAATGAAATGGGCAGAAAACAAATGCTAAAAAGTTACTGAAAGTTACTTATTGCATATTTAAAAAAAAAAAACAATAACATATCTAATATGTACTGTCGCTATGTTTGTGCTCGGCGTCGACCTGATCGGTACTTAAACTTTATGTTAGTCCGAGCGTAATGTGAACAGGTCGTGAGAGAGTTGTTACGCGAACTTGCAAATGTTTCCCAGTACAAATCTTCACAGCCATTCTGAGTTAATGTCAGGACACATGTGGGCTGACAACTTTGCTGTTATTAACTGAGAAAGAGAAAGAGAAGATTCTATATTCGATGCGTAGGTTTTCTTATGTATATTTACCAATGTCTCTGAATTAGTTGAACCGATTTGAATATTTTTTATGAGATAGGGATTAATAATAAGGGTAAAAAATAGGGGATGAAGATTTTAATGTACCTATTTAAACGATATTCCAGTTGTTATCTTTAACTTGTGATTTTTAGACCATCCAAAAGATAAAATAATTAAAGTTTTAGTAAAAACCAAAAAATTACTTACGAAACTAAAATTATAATAATATTTATATAATATACGAGTAACAGATTCTGTAGTCGAGGCTTTACTCGTAGTTCTTCTATGTACTATGTTTTGGCAACTACTTCATATAGAAATTATGTAGTTCTCTAGGTTTTTTTAAAAATATAGAATAAGGGTGACAAACGAGCACACAGTCCACCTGATGTTAAGTGGATGCTGTGGCCCACAGACATCTACTACATTTATCCTTGATTAAGAATGAAAACTCAGATGCGTTGTCACCCCTGAGGACTAAGATGGAATGCCTCCTTTCCAGTAAAAAGGGTCTCCGGATCTCTACACACACCATACGGAACACATCAGTATTACGCTGCTATTTTACGCTGGTATTCTGTGTGAGCTTGGCCCTTCCCTGGTCGTGGCAACTCATTCGTGCTACAACTGTAATATAGCTGCAGCGTGACTCTACCACGTACAAAAAGGTTTTTAAAATTAGATTCGCGTTTTTTTAAGTTTAATTATTTTCTTAAAATTAATTGTACAAATGAAAAATGCACTCTCGTCTTGTTTATTTAAACTTTAAATCTAAATCATTAACGCAAACATTATTCTGGTGGCATATCGACAACGGAGATGTGTCTAGAAAGTTTAATTGTATTCCACCGATAGAGCTTTTGTGCTTACGCACACCCTCGGGCACTATAACTGTCCTGCGCAGATGGCTAATTTTTTTTATAGAAAAAGTGTGACAAACTAGCACACAGTCCGCTTGTCAGTAAGTGGATACTGTGGCCCGTAGCATATGCATTTATCCACGATTAAGAATCAAAACGTAGATGCCTCGTTTCCAGTTAAAAAAGGGTCTCCGATTCTCTACACTCACCATACGAAACAGCAGTATTAAGCTCCTATTTTACGCTGGAATTCAGTGAGAGCATGGTCCTTCCCCGGTCGAGCCGACCCGTTCGTGCTACAACCATACTACAAATATAACTGCGGCACGGCTTTACCACGTATAAAAAAATTCACATCATCAAGTTCTTTCATCATATCACTTGTTCTGGAAGACATTATATCGTGTAATATTCGGAGACTTTGGTCTAATTGCAGCGAATCCGTGCTAGCAGGGGGCTGTTATAAGCTGATAATGATGCTATGCTTGTAATTATTTCTCTTGACTTCTTCTTCCTGAGTACCGTATTTACCACTGCTATATATGGGCCGCACCTTTTGTTTTAATTTAAGGACGTCTAGAACCCAGGTTAAGGAATATGTCCGCTATAAAAACAAAATCACAATACTGTTAACGAAAATTGAATGTGCTATTTGTATCTCGTCCAGAATAAAGCCGTGTCATTATTAAAATAAAGCGTTGTTATAAAGGGTCATCTAACGCTCTAAGCGCTTAAACATGCGATGTAAGTGAACTGGAAATAATGGCCGCTTCGTTGCTGCAGCAAATGAATATTCAACAGGTAAAATGGATCGCTGGTCGCTTTGTAACTAAAAGCTGCTGTAAGCGCTGGAAACGGTGTATTAGAAGACTGTTCTGTTAGGTCCGATTCTTGATTCCAATCACAGGCGAAGGTAAGTAGGTATTGTGAGCAAATTTAAATTAAAATCCCTTCTTCTCAGCCTTTTGATCTATTATTTTATACAAATACTAGCGTTCGCGCGGTTGATTTCTGGATCTCGACAACAGCGCTACCTACCGAGTGTTTTTTTTATTAGAGAGGGGGCAAGCAAGCATACGGCTCACCTGATCGTAAGTGATTACCGCCGCCCATTAACAACTGCAATACCAAGGGGATTGCATATGCATTGCCGGCCTTTTAAAAAGGAATAGGCTCTTTTCTTGAAAATCCCTAAGTCGTATCGGTCAGGAAAAATCTCTGGTGGTAGTCGATTCCACAAGGAAGTTGTGCGAGGAAGAAAACTTCTTTTAAATCGCACAGTGGTGGACCGCTAGTCATCCAAATGCTATGAATGGTATCGCGGGTTTTGTAGTGATGTGCGATGACGAAATTGTACGGCTGGAATTAGTCATTATCGGTACATGCGATAAAATGCGCAAAGAGATGCAACATCTCTTCGCAGTGCCAGTGAGTCAAGCCGATCGGAAAAAGCACGCCAGTCAACGCGATGGTGACATATTCTAGACTAAAAGGAAAATATAGATGCGTTGTGACTCCTGAAGACGACTATGACATCGCCGTAAAAATGGATCTCGGTTTCTCGTGCTAATGCAGCAGTATTGTTCTGGTATTATAAAGAATGTGATTCATTCTCTGTCAAGCCAACCCATTCGTGCTGAAGCCATAATACAGCTGCAGCTCGGCTCAACCACGTAGATCTGCAAAGCTGTATACAGACCAGAGAACGCATTTCTTTATAGATATACTACAGGTATATCTTCAAAGAAATGCGTTCTCTGACAACCGAACAACCGAACCGACAACTGAAAAACTCACATGACAACCGGGCAAAAGGCTACTAATTCAGATTATACATTAGCTTGTTTTTATATATACTCTAAGGCTATAAATGAGGGGCCATAAATGAGGAAACGACTCAGCTGTCAGACCTTAGTGCACAGTCGCATCTGGCGATTATTTTTGCGGCTGATTGATTGAGTTAGTCCCTAATACGATTTTCACCCGATATTATTTTTGAACCCTCTCAGAAATTAGTGCAGGTTTGTGCCCAGCTGTGGGAGGTATATAGGCTACAGCTATACCTTACTTTTGCTATTTTGGTGGAGTACGGTTACGCCTAGGTGCAGTTTGCGGCTGCACTGAAATAGTCAAACTATCAACCAAACAAGCCATTAAAATGCTAGTTTATTCTAATTATTATGTCGTTATTTATCGAAGTTTATTATCCAGTATCATAATTCTCACCGAAACTTGTTTCACGGCTTAGCCGTCTTGTAAATTGAACATTTTTTTTTCGTAAATCGCATTTAATGAACCAAAATGAGCTTTTAGCTGAACTTGGACGATAAAAGCTTTTCATAATTTTCATTTAAACTTGCTAATGGACGTATAAAAAAAATCGTGATACTATGCTGTATTATATACAACAACAAATATAAATGAGGTGGATTATGATTTTTTTGAACCCCTCAATAGTTATTAAGCTATTGCATAGCTTCTATCGCGGGCCTTGAGCGCGGGGACCGAATCCAGAAATTCCGTAACGAAAAAAACCTCACGCTCCCCACTCCGACGGCCACGGAGGTGTGGCGTTGAAAGCCGTGCATCGTCTAACGTCGTTTCAGTTCGGACTCGGCAGACTTCGGCACGGTGTTTGTGTGCGTGCGACTAGACGTATGCGTGTACACTAGCTGGTAACTCAATGATAAAAATTCCTGAATAACTTACATGTATTGTAAGATATTAAAAATATTTTAAACAATATTAACTTCTCATTTATTCAATAAGAGAAAAAAATTATTTTCTTATCGGTCACCACGCTCAAAAAGTGTAACTTGATTTAATATCAAAGACTTAACTGCATAAATAAAATAAATAAATAATTATAATTGCATAAGTTGATAAAAAATGCTATGCAATAGCTTTACCGCGGCAGTCACCGAGTGCCACACGTATTTTTATTTATTAAAGCATACCACATGTCCACTGCTGAACATAGCCCCCCCCCCCCCCTTAACTTACCTTCTAGAGAGAATACTACTTACTATAGTTGCAACGTCTGGCATTTAGGTTTTCTACCACAGTTATTTTTTTATTTTCCCGTGTGATATTTGAGCTTCGTATGTTTTAAGTTGTTGGACTACTTTTATGCCTACAAGTCGATCTGGGTAGGCACCCCCCCTCCCACTTTTATATATTTCTGCCACCAAAAAGCAGTGCTTGTTGTGTTCCGGTATAAAGGGTATAAGAAGCTATACGTGGTAAAGCCGCGCTGCAGCTATATTATAGTTGTAGCACGAATGAGTCTGCTCAACCAGGGAAGGACCACGCTCTCACACGGAATACAAGCGCAAAATAGCAGCTTAATACAGCTTTGTTTCGTATGGTGAGTGTAAAGATCCGGAGACCCGTTTTTACTGGAAACAAGGCATTCCATCTTAGTCCTCAGGAGTGACAACGCATCTGCGTTTTGATTCTTAATCCAAGATAAATGTAGATGTCTATGGGCCACAGCATCCACTTACCATCAGGTGGACTGTGTGCTCGTTTGTCACCCTTATTCTATAAAAAAGAGAACCGGTATAATTACAAGTTGTGAGTAATTCCATCTTGGTTCTCGGAGGTGACCTCATAGGAAGGATATTTACCATAGTTGCCACGCGTGGCATGTGGGTTGGTAAACGCAGTTTTTTATTACATTGAACTATTATCAGGAAGATGCTGCTGCCCATCTCCTGTTTCGTTTGCCACTGTCAACTCTTACATCACCCATGGAATGATTAAGGGCAGTGGATTCTCTTACGGTCTTAAGCCGTCGAACACGGCTTTTACACGTATGTTCATATTTACTTGCTTTGTATTAAGACCAATTTTTAGAAAATATGAACTAGACTGCTCCTAAAGTTCTAAGTGAAAATAAAATAAATTTACAGGTTATATACATCCTCCGTCGTGGCACCGAATCTCCTTACTTTTTAACCGAGTTCAAAAAGGAGGAGGTACTCAATTCGTCTGTATAGTTTTTTTTTTATGTGTGTTAACTCGGAACTTTTTTCGGGGTGAACCGATATTGATGATTCTTTTTATTTTTGTCTTTTTATTTGAAAGCAGATGCTTCTCGTGTGGTCCCATATAAATTTGATCAAGGTCTGGTCAGTATTTTTTGAGTTAACCTTAATAATGCGTATTTAATTGACTTCGAATACATTGATGATGTTCTCGTCTTATTTATATTGAAGTCGGTTGTACAATTTCTTTTAATTTTACCATTTGTCTGAAACGGAATTAATGATAGTTGATACGATTTCAACTGCTGTGCTCAGAAGGTTCATGTTAACGAACTTATTTCGGCCTCGATATTATTTTTTTTTGGGTTCACACTCACTCGACCTTGTGATGTATAGAGATTCGGCGATAGCGAGGGTAGCCTTGCTGTTGAAAAAACACACTCACATTTTTTGAAGTGTCCACTTGTGTCTAGACAGAGGGCGAGAATATTTTTTGTAAAATTTTAGGGTACCTACTCGTGCCCTGTAATAGTATAGTCTAGCATAAAACTCAATGTGCATTCTCTTCTTTTTGTTTCTGCCCTTATTCCAAGTTATTTCCGGTTGGCATGTCTTTTCCTCCGGCTCCGTGGCGCAGTGGCGAGGCTATGAGTTGCAGTGTTAGGTGCGGCGGGTTCGAATTCCGCACGGAACAAGTATTTGTATGGCCTACAAATAATTGTTCCGGGTCTGGACGTTTGTCCTTGTGCAATTTATATTTATTATTATTACCGTTGTAGTATTATTACCGTTGGGGAAAAAAGGTTCTTGAGTGGCAGCCTCGTGGATGGAGTGACGACCCGGTTAGACATGCAGGAAGTCGATGGATGCAGGTGGCTCAGGACCGTGCTTTGTGGCATACCTTGGGGGAGGCCTATATTCAGCAGTGGACTTGTGAAGGGCTGTAATGATGATGATGATGATGATAATGATGAATTTATATTTGCAAACTGTCTCCATGATATAGTAGAAAACCCTAGTGTATAGGGTTAACCTATTATTTTTTTAAAAAGAATGAACAGAATACTTTCTCTGTCATTTTACTTTATTAGCCGATATCTCCTCACTCACTTTACAAAAAATTTATCATGAAAATCTTTGGTAGAAAGGGCCAAAAAATTTTAATTTCTTTATCGATATATTTACAAGTTGGAAAAACTCACCGGGCTTTAGGAAATCATTAATTTGAAAAACGATTGTTCATTTAGTTTCAATTTGTTTTTTTATAGATTTATTTAATAATTTTGTGTTGGCCTTTCCTTCAAATTTTAGACCGCTTTAGATTTCTCTCAGACGCTCTTAATATGTGACCATTGGCGTCGTTCGTGTTCATATGAGTCAATGAAATTCTAGCACTTGATTTCCACTGATGCTTAACGCACCAGTGGAAAAATTTACAGGACGGTAATCATTCGATCCGACCACAAAGCTGCCGGCAATAAGCCACGCGACCGCCGAGGGTCCTTCGTCTAATAGCGCTCTAGGATCGACTGTTTAGCTGAAAATTTTCAGAGAGACATCAGGTTTTAATCGCAGTTCAGTACTTAAATTAACTTGGCTTTTATGATGTACAATTGTAAAGAAACTTTATACATTTTAGAATAATACTGGATGAGTAGATGTTTAATATAATATTAAGGTTACGACATTTTATCAAGTTGCCGAACTAGCAATAGAAAAACCATTTTATAAGTAAAATTTCGCAAAAAGCTAACATACACGCTATTTTAAATATTTATTTATAGTTCATATTCAGTACAACTGAATTAAGTTTATCCATTTAATTTTATATTGTTTTCGCCCGCAGGATTCATTAGCGCTGAGTGTTGTGTAAATGCAAACAGTTCCAAATAATATCGGTTGAACCGCAGTTATATTGAGCCTCGCTTTTATGCTTTGAAAATTAACTTGTTTTTACCATTCTGCAAATGGACATTGGCCAGTTTGGAAGAGTTCTGTTCTTACGTACGTAGGCAGTTTTTTTTTTGTTATTACATTAAATCGTTGCCTGTTTGTGTTCAGATAAACGCCCTTTAAATAAAGCAACAATTGAGACCTGCGCAACGTGACTAGCAGCAATAAATGTATGAGTGAGTTTAAAAAAAATCTTGCTAAGTGGCAAACATTAGAAGAGACAGTTGCCTGCTAAATTTGTAATCATCAACTTTATCATTACAATATTCCTTTTTATAGAATAAGGGTGGCGAAAAAAAAGGCGAAAATTTTGACTTGTGATGGACTATATGATGATGATAGTGATTTCACGTTTGATTCAAACTCGATTACAATTTTAAATATTCGAAATTCAGAAATAAATACAAAATAAAATATCCTTCTTTCTTTATTTTTTTATATTGAAATATCTAGTTCTCGTATCACTTAGCCTTGTGGTCGACAGTATAGTAATGCACCCATTGGATTTGAGAAAATGCCGTCCATTACGATATCTTTACGACGCATTTAAGATTACATAATTTTCCCCTGCAGACCTTTCAGGGGCATAAAGGGCGGAAACAGTCCTCTTTGTGCATAACTTCTTTGATACCCTCGCACTTCCCCCACCGTGCGGAATATTTGATGCGTAATTGAGTTGGATTTGAAGCTACCACGCTTATGAATTTTCCGGACGGTGTTCCGGGCATTTCTTGTTATGTTAAACATTGTCCCAACTTTTCTGTATTCCTTCCTAGTTATTAAAAAAGTAAAAAGAATACACAATTAGTGCACTTAATATGTGCTCGTTCTAAATAGGTGGTCATCTACGAAAAGTAAGTATATTTTTAAATCCTATTAATTCCTTTCAATCATCATAGAGCATGTAATGTAATATTCTTTATTCAAGGTAACAATTTGGTATTCATTAATTTTCAGGAGTTCTGTTATCAAGTAACTATTAAATATAATAAACATTGTTAAAGCATATCATAGTTACATTTTTTGGATATGCATTATACATAATATATAATTATATTCATTTTTAAAATGAAAATCCAAAGATTTGTTACCTTTGCTCACTTTATTTTACGCCTTAGTGGAACGGTCGTGCGGAGAGAGAAGTTCACAATATATTTAGTGTGAAGGCCAAATCTTTTTTCTTTCGGGCTGTACCCATAATTTGTACAAATTGTATTTTGAATAGAATGTTACACATTAATTATTTTTTATAATAAATTTAATTGTTAAAATATTAATTAAATATAATTATCTATGGTAACAGAAATATGTCCGACACCTGCTCGGTAATTATGAAACAGTGGTAGAATAGCAGAGCAGTGGCCGTGGCAACTATCGTAGAGCTTCGTATAGAGTCGGATGCCATTACGATACTGCAGCCCGTTGTATTTGTTATATTTGTTTTTATGTTTTATTAGTATTACACCATAAAAGCAAAATATAAATTTTATAATTAGGATATGATTAACAATGAGCCTTGAGAAATTTTACAGTACGTGAACAACCAGTGTTCAATACGCGCAGACACCGATGGAGATTGAATTGCAATTTTAAGGGCTAATTTGCCACGTGCTGGTTAGTAAAAGAAAACATTGTGAGGAAATCTGCATATCTGAGGAACTGAAAAAAGCTCCGACACCGTGGCTGAAGTTTACTGCTTAGAGTTTATTCATATCAAATTAGTCGCGTTTATGCCATCTAGCATCTATTTTACGTAACACTGTCACATTTAAGAATTGTGTGTGACGTGGTGACGAATAAATAATTCATTCATTCATTAATGAATGGATAATATACAAGTTTTTTTAGGTAACGATGTATTAACGATTAGAAATGACCTCTAAACGAAATATATTTATTACATGGAATGTGCATAAAGCAAAACCTTCCCTTAGTAATTTTTGCTTAGAATTTGATTTAAAAACCGGCTGCACTAATAATCCATTAAACTGTTTTTGCTTCATTCTGTAGAAATGACATGCAATCTATACTATGCTACAAATATATCCTCAAGAAACTTCTGTACTTATATGCCTGGCTTTTTGGTTACCCTAGTCAGAAACGCATTTTTTAAGAGAAACTGGTTTTACGATCCCGTAAAAATCGCCCAATTTTTATTCCGTACAACGTTTAGTCTCTCTTTTGATAACGTAATCAGATTACACTAAATTGCTTTCCATTCTAATAAATTGCATTTCTTATCGTTATTTCCGCAAACTTTGCAGCTAATTTAAATCGTTTAAATGTTTATGACTGAGCTTTGTCGGAAATGTTCTGTTTATAATGTTAGTGGTCAATGAAACACATCATCAACGTCATCTTTACAGTGTTTGTAATTGACGTAAGAGATATTTTTATTAACAAATATTAAACAAATTTTCTCGAAAGTCGTTTGCTGGAAATAGGTCATTTTTTAATGACCAAGAGTAACGAAAACTAGCTATGTTGCACTGTCTACCTGATGGTAAGTAGATGCTATGCCCCACAAATATCTTCCATCGATTGAGACTCAAAATGCAGGTCCCTTCTGAGAAGGAGGTCCCCTCTAGATTGCCTTGTTACCAGTAAATAGGTCCCCAGTTCTCTACAATCATCATATGAAACACAGCAGCATTAAGCTGCTATTGTACGCTGGTATACTGTGAGAGCGTGAACCCTGGTCGAGCCGACCCATTCATGCTGCATCCCCAATATAGCTGCACCGTGGCTCTACCACGTAAAATCTCACTAAAATAGCTTCTTTTTCTCTATCAGGCTATTACATTTCACTGCTGAACATGAGCCCTTCTCCGGAGGATTTGCCTTAATCGTCACGCTTAATAGGCAACCCGCCTCGACGATACGATACAATACGAATGCTGTACCAGACGATTCTCACCTTTGACGCTACGGCCTGTTAAAGTTGCAGATATTGTATGCCAGGCCTAAACAATGCTGCTGTGTTTCGTATGGTGAGTGTAAAGAATCGGAGACGCTTTTTAATGGAAAGGAGGCATTTAATTTTAGTCCTCACGAGTGACAACGCATCTGCATTTTGATTCAGAATCGAGGATAGATGTAGATGTCTATGCACCACAGCAACCAATTACCATTAGGTGGACTGTGTGCACGTTTATCATGTGCAGTAGTTTCTTATGTCATACATAAGACAGAATGGGGTGAAGGATTTTCTTACGCCGCAACCACACTACTACTATTAATTTATTATTATTTATTACTTACTATTATTTATTAGTAATCAGGCAACTACTATTGATAACGACGATGATGCATATAAACAAAAATATTTCTCATTTTAAAGTATTATAAAATTATTATCATAATGTTGGTAGTAGTAGAGCCACGTTGCCGCTGTACCGTAAGGTTGGCTTGACTGAAAGTAATTTATTTATTAAGTATTTTTTATTGAACATCATATAAAAATTACATATTATAATTATATACACCTAAGAATTATGCAATGGGAGGTCTTATTGCTGACTGCAATTTCTTCTAGACAACCAATGAATTGAAAGGATTAACAGGGGTAGGGAAATTGGTGTGATAAAAATAATACACGTGTATATATAATATACATTCATATGCTACGAACATATATAAATACCAAAAATATTGTATTATTTAGCAATCAATACACTATGTACATATTATATTTAATGGCTAGTGTGAGGCGAAGTTACAATTTAAAGTGAGAGGTAATGATTCTTGACTAGTTTTTTTTAAAGACCGGCCTTTACAGTGAAAGACTTGTTAATAAATTTACTAGTGTGTAGTGGCATATTCAATTTCAAGTTCTTTGTTGATCTCAAGTTACACGAAAAAGAATCACGAGTCCTATGTATATTATAAAAAATGTATTTTAAGGAACAAAAACGTAAAATTCTTCTAAGGATTCACGCCATCTTAGTCCTCAGTGGTGAGAGCGCATCTGCGTTTGATCTTTTCATATAATCATGGGTACTTATCATCAGTTGGACTGAATGTTCGTTTTTCGCCGTCACTTTTATAAAATTATAATAATCGAAATCCCAAAACTCTTAATGTTTTATAGAAGACATTATTAATTTTAGTATTACATTATTATTAGTTTATCAACTTTTTTTTTTCTTGTTTCAGGTACGTTAGAGTGCGATCGACATAATAATATCCTGTGAAGATAATGCGACGGTAAAAGGCATTACATACATAAGATAGATTTTAAACGCAGCAAGTCATTGACTACTGAATAGTCACTATCAGTTTATTACTCTAACTTATTTTCTATTAGGGATTGAGGCTACCGCTGGAGAAGATTAGGTTTTATAAGCGGGGAAATTCTCATCGGTACCTTTCCGCTACGCGTACTTTCTATCAGCTAAAATTCCACGGTGTTTCGCTCCTCGCACTTTAGCAGTTACTACTCCATAACGCCCCAGAAAGTGGAAGTAAAAAAGGAGCTTTCCACTCTTTCAACCTTAGAACGTATATCTGTTTATTCAGTTGTCGCCGTTGCAGCGTGCCAGTTATTAGAAAAAGAAATTGTCTTACAGAATTCATCGCGTTTATATTTACATTTCTTAATTCTCGACATTTCGAACAATTTACAGCACCCACGGTCACGGCGGGAGAGTTTACTATCAATTCTTGTTCTATATCAAAACAACTTGAAGTAGCAGAACACAAATAGGTTTTGTGAGTCTTCCTGTGTTCCGGTGTCACTGACACTGTACATCCTTGAGTCGGCCTTCAATCTAATCACAGTGTTAAATCAATGGTTAAAAGTACTAGGAGATAAAACTATTGTTCTCGTTGTTCGTCTGTTTAATTATGTTATTCGTCTGGATAAGACTCACCCTCTTACCTATTTCTATCGCCGTGCAACAATGCGCGCTAAGTCTGAAATATACAGAACACATAATCTTAAATATAAAGAGAGCCAGTATAATTAACAGGCTGTGAGGCAACTCGATCCAAAGAACATACAACGCATCTTCAACCTTCTTTTTTGAAGTTGGTTGCAGGCGTCCATAGACTGTATTAGCCAGTTACCATCTGATAGATTGTATATTCATTAGTCACTTCAATCTCTTAATAACAGACAAGTGAACACCTCCGTATTTGCATTTTATGGTACTTCCATACAATAAATAAGAGTAATACGTAGGGAAGTTGCTCTTCTTTGATGTTGTCTAATTTTATCGTACCGTACTGTTAAATCGCCTCCACAAAAGATTGCATCATAGGTGGGATATGAGGCAATCTGTTGGAGAGGCCTATATTAAGCAGTAGGCTTTAACAGGCTGTGACGGTTATGATACTGCCCTGGTTAAAAATGCTTCGGAGAATCTTTAATTTATTTCCTTAACATTTTAATATAGAAAACTTTTTTATTTTGCATACTTTTGAGACAAATTTAGCATTACAAAACATCGAAAATTTCCGCTGGTACATCGAGCCGAGAAAATTGACGATCTGTTTTGCCCCTTACTTTAAAAGTTTTATCTGATGTTGCCCGCATTGTTTTGTATAATGAAACCCATCTGTTTTTATATTACCTATTAAATTGCCATTCTCTTACACTTACTGGTTTGAAGTTCGACTTTTTTTTCTATTATTGTGGCATTGGTAACTAGACCTACAGACAAATGAAACTAGCTGGAAGGCTGTTACGTAATCCATTAAATAAATAACAACAATTTTTTTAATAACTTGTTGACGGTTTACATTGCGAAGTTTCTAGAAGATTTTGGCGGCAGCTAACTCAACAGAATGAATCGGTGACGATAATCTACCAGCGACGCTACCATTACAGGAGTGTTTCCTCACCAACCCAGTAGCCGGGACTGATGACTTTAACTTTATACCTAATATCGATTCTTAGTTCTTCTCTTAATTCTCCAAATCTTTTCTATAATTCAAGTTTCCAGCTCATCGGGAATTAAATTCCTCCCGGAACGACAGACAGACAGATCAACAAAAATTTCTTCGAGGGAATGAATGCAGCTGAAAGGCCATCATTTTGTTGGCACCAAAGTTGATGTAATTTATGTGAATATTATAGGCTTATGTATAGATATAATATGGCGTGTCTTAGCGGCGTAAGAGTCATCATCGGTGTAGCGGCGCTGTCGTCGCGTCACAAGCGAAACAAACTGAAGCCTAAATCGCGCTATCAAAAATTCTGAATCATAAACAATATATATAGAATATCTCCGAACAATAACACGGAGTGTTGGCCGCTCCCCGGGCAGAACACCTTGCCCGGCGGGAGATCTCCCCTTTTCCTTTCACAGCCACAGTGGTGACCACCCGACGTGATCTGAACATGCAACCAACAACCTTCGGAAACTTCAAGCTTCATCATCGTCATAGAATACCCCACCCATTCGCTCCCGAGCAGATATTGTCTGCAGCCTTCATATCCTGCTAGCCAGCTAGCTTCACAAGGTTCATCGCAGCACTGGAATAATAATGCTTCCTGTTCCTTCAAGCTACTCTTTGCGCTATACAGTGTTCGGCACGGCTCTGAGCCTTACTGCTCGCCTCAGCTTCACGGCACTCTCGCAGATTACATGCCTTCTTCCCGACTCACCGCAGACTACAAGCACTTGCACATTCATCGGCAACGAGGCTGCACTATCGACCTCCGGTCTGAGCAGGGGGGTGATGTAGCGGCGCTGTCGTCGCGTCACAAGCGAAACAAACTGAAGCCTAAATTGCGCTATCAGAAATTCCGAATCATAAACAGTATATATAGATCATCTCCGAACTATCACACGGAGCGTCAGCGTCAGAACACCTTACCCGGCGGGAGATCTCCCCTTTTCCTACTTTAGCCACATCGGTAAAACCATCTTGTTTACGCCAGGCGCAAAATATCCAGACCGGCGACGGGCAGCAGCTTCATAGGCGCATAAAGTCTGATTCGGCAATCATCAAAGCGCGCGCAAGCGTGACAATTGAGACAAGTCCTTCTTACAACGTGACGGACACGTCCAGCAGTAAATTTACGCGAGCTAATGATGATAATGATATTTTTTGTGATTTAAAAAGTCAAACCTTCAAACCGAAGATATTAGTGTAATAATTTAATCAAGTGTTGTATATGTAAGTTTAAGTGTCGTAGAGCTACGTTGCAGCGTAATCCGGTCACATCACGCCGACGATGGTTCAGCTCGATCAAAATAACATTATGCTCTTTTAGAACACCAGCAAATATCAGCATTAGACCGTTGTGTTCGTATGGTGGATGACGTTAACCAGAGTCCCTTTTTAGCTGACAAAAAATGTGGAGGTTCCTAATTCGACTGTATGGTATGCGAAAGTATGGTCATTTTTGTTGAGAGGTTTACCCATATAATATTTAAGAAAAAGTTCCTCCCCCAAGATTGGTAAAAACGGGGACAAAATTTTCAATGTGACTATTTAGACGACCTTCAAATTGGGACATTCTTTAGTCCAATCTAAAGGTTCAAAATATTTGAATTTAAATGATGAATAAAAAGTGAATTAAAAAAACTAAAAAGAATAAAACATCTTCAGTATAATAAATTCAGAATTCGGGGATTTGATGTTACGTTGTTTGATGGAGACTATGTTAAGCCAAATAATAATAAAATCTTTTATTTCGACCAACAATAGTCGTAGAGTGTTAGTAAAACAAACCTTAACCTAATGTTAGTATAAAATAAAGTAGAAATGAATATTAAAATGTTAGTAAAAATGGTACATATCCTATATTAGTAACTTAACCTACACCCAGCCTCACATAGCGAAACCCGGGTGGGGTTCTCCTGGCTATTCAGCTTCACAGCCAATGTGCTGCGAAGGGCGTTAGAGCTCCTCAATATCCTGCTCATCATGGACGCAGCACGCTTATGCATAATCGCGTAGAAGTCGTCCACACGAGCATCTGCAAACATTGCCGACGCACTGCAGTGTTGAGGCCTCCTCAACATCACCCACAGCACCTTGTTGTACTGAACATGCAGAGCACTGTAAGCTCGCTGCGTATAGTTACTCCACATACTGCACGTGTAAAAGGATTGGCAATACGCCTTGAACAAAGCTAACTTGACTTGTGTCGTACTACGTGCAAATCTGCGAGCCAATATATTGCTGCGGACCGACAGCGCTCGGCGCTCTCGTTCAATGTCGCTGTCGTCATCCAGGCGTTCAGTTATAATATGTCCGAGGTACCTAAACTCGGCTACTTGTCTCAGAGCCGTTCCACATAGGTGTATACGTGGTTTGAAGTCAAGAGGATTGTTTTTACCTCTGAAGACAATAAATTCACTCTTTTTTGAAACCCGACCAATAAACTGCGTGCCGTGCCCCCGCGATTGAGTCGAGAGGGCCAACGGCCGACGCCCAGGTAGAGAGGGATGCCTCGGTACCTGCAGGCCCTCCCGTCCCCCCTTCTGGGGACGGGAGGGCCTGCGTAAGGACGCGTAAAGGAGAAGAACTACCACATGCAATTCGTTCGGGACCAGCCACAGTTTCCAGCCATAAATCAACGAAAATAGTCCTACTTTTTTCCTTTCCGGTACCTTCTATTTCTTGAATATACCAACAACGTCCTACGTACCTATCTACACCCATTATACATAGACAAGTACACTGATTCATTCACTGCAAATGTAACTTTGAAATTCTATATTTATATGAGATTACAAAGTTATTTATGCAGTTGGTGTATCTAGAAAACCGGACCGAAATTAAAAAAATATTTTAGTTTTTCCTTGATATATACTAAACACTAATTGTATACTAAACACTAATTGTATTCTAAATTTGAAGCTTGTATGTCTGCTAGAAGTGCCTTAGAGTTTTAATGATCGGTCAGTCAGTGAGTGACGAAATTAAGAAACTGACTTGTTATAATTCTTAAACTACTGGTTCAAATTGAGTGAAATTTGAAATATACCATGTTTATACAATTCCTACTAGGTTACTGAAAATTCAGGATTCTAGTTTTATCCACTACGAAGTTATAGGGGGTCGAAAATGGCCCGAATTGCTTCGAGAAAAGTATGGTATGGCCGTGCTGCTTTTTGCTCGACTTAGCGGGGGCACTGCCGTGCCCCCAGATAATGCGGAGGATGTTTTTTTTATTATTAGTATTTTGAACTGTGCTTTTTACTTTTTATTAAAAGTTAATTTTAAATCGAAAGTTTGCAGTTGTTTTCATTAAAAGCTTTATTAATTTTACGCTAAATCCATTAGTCGGGAGTCCGCAGGTACAAATGTGCGGCGTTAAATAATCCCAGGTATGTGGAGCCGCAATAATTAACGAGGCGCGGGTTAGCATTGTGATACACCGAAGCCGTAAAGCTTTAGTGTAATTCGTATATAAAGGTCGTTACGCTTTGTTGTTCACGAAATGAGGTATTAACTCGTCTAACAACAATAACCAATCAACCGGCGTGCTCACTACATACAATACATCTCACCTTAAATAGTTTTGTTTTGTACAATTATTAGCTTCTGTTATTTTTGATGTGAAAGCTTCTTTAAGTTCGTTGGGCACTTTTGGGATGGGGAAAAAGCACTGAACTCGCTTTACGCTCTGATACATAAAATTGACGAAAGTAATATTGAAAATCCAATTGATAAAATTGATATGTATTTATAAATTTGTTTGTATTATATAGATAATAATCATTCTTTTTTATGTAAAACAGCGCAATAAGTGAAAATTATATTGTTATATTAATACGTTGATAAAAAATTAAAAATGATTACAAGTTTGTGAAGCTAAGATGTTTTCACTTCTGACGTGCAGTCTAGCGACTTTCTTTTTCTTATTTAATAAAAGTCTTTTATTTATTTTATAAACGTTACCTCCACACTAAGAATTTGTCTTGTAATGTCTGTATTTAAACCACATGTTTAAATACATACATTTCATAAGGCAAAACATCCAGATCTGGAACAATTCGTTGCTGAACCGCAAAGAACATCATTTTTTGTTAAATTACAGGACAGTAAGAAATCATTTATCTTTTCCCCAATTACTAGCTTTTTTCATCAGAAAATTAAAAACACAAGATTTAATGGAAAACTAAAAATACGATTAAATATCTGATTAAAAAAAACTGTAGTAATCGGGGAATATAAATGTTTTCTTGCTCTCCTGTAATTAAAAAAAATGAGTTTTGCCCCTTTGAGGCGCACACAAACGTGTGTGGTTCTCGAGACAACGCACGATTATTTAAATGCCACTATGTCGAAATTTAAAGGTAATTTTCTTCTTTTTAGAGCATGTCAATAAAAGCTTATTTTTAAAAATGTTTTTTCGCTATTAATTTATTTTGTTATAAGACGACAAATTATGACGAGTCCTCTCAGTTGATAGTGCTCTAAATTAAAGTTAAATAAATGGATTGTTAGATAGACAGGCAGGCTCTTTAAATTGTATTACATTTAAGTTATATTTTATATAAACTACACATCAAATTCAGGCTCTCAGCGCGTAGATAAAATTCGCCATTTTGTTTCGTTTTATTTGCCACCGACCGTACTCAACGTTGTCCCCAAATTCCCCACAAAGAATGAATAATTAATCCAAGCGTATGATGTAGCTCTCTTTTTATGATCTAGAAAAGTTGTCGAATTTCATATGTTAAACGAATTGTTAACTGTTTAATAACATCAAACATAAAATGCTTATTACTCGTTTGAATATTATTTTAATACATGAATGGTATGAACATATTATTATTTTGTGTTTATATCTAAATTATAATTAAATTTTTATTAAAATGTACCAACTTATTTCAAAGGACACTAGGAGTTTCTCTTGTATCTTGTAGACGTTTTAACCAGACCTGGAGTAATTATTTGTAGGTCATAAAAATACGTGTCCCATGCGGGAATCGAATAGGCGGCCCGCAGCGCCGTAACTGAACACTAAGCGTGTGCGCCAATCTGTTTCTACACTAAGGACTATATTACATATTATGTACTTTACTATGTTTCATGAAATCAGAAAACACACCAGATTCGATACTAGTATTAAAAATAATAGCTTGTTCATCCATTCATTTTTAATAGCCTGAGAAAAGTCCACTGTTAAACATACGTCTCCTCCATGGTTTGCCTCATATGGTGGATATTTGTCATAGTTTCCACGCTTGGCAAGTGAACCCGCGCACCGAGTGTGGTATCTAACCAACTACGGCAGTTATTATATTTTTATTCAGCTGTTATCACTAAGAATTTGCTGCCCATCTGGTTCAGTTTCCTCTTTCGCTGCTTACGACATCTACCAAAGGGTAGTTAATATTTATACTCGTACGCCCCCACTTCACAACTATATCACATAGTTTGCACTTATAAAATTATGCTGTCACCATCACTTAAACATTTACGAAATTTCAGATTTTCCAGACGTCCAGAAGCGGATAAAACTAAATTACTAAAGTCCATTACATTCTTAAATACGTACACCTTATAAAAATAGTATACCGGTAAAAATACTATAAAATATACTATAGTCAACTTAAAAAAGTTGTTTATAACAAAAAAGTCGAGTCGACTCTGGTGAAGATTAGTCACTTGTCGCTAGCTTTGAATAAATTTGGTAAATAGGTCGATCTCTTTGATTTTTCGTTTGGTTTTAAAATTTATTAAAATCCAACTTCGTTTCAAATTGTCAAAAGTTTTAAATAATTCCTTTAAAGAGTTTATCATTTTGATTATGAATCGTTCCTAGTTTGGTTTGGTAAAATTTTTGTCTTAGATAAATATAAAAGAAACAGGGGATCTTTCTTTTGTAATAAACTATTTTTTGAGTTACACACTTCTAACGTCTCGCCCTTGAGTAGTCTCCTCTAATAAGTTATCGCGCATTTGTTTTATACAATAAGGGTGATGAACGAGCATAGAATACATCTTATGGTAAGTGGATGCTGTGTCCCATAGACATCTACATTTATCTTGGATTAAAAATCAAAATGTAGATGTGTTGTCACCCCTGAGCACTAAGACTTAATGCCTCGTTTCTAGTAAAAAGGCTCTCCATTTACGAAACAGCAGCATTAAGCTGCTATTTTACGCTGTTATTCTGTGAGAGCGTGGTTTTACCCCGGTCAAACCGACACATTCGTGCTACAACCATAGTATTGCACCGTGGCTCTATCACGTAAAATTTCTTATTCTTCTTTCAAATTTTAATTCTTCTTTCAGATTTCTTTCAAATAATCATTGCGTTCCAATTTTATTCCTGTTTACAATTTTCAATTTTATTTCTTTTCACGATTTGCTTACGTTGAGTTGCTTACGTTTCAAAGCTATTCATTGTCACGTTCGCGGAAACTTGATAACCTTTTTTTCGCATTTCCTCTTACAGAGTTGATGTTGATTTTTAAATGGTGGAGACGCCAGTAACTTAAGGTATCTTCGTTAAGTATTTAGTGGACTGTAATTTTTGGTGCATACGACAAAGGGGTGGGATAGCACGCACTGACCTGATGAGGGCTGCATCGCCTTCCTCCTGGAGTGTCTGCTATACAGCGGGCCCGCCACGTGGTTCGGCGCACACGCACTCTCGGAACAGTTTCGTGAAGTTTCACACTCTCGACCTTTGCGCTTACGGGGGCGTCTCACACTTTTATGAGTTACAAAGACACAATGTCTGATGCGGTGAATATTAAACATAAACAAGAGCCAAAACCAAAAAAAAAAAAAAAAAAAAGTAAAAAAAAGAAATATTTCAGCATTAATTTTGAAATAAATATATAAAGTTGAGGATTAATGTTAATGATTATGTTAGACGAAAACACGATTTCGTAAAATTTTCTCGATAGAAAAAAAATCCAAAGTTACCTCCAAAATAAACAATAAACCGCTGTTATTCATAAAATACTTTAAATAAGATCATGAAACTTTGCATACTAACTGAACTAACTATAAAGCAGTGCTTATGTTATTTACTTTTTTTTAAATACCATTATTTTCACTGTAAAAAGAAATTACCTAAACTATCGGCGTCTTGAGCTTGATTCCTGTCGCACCGTTAGTATCGCTTAGGCTTTTGAAGGGAGAAGTTATGTCGCTTACGATCAGAATACACATTACGCAACAGTACGACGTAAAATTAAAATGGGAAATAACCGTGATAAAAATAAGAAGCGGCTGGCTTGGCGTTAAGAAACAGGCATAAATATGATAATCCTAATGAAATAAGTGTCTAACGACCTTTCTACTTACAGTATTAGTGATTACAAACATATCGGTACATAGCATACGACGCGCGGGGAAGTGGGGGCGAAATTAGAATTTGAGCTGACTTACTCTATCCTCTTAACTGGCGTTACCAAATGCTATGTCAAGGCAATGGTCGCTTTTTGAACAGGCTCTATAATTTCAGTTACGAATGTTGTTAATGAACTCTGCTTTAATCATTTGACATATAGTTTTATGAAATATCTTCAATGTTGTATCACTAGCTCTATATCGTAACGCTTTTTTTTAAATTATTTTTATTTGGTTTTTATTTTTGTTCGAGGGACTTATCAGCTAGTTCACCTGATAGTATGGAACATACGGAATAAAAGTTGGCCTTAGGTGGGTTTAAGTAAAATAATAAAGGAACATAACAGTAGATGCATTGCTGTTCAGCATCGGAATCAGATAAGGTGGTTCCAATCTAGAAAAGCTTTTAAATAGAGAATAATCCTAATCCCTTAACTAATCTTATACCACCATACTAACAGAGAAGGGTGGCTTAGTTCACCACATTTACACATGATGTATAGTGACATATTACTATTAAAGAGAGAGAGAGAGAGAGAGAGATAAGTAATAGTTAAAATTATTATGCTGAATACTATATAGGATATGGTGACAAACGGGTACACAGTCCGCCTGATGGTAAGTGGTTGTTGTAGGTTATACACAACTATCCTCGATTTCGAATCAAAATGCAGATGTGTTGTCACCCGTGAGGCCTAAGATGGAACGCCTCGTTTCCAGTAAAAGGGTCTCTTCTTATCTACACTCCTCACACGAAACACAGCAGCGTTAAGCTGTTATTTCACGCTGGTATTCTGTAAGAGCGTGGTCCTGCCCCGGTCGAGCCGACCTAGACAATAAGAGCACAGCCAGACAATAAAAATGTGGTTGCTAACTAGCATGCCAAGTGTGACAACAATGGCAAAACTTACCTTGGAAAAAATGTACCTTTATAATAAAATGTACCTTTAAAATATAATAATAATGTTACCTTGGGCCTGTGTTGGGCAGTGAACTTTGACATGCGTGATGATGAAATGATAAATTAAATTCTTACAAAAAACATTTCTATCATAAGTAGCATTTTTTAACTGCGACATGTTAATTTACATTACAATATTACATCAATGCAATAAAAAGCTCGTCATTCATATACTTTTTTTCGGATTGAGACCTGTCGTAGAATTTGTATTTTCAGGCACATTTACGTATCCTTCGTGGAAACGGGGTGAGAGAATTCACTACCCCATATCATCCCGTGGGTGTAGTAGGAGACGTCAGAGGGAAATAAAACACGAGATGGGCAACAGCAGCAGAAATCTTTCGAGAGGCTTATATTCGGCAGTTGACTCTTAACAGACACTTTTAATTAATAATAAAGTACTTATATGTAAATAATTCACTTAAACAATTTATTTAAAAACAATATTAGAAGAACAAGGCCAAGAGATCAGATGACTTAGACTAGCGGGAGAGAAAAACGACCAAAAAGCAGTATACTCGTATAAAAATGTAAGATTTTTTAAACCTGAAAAACAATTTCACTGACATGTTCAGATTGTCGCAAAAAATCTTAAAACTGTTTATTTATTTATTCTAACATACCTACGTGGTACCTTTTCGATCGAGGAATCAGTACACCCACTGATTAAGTCTACCTTGAACTATAAGAGAACCAGTATAATTGCAGGTTGCCGGCATTTTACATCAGTCTTTATGTGAAGTTGGTTCAGGTGTCGATGGGCTGTGTAGCTACTTATTTTCGGGGAAGTCGTATCAGGTCATGTCCTTTATTATTGTTTGTCACTCTAAAATAAAAATAAATCTAAATGTAATTTTTTAATTATAGAACCAGAATTATAATATGTTAAGGCGTTCCAGCTTACTCGCAGCAATAATCACATTATGTTACTTCAAAACATGCAAACGATAAATTATCACATACCTTACGCTAAAACATTATATTATGTGCGGTTCTAATAATGCAAGCATGTGTTTACCCTATCACAAACCATCTAACGGAAACGAGAGACTGTTTCTACCATTAACTGTTTCAAAGCATTTACAAGTATAAAAGCGTCCTTTATATCCTGGCACTTCGATCCCAGGTTGTTAACACTCGCAGCGGGTGAGCCTTTGTGTAGTTGATGTGATGGACACCCACAGCGTCCAGTTACTTTGTGTATTCCTTATTTGTGATTATTTTTCCCTCTGCAATTGCTTGCAATATTACATGTATGATCAATGTGGCATGGAGTAGGGATATTATATATAGGCATAATATTGTTAGTATTGCACATGCTCATAAAAATATTTCACAATAATTAGAAACAATATAGATTCTGAATTCTAAAGTTTATTTATTTAACGATTTTAGTTAACACTTATTAAAGGGTCTGCACACACTACACGTAACGATATATCGTAGCGGTTTCAGACTGTGCAGTTATATCGGCGTCGATCGTTTCTTGTCAGTTCTCTGCAGAAGCTCGCGCAAGAAAGATGTCATCGACGATGAAAGATAATGACACACTTACGTTATTGGCCCTGATTGTTTGTTTTAAATAAAAGTATTTGTATTTTTCGAGTCTGTTGTAGACATTTTTTTTGTTGCGATCATGTTATTCCTTTGATTTTGTCTTCCGAAAGCATGTTTCTATAAATTCTTCTAGTTGTTAGGAGTGTTGCAAAGAGCGCGATCGCATTTTTTGCACGCAAGCTCCGTGAAGTACTGGTAAACTGAGCGGCCACCATCCACAGGTGACGTGACACACTTACACAGAGAGGTGTAAGCTTGTGGTGACGTTATATCACCGAAACTTTTTACCGATAAAGGTATCGGAAGATATTTTCAGGCTACTGGACTGGAAAGGATACGTTATTAACATCAATGGCGAGTACATCAAACCTTCTCAGCGATTTGCTGACGATATAATTCTTATGGCAGAATTGATGGATTTGCTCAATGACCTCAATAGTGCTTTCCACCGGATACGTCTTACTCATAAGATGAACATGGACGAAACAAAGATCATGTGTAACGTCCATGTCCCACCTATGCCGGCAGTTGTTGGGAGCACTAAGCTCGAAGTTGTTGCTGAGCATGTTTACCTGAGTCAAATAGTCTGTGGCTAGGTAAGTCCAACTTCGACCGAGAGCTCAATCGACGGATTCAACTCGGCTGGGCAGCGTTCGGGAGATTACGACACACCTTCTCGTCAGCTGTACCTCAAAACTTGAAAACAAGATTGTACAATCAGTGCGTGATGCCAGTGATTATTCTTAATAGTTACATGTAAAACTTCATCCCATATTTCCCCACTCTTAACGAATTTTTTTCTTAAAATTTATATACCAATGAAGCAGAACCTATTTATTAAAAGAAGAATCATTAAAATTCGTTCAGCCATTTACGCGAAATCGGTGAATATACATAATAAATATACGCGTCGAATGAAAAACCTCATTAAAAGTTAAAATAGATTATAAAAATAAAACAGTAAACTCAGTATTTTTACATATTCTTGTATGCTAAAGAAATATCCATTTTCACCTAATTTATTCAATGAAAGTAATGATCCCTGATGGTACAAACGTGTAATTTAAAGATGTATAATCCGAGAAGTGGGACCTGGTGACCTATAGAACAGGTATTGGTAAATATCTTTATCACCAGGCATCAGTCTCTCACAATCATCATCATCATTACAGCCCTTCACAAGTCCACTGTTGAACATAGGCCTCCCCCGAGGAATCCACAAAGCACGGTCCTGAGCCACCTGCATCCATCGACTTCCTGCATGTCTTACCAGGTCGGCGCTCCATCTAAGGTCGCCATACACTTCGCCTACCGGTACGAGGCTGCCACTCGAGAACCTTTTGTCCTGATCGGGTATCGATTCTCGAGCTATATAGCCGGCCCATTGCCACTTCAGCTTATTAATGCGTTGGGCTATGTCGGGCATTCTGGTTCTAGTGTGGATATCCTCATTTCTAAGTTTATTATACAGATAAACCCCGAGCATAGCCCTTTCCATAGCTCGCTGAGCGACCTTGAGCTTCCGCATAAGGTCAGCAGTGAAGGACCACGTCGCAGATCCGTAAGTCATCAAAGGCGACACGCACTGGTTGTACAATCTCATTTTCAAGTTTTGAGATATGCCTGACGAGAAGATGTTTCGTTATCTCCCGAACGCTGGCTAGCGGAACTGAATCCATCGATTGACCTCTAGGTCGAAGTTTGACAACGGACAGGACATTGCGAGACACTTGAGGTCATTGAGTATAGTGCTTAGGTCCTCCAGCGATTCTGCCATAAGGACTATGTCGTCGGCCGTCTCTTCGTAGCTCTCATCATTGGGGGTATATTGCCATATTTGCCACGCTTGGCGAGCAGTTTGCCAACCGCTGCTTTTTTTTTGCTGTTGTCACAAATGCTGCTGCCCATCTCATGCCCCAGTTTCCCATTTTCGCCTCTTGCGACACCCATGGGAAGATATCAGGTAGTGGGCATTCTTTCTCGCCACTACACGGTACTGTCACTAACAAGGATTCGATAGGATTATAGGTTATAGTCAACATGTTTGTCATCAATTATTTTGTACCTGTTTGTGATGATAAAATAAATATAAATTCTATTCTATAATATTCTATACAAAATCTGTTAACCGTAAGTGGTGATGAAGGTGATGAAGTTAAGATTTCGACTCAGCATAATAAATTATGCTGCATAGAATTTACGACCACGCTGATTTTCAGCAAAGATCAAGGAGAGTTGATAGACTATGGGTATTTATTAGTTCTTCTTAGTAATTTCTATTAAGTATATTATACTCTAAGAGCCGCCATTCTGACTAACATGATACTGAGCTACAATTTTATAAATTATTATGAATTTTATATAAGGTAAATGAGAATATCACGTCCTAAGGGGGTTTGCGAAATTAATGAGAAATTTGTTAAATTAGGTAATTATGTAGATATTCATGTAAAATCAAATATTCATAAGACTTGCAAAATTAAAAAAAAATACCGAACCACATTTCGTGTCAAATAAAATGGAAAAATGCAAATTTATAGAAATCACCACATAATTTTTTTTTCTTACGTGTGAGTTCTCAACCTCATCAAACGTGATATTAAATTCTTCATTAGAGATTTCCATTGATTACATTAGTAAGGGTACGGACCCTTACTTGTACAACTGTGACAAAGCTTCGACTGTCGCCAAAAATACGCTTGAAATGCGTCCCGTCCCGCTGTGGACATATTAAGAACGCAGTACGCAAACATGCTCTTCTGAACGTTGCGGCCCGCCCCGTCCCAAATGGCGTACGATGTCGTCTGCAAGGGACTACTATTTTTCATCCCTGCAAGTTTCGGGCCTCGGGGCGTTCCCCATTACCCGGGCAATCATCGCAGCCCATTTCTATGGGCCGGTCCTGGGAGCCGTTCAAGAACGGCTTTGTTAATAATCTTCTTTGGCGTATTGCGCACCCCTAGGTCGGCGCTTCCGAAGGGTCAGCAGTCTCGAAGACCCACGGAGTCCCACAGAGGACGGGTCCCGACGTAGGGCCAATCCTGCCGACAGGTGTGCGCTCCTGACTAGAACAACTTCGGGCCTCAGGTGCTCCTCCCTAGTTCTAGTTGATGGCTTGGCTAGTTCCTTGGCATTCCTAGCGTATCTCGCGCCTCTGGGAAGGGATCTTCCGAAGGATCAGCGACTTCCAGGTCCCACGGAGACGGATCTCGACGTGGAGCCGTTGTCACCAATGGGTGTGAGATCTCCTGACAGGAGCTCACTTCTCAGCATATTAGATGACACGCAGTGTTGAGGATGTGACGTCCCGGGAGGGGTCAGGGGCGTCCTCGAGGCTCGACAAGCCAAATTCGCCCCACGGCACGTACACCCACTGCGAAGCGACGCGCTGTACTTCTCCCTCCCGGGCGGAAGCCATCCCAAATGGACGCTTAACATGACGGCCGCTTTATTTGTATATGACCGCATCGCTCGCCCTGCCTAAAGTTAACCATTCAGGCCTCAGTTTTCAGGCCTCATTTCGAGCAGACGCTACTCAGGACACTGCAATAAAAAACATTTGTTTTTTCATATACACCCTAACCGCTGGATGCTCTTCACTTAGTCCATACCCTGATACGTCATGTTCTCTATAATTCACCAACGCTCCGATTAACAAGGTAGTTATAACAAAAAGGGTTTCTCAACCCACAAACATAAACGTAGGGATCCTTCGCGTAAAATGAACTTACTAGTTTCCTTTGACTGTGAAATTATAATCCGATTAGGCAAGACACGGTACCCTTTAGTTATCGATGTACATGACTTGCTTTGTATCGTTAAATTAATCCCCAATTTTACTGTATTTAATTTTGTTTATTCGTTTACCGTACCACATCTGGACATGAACCTCCCACATTACAGGGAGGATTTACTTCAATCGCCACGTTAGTCAGGTGGATTTCCGATCTTAGTACCAGAGGTATCGCCACTTTCACACTGCTCCTCATTGCCAGTGAAGGTTTTTAATATATTAAGTTTGACAAATAAAAACACAGTCCACCTGATCGAAAGTGGGTGCTGTGGTCCGTCGAGAATAGATGTAGATGTCTATCTACATCTGAATCGAAATGCAGATGCAGATCACTCCAGTAAAAAGTGTAACTGTTTAACTGTTTATCCATACTCACCGTACGAAACACGGTTCCATTTACGCTTGTATTCTGAGAGAGCGTGCTCCTTCCTCGGTTCAGCCGACCCATTAAGATATTTTATATCTAAAGTAAACAAGATAGAGTGACATTAGAGTCGGACTCTAGAGACCTCAAAACGTCGAGATGAATTTAAATTTAGGCTACAAAAACTCGGATCCATTACAACTTTTAAACAGAAAAGTTAATTACGAATGTTTCGCATTCGCATTAATATCTATAAAGATTTTTTTTATAGAATAAGTTGACAAACAAGCACATGTCCACCTGGTGGTAAGTGGACGCTGTAGCCCATAGACATTGACATTTATCCTCGATTAAGAATCAAAACGCAGATGCGTTGTGAACCCTGAGGACTAAGACGGAATGCCTCGTTTCCAGTAAAAAAAGAGTCTCCGGATCTCTATACTCACCATACGAAACACAGCAGTATTAAGCTGCCATTTTACGCTGGTATTATGTTAGAGCGTGGTCCTTCCCCGGTCGAGCCGACCCATTCGTGCTACAACCATAATATAGCTGCAGCGTGGCTCTACCACGTATGACTCTATATATAAAGTAAAGTTAGTATTTATGTTGTTCTTTCATTCTTATTACTATTATAATTACTACAGCCCATTACAAGCCCACTGTGAAACATAAGCCTCCCCCATTTGCTACAAAGTACGGTCCAGAGCCACCTACATCAATCCATCCAGCTACCCGAGAATCTTTCTTACCCATCGATTTTGATTTTATTCTCTCTCATAGATTGCCTTATAGGGGCATATTTGCTGGCATGATGTTTGGCAACCGCAGTCTCTTGGCTTGTTACCCTCTTTCGCCTCTTACGATATCCTCGCGACACTATGAGGTGGTGAATATTTCTTACACCACAGCTACACAGTCACGGCCATCCTCATAATTTTTGTTAATATGGCGACACAAGAGAATGATGACGCTATATCGCCCCCTTAATGCCTCACTCGTCTCGGTAGTGCTTTGATTATGTGTTTGATTGCGGTGCTGCAGGGCTGTGGGTTCGAATCCCTCACAGTAAAAGTGTTGTATGGCCTATTTATGAATGTAAACGCCTATACGATTCAGTAGAAAATCTTTAAAAAAAATCTCTTAAAAACCATCTATTTTATTATACCAATCAATAATACCGACAAATATTAATACAATTACAATTTACGTGGTAGAGCCATCTGCAGTTATATTAGTAGTATAGTTGTAGCACGAATGGGTCGGCTCGACCGGGGAAGGACCACGCTCTCACAAAATACCAGCGTGAAATAGTAGCTTAATGCTGCTGTATTTCGTATGGTGAGTGTAGAGAATTGGAGACCCTTTTTACTGGAAACGAGGCATTCCATCTTAGTCCTCACGGGTGACAACGCATCTGCATTTAGATTTGTAATCGAGGATAGATGTAGATGTCTATAGGCCGCAGCAACCACTTACCATCAGGTGGACTGTGTGCTCGTTTGTCACCTTATCCTATATAAAAAAAATATTAAGTAGCCTAAAAGGTGCAAGACATGTGGAACTGAGATTTTTTTTATTTTGGCAATTTTATTTTATATTGGGACAATTTTGGCGATTATGGCAAATTCTCGCCACCTTGTTCGTACAGTCAGGTAATTATTTGTTTAAATAATGTCCCAATTTCCCTTTGATAACTCTACTACCTTCTGGACATGGATATGGTAGCAAAGAGTATGAGACCCTACAGACTATAAGTTCCCTATATCTAGCAGTCCTTAGCAATTCCTAATAACCTTGTGTCTGAAGTCAAAGTACCGGATTGAGGGTGACTAAATCTAGTCCAGTTTAATCCTCAGCAGACACAAGTTTGCGCGTTAACCGCTAAAAAAACCCCTTTGTCGTATCTCCTCAGTTTCAAGGCACTCCCCTTCTTTCCTCAGCCAGTATCGGAATTCTCGGCGTCGACATATCGAGTGACGTGCAGTTCCGTGGTCACTTCGAAGAGAAGGCCAAATTGGCCTATAAAAAGCTTGGCGTGCTCAGCAGAGCGAGACAGTATTTCATGCCGGCACACCGCCTGCAACTTTACAAGGCGTTGTTCCCATCTCTTTGCTGGGGCTCCCCAGTGCCAGCTCCTTCCACTTGACCGCACCCAGCGCAGAGCGGCTCGAATCGTCGACGACCGAGTGCTTTCCGATTGGCTCGATGCAGTCGTTGCGAAGAGGTGTTGCATCTCTTGGCGTATTTTATCGCATCTATCACGGGGAGTGCTCTGAGGAATTGTTCGGATTAATCCCAGCTGCCAACTTTCATGAACGCACTAGGCGGTAAACCTCCCGGTACCATCCACACCGACTGGATGCTTGGCGGTCCACTACTGTACGTTTCACTTGGAGTTTTCTTCCGCGTACGACCTCTCTGTGGAATAGTTTACCACCTACGATTTTTCCGGACCGATACGACCTAGGGACCTTCAAGAAAAGGCATTACTCCTTTTTAAAAGGCCGTCAACGCACCTGCAATTCCCCTGGTGTTTCAGTTGTTAATAGGCGGCGGTAGTCACTTAACATCAGGTATACCGTATGCTCGTTTGAAAAAAGAACCTAGCCTTACCACCATGAGACTTAAGGTAGCAGACGGACAGGGACAGGATGTCGGAATTAAGTGATGGGGTTTTCTCACTGCCAGTTAAGAAGACTGACAAGACTGATCAGGGGTTCAGGCGGCTAAAGGTGTCTTGGCCGCAGTAAGAGGGAGGTCTTACCAGGAGTCGCGGCGGTAGTAACGAAGACGCCGTCCAGTGTTAAAAGAGGATTTTATTTACAATACATTATATTTTATACAGTTTCATCAAAGTAAATACAATCACAAGTTTACGACATATTATAAGATTACTCAGCAACACTCATTAGTGGCAGAAACAGACAGAAGAGCCGTGGTAACTCAGATGGTTAACGCTCGCTGTAAATATAACAGAACGCGAGTAACCCGGGTTCGAATCCCGTTGGCACCAATGAAATTGTTAATTGCAATTTTAAGTGCTAATTTACGAAATTTTATATTTAGGAAAACATCGTGAGGAAACTTGCATGTCTGAGTAATAAGAAGAAAAAAATATTTCGAATACATGTGAAGTTCGTCAACACGCATTGGGGCAGCGTGGCGGACACTTCCTTGCCCTAAAACCCTCTCAGAAATGAGGGGAGGCCTGTTCCCATCAGTGGGACGTATATAGGCTGTAACTTTACTTTATTTTTTTACTCATTAGTCTGCGTGAGTTTTGATAACGCGGTTACTGGAGTGCTGCGTTGCAATTGCCTGAACTAAGTTTGAAGCCGTTATGAAGACAATGTAGATATTAAGATATAAAACATACATGTTTATAATCAAGGTAAAAAATAAATAAGACTGCTATATGGCTTAATTTGTGGGGCTTCAGAGAGTACAGTTTCCTTTTTCTTGCACATTATGCACTCAAAAACAAACTCGCTACGAAAATCATTTCGTCGTTCATGCACAAATTTTAAATCAGCAAATGTACAATTAGTGTGTTCACGATTAATTTTTGAGATCTCTGAAAATTGATATCCACGATTCTATGTCCTTTCAATCCTTCGTATTTATTAGTTTCAACAACATTCTTAGGCTCTACGTACAAATGTGATGATTCTAATCTTGGTGATGAGACTGATGAGCTTGCGTTTTTTTCTATAAATAAATCCTTTGATGCAGTCTCGGAAGTAACGCGTAACGATGTCGCTAGGTCCAACTATGATGCCAAATAGTGAACTTATCGTTTGACACTAAAATGATGTTTTTTTTTTAGTACTCGTATACAAACGTTTTTTATGCCTTTTCTACCTCCTTTCCCAATTCTTCTTAATGGGTAATTTGATCAATCTAAACTTTTTTTACATTAGATGCGTGACAAACTAAACGTAGACATCTAGATCTATTTTCAATGAGTAATCAAAATGCAGACGCGTTGTCACCTCTGAACACTAAGATTTAATCCCTCAATTCCAGTAATAAACCCATCTGTTTCTCAAGATCGTGGCACTTCCACGGTCGAACCGACCCTACTACTACTACATCTACCACGACGTATAAAATACATATAAGATAAATATAAAATACTAATATTACATAAATGTAACGTAATGTATTTAAAATAATAGTTTCAACAACACGCTATTCCTATATCATGAAAATTGAAAACGTCATGATTTGATTTTCAATCTCAGTTGGAAATTGCATTGCTGCCGACTTCGCCCCATTCTGTGGAAATTGCAAAAGTGTACGGAACGACCGCCATCTGCACCGCTCCATCCTAAGTTATGCCTTCGTGCTTATAGCTGTGGTCTGATGTTTAGACTTGGGTTGGCAAATATTTGGATATGTGTACTTGTGTGTTGATTTTTACGGCACTATGATAAATTCAGTACAGTTGCATACTTCTAATAAAACAGTATTAAAAAATCTCTTTTAGAATTTTATATATTTTAAATAATAAAAATTGTCTGTTAAAAGTATTATTATAATACTGTTTTACGTAGTGATTTATTACATTCTGTAGAAAATAATGTTTAAGGAATCGACATGACTAAGGAATTCATACATTGGGACAGCGTTGTATACTTTTTCTGACATAGAAACCTTCTTAAAAACTTAAGGAGGCATGTGTTCATTGGGACATATTTAGACTGTTAATGATCGGAGAAGAAACCAAAGTTCCAGATGAGCTCATGGAATCAACTAGGAAAACACAACCCCGAATTTGTATTTACCTTATTTACTCATCTTGTACATCATGAGGGAATCTGCTGTGAATGAATGTACTTCAATTTGTTTTCTGAAAGAGTAATGGAACCAAAAAAAGTCCACCACGGCGCTCTAATGTGAGTGGAAGCTTGTTTTGTATATATCGAACTTTATTTATTAATTTAATTGTTGTATTTGTTGTTTTTGTTGCGTGGTAGAGTCAATCTGCATCTATGGTAGGTATACTTAACTGCAGCATGAATTGGTCAGCTCGACCAGCGTAGGACCACACCCTTAGAGAACACCAGCGTGAAACTACTATAATGCTTCTGCGTTTCGTGTGGTGAGTGTAGAGAACTGGGGACCCATTTTACTGCTAACGAGGCATTCCATTTTAGTTCTCAGGGGTGACAAGAGAATTTGCATGTTATTCTTAATCGATGGCAGATGTAGATATATATGGGCCGTATTATCTACTTACCATCATGTGCACTGTGTGCTCGCTCGGCACCCTTATTCTATAAAAAATGTGCTGATTACTACGGCGGTGAAGAAAAACATCGCGAGGAAACCTGTATGTCTTAGGAATGAAATATTTCAAGGACGTATGAAGTAAGCTAACACGCTAACACTAATTGCTCCATTAGCCGTAGAAATAAGACCCAGCAGTGGGACGTATATAGTCTGTAGCTGTACTATGTCCTCGTTTTTCACCATTATTCTATAAAAATTAAAGAGATTTAGCTAAATCTATGGACTAAACGAAACTTATAATTTCATGCCAAAAGCAACTTTAATTTTTCGTCAAAAGCCGCTTTGAATAAAGGGCCATGATACTTTAAAAAATTCAATTTACTCTTGCTTCAAAAATGGCAGATTCAGGCAAGGCATTCCAAAACCTGACAGCCTGCGCACCAAAAACTGTGCCAAACAAAACTATTTAAATTGTTTAATGTAGGGCAAAAAATGTATTATATGATGTATGTATTAAGCTAAACGCGTCATGTACAGCCCAACTTTATGTTGAGTGCGCTAAAACTGTTGTTTCCACAGTCGTCGGCTTAAGCCGCTCTTTCGCTGTACGTTTCATGTGACACAAATTCTGAAAACAGTGAGATACTAGGTTAATACTACGTCACTATTTAAATGAAATACAACTATAAATAAAGCTTTGAAGTGAGAATATAATAATTGTAGACATAAACTAGAAGATGTATGTTACATGATAGAGTCATATTATGGCTGCAACATGAATGTGTCGGCCCGACCGGAGGAGGATGACGCTCGCATAGAACACCAACCTAAAATATCAGCTTACAACTCGCAGCACTAAAGTCTAGCAGTGACAGTTATTGCGCATAATTGGCCGTATTGCGCATTATTGCATATGATTGGCTGTGCGTATCGTTTTCACGCGCTGATTGGCTCTCCAGTCGCATTCCATCCCCCGTTCTGATACGAAATTCGTAGCTATTCCCTCTACGTTTCGTTCAGCGCTAGAGTTACGTGCCGCGAATTATAATACTGCTGTGTATTTGTATTGTAAGTGTCTATATTATGTCTGAAGAATCTATTTGCTGGTAACGAAGCATTTCGTTTTAGTCCTCAAGAGTTACAATGCGTTTACACTTTGATTCAATGATGAAAGTAGATGTCTAAGGGCCACAGTATCCACTTAGATACCATCAGGTTGAAAGTTCGTTCGTATGTCGCTGAACTACGGATTCTGTTTTATGTGCAGTATTTTTTGGTGGCTCCGTAACTCATTAGCCAGTCATTGGTTTGCGCCGCTGGGCTGAGGGCAGCGGGCTCGAATTCCGCACGGAATAAGTGTTTGTAAGATCAACAAATAATGGTTCTGGATCTTGTTGTTTGTCCTTTTACAATTTAAGATTACATTGGGTTTTAAGAAACCGCAACGCGCTAATGTGACGGGCGACCAAAATCGCAGACGCGTGGTCGCCGTCGCGCGTCGCGGTCGCTACGATCTTTAGGTATTTCAACTGTCTCCACGGTGCGAGAGACATTCTTATGGACGACACACATGGTCAGTTCAACTGATCATTCCAACTGATCAGTTTATCGATATATCGAAAATCCAATATTTTAAAAATATTGGATTTTCGATATATCGATAAACAAACTTATATATAAAACTCCGATAGTGATATATTTATTATTATCGATATATCGAAAATCCAATATTTTGAAAAATATAAACAGTCGTAGTTTGAACTGATCAGTTGGAATTATCAGTTGTACTGACTGTGTGTGTCGTCCATTAGTGTGTGTATTTTTTTTCAATGAAACAATGAGTTCTATCACTCGGAAACGGAAGACAACGGTAATAAATTCAACGCAATATAAAACTAACTGCGCTATATCACACATAAGCTGCGCAAACATGTTCATATCTTTATGTTCTCATTTTGCACAAAATCCAAGCTATAGCGGACGTATGCAGCTAAATTTATTTTGCATGTATGTGTTTGTAGCCTGAAACATCCGGGCTGCCTTTTGCATATTTTATATTTATCTTGCTCTGTTTATTAACACAGCGATTCGTTTTCTGTAACATTCTGAATAATAATGTAAATAGTTCATATTATTTTATTTAATTTATGTAAACACTAAGTTGATTTTTAAAGCTTTCTTATGGCCGTTCCGTTCAGCAAGTAGTTCGGTCTTGCTGGAGAATGTGATATATTGATACAGGACTGTATACGTGGATTCGAATATTAAGTATTGGTACAGAACTTTATGCGCTAATACAGAATACTTTTATAATCGCATCCTACTAGTGTCCCGTGTGAGGAAAACGATAAGTTCGGTTATTAGAATACATAAAAATAATCACAACACGCCTACACTAAAAAACTGATGCTTTAAGTGTTTAATAAAATGCTGACTGAGACTGGTATTCCAACCCTGGACCGTGAACCATGTTGCAGCTTTATTATAATTGTAGCAAAAATGGATCGGCTCGACCGGGGAAGGACGACGCTCCCACAGATTACCAGCGTAAAATAGTAACTTATTGCAGCTGTGTTTCATATGGTGAGTGAAGAAAGCCGGAGTAGTTTTACTAGAAAAGAGACATTCCATCTTATTCCTAAGATATGACAGCGCATCTGCATTTTGATTCCGAATCGAGGATAGATATGCTCATTTGTGACCCATATCCTATTAAAAATAACCAATCGCTTACTTGCTTTCCTCCTCTGTCAGCGTGAACGGTCTTCAAAACGCTTAGAAAAATTAAAAGTCGTACTTTTGATACTCTTCAATTACTTAGATAAGAATTTCCGCCTTTTGAATTCGTTTTCATGTTGTTTTTTTTTTAATAACATCCTTTCCGTTGCTGAATACTTTACAAGCGCAATCGGAAAAGGTATATTTGTATTTGAGTGATGTAAAGACCATTCCATTTTATTGAGTGCTCACTCGTTGGCGGTATGAAAAACATTTTTTTTCTTTCATCATAATAGTAAAAGGCAAAGGTATTCTTTGAATTATGTTACAAATATTCTTTTTGACGGAAGTGACAAATACCCGCAACCAACTTCAAACGAGGAAGGCTATGGATGCGGTGTCCCCTTTGAGGACTAAGATGGAATGCCTCCCAGCCTGTAATTATACTAGCTCTCTATAACTTCCAGACAGGAACACAACAGTGCAAGCACTGCTATGAGCCGCCATAAGCAGGTAAGGGGTGGTAGGTAGGTGACGATAAGAAATCATCTGGACAGATCAGATTTGAATTTAGGATGTGAGAAATAAAATGGTATTTTCACTAGTTTGAACAGCACCTCCCTCCCACTATATTATGCACTAGTACTAGTACTAGTACTACTAGCACTACTACTACTACTACTAGTAGCACTACCACCACTAAACCCAGCCAGCTTGACTGCTCTTCACGACCAATCGCAGCTAGTAATTAGTTTTTACATTTTATATACTATTCTTAACCAGCGCTCATACATTATTAAATCATTTCTCTTGAGGAAAAATTAAAAGCAGTTTAAAATTTCCTTCTAGTTACTCAATTTTTTTATTAAATTCACGAATAACATCTTTGACGATAAAATTCTTTGAATACAATAAGCTTTTATCAAAATAGTTATGTTCAAACAAAAGAGTGGAATGTTAAACATTCTTCAAGATGTTCTATTAAGAAATTTTCGAGAATTTTTAGACCTTTGCTCAATTTATTTATTAAATTGCATAGTTTCATTTCTCAATAATATTTAGAACGCTAAGCGGACCGGCGAGCTACTTGCTCGTCTAGGTTGGTACCACCCTCTCAACTATTTCTAATGCTTAAGGGGAAATATAACCTCAAATGGCTTAGCAAGATCCTCCGTTATGCCGAAAGTATTGCAGCATTAATTTTGAAATAAATATATGGTAAAGTTGAGGATTAATGTTAAGGTTTATGTTAGACGAAAACACGATTCCGTAAAATTTTCTCGATAGAAAAAAAAATCCAAAGTTACCTCCAAACTGGACAATAAACCGCTGTTATTCATAAAATACTTTAAATAAGATCATGAAACTTTGCATACTAACTGAACTAACCATAAAGCAGTGCTTATGTTATTTACTTTTTTTAAAATATCATTATTTTCACTGTAAAAAGAAATTACCTAAACTATCGGCGCGTAAGCTTGGTTCCTGTCGCTCCGTTAGTATTGCTCCGGGTTTTGAAGAGAGAAGTTGTGTCGCTTACGATCAGAAAACACATTACGCTACAGGAAGACGTAAAATTAAAATGGGAAATAACCGTTATAAAAATAAGAAGCGAGTGGGTTGGCGTTAAGAAACAGGCATATATATGATAAACATAATGAAATAAGTATCTAACGACCTATCTACTTAGAGTATTAGTGATTACAAACATGTCGGTACATAGCATACGACGCGCGGGGAAGTGGGGGCGAAATTAGAATTTGAGCTGACTTACTCTCACCTCTTAAGTAACAGTGCGCTCTCTGTAATGTTTCGTCTCAAACGGTAAAAGAGTCAGTATAATTACACGCTGTAAAAAGCATATTTCATCTTAGTACTCAGAGATACACTTCCGTGTCGTAACGGTGTAAAAATATCCACTACTGGTTTACATAAGTCGGCACTTTGTGATCATATCCTAGACGGTCCCAACCACTACATCAGATTTAATAGACCACAAATCCTCGCGAAAGAACAACGTTTCCTACCAAGGATAATACGTGAGGCTATTGAAATTAAAAAACATCCTAATTTCAATAGAGAAGGAGGCTGGGTACTACCACCTGCTTGGGACACTATAATCAATAAAATTAAAACTAAACCCAAGCATACCACTGCAAGGCTTCAAGACACAGTCAGCTCATTTTGCATAGATCGGACCATAAACAATAATTAAAAAAGCTGAAAGTACTCCGGGTTTAAAAATGACATTGGGATGTCAGTCATCTCAGTCTCCCGTGACCATGGGTGTTGGAAAGCACCCGAAACGTCGGGAATTAAAAATAATTAAAATTAAACGCGATAAAATCCGTAAAAGTAGTTTTAATCAATATCCACTACTACCCCATATCGTCCCGTCGGTTTCGTAAGAGGCGACAGTAGAAACTGAGGGATGAAATGAGCAGCAGCGTATTCCTAATAACGACCGAAAATAAAAAAAAATGCAGTTGCCAACACGCTTTGAGACAATCTATAGGCAAGGCCTATGTTCAGCAGTGGACTTCAACAGGCTGTAATAGTAACGGTAACTCAGTGATAACAACATATCTATAGGCCACACGTGATTTGTTTAAGTTTGAGATTGATTGAAACCCTCCAAGGACTGCATTAGCCACATTTTACAAAAATATGAATAAACCATGTTCCAGACGGATGTAATCCAGCGTCTCAACAGAGTTGACCTTGGTGAGAGCTTGATTTCCTTTCGTGGATTGTGTTTCCGCTACTCGTATCACAAACAAGCGCCAAGATGTAATCCGCTAGCTAAGCGGATGTAATCAACGCTCTCCAACTGTGGATGGGAACACGCGTCCATCCTGCCGTCTAGATAGATGGCAACAAGCGAGTTCACCTCTGTTAGGACGCTGGATTACATTGTTATCGTGTTTACTGACGATATCGACTGTATCCCATAGAAAACTACATACATGTCAATTTAGAATCAAAATGCAGATGTGTTGTAACTCCCAAGGATTAAGATGGATGCCTCGCCACCAGTAACAAGGTACGTGGTCCTTCACCGGGCGAGACGACTTATTCGTGTTGCAGCCATAATAAGCTGCTACGTGACCCTACCACGTAATATCCAGCTCTACGTTTTCATTCATTTAACAGTGGTAGAGCCACGCGGCAGCCTTTGCTATTGCAGGCATGGGCCGGCTCAAACCGAGGTGGTACCACGACCTCACAGAAGACCAGCTTGAAGTAGAGGCTTTGCTTCTGCGTTTCGTCTGGTGAGTGCAGGTGGCCCGAGGTCCAATCACCCCCGCCCCCCGCCCCCCAACATGGTAGTGAAATTAAGTGAAGGTCTACCCCAAGGACACACCCCTGATACCCCCCTCCCCCGTATTCTGGGGGGAGGCATAATTCCGCTTGAGACTAAACCTGCTCGGGGTAATCGGAGCAATAGGTCAAAGGCACCCCCTGCCACGCTATCCTTGAGTTTCTGCAACATCAGACTTCATTCAAACCTTAACGCCGTCCACTACCGACTGGAAACGGCGAGGCCGTGTAGATCGTGCAGTCACTCGATATGTCGTATATCGTATAGATAGTGCTCCTGTGCTTGCGCATACTTAGGTACATCCATAATCCTTTCCTCGATAGGCGGGTTGGTGTAGTATTGTAGTACATAGTACCTACGTATTAGTGTTCAGTTTAGAATTAAAGCATTGTGTAATTAATGTAGCCCACACTTCTAATAATTATAATTAATACTATAACTATGTTGTATTATGTCGTTTGCAAAACTGAAGTTGACATTTGCAACAGAGGTTTGTTTTTAATAGATACACGAGTAGACTGTAGTACATGTATAAAGTTAGTTAAAGTTAAAGCCTATATACGTCCCACTGCTGGCACAGGCCTCCCCTCATTTCTGAGAGGGTTTTAGGGTAAAGATGTGTCCGCCGCGCTGCCCCAATTCGTGTTGGCAAACTTCACATTTCTTAGAAATTTTTTTTCTTATTCCTGGGAATAATTACATGTATGTTTGACCCCAATTAACATGTAAATATGTAAAAATCAGAATGGTGATGCAAATAAGGTAATAAAATGTACGGAAAGCGATCGTTTATGTCGGTGTGCGATATTGAATGCTGCCTCCTCTAGCTCACGCGGATCTCACCAGCGGTGAAAGAGGCTGAAGGTATAGATAACTCAAATGTGCGGACGCAGGCACAGGGCGTAGTTTTCCTATATTGGTAACAAGATGTCGTGAACAAGTTTTTTTAATTTTCAGACTATTATTAAGAAGATGATGCAGTTGCCCATCCCCGGTTTTCTTTCCTCGCCTCTTACCATACCCACGGGGCGGTATGGGGTAGTAGATATTCTTAAACTGCCATTACACGGATTGTCTTTCTGATATTTAATCTCTACATTTTAGTATGTTTATCAATTTAATTTTGTAAAGAAAATTTTGTCACTTGTATACGCTGTTAGTATTGTAATTGATAAAATATTAGTACCTCGGAGCAGTTACAGTTCTCCGTAAAGAAAATTATTCTTGTAATTAAAGAAAGTGCTTTCACTACTTAAGGCCTCTTTTAGGATATAATCGTACTTAGAGAAAATCCCAAGAGAACAAAAGGCAATCAAGAAATGGGCAATGACCGTTCAATAACAGTTAAATCCCTTTTGGCAAATAAATGTTAAACAGTTACTCGTAATTGCTTTAAGGATATGTATCATAAAAATAAAATATAATAGTATATTATAATAGACCGACTGTAAATTGCTTATACTGATCGTAATTACCGGCCGATCTCGGTCTTAACGAATGTTGTCGGTATTTAGCAATTTTTTATATAATATTTTTTATTAATAAGCCTGTAAAAGTTCTCGTCTAGATAGAGGCTTCTCACGTTATAGGAATAGTTTTCCATAATCCTCATGCTTGAATGGCTGATTGACGTACAATCAGACTTATTTCTCCCCGATGCTGCTCCCCGTCGCCGGTCTGGATATTTTACGTCAGACCCAAACGACTAGAAAATACTGCTGTCTAAAGTTATTCATAAAAGTCATGATAACAAAAGAATAAAAGCGAATGAATGGCAAAAGGATTAAGGCTTAGCTGCGTAAAGAAAAGAAAACTCGTATAAAAAATATTAATGTTGAGAGATGAAAAAGTTGTTAGTAATAATAATAGAGTGAGGAAAAAACTCTTTTAAAAATATGCTTAGTTGTAATAAAACAAATGTAATGTTAAAGGATATTTCATAACAATAAAATGCTACGTATAATGCTATATTAGGGTGATATATTTGCTATAGGTACCACGCTTGGCAGGCTTATTGGCAACCGCAGCATTTCGTATTATTTTGGCTCTTGAAAAGAAGAAGTTGCCAATCTCCTGTTCCGAATTCCCCGTGTGACCTCATAAAACACACCGACGGAATTATATGGGGTAGTGGACTCATACACTGGCTCTACATGTTAAATGTTAATGTATGTTTACACTTCTATACAAATAAATAAAGTTGAAAAAAGCAAAAAATCGATGAAAGAAATGAGAAGAAAAAAATGAATAGTCTGTTTGTAATATCAAATTAACAGCTTTTTGAATAAATGTATATGAAAGTGTACTATACGGTATTTAATTTAAAAAAAAAAACATTTTTTGAAATTTTTCTCTGTCTGTCTGTTTGTTCTGGCTAATCTGAGTATATGATTGGACTGATTTTGACGAGATGTTCACTGGCAGATAGCCGATGTTATGAGGAGTAACTCAGGCTACTATTATTTTGGAAAAAGAATTATGACATGAAAACATGAAATCCTATGGTAATAAATTAGCGCGGACGAAGTCGCGGGGAACAGCTAATAAATAATATAAACACAAAGATTTTAAACACGCCTGCTGGTGTTGTTAAACAACAAATTGAAACCGAACAAGGCTAAGTTTAACGATGTAATCTGTATAATGAACAACTTCTACAGAACTTCCCGCGTGTTTTGCTCAGATACAATGTGCGGTTCACATTAACTCGCAATTAATGTTTTTTTTTTTAATTTAATTTTATTGAAAGTCCCAAGTTCATGCAGTATAAAGTATTGTGCAGGCTAGGTTTGTTATTTTCTCCGTCGTGGTAATTCTTTTAATAAAACCAATGAATGTGATGGTGCATAGAGGCTGCCATGTGTCGTATCGTGATGGTTAGTGTTGCTGTTAGTTTGATTCGTTCATTTATTTTGGTGATATTTTGTATCGAGTTGTAATGTGTTTTAATGTATATATATATATATATATATATATATATATAAATATATATATATATATATAATATATATATATATATATATATATATATATATCCAATTTTCTCCCAAGAAGTGTTCATTTATATAAATTTTTTTGTAATTGTTTTCAGTCAGCCGATAAAGTTAACTGAAATTGAATGTCCTGATTGACTTATTTTATTTTATTAAGAAAGCAGTGCCGCTGACTAAGTCCTACATCGGTTGTGAAAAGAAACCTGTGTCTAGAAATAGGTACATCCCAATGATCCCATACATAGGCTGTAACTTCATTACTTGACTTTGCCTATGTTTTATGGAAAAGGATTAACAAACGCGCAAACAGTGCACCTGATGGTAAGTGAATGCTATGGCACGTACGCACCTTCATTTTTCCTTAATTAAGTATCGAAATGTCGATATGTTGTCATCCCTTAATACTAAGATAGAATGTCTCGTTAGAAATAAAATAGGTAGCCGGTTCTCCATATTTATCATACGAAACAATAGCATTAAGCTGCTATTTTACGCTGGCATTCTGTAAGAGTGTGGTCCTTTCCCGTTTGAAGACCCATTCGCGTTACAGCGAAGCTCTTTATGGAACATTAAAGCTATATTTTTAAATTTCAAGGTATGTATAACATATTTAAATTCACCATTTCTATTAATTTCTGCGATGCTCCAAGAGACGTACCTACTCGTGTCAGCGTTGCGATTACATAAATCTCAGTCAGAGAAGTCAGCTGCGGGCAACGGATTGAAACGAAATTAACAGACAGCTTCATGTGGGAGCGGTTTACGTATGAATATAAAATAAAAATAATCTTTGGGTACGCGTGTAAACACGTGTCAACATTATTTTTTTACTTGTTTTAACCCTTCAATCCCCATAAAATCCCATGCAGTGCAAGCGTCCGTCAAATACCGAGCGGTCACATGCGACCGCACCCACCCACAACACTTTAAACCATTAAAACTTACATTTAGAGACTACTTTTCTATGAATAAGTTTGGCATTATAAATACTCTACAAAATTCTCTATCCTGTGGTCTTAACAAAAGTCAGGTTTTATCACTATTATATCTATACATTACTCAAAATTATTTACGTAAAAAGATAAATTATATTCACACAAAAACTTTCATACCAATTTTATAATAAAACACTAATAAAATACTAGAAAAAATCTAAAAATCAAGACATCAAAACATAATAACATCCACACGAAAATGGCGTACGTAATGAACGTAGTTTATAAATAAATAACCATAAAGTAACTGACTTTTTATTGCACAAGAGGATAGAAAATTTCATATTGAGCCTATAATGCCACTCTTCTTCATAGAAAAGTAGTCTCTAAGTATTTATGGGTTATAGTGCTGTGGGTAGGTGCGGCCGAATTTAGTCACTTGGTATTTGACGGATTTCGCCGCGACCGAATTCGGCCGCTTGTATGCTAAGAGGTTAAACTAGTGCTTGACCTCAATCCCACCTGGTTGTAATTGGTGATGCAGATATAGATGGTAAATAGCACTGTTTTGGCGTAACAAAAGCCTGTTTACTCTTGCCTTAAAGGTGCGCTGAGTCTATGTGGACGGAAAGATGGATATTGTCTTTAGTTGGAGAAATTAGACAAATTGTGGACGTTTAAATTCATCATCTTTATCAAATTGTCCGAATGTAGTAAGTCTCTCATCACTAGTATTCTTCTAAGCTATGCAACACATTCTGTAAAAAAGAAGTCTCATTAGTACAAATGATGTACAGTTATTTCCCTAGCATAATATCTTATGGATTTTTGCTATGGGGAAATGCGGATGATTTAGAAATCATTTTTGTTCAAGAGGGCTATGAGAGCTAAATATTTTAAAAATAAACATAATATCAACTTTTGCCTCTCAGTACATTTACGAAAATTTAATGCACCTATGTCCACAAAAACAAAAGTAGTTTTATTAAAAAAGGGATGTACACTCTCTTAAAACCCGGAACAAACACAAGCTAGTGATACCTAGTTTCCAACTCCACAGAGTCGATATTTCATTCTTGTATGTACAACATTCCAACAAAGTTCCAGGAAATATACAATGTCTATTACCAAGTTTGAACATTTTATTCAACAAAAACTGTATACAAAGGGTTATTAAAATATAAATGAATACATGGTTAATAATAACCACTGGGAATGAGGTGGTCGCTTCTAAGCTATTCTTAAATAAGTTTTGTACTCCTCAGATTTACAGGTTTGCTGATTATGTATTCCTTCACCATTGAGCATGTCGCTGTAAGTCAACACTTAAAATTTCAGTTAACGATTTACCGCAAGCCGAAAGCCGTTGAATAGCGCCTAGCCCCTAAGCCACTTTACAGTGTACTGTATTTAAATCAGAAAATATTATATTATACAGCTGTATTTAGGTTTGCCAGTCGAAAATCAAACCGCTGTAATGGGATGTACACCGCTACTTTACACATATAGCAATATTTTTTACGCGGGCATCACTTCTTTTTATAGGACCCTTCAAAAGGCTTTGTGGTCGACTCTTGACATAGGTGACTGCTGCATTAAATATTTATACGATGTACAATGTTACCTATTTCATCCCTTGTTTACTGAGTGATCTCTGTTGAGTTTTCATTTTTATGCGTTGTTATATAATTGAGCTTTTTTATATCTGTGGATCATTATGAGCTTAAAATAACTTGTTATAACTACGAGCACTTACGTTCACGTAGTGTTATAATGATTAAACAATCTGCTTTTTAATACTTAGTATTCCTGCAAATATTTACTACCTACATTTTAAATTTTATCACGTTTTACAGTGAAATAAATTAACCGAAGGTGGTTGTATTAAAAAAAATACAACCCACTCTCAAATTAAAATGACTTATTTAAGACAAAATAGTTTCATACTAAAATCAGAATTGATTTTAGTATGAAAGTATTTTAATTTGCAAATCTAGCAGTGGATAAAACAAATCGAAACAAGCCATTTTGTAAAAACCGATCGTTTTGAATTAGCTATAGTATCTTTTAAAAACAATTCAATGACTACATAAAATTGTCCAATTAATAACGGACAGTATCGTAACATTTAAAAGTAAAGCACTCCTCAATTCTAGCAAAGTTAAGAGAAAATATTCACCGTATTGCTTAAGTTCAAAAGGATGCGATTCGTATGTACTTGATTTTTTTTAAAATTCTTTTAGCTGATTCCTAGCGTTGTATTTCATTTTACCCCCAAGCACGTAGTAATCGGCACTTAGGAAGAAAAAGAGTGAAAGAATGTGCTATGAAATTTAATTATTTATAAGTGAAATTATTTATACGTGGTTAAGCCACGCTGCAGCTATGTTGTGCTTCTAGTACGAATGGCTCGGCTCGACCGGGAAAGGACCACACTCTCACAGAATACCAGCGTAAAATAGCAGTTTAATACTGCCGTGTTTCGTATAGTGAGTGTAGAGATCCGGACGTCGTTTTTTACTGGAAACGAGGCATTCCATCGTAGTCCTCAGGGGTGACAACGTATCTACGTTTTGATTCTTAATCGAGGATAAATGTAGATGTATATGGGCCACAGCATCCACTTGCCATCACATGGACTGTGTGCTCGTTTGTCACCCTTATTCTATAAGAAAAAAGCCAGTCCCAGGTGTTTTATTCATGTAATAACAACAATCTTAATAAACGTTAGATTTAGCAGCTCTTTAAATAACTTCTAGTGGTCATAGGGAACTTAAACAAAGTGGACTCTTTATTTTACGCACGTATTACGCCCACGTTAAAGCCCACTGATGTGGCGTAGGCCTCCGCTTGACTCGCGGATTAGATAATTACCGTTCAATAACCATTACGTTGCGACCCTTACACGAATACATCCTTTGTAGATTCATTATTATTTATAACGGTTCTTTAATTAGGAATAAATGTTGTTTACCGTGACTTATATAGTCTTAACAGAGTAAATGTCGACAAATTTAAATTAAAAACCTTAAAAGAAAAACCAACTACTTTCTGAAGGGCCGGCAACGCACTTGCAATTCCTGCCACAAGAGCCATTTAATCTGATATCTGTGGTATCGCTCTCTTCTCGTAACAATAGCGTAAGCGGACCATAAACAAGCGAAGCCTAAATCACTCATTCATTCTAGTATCTGGTCTTCCATTTAGAATAATCTGATACTATCACAGTTTAATGGCACATTAGTCACCTTTTACGAAGATTTGTTTCTATTGGTCTCCTAGTGGTCGAATATCGACCGTAATACATTTATATTTTGTATGTGTGTAAATTAAGCAAGCTGTAATTCATTTACAACTGCACATTAATATATAAAACACAGACATCTAATATACAAAGTATAAAATAAACGCTTTTTGCCCTGCACAAACATTGCACAAATATTGCACAGGCAAATGAAAATGCATCATTTAAAGTCACGCAAAATTCACAGCTCAATCAATCAATCTGTCAGTATTATTGTTGGCTACATTTTAAAAATCTTTGGCGACAATCTCTACTCTGTGCGACTATTTGACCACAGACTATTATGTGTTCGACTTTAACAGTCTCAAAGTAAACAATTAATGTTTTATTACATATTTCATGCCTACATTATATAAACATATTTCATGCATACAGTATTTATTAAGTTCGGCCTCACATGGAATACTGTTCCTATTTCCGGGCCGGGACACCCCAGTGCCAGCTCCTTCCACTTGACCGCATCCAGCGCAGAGGGAATCGAATCGTCGACGACCGAGTTCTTCCTAATCTGCTCGATTCACTGGCGCTGCATAGGGATGTTGCATCCTCTTGTGTTTTTATTGTATCTACCACGGGGAGTGTTCTGAGAAATCTAGGAGTTTTCTTCCTCGTACAACTTCTCTGTGGAATTGCTTACCACCGGCGATTTTTCCGGAACGATACGACTTAGGGACCTTCAAGAAAAGAGCTTACACCTTTCTAAGAGGCCGGCAACGCACCTGCAATTCTCCGGGTGTTGCGGTTGTTCTTGGGCGGCGGTAGTCACTTACCATCAGGTGAGCCGCATGCTCGTTTGCCCCCTCTTTTATAAAAAATTTGCTGTCTGCACGTGCGGATAAGGATCCCTATATACTCTTTAACTATGCCAAATATCATACTTCTCCGTGCGCGAAATTGTCGTCGTGCGCGCTTAAAAATAGATACAAAGTTTTCTCTTTAAGTATATATTAATACATAAGATTGTAGAGTCTTTTACGGCGTCAATACACACCAAAATTGTAAATAATAATGATGTCTCTGATTCTCAACGGAGACAAGCTATATATGCAGGACAGTACCCAAGTGTGTGCGAAAGCACAGATGCACTTTCTATTCGTTCACTCTCATAGTCCCATGGGCTGGTAATCCGAGACGACCGGAGAGAGATCAGGAGCAGGACCAATGGCTTTACGTGCTTCTTGAAGCACGGGAGTGAAACAACATCAACTTCCTGACTTTTAAGAATTCTGTCAAGAATAACAGAAAAACTCAATAACTGTTTTTGGCCTGACCCGGGATTCGTATCCAGAACTTTATGATCACCAACCACGTTTACGACCAATGAGGCAGTCAAAAATAGTCTGAAAATCTTAAAATCACTTGTTCAGGTGCTAATTCTTTAAAAATCCATTCCGTTCGTACAGTTGCCGCTGGAGTGACGTAAATTTACCGTCTACATTTGCACCTGCTTTGAAAAGACGAAGGTTGAAATTAACACGAAAATCTCGTCGGCGCTCCCACATGATTTATTACCGGAGGGGAAACTTTCACCCCGTAACTACTCACGTCCAAGTAAATTGCGGCATCTATGGCCGGTTCGTTTACGCCTTTGTATGCAACACGTTAATACAAGCGACATTTTTTTTAAATTGAAGAGACAAACGAACTCAAAGTTCATCCAATGGCAAGTGTGGCCACCGCAGTCCATGAAAACCTGCAGCGAACTTCAAAGAAGACCACAGGTGCACTGTCATCTCTGAGGATTTACAACGCTTTTCATTTGAAGCATTTTATGCGTCTTATGGCCAAATAGTAGGCTTTTATAATAGTTGGCTCGTGGTGTCTCAGTCATTTTTTCTTAAAGTAATAGAAGCAGCACGATACTTAACGGCAACTTGACAAAACTCGCGATACCATCCATTCCATCTGGATAACTAGCGGTCCAACACTGTGCGATTTAAAAGAAGTTTTCTTCCTCGCACAACTTCCTTTTTTTATAGGATAGGGTGACAAACGAATACACAGTCCACCTGAGTTTTTTGAGTGTAAGTGGTTGCTGTGGCCCATAGACGTCTACATTTATCTTCGATGGCAAATCAAAATGCAGATGCGTTGTCACTCGTGAGGACTAAGATGGAATGCCTCGTTTCCATTAAAAAGGGTCTCCGGTTCTCTACTCACCATTAGAAACACAGCAGCATCAAGCTACCATTTCACGCTGGTATTCTGTGAGAGCGTGGTCCTTCTCCGGTCGAGCCGACTCATTAGTGTTACAACTATACTACTAATATTACTGCAGCATGACTCTACCACGGTCCTTATGGAATCGGCTATCACCAGAGATTTTTCCGGACCAATACGACTTAGGGACCTTCAAGAAAAGAGCCTATTTAACAGGCTAGCAACACATCTGCAATTCCCCTGGTGTTGCATTTATTCATGGGTGGCGGTAACCACTTACCATCAGGTGAGCCATAAGGTCGTTTGCCCCCGCTCCTATAAAAAAAGTTTTTTACACTTAAACAGCGTTTGAGTATTTGAGCATTAAGCATTAAGGTAGTAAAGTAAGACAAAAAAACAAATCGGTGTATTGCAGAAGAATTCCTTAAATTGCATAGATATCCTTGCTCGAGCAAGCCTGTTTTCCCCATTAACATTTTGTACGGTTAGCATTTTGAGATTTTTGTTTGGTTTTTCTACCAATCTTTGGTTTGTTGTTCACCAGTGTTATAGAAAAACACTCATTTCTGCAAAAAGGCTTCAACTACATTAAATTCCCATTTATATCGTGGGAAGACCACGCTCTCACAGATTACCACCGTTAAAATAGTAGAATAATGCTATTGTTTTTTATAGTAAGATAAGTTTCAAGAACCGGAGACCCTTTTAACGCCTAATAAGGCTTTCCATTTCCACGTGAAAATCAAAAATTAATAATAAGACAATATTTCATAAGTGTACATCGCTCTACCTCATTATTGAGTATTCTGACTGTTAATAGATAGCTTGATTTAAATAATAGTTACCATTGTTAAGTATCATTATTTCAAATAAAATGATATATATCTATGTTTTCTTTCTACTTGTTAAATAATAAAATTATTAAAATTTTGTCAATCCCTAGTATTGTTTACAGGGATCCACACACATGTGCTTGCAGTGACTTTATTGGAGTAAAATGCAGCGTAATTACTATAAATTAAGGTTCATAATAAATAGTACCCTATACACTTCACCGGTGTTTAGCAAGTGTGTGCAAGTCTTATATCTATTTGTTGCTTAATGCGTATGTATTAAGATGTGGCGCCATCGGTTTTGGAAGTAATCGAGGGGGGTGGTGAAGCTTTATGTATCAACGTGCTATTTTTCTAAAAAAAATTTTAATTAAGTAATAGACGTGCTATAAAATAATTTTGACTTCGTGATTATTGGGAAATTAATAGTACTAAATTAATACTACCCACTCAAAACTATTTATTTACTACGAAAAATAAATAGTTTTGAGTAAGTTGTAAAATACATTTTGCAATGTATAATAATAAATGTCTCAGTTATACGCGTAATTCAAATTAAAGTAACATTAGTGTGACTTCTGTTGTTGCAGATTATACGACAAATAATAACTTATGTTGGGGTTGTAAAACCCTAAATATAACACAAATGAACTTTAAATACAGTTGTGTCAACGACATTGACTATTACGCTCTGCGAAAACGAACTTGCATTCTTTGGAGGAGGCGTGTACTTGTGAAGGGCTGTAATGATCATGATGATGAAACGAACTAATCGTCATTAGCAGTAGTCCACGATGTAACTAGGATCACTCGCGTTCGTACGTAATATAACGCTTCATAGTGAACTTTGTGATCGGTAGCGTGTCCAAAATATCGTGCCGTTGGTACGCCATCTCTGTCACTGCCACTGCCGAATATTCCGATATTTGCTAGTTTTAAGGCGGGTTAGCAAATGCAGTTCTTCTATTATATTGAATTGTTATCAGCAAGATATATCCATCACTCATCATCAGCCCCTGTTCTATTTCCCTCTGTCACTAGATAATATGGCCCTTTTATTTATATTTTAGTTCTGATTTGAAGGTTAAGAAAACCCGCTATCTGCACCCACTTTTTATTAGGCGAACGTTGTGCTTGTTTGTCACCCTAATTTGTATAATTTAAAACACTAGTTAAGATCTCATCTACAAAAATAAACTCTTAGTATGTAAATACTTTATTCGATATCCAATAAGGCGGTTTTACCTTTCGTATTAGCATAATGGATTTAAAATAAAAAGCCTTAATCAATCTCCTCCTCGCAGTAATCCATTCCGAAAACAAACTTAAATTCCCGACACGCTCCCAATAACGGGGCTTGCCCGCGTTCGCTTCGTCGGTTTCTTATTAACCATCGTGTATTTGCTACTTTAACACTTTAAAGGTTGTTAAAGATTTCTAAGGATTAAAATAACTTTATTTTCTTTACACGTCGAGTTTAGCGAAATCAAAAAGCAAATCTTTCCGTATCCTTTTGCTTTCATAAAAAATGTGTTTTTTTATTTAAACGTAATAGAGTGGAGTCATATTGGTTACTTTCAATAGGTAACATAATAGTCGTGGAGAGTTTATTAATAAGTATAATGAAGATGAACAGAATACGGTTTGAAACAGAACGCTGCTCTCTTAAAATATAATAAATAACAAAACTATTTTCATCTTTCAGAAAATTCAGGCCGTGGTACCTCAGCGTTCTAAGGAACTTAATCACTGTCGGCAGGAATGAATATGTCTCATGAAATTTTAAGGTTTCTCTATGTAGTAGAGCCACACTGTAGCTATATTATGGTTGTAGCACGAATGGGTCCGCTCAACCACGGTAGGATCATGCTCTCACAAAATACCAGCGTAAAATAGCAGCTTAAGGCTGTTGTGTTTGGTATGGTGAGTATAGAGAATCGGTGACCCTTTTTACTCGAAACGATACATTCCATCTTAGTCCTCAGGGGTGACAACGCATTTGCATTTTGATTCTTAATCGAGGATAAATGTAGATGTCTGTGGCCACAGCATCCACTTACCATCGGATGAACTGTGTACTCGCTTGTAGTAATCACATTTTTTTATAAAATAAGGGTAATTCTATAAAAGAAATGTGCTGATTACTACGGCGGTGAAGAAAAACATCGTGAGGACCTGTATGTCTTAGGAATAAAATATTTCAAGGACGTATGAAGTAAGGTAACACGCGTAGAAGCTGCGCGGCCAACTTATTGCTCCACAACCCGCGTGAAAATAAGCCCCAGCTGTGGGACGTATATAGTCTGTAGCTTTAATTTCTAACTTAATTTCAATTATCATGAAGTTTTTCTTAATTCTCTTGTTTAAGTCTCTTGCTTGTTTTATTTGCGTTTACTATTCCCGTAAGTGCTTTTGTATTCTATGAATAACACACGTTGATATTATATATTATATTTATTTTATATTGAAGAATAAATATTTTAATAATGAAGGAAGTGTTAACTGATGTAAGAAATGATTTAATGATCTATGAATAATTTGTCCGTAATTGAAGCTCCTTAATGTCAGCCCATCCTCTCTAATCGTCTTGCACACCGATGTTACTATTTGTTATTTAGGCGCGAACATGGTATAAAACGATTTTTACGGATTTTATCGCGTTTAATTATAACTTTTTTAAACCTGGCGTAGCTCTAATGGTCCTCTTCTGCAAAACAAAAATAGTTTCTAAATCAGCCGCATCCCCCCATAGCAAAAAAATAAATAAATTTATAGGTTAATAATTCTTGAAAAATGTGTATGTGACTACTGTCCTACAATTCCCACAGTCACGTGCGCTTAAGGAAAATGTCATGGATTTCTTAGCCACAGTTATATAATATTCCATTTTGTTGGCGACGCGCCTATAAAATGTTTCAGTTTATTAAATCAACCGATGACGTTGCTATGAAAAAAGGGGCAGTCACGAGCAACGACGCTCTGATAAGAGAATGCTTAGTTAAATCTTTAAGAAATGTCGAATTAATGATATGAAGGTCTTGGGTTCGACTCCCAGGCCGGACTAGTTTGTTTGTTTTCCTAAGTAATATCGCTTAATAAATTCGTAAGGAATTTAAGATATAAATTATGTTACCGGATTTGTTCCCCGGTTGAAATCATCTTTCAAATGATGTAAATTCATAGGAATATTAAAGTGAAGTTAAAGATCGGATTTGTTCCCCGGTCGAGATAATCACTCTGTGCATAGGCAGAATTAATGGATATTAATTGCATAAATGTTGTTTTGTATAAGTTTGATACGTTTTGTACGAAAACAAATGCCTATTTGTTATGATTGATTAATGAGAACATTCATTTATATTGTTATCTGATTAAAGATAGTTTCATACAGTTCGAAAATTGTAAAAAAAGCATTTAATTTGCCTAATATGGTCAAAATTGGTGTATTTCATAATTTAATTTTTTCTGATAGCCGAGAGCCGTGCAAAGTTAGTTGTTCACATAGCGTGAGTACACAGAAGCACGCTGGCCACGCCCTTAGGAGGCCGAATATGTAAAAATTTAAAATGTTTGTAATTCAGTGATTTATGTAAAAATTACTTGTAAAATATTTCAGGTTAATTGTACGTGCTAAAAAGGTAAATTCTGTGTTATTTTCATGTGAAAATTCCTGTGTATAAGTGAAATAATGATAGTTTTGTATAAGAAATTTAAAAGTGTTTTAAATAGTGAAATAAATAGAAAAAAATGTAAATTAAACTATTGTATTGGTTAGCTTATGTATAAATTCAAGTGAGAAACATTGTTTTAACTTTCTGTGTTAAATATTTAAGAAATTTCGATTTCGAACTTGTGAGTAAAATAGGCAGTTTTCGTTTAATAAATAAAAGGTTTTTTATGATATGAAGATATGATGTATATCATGGTGTAGATATTGTTTTGTACTACCTATATTGATAAATTGTATTTGTATATGATTTGAATAAATAAAGATATTGAGTGAAACGTGAGAGAGTAATAGTACAAATTCATGTAATTAAGTTGCGCAAGCGCGCAGATGGCGCGGCTCACTTTCGCGTATAGCTCTGGGGTAGCTTAGTGAACGGGTTTTATTGCAATTCGTTCGGGAATCCTTCGAGATAGTTCGGGGAAGTTCGGAAATAAATAAGAAAATCCGGGAAAAAGTTCAAGAAAAGTGAAAAACCAGCAGTATAGGGAAAAGTGATTACTCTCTCACGGAACGGTTTGAAGATAATTGCTGTTTCATTCCCAAGATCCTTTAAGTTATACAGTCCACATCGAAGAATTAAGGCGTCGGGACCGGGACGACTTCGGAAGACCCGTAATCCCCGTCTGAACCTACTTGCTGAAAAGGAAGAGGTTATCGCCCTAGTGTGTTACTCCGTTGCGGAGATCACATACGTTGTTCCCGAACCCAACGTAGGCGTGATAGGAGGCCGGATCGAGAGAAGCCTCGATTCCTGTTTCTTAGTACCCGATCCGCTAGGTCCTTTTCAATTGGTCCTTTTCAGGATCAAGAGGGACACCGACCTGGTCCTTTTCAATTGGTCCTTCGCGGCCGATTGAGAGGACTCGCGAACCTGGTCCTTTTCAATTGGTCCTTCGAGCCGGATTGAAGACCACCCGAACCCCGCCAGCTGGATCAAGGAACCAGCTGTGGACTGCTGGTTGTGGAAGAAGAAGACCTTCGGAAGCCGAGTGAAGATCAGCAACCGAAGGAAGCCAGAGGTTTGAGCTGAAGCAATAGGACCAAAGGCCTGAAGACCAGGACGGCAGCACTGAAGGGCTGGACCTGGAACTACCGGAAGAAAGAAAACCGGGATTGCAGCTTGGGGCGTGTGCTCGCATGGGGCACATATCGCAGCCGGGCGCAGGTGTCTTGTGAAGGCACTCATCGTGGCCAAGCAGGGCTTGGCATTTTTCCTGTCGGGCAAGCGTGCTCGGCATTTCCTGTCAGACGATCGTGTCTGGCATTTCCTGTCGGACGACCGTGTCCGGCATTTCCCGTCGGGTCATCAGGGTGCAAAAAGCATCCACCGCTGCTGCTGCCGGGCGAGGGTGCGCGTGGGCACCTGACTGCATCGCGGCCGGAGGAGGGCGCTTGGACGAGGCGTCACCGGCAACTGGGCGGCGAGCACAGCATACATCCCGACCACCTAACGGTGCCAAACGGTTGGGCTCTGGCATAACACCTTCGGGTGGAGCAGTTCTCTCGAGCGAGACTGCGCTTGCACTACCGCTCGACTGTTTCGTCATATTCCTTGGCGGGACAGTTCCTAAACCTTTCCTCCATTCCATTCCTGCACGACTCCATCCCTGGACGGCTCACCTCGGTAGGCCCCGTTCAGGATTGATAGGGCTGATAGGGCTGTTAGGGTGGTAGTAGGGTTGTAGGGTTGGGAGATAAAGGGGGGGGAGGGGTAGTGGTGTTAGTTTGGGGTGTAGAAGGGTTGTAGGTAAGGGACCGTAGGGACTGTAGGGACAGTTAGGGACCGTAGGCCAACAATCACCTTCCTGCAAGATGAAGAAGGCACAAGACCAGACAGGGAGAAGCGAAGGGAGCAGGACAAGGACAGGGCTCTCAAGAAAAGCTAAAGAAGCGGAATCATCTGGAGCGACCACAGCTACTGCGTCAAATGGAGCAACTCCTTCAAGTGGAGCCACCACAGACACGTCCACATGCACGTGGGACTCAGGGACGTCCATGGCAACGACGAGCAACAGGACGGACACCAGTGGTACGCAGGCCAGCACCGCACAACAATCCGTTATATCCAGGAGTGAAACGGTGGTCGAAAAAGTAGGTCAAAGGACCGAAGAAGCGGCATCGTCAAGGACAGTAATCGGGCACACTAGTGATAAAGGGTCACAGAGAGGTAGTAGGTCATCGCGATCGGCGAGGCTGAAAGCCGAATTAGAGGCGCGGATTAAATTCGAACGCTCAGAGCTCGAACGAGCACAGGCAGCTGCTGCCTTAGCCAAGTCTCAATTGGAGTTGGCACGACTCAACCGAGAAGAGGAGATCGACTCGAGTGAGGATGATGAAGAGCGGAATACTCAGGTGGAACCTTTCGTAAGGAGTTGGGTTCAGCAAACCATAATGAGCGCGCCGGTTAGTGTAGCACAACCCGATATTACTGATAAGGAAGCGTGTAAAGGATCACGCCGCAAAGGGGCGGAGGTCGAGCGCAACCTAGGAAATGCACAGAAAACACACGCGAGTGAGGTGTCAGAATTGACCGAAGCGATTGTGAGTGCAATAAAAATAGCTGGTAAAGATAAATCTTCCCAGCTTCATTTCCTCCAGGAATTACCGGTGTTCGATGGAGACCCGGGTGAATGGATAATTTTCAAAACGGTGTTTGAAGACACAAAAGGCCAATTTTCAGGGGTGCAAAATGTCGCACGCCTTAGGAGGGCATTAAAGGGCACCGCTAAAGAGGCGGTTAAGTCGCTGTTATTTACTTTATGTGAACCTGAAGAAATAATGAACGCTCTCGAAAGAAGATTCGGTAGGGTTGAGATGCTCATTCTAGCCGAAATCGAGAATGTAAAGCGTATGCCAAGATTGGCAGAAGATTGCCGAAATATAGGATCTTTTGCAAGTCGTATTACGAACGTGGTTGCCACAATACAAGCGTTGAATCAACCACAGTATTTATACTCACCGGAGTTAGTGAGCCGCATAGTGGAGAAACTTGGAACTATGATTAAATTTAAATGGTTTGAATATCGAGCTCAATATCCTTTGGAGCCAGAGTTACAGAAGATGGCCAAGTTTTTAAATTTATTGAGTGAACAATTTGGAACGTCCTTAAGCAATGAAAATGCGCCTGAAAAAAGGAAGCGTCCTGAATTCAGGAAGCAAACTGTACACACTGCAAAGGGAGGTGTACGCAGCTGTGCCGAGAGCGAGCGCTATATGCGCCGAAGTAATATGAGCGAGCGTTTAGAACGCCGAAATAATAAAAGGCACAACCGACAAGTAGTTATGATAACCCAGGACAAGCCTGTAAGTCGGGTAACACATAAGTGTGTTATATGCAACAAGGAGCACTCTATAGTGAGTTGTTACAAGTTTAAGGACATGAATATTCGCGAGAAATGGGAAGCCGTCAAAAAGGCCAAAGTATGTTTCCAATGTTTGTCACCTAACCATAGGAGGTTAGAGTGCAAAGCGAAAAAATGTGGTGTAGAAGGATGTAGAATGTCACATCATCGAATGCTACACCGATACCCCAATGAAAATACCTCGCCACAAGGGGACGAGGGGGGTAAAGATGCTCAGATTACAACTGTTAGTACAGTAAATGCACTGGCATGTGCATATTTAAAGATCATACCGGTCGAGTTGCATGGGCCTAGAGGAAAGGTCAGGACAACAGCTCTTCTGGACGAGGGATCGACCATGACACTCATAGAGGAGTGGATGGCTCAGAAGTTAGCGCCTCGCGGACGTAAAGAGGGATTACGTATCGAAGCCGTGGGAGGTAAGCGAATTAACGACGATAGTTCGTATCGCTTAAACGTTAAAATAAAAGGCATTTATTCGAGCGACTTAGAAGAGATAAGTGTACAAACAATTAAGTCACTTAACCTCGCTCCTCAGTCGGTAAGCCGAGAATTATTGCAACGGTGTTCTCATTTGACACCGATCAAGGATGAGTTGATGTATGAGAGGTCCAAGCCTACCATATTGATTGGTCAGGACAATTGGCATCTCATAGTTACTCGTGAATTGGTTTCGGGAGGTAAGAACCTACCTGTAGCATCGCTCACCAAACTGGGGTGGGTTTTGCATGGTCACATATCGGGTGGCATTAAACCAATCAAGATTGTTAACCACATTTCCACCAAGAAGGAGGAAGATATGGATAAATTAATCAAGGATTATTTTAGTTTGGAATCTCTGGGAGTATCGGCTAGAAAGCCCGTGAACGACCCAGAAGAACGAGCTTTAAATATTTTGAACAAAACGGTACGTCGTATACCTAATAATAGGTACGAGACTGCTTTGTTATGGCGCACAGACAATGAGTGCTTGCCATCGAATAGGGCACAGGTTGAAAGTCGCCTGTTTAATATTGAGAAAAAGCTCGACAAAAATAGCGAGTTGAAAAAGGAATACGAGAAGCAAATTGAAAATCTCATCGTTAACGGTTACGCAGAGAAAGCGAACCATATTTCCATTTCCCCACGTACGTGGTACCTTCCCTCACTTCGCAGTGACTCACCCACAAAAGAAGAAAATAAGGATAGTTTTCGACGCCGCCGCAAGGACGGGCGGACGTTGTCTTAACGATGCGTTGTTGACCGGACCGGACTTATGGAAGTCGTTGTTCGGAGTTCTGCTACGATTCAGAGAAGGAAGCGTGGCAGTAATGGCAGACATTAAGGAAATGTTCCTGCAAGTGAAAATCCGGGAAGAAGACAGGGATAGCCTTCGATTCTTATGGCGGCACAATCGTGACGCGCCACCGGAAGAGTATAGAATGACGTCACTCATATTTGGAGCGGCATCATCACCATGCATCGCTATATATGTAAAGAATAGAAATGCGCAGGACAACGCACATATCTATCCAGAAGCAGCTTCCGCTACGGAAAGCAATTTTTATATGGATGATTACCTACAGGCATTTCCCGACGTGACGACGGCCGAAAGGATAGTAAACGATATGTATGAATTACATAAGCATGCTTCTTTCCAACTGAGGGGATGGGCTAGCAACCGACCCGAAGTTTTAAGTAATATGGAAAATAAATATAAGAGCGACAGTGCTTCGCTTGGAGATAAAGAGCACACAGAGCGCACGTTAGGTTTGATTTGGAATATCAAACGGGATATAATAAGTTTTTCCACAAGTCTTCGTAGCACACCGGAAGAGGTGATGGAGGGTTTACGACCGCCTACGAAGAGGGAGATAACTAGCGCTGTGATGTCAGTCTTCGATCCTTTGGGACTCGCATCACCCATAACGATTCAAGGGAAGTCGCTGATCCAGCAAGTATGGAGGACAGGCATCTCTTGGGATGATGAAATTTCACACGAGTTACGCGTGTTATTTTGTAAATGGATATCGGAAGTGAAGAAATTAGGTCACTTAGAAGTACCTAGACCCGTTGCTGAAGGCATCGGCAAAGGAGAGTTACATACTTTCACGGATGCTAGTGAAAAAGCATACGCTGCCGCGGTGTATTACGTCACCACGGACGAGCAAGGAATAAGGCGGATTACGCTGATCGCCGCAAAGGCAAGAGTAGCGCCATTGAAACCAATTTCGATTCCAAGGCTTGAATTGCAAGCAGCTCTTATGGGCAGCAGACTGGCTGCTTCGGTTAGTGAAGAGAGCAAGTACGAGATGTCCGAGAGAGTGTTTTGGACAGACTCACGTACAGTGTTAGCGTGGATTAAGTCAGATCCTCGCGCTTTTAAACCATTCGTTGCTCATCGATTGGCTGAGATCGAAGATCACAGTAAGCCATGTGAATGGCGATGGGTTCCAACGTCACAAAACGTGGCAGACGACGCCACTAGAAATTTTCCTTCCACCTTCGATGTAAGTCATCGCTGGTTTCAAGGACCTGAATTCCTCAGGAAAAGTCCTGATTTATGGCCCAAACAAGTGGACACCATAAATAGCTTAGAAACAGGTGAAGAAAAAATCGCCAAAGGGCGTAAATACGTTAAGAAAGCAAGAACCGTTAAGTCTACCCGACTACGGACGATTTAGCAGCTTTAAGAAATTCCTTGGAGCAACTACACGCACCTTACAAGCGGTAGAAAAATTCAAGAGTTTAAGAAAGTCGGTTAAAGGACCCGACGACGCAACCGAAAAGTCGGTTATGTGTTCCAACAAAGTTTTAGCAAAGTCGGTTAAAGGACCCGATAGCGCGTTGGACACAGCGCTCTTGAAAAAAGCGGAAATATTAATTTGGAAATTCATTCAAGACGAGTGTTTTCATTCGGAAATAAAATGTTTGAAAGCAGGCAAAAGCGTTGAAAGAAGTTCACGCTTAAGTAAATTATCTATGGAAATAGGAGAGGATAACTTACTCCGTTTAAATGGACGTTTACCTTTCAAGTCTAATTTGACCGAGGAAAGTAGAAAACCTGTCATATTAGACGGTAAACACGAAATCGTTAAAATGATGATTAGAGAAGTTCATCATCATTTTGGACACGCCAATCACCAGACGGTGATGAATGAGGTGAACCAGAAATTTTACGTCTTGAACTTGCGTAATGTAGTACGAAGTGTGTCACACCATTGTCAGTGGTGCAGGACATACAGGTCAAAGCCGCAAAACGTGCCACAAGGAAATATTCCTCTGGAAAGAATAGCTCATCATGAGCCACCTTTTACATGCTCAGCTGTAGATTATTTTGGTCCTATGAGTGTGACTATAGGAAGGCGACACGAAAAACGTTGGGGCGTTTTATTCACGTGTCTGACCACCAGAGCAGTACATCTGGAATTAGCAGCCTCATTGACACCAGCGTCAATGATAATGGCGTTAAGGCGATTTATCGCCAGAAGAGGAAAACCAGCCGTTATATACAGCGATAACGGGACAAATTTCAAAGCTGCAAATAAAGAATTATTGAAAGCATGCGAAGAATGCTATGAGGGCATGAAAAACGAGTCATTTAAGAAATATATTAAATGGAAATTTATACCTCCGGGAGCACCGCACATGGGTGGCGCCTGGGAGAGGTTAGTAAGATCGATTAAAATTGCGTTGACCGCTACGCTTAAGGAGAAGAGCCCACGAGAGGAGGTTCTACATACGTTACTTTTAGAAGCAGAGCATACGGTAAATTCCAGACCTCTGGTAACATTCAGTATGGATAGTCCTGAAGAGGGTTTGACACCCAATCATTTTCTTCTGGGACGCTCATGTGGTGATCGACCACCTGGATTATTTTTAGAGCGACATCTGACGGGTCAACTCAATTGGAAAGCTGCACAGAGGTTAGCCGACCATTTTTGGACAAGATGGCTGAAAGAATACATGCCTACGTTAATACCTCGAACAGGTGATAACGGCAAGTTCATGGAACCTAAAGAAGGCGATATTGTTTTGATAATAGATCATTCGTTGCCACGAAATACGTGGCCAAAAGGTAAAATTAGTAGAACGTTACCGGGACCAGACGGTCACACCAGAGTGGTTGACGTCATTACTAGCACAGGTATCTTGAGGAGACCTACATCCAGAATAATAGTCCTGGTACCCGCGACGCCTCCCAAATGATGGTGCTAACGCACGGGGGGGGAGATTGTTGGCGACGCGCCTATAAAATGTTTCAGTTTATTAAATCAACCGATGACGTTGCTATGAAAAAAGGGGCAGTCACGAGCAACGACGCTCTGATAAGAGAATGCTTAGTTAAATCTTTAAGAAATGTCGAATTAATGATATGAAGGTCTTGGGTTCGACTCCCAGGCCGGACTAGTTTGTTTGTTTTCCTAAGTAATATCGCTTAATAAATTCGTAAGGAATTTAAGATATAAATTATGTTACCGGATTTGTTCCCCGGTTGAAATCATCTTTCAAATGATGTAAATTCATAGGAATATTAAAGTGAAGTTAAAGATCGGATTTGTTCCCCGGTCGAGATAATCACTCTGTGCATAGGCAGAATTAATGGATATTAATTGCATAAATGTTGTTTTGTATAAGTTTGATACGTTTTGTACGAAAACAAATGCCTATTTGTTATGATTGATTAATGAGAACATTCATTTATATTGTTATCTGATTAAAGATAGTTTCATACAGTTCGAAAATTGTAAAAAAGCATTTAATTTGCCTAATATGGTCAAAATTGGTGTATTTCATAATTTAATTTTTTCTGATAGCCGAGAGCCGTGCAAAGTTAGTTGTTCACATAGCGTGAGTACACAGAAGCACGCTGGCCACGCCCTTAGGAGGCCGAATATGTAAAAATTTAAAATGTTTGTAATTCAGTGATTTATGTAAAAATTACTTGTAAAATATTTCAGGTTAATTGTACGTGCTAAAAAAGGTAAATTCTGTGTTATTTTCATGTGAAAATTCCTGTGTATAAGTGAAATAATGATAGTTTTGTATAAGAAATTTAAAAGTGTTTTAAATAGTGAAATAAATAGAAAAAATGTAAATTAAACTATTGTATTGGTTAGCTTATGTATAAATTCAAGTGAGAAACATTGTTTTAACTTTCTGTGTTAAATATTTAAGAAATTTCGATTTCGAACTTGTGAGTAAAATAGGCAGTTTTCGTTTAATAAATAAAAGGTTTTTTATGATATGAAGATATGATGTATATCATGGTGTAGATATTGTTTTGTACTACCTATATTGATAAATTGTATTTGTATATGATTTGAATAAATAAAGATATTGAGTGAAACGTGAGAGAGTAATAGTACAAATTCATGTAATTAAGTTGCGCAAGCGCGCAGATGGCGCGGCTCACTTTCGCGTATAGCTCTGGGGTAGCTTAGTGAACGGGTTTTATTGCAATTCGTTCAACCTTTAAGCACAGCGGACGACGTAGAGGCCGCTGCAACTAGAATTACCACTAACATCAAGGAAGCCCTCCACGCGGCTTCTACTGTCGTCCCGATTACAGCAAGGCGAGACGATCTGCCGCGTGAGATATGCGTGCAGATCAAGCGCAAAAGAGCGCTAAGAAAGCTCTGGGCGCGTACTCGCTGCCCCAGGATCAAAACCCAGTTGAACACCCTAACGGAGGAACTGTCGGTTTCAGTCCAAGCCTTCAGAGGAGACGCCTGGGATCGGCGCATCCAGAAGGCGGAGGAAAAAGATATGTCGCTTTACAGACTAAACCGACAGTTAACCAAAGCTAAACCTCCCGTTTGCCCGCTGACTGATAACACGGGCAAACGATGTTACGATGCCAAGGGCAGAGCGGATATCCTAGTCGAGCACTTCGAGGAACAATTTATGCCGAACACAGCAAGTGCGGAGTTCATGGAGCTTCATGCCCGGAAGGAAAGTCGCGTGCAGGATTTCCTGTCGTCGCCCGCGCCACCTCTTGCAGGAGATTGGTTTATCTCCCCCCGCAGAATTGCGGAGGACAGTAACCTGCCTGCAACCGAGGAAGGCGCCGGGGCACGACGGGATTACCAACGCTGCACTCCGACAGCTGCCCAATAGAGTCATAGTAGAGCTTGGTCGACTCTACAATGGGATATTGCGGACATCCCACTTCCCGGAGGACTGGAAAAAAGGAAAAGTCATCGTCCTGCCGAAACCCGGGAAGGACAGGCGTAGAGCTGCCAACTACAGGCCGATTACGCTATTGCCACATATAGCTAAACTGTTCGAAAGATTGCTGCTAAGACGTCTCCGTCCGTGCATCCAACTTCGGGCGGAGCAGCACGGATTCAGGAGAGGTCACTCCACAGTTACACAACTGACTAGAGTGCTGCACCTGCTTGCGGCAGAGTACAATCGTGGCCGCATATCGTTGGGCGTCTTTCTCGATATCGAGAAGGCGTTCGACCGGGTGTGGCACATAGGATTATTATACAAACTGGAACAACAGACCAGTGTCCCTCCTGCTATATTGCGGCTAATAGCGTCTTTCCTGGAAGACAGGAAGTTCTACGTCTGCGTAGAGGACGCCGAATCCGCAACAAGATCCATCAAAGCCGGCGTCCCACAGGGCAGCTGTTTGTCTCCAGTCCTGTACGCGGCTTACACCAACGACATACCTACACTGGCAGGCAGGCTTCAAGAGTGGGAGGACGACGTTGAGCTGGCGCTATTCGCGGACGATAGCGCCTATTTCACCTCGTCCAGAAGAGCCCACATAGCCACTGCCAAGATGCAGCGTCTGCTGGACCTGCTGCCACCATGGCTGGAAGAGTGGAGGATGGTCGTCAACGTTGGTAAGACGACCGCTCTGCTCACTCGCCGTCTCAGGAATTTACCACCTCCGCTGACCCTCAACGGCCAGGAGATTGCGTACCAGAAGGCTGTAACTTACCTTGGGTGTAGGATCGACAGGACGCTGCGCATGACCGCGCACGTCGACTTCGTCGTCCGCCGGGCCCGATGTGCGCGGGCGACGCTCTTGCCGGTCCTGGCATCCAAGCTGCCTCTAAGAACCAAGCTCCGGATATTCAAGATGTATATCCGGACCATTATCACCTACGCTGCACCGGCCTGGTACGCACTTCTGAGCGACCCTCTGAGGCGGCGACTACAGGCCCAGCAGAACCTGACACTAAGAACGATCGTCGGAGCAGGTCGCTACGTCCGGAATGACGTGATAGCGGCCGACTTAAAGGTCGAGAGTATCCACGACCTTGTGGCCCGGTTAGCGCGCGGTATGTTCGACCGTGCTGATAACGGGCCACACGAACACCTCAACGGTTTTGCGCCGTTGCACACCCGGCCACCGGACGGGCGACCTCTTCAAGAGAACTCCTCTCTATATGTGATTAGAGAGTCGAGTAACAACCCTCAATGCCGCTGAAAGGCCAACTTTGACTACCTCTATAGATTACCTCCCTTTCCCGTAGTCGGTCAACTACGGGAAAATTATTCTTATCCGGCTACATTAATATAGTAATGTAGCAACAACCATGCCATGATAGGCTAAATAATGACTGCCCCATAATAATGGGGTATGATGATTACCCGGGTAATGGGGTATACCCCGAGGCCCGATTCCTACACGTACGTAGGTGCGTGCAGACGACATTCAACGCTGCAATTCGTTCGGGAATCCTTCGGGGAAGTTCGGAAATAAATAAGAAAATCCGGGAAAAAGTTCAAGAAAAGTGAAAAACCAGCAGTATAGGGAAAAGTGATTACTCTCTCACGGAACGGTTTGAAGATAATTGCTGTTTCATTCCCAAGATCCTTTAAGTTATACAGTCCACATCGAAGAATTAAGGCGTCGGGACCGGGACGACTTCGGAAGACCCGTAATCCCCGTCTGAACCTACTTGCTGAAAAGGAAGAGGTTATCGCCCTAGTGTGTTACTCCGTTGCGGAGATCACATACGTTGTTCCCGAACCCAACGTAGGCGTGATAGGAGGCCGGATCGAGAGAAGCCTCGATTCCTGTTTCTTAGTACCCGATCCGCTAGGTCCTTTTCAATTGGTCCTTTTCAGGATCAAGAGGGACACCGACCTGGTCCTTTTCAATTGGTCCTTCGCGGCCGATTGAGAGGACGCCCGAACCTGGTCCTTTTCACATTTACTATAATATTTAACTTGATTTTCCTGTTTCTTTTAGATATACCTGTACATTAGTAACTGCTTGTTACTGCGCAGTCAGTGGTAATAACAAAAGAGGAAGATAGTGCCATAAAACTACAAAGGGAGTACAACTCGTGGAGCATTAGCCTTAATCCCCTTTTAGATATCGTAAGGCCGCCGTGTTCTCCCCTTGAGCGGCAGGGAATGAATGTTTAGTTCATCCCGGAAAGTAATTCCATTGTTTTATTGCACTCAGAGACAGGTTATTACTATTAAATAACGAATGGGTGTGTTTGCGCCGTTTTCTGTTCGAAATTAATAATAAAACTCTATATAATGATTAAACTATTTTAGTGAATTCGCTGTTTAACAATAAAGCTATAAGAAAATAAGGATATAAATTTGAAAGAATTAAGGATACTTTAAAAAGATGACTTGATGACTTCTATGTACACTACTTCAAGTTTTTTTAGAAAATAGCATCAGCCACAATCGGATCCGAAATCCAAGTGAAATCTCAATCAATACACAAGACAAGGAAATGGGCCGTTAGGAGACAGTCAGTGTCACCAGACTCGCTCTATGACAAGTTTAACTAAACCCATTTTTAGTAAAGCTGAAGTCCATGGCCATTTGCAGCCAATTTCGGACAAAAAAGGCGACAGATGCGTTGTCAATCCTGAGGACTGCGATGAGATGCTTCACAACCTGGAATCATGTCGGCTGTCTATACTTTGCAGACTATCCAGCCTTTCAGATTACAGCACTGCAGACACTGCTATTTGATAATGGTAATAGGTGATAGGGTGTTGCCTACTTGAGATATTTTACAAATGCATTGTTCATTGGATTTTACTAACGCATAGTTTCCCAATTCTGATCAAAGACAGTTGTTATGTACATATAATAATAATTATAATGTAGACCGAATTTCGCTCACGGCGGCTTGTCTCAATGGAGACTAGCCATCGGAGCTGGACAGGATTATATTGCTGAAACGTCTGCGCAAGCACAGGTGCACTCTCTATTCCCTCACTCTCATAGTCCGACAGGACGGTAAACCGACACGAATGGATTTCGTTGTTGCTACTCCGTTGATACTGCGCCTGATCTCTCGATGAGTACCAACGGCTTTACGTGCTTTCCGAGGCAGGGGCTCACACTGCCAACTTCCTGACTCCGGGCAGCTCCTGAAACTTTCTTGACGGAAAATCTCAATAATTGATTTTTCGGCCTTACCTTCCAGGTTGAACCCAGGACCTCATGATCAGCAGTCTCAGTCATGACTGCCTCGTTGGTCTAGTGGTTGTAGCAGTGCGATTGCTGATGTAAATATAAAGTAACATTACAGCCAATATGTCCCACTGCTGGGCATAGGCATTATCTCACTAATGAGAGGGCTTTAGGAGATGGACTTTATATGTTTACAATTTCTTATTAAATTCTTAGATATGTAGGCTACCTCGTGATTTATTCCTGGAGTAAATTCTTAAATGAATGTAAGTCACTAAATTTACAGCGAGTGCTTAGCGTGTGCGAGCGGTGTAAGAATATTCACTGCCCATTATCATCCTGCGGGTGTCGTGAGAGCCGACAGAGGGAAACAAATCAGAAGCAGCAGCCTCTTCCTAATAACGACTAAAAATTTAAAAACTGCGTTTGCCAATCCGCCTGCCAACCGTGGCAACTATGGCAAATATCTCTTATGAAGCAATCTATGGGGAGGCCTATGTTGTAGGCCTATGTTGAGGCCTGAGGCCTATGACTTCAATAGACTGTAACGCTAACGGCTTAGTCTGTGACTGCCACCCTATTAGTGCACCCGACAATACATACATATTTTATCGTCATATATCGGAAGCTGACTGACTAAAGCGGACACCATATCAATTATATTATAAAGGCTACAACGTGCTCAGAAACTTGTAATTTTTAACTTGGAAGGTTACAGGGGACTACATTACGATCTACTTTATTTATTGTGATATGGTACTAAATTTAATACCCTACGTACTCTTGACGAGATTTGTTATTTAGACTTTATTACCTACTAACCTAAACATGAAAAGTATTGGTAATGTATCATCATCATCATCATCATCAATCACAAATCTATAAAATACGTATTTGACAGCTAAAATGAAATGGAGTGCCTCATTGTCCTGGTTATTGCCATTGGATCATCATTTCTCGTCATCCATCATTCAAAATAGCGATAAACTGCTGGTAAACTATAAACGCGAAGATTTTTGACAAATACTGGCTGTGCTTAATTGCCGTTCGATATAAGAACTGACGATATGTATTGGCTAGCTGTTTCCTGTTCGGAATCGTTCTACCACGCTTTATTGCAATATATGTTAGAGGTATATATTGTACATATGGTAGGTTTATGTTGAACAATGGACTTGTGATTATAATTATTGATAGTATAATAGTTTAACATAATTTTAAATTTATTTCGATTATTAAACTAAAAACTATAAGAATAATACTTCTGGCATACACATTATTATGGCGGGAAATGATTACCGCCATCTTGCTTATGTCGAAACAAACATCATAAAGTTTACGAGTGTCATCGAAAATCCTATCAGTTTGATGAGTCGCTTATGACACCGCGGGGAAGTGACTTCATTACACTAATATTAATATTTCATTCTTGCTGAGTATTTATTTAGTGAAATTTAAAAGAGTAATGTAAAAATATACGATGCGTATGAGCCAGTCTGAGACAAAATTATTTTGTGTTTATTGATAGGTAATTAAGTCAAATTTATTCTGAACGGACATATCACTGTATATATTCACCATTTTATGTTTTGTTTAGCGATCCTTGTCTAATTTTTATCATATAAGGCATAATTTTTGTTATATAGCCCACCTGATGGTAAGTGGATGCTATGGCCCACAGACAGTCGACATTTATCCTCGATTAAGAATCAAAATAAAGATGCGTTGCGTTGTCGCCCCTAACGACTAAGATAAAATGCCTCGTATCCATTAAAATAGTCTCCGCTTCTCTACCCTCACCATACGAAACATAACAGCATTGAGTTGCAATACGCCAGTATTTTGTAAGTGCGTTGTCCTTCCCCGGTCGAGCCGACCCATTCGTGCTACATCCACAATATAGCTGCAGCGTGGCTCTACCACGTATAAATGTTTTATCGATCTGTAACTAAAATTGTATCATTTCTATATTGGTCAGTCCGTTTTTCCGTTCTTTTATTATGTGTTCCGAAAGTTACATGACGGCCACTTTCTTAAGATGCAAAAGTAATATCTAACAGAAAATGTAAAAAACTTCCATTAATTTTGCCGTTGGCATTTACTTAGTGTTTGGTGTTAGACAATAGTCTGATTGACAATTTTTCTATAAAATAGTCTTCTCTATAACGCCATGGATTGATGATGATGATTTGAAATTTAGCATATAGGATATCAGGACACAATTATAGATGCAAAATACATAAAATTTTGTGCATTTTTTTCATGTTACAGTAAAATTTTCGAAGAGAATTCCTGCCTGTCAACCTAATCCTGTTCAGTGTACTTGTACCTTTGTGCCGCATATATACTATTATTTAACATGTCTTTTTTTCAACATCCGTTTTTTTTAAATAGTTCCCTTTCAATAAAGAAATGTTTTACATGTAATGAACACTTATGGCAACCACATTTCGCACCTGCCTCGCGAGAAAACTCTCGTTCCCATGAATCATGAAGACTGTGCGAAACCTCGTCGGCACGTTCTTGTGATTTATTGTCCAATCTAAGGCTAGCTTCAAAGTATCTAGTCGAACAGCTTAGTGACTACAGACTTTAAGGGCGCAATAAAATTGTTGTTATATTCGAAAATCTATTCCTTCCTTCGTTATAGCCTATAAATGTAGGACACAGCTGAACATAGGCCTTTTATGAGTTACAGAATCTCCTACAAGATTTCCTTTTAAGAGGGAACGTGATTTTGTAATAGTTGCCACGCTTGCCGGGGGGCGGGGGGTTATTTTTTATGATCAAGATGCCAATGTCCATCACTAGTGCAGTATTCTTCTATCGCCTCTTGCCAAACCACGGGACGTGGGATAGTGGATATTGTCATGATGATATTGATATGACACAGCCACTACATCCTTCACAAAATCAAAAGTCTATTATACTTGTATATTTGACGTCGAAGAACCGACAACCGATGGGGTTGAAAGATTCTCGAGTGGCAGCCCAGTGTCGATACGACATATATGACGAAACGATGATAGATGGAGTGACGACCTGAGGGAGTCGGTGGCTCAGGACCGTGCTTTGTGACGTTACTCGGGGGAAGCCTATGTTCAGCAGTGGACTTGTGAAGGGCTGTCATAATTAATGATGATTTGGCGTTGTAGACAATTTAAAAGACAATTCCTCAGCCAATGTAGAAAAAAATTATGATACTATCTGAGTCTGCATGCTAAGTCTTAGATGTTAGCCAACTATAAACAAACTAAAAAATTTAAAGTTATAGTCTTCCATTCAAATTCCATCGATTTTGCTTTTTATATATATATATCTATATACTTTAGCCAGTGACTTCAACCCCACCTGGTGGTAAGTGACGGTGGTAGATGGTAAACCACCTACAACACCCACAGGAGGATATACGAGTAGGCGATATATTATGTAACCGCCGTTTTGTCTTTTATTATATTTATTGTGTTCAATTTACTTTTGACGACAATACGATCAACCACATATTATTTTAATTAATTGGCCATGATGAGTACGTTTAGGTGCAGGTGGCTAAGATTATGCTGTGTGTTAAGGCTGATTTACACATTGTCAGTAACTGACTCCAAATTCCAGGCAAGTCAGGGTTGACCTGATACTGATATTGCGTAAATTGATTTGAAGTCAGTACAGCGCTGAAGCGTCAGTACTGACTCCAGTATTACTGCTTGAATACTTTATTGCCAGTCCACTCCCCTCCCCTCCCACCCGCTACCTTCGCTAGCGGTATTCTGGTTTCTGATGATGTTAACGCTGTTAGCCTTGTAAGTAGCAGCAATAACTCCAGTTTCTTTTCTTTCGTCCGTTCATTTTCTTATCCAATGTTGTTCCTTTTCAGATATATCTTCTTCTAACATTTCAATCAACCCTTCCAACAGCAGATAGGAACATTTTCTCAACACAATTCCATCGTTTTAAATTCTGCTGTCATTTGCCACGCCAAAAGGTACACCGTGAAGATTTTACCACGATCATGCATGTAAACTATCACTGCATGTAAACAGTGAGAGTCAGATCTGGCTGGCGCCACCAGCGACCTTTATGTCCTTAGTCTTATGGTAGGTCTACGTTAAGCTATGAACTTTTAATGACCTGTTATTATGATGATGTTTAAATGGTGTATAAATTAACATTTATACACGTGGTAGAGTCACGCTGCAGCTATGTTATGGTTGTAGCACGAACGGATCGACTGGACCGGGGAAGGAGCACGCTCTCACAGAATACCAGCGTAAAATAGTAGCTTAATATTGATGTGTTTCGTATGGTGCGTGTAGAGATCCGGAGAATCTATTTTACTGAAATTGAGGCATTCCATCTTAGTCCTCGGGGGTGACAACGCATCTGCATTTTGATTCTTAATCGAGAATAAATTTAGATGTCTATGGGCCACAGCATCTACTTATCATCAGGTGGACTATGTGCTCGTGTCACCCTTATTGTATAAAAAAATGCTTCAAATTTTAATGGACATCTACGGTATTACCCTGTAATAATTATCTGTCTGTATTTTGATTATACTGGACAGCACAAAATAGGACTTCTAAATTCCATTATCATTAATCTTCATAAACGGAAGGGTTCAAACACTCCCATATCTCCTAATCAACATAAGACTACATTCTTTATACAGTGTTATTTTTCTTGGGACAGGGAAGAATAAATTCAAATATATCAAAGAGGTGTTTTATTGATGAATAATGGACCTCTACTTAAAAAGATTTCCACTTTCAGTTTCAACCACAAAATTCTCAACACGTTTTCGATAATTGAACGCCGCGCCGCCATACCGCGAATTCCCAGGTGTTTTCATTGCTTTTAAGTGGTTTTTTATCCTCTAAATCTTCCCAAAAAGCGAATTAAGTGAACTTATTTTATTATCTATCCTTTTTAAAGATAATTGAGTTAAAGAAATAATCTTTTTATCTCATTAACATTCTCTCAAATAACTTTCAATTTATTTCTTGAAGTTTTGCTTGCAGAGAGAGAAGAGAGATACGAGGAACGAACATTTGTTTTAACGTATACGTAACCAGAACTTTATTAAATCTAAATGAAATGAAAACTCTTTGGTTTTCGAGGCAAGAAATTAAAATTCGTTTGTCAAACGTCAACATGTGTTATAATGTAACTACCGTTTCAAAATGAGTGATGATGATTTTAAAACCAATAATTTGATATTACTAAAGCGGATAATCAAAGCATGTTCTTTAATAAAAATACACAACAAATCACAAACAAAATTTAAAAAAATTACAGATAATAAATGTGTTGCAAACGAACTAAATAATCCGTGTGTTGCTCAGAGGCTGGTCGCCAGCTAACCTAAAAATCTATAGTGTTTGTTTGAACAAAGTTCGATTCCGAAGAATTCTACACATCTAAGAAATTAAATATTTATATAAAATATAAAACTATGAGGATATGTGATGTCGCGCTATAGCATAGTCAAATTAAATATTTATTTAATATATAAAACTATGAGTATATGTGATGTGGTGCGATAACATAGTCAAATTAAATATTTATTTAATATATAAAAATATGAGTATATGTAATGTCGTGCGATAACATAGTCAAATTAAATATTTATTTAATATATAAAACTATGAGGATATGTGATGTCGCGCTTTAGCATAGTCAAATTAAATATTTATTTAATATATAAAACTATGAGTATATGTGATGTCGTGCGATAACATAGTCAAGTTAAATATTTATTTAATATATAAAACTATGATTATATGTGATGTCGTGCGATAACATAGTCAAATTAAATATTTATTTAATATATAAAACTATGAGGATATGTGATGTCGCGCGATAGCATAATCAAATTAAATATTTATCTAACATTATGTAAAATAGTTTTACAAAGTATGAAGATATGTAAAAGAACGCTAGTCAAATAACCCATTTTTCGAACCCACATTTCGTCCCGTGGGTGTCTTAGATGATGGCATATCTTCTAGTTAACTCCAAACATACTCAGACCGGTGACAGGTAGCAGTGTCAAATGTGTACCCCCCCCCGAACGGGTTCCCCCATAGTCGTGGGGGGGCTTAATAGCCGTGGCTTGGTCACCCGCGGTGAACTAAGAGGAACTAACTTTGCTGGTCCGAGGTGGTCGCTCCGAGTGGACTTGCCTAGCCCACTCTGCTGTAGGGGCTTTGGGGGGAGAGAAGTGACAGCATTTCGAGGCGCCGCTCTAACAACCCTCCGCGGCTGAAACTTGGAGCCGTAGACTAGATCCGCCAATGGGGTCGGGGAAGCTGGTGCTTACGAGTACTCTTTCCTGACTCTATGGCCCCGGCGTATTGTATTGAATCGGGGGTCCCGCTGCGCCGGTGGATTAAAAGACCGCGCAGTAAGGTGCGTGTTTCGTTGCGCCTTACCTAAGTAGGAGAAGGCAAAGGGTTTGTTCTCTCCTGAGACGGCTCTGCCATGGGGTGGCCAGCGGTATCGCGGATGTGTGCGGAAACGTTCCCGATACCCCGCCAATATGCGGCGAAAGTGTAACACCATGGGGTTTTAGTCGGTGCTAGTACGACATAATCCGTCCTCACACTCGCAAGTCGGGTATGCGTAGACATTTCTCCGTGTAAAAAAAGTGTCGAATGTGCCAGAAGACTGCTACTGCGAGCATTGGTTCGCCTGCCAAGTGTGACGATTGAGGCAGTCTCCCTTCAACTGAAAAAGCCCAAGTACACCTTTTAATTCTTAAGAGCTGACGAAGAAGAATAAAAAAAGAATATGTGAAGTTATCACACGTATTGCCGTAGCGTAGTGGACAATTCCCAGGTCCAAAACCCTCTGAGAGGAGAAATCTGGCTTTATATCTCAGATGTGTTTGGGCTGATAATAAATAAAATAAACAATTGAAATTGCTAGTCAAACTTTAATTTTTGGAGCGCTAGCGTCCCAGTCGACCGCTCGGATGTAAATCTTTCAGCATAACAAATCGTCCAGCTTTGACGATTACTCTGCTAGATTGCTCTGTGCCCTCAGCGGTAGTTAGCTTGATGAATTCCCAAAATGTGACGGAACGCAAAGCTCCGTTTAATTTAGTTTTGATTTAGTTATACTGTATCTTTTTTCCGTTTATGTTTGCGGACGTCCATAGATTACAGAATTAACACGTTAGCGAGCGCGCGCGTTTATGTATGTCTGTGCGTGCATTATGTATGTGTGATATATATGCCTATACACCTATAATTATAAATAAAATTGAAGTGTCTATCTCTAATATAGAAATAAATGCTTTTTATTGAGCTAAGGTGATTATTTGCATGGCATTACGACATTGGTAACCATTTTTAAAATTTTGTGGTCTGTCTTGTCTGTCTGTCCGGTCTTATCTTCAAAATGGCCGAACCCTTAGTACTAAAATTTCAAGAATAGATAGAGAGCAATGCTAGAAGCGATATAGGAAAAGATTTTTTTGAAAACTAAACTTATAAAATAAGTGGTCTCTGATGTTTAATCTAAATAACGCCACATTAATAGATCCTATCTGAAGCTGGGGACGGTCGCTAGTTATCTATATATTGATACGTTAACAGAAAATTTGTATTAGATTTTGCATAGTTAAAGTTTATACAGATAAGGAGTGCAGAAAGTTAAAATTTATACACAATGTTATAAAGTGTTGTGTTAGGAATACTACATTAAATAAAATAAATATAAAATTCATTCTTTACGTTTATAATGTAGTGTCAATTGTCAAACACATGGTCAAACTGTCGCCAAATTATTTAGAACTGTTGCCAACAAAATCATTACTGACAGATTGACTGAATGAGGTGTAAGTTTGCTAAAGTTAAATAAAGCTAAAGTATGATTGCTAAAGTTCCTTTGTCATTAGTCTGCGTATGTCATGTCATACACTAGTACAGAGATGGCGGCACGCGATACAATATTTTGGGCACGTCACCACTCGCAAAGTTCACTATGAAGTATTACGTTACGAACGATCGCGAGTGATTTAGTTACTCGTACATCGTGGACTACTATTGCTAATGACGCATAATTCGTTTCATCTTCGTCATCATTACAACCCTACACAAGTCCACGCCTCCCCCAAGGCATGCATATTGCATAGTTCATTTAGCCATAGCTTTATAGTCAAATTTGTTAACACAACTGTAATTAAAAGTTCGTTTGTGTTATATTAAAGATTTTACAACCCTAATATAAGTTATTTGTCATCTAATCTTGAAAACAAACGTCACACTAATGTTACTTTAATTTGAATTACGCGTATAACTGAGACATTTATTATTATACATTGCAAAATGTATTTTGCACTGTACAATAATAATAAATGTTTCAATTTAAAACTTTTTATTTATTTTTTGTAGTAAATAAAGAGTTTCGAGTAGATAGTATTTAGTACTATTATTTTCCCAATAAACACGAAGTAAAAATTATTTTACGGCACGTCTGTTGCCTAATTAAACATTTTTTTTTAGAAAAATGGCACGTTGATGCATAAAGGTTCGCCAACTTTGTATTTGCTCCGTGTTCGCCACCCTGCACTAGTATGTCAAGGCAAGAATCGTTTATTTGTAATATGAGATCTCTGTTTTATATATTAATGTAATAATGTGGTAATATATTTATTAGAAGTAAAATACTGCTTGCTTAATAGGAAAACTTAATTATTTAATGAATTAGGTCGATTTTCGGCCACCGGACAACACTATACGACACTCCATACTGTCTGTCACGTGTAGCACTTGTTTGAGATTTATTGCTGGAAACTGTAAACGGCAATAGTGCAGAGGTTGCGGTTCAAATGCGACCTTCTTCCATAATATGCACTTATTTTTAATTTTGTGTTGAATATTCTTCGTGAAAAGTATTTTTTACATAATGATTTTTTAAATTTACGCGAACACTACACATTGAATAAAACTATATATATACAGATTTTGTCGACGGATTTTTAACGAACTAACAATATATTGATTTCTTGCAGCGATACCGAGTATGCTTGAGTTTGGATTTAATTTTGTTAATTATAGGATCCCAAGCAGATGGCAGCACCCATTCATCTTCTCTATTGAAATTAGAATGTTTTTTAATTTCAATAGCCTTGCGTATCATCTTTCGTAGGATTCGGTGTTCTTTTGCGAGGATTTGTGGTTTATCAAATCTAATGAAATAGTGGGGACGATCTTGAACATGTTCACAGACTGCACACTTCCCGTAGCGTCGATGCTTCACGTCAGCTCAAAGAACATATTCTTTCACGCGGGTTTTTATAGATCTTTTTGTTTGACCTATGTAAGAGAGACCACATTCACAATCTAGCTTGTACACTCCTGCATCTTGTAGAGGAATATGAAACTTGACAGATGGTAAGAACTGACTAATCTTCTTCGGCGGCTTTTGGAATGTTCTAATAGAAGCTCGCTTCAAGATATATCCAATCTTGTCTGTGACTTCTCTGACATACGGCAGTACAGCAGGCACACCTTCAACTATGACCGGCTTCACTCGGTCACTGTGACTTAGACGCGGGATCCGAAGCTTGTTGTCGTGCAATACCTGCTTGACGTGCTGAAGCTCGGTGACCAGATGTTTTCTGACACAGATCCCTTGTGCTCTCTGAAACAAAGATTTACCCACGGTAGCAAATTGTGGAGCTGGCACAACACTTTGCAAAAATACTGCTACCACTGAGAGGACATACCAGAGCACACAAAGGATTTAAGCCATTTTGTTAGTAAGATAAAAGACCTACGTCTCGCTGACAATGCAACTATGGTTAGTTTTGATGTTCAGTCACTATTCACATGCCTACCTATTGAAGACTGCATATCAATTATAACTAGGAAGCTAGAAGATAACATCATGCTGGGTGAATTTGAAAATATTGTGGAAGGGGAAGTTCTACAAGCAAGTAGATGGTGTGGCGATGGGCTCACCTATATCTCCCATAGTCGTCGACATATTCATGGAGGACTTTGAGGAGAAAGCTCTTCTTACTGAAGAATCCTAGATATACAGGATACCTAGGATTCTACCAGCAGTACGTAGACGACACTTTCACAATTTTACCATCTGACAAAGTAACTGCATTTTTAGACCACTTTCACTCCATAAACTCTAAAATACAATTCACAATGGAGTTAGAAGGAAAAATTCTTTAGCTTTTCTAGATGTTTAGTCATCCGAAATCCTGATAACAGTATTGGTCACACTGTGTATAGGAAAAGACCCATACAAATCGATATTTAAGTGGTGAATCTCACTATCATCCTTCACAGTTAGCTAAGTTAAAATAAGTTATTTAAACACTATAAAATCCGTATATATAGTTTTATTCAAAGTGTTTTTACGTTAACCTTGATTTATAATTGTTATTAGATGTTTTCATTCTTCGTTAGCAACCCTTAAACAGTTCTTTGCTGGACATAAGGGTTTCCCTTAGGAGAGAGAATCTCCCGTAATCTCCAGTAAACACCTAGCCCTTTGCAATACTTTGCTTACGGAGCTCGCATACTTCTTCTCCCCACCCATCCTGCCCCTTTCTATTCCTTATAAAGACGATCGGACGAAAAAGATACTGCGCACCGTGGCGGTATGAACGAGACGTTATACCTGTAAATATACTATGTGCGAATATACAACATGTAACATAATTAACGCACTTTGAGAAAGTAGTTTGTTCAGAATTGTTTACTGAATCGATTCCTATCATTTTTAATATAGGTAATTTTTTATCCCAAAACTACATAAATTACAGTCACAATAAATCTGTACAGTCAAAACAAACTGAAATGGACCGTAACTTAAGGCAATAAGACTTTAAAGAGTGCAGTTTTATTTATATTATTACTAATTCTGTCATTCAATAAAAATAAAGAAAAATGAACTTTATTTCAAGAACGTTAAAGTCTTTGAGTTCGTGGATTTGTACTGTGACCACAAGATTCTTCCGGAATTTGTATAAATAATTTGATAAATAATCAGTGCATAAAAATGTTTAACTAAAAATTCAGTGTATGTATTATGATTATAACATAATATACTAATTGGGGTGTCTGAGGGTGTGCGTTAATTACGTTACATATTGTATATGTGATTTTGCACCTAACTAATAAGTATTGATGAAGTGTGGTTAACTGTTTGCCCTGACCTGTGTCGTTTGGTAACATTCTACCGTTTTGCCTACTGATATCATTTTCCATTTCCTAAATATTATTACCTTCACTTTTATATCTGTTACACCTAGTACTCGTATTATAGCGACACCGGTTATTTTATACTAGGTATAGGTAAGTATGAAGTGGATATACCTTCATGTAGGTAGGAAACTAAAATATGTCACGCGTTTGGCTACACCGCGTTACATCACTCACCGGATAAAATGGGTAATCGATTTTTAGCGATGTCACACGGCCTTTTATAGTTGATTAGAATAGATGCTACTGCTTCGTGAAGGGAAGCTGCAGCATATAATTCTCTACAGAGAACGTTTTAACCGCTGGGAGCGATCCTCAGATGTGCCGCTAGAAACGACTTCCTATCGCTCATTGTATAGAGTAATGAAGCTAAAGTTTCTCCGCAACATGCATTATTATTTCAACGTATGCACGATGTAATGTGATTTTTGGAAAACCAGCAGCAAAAACAACACGAAATTCTTAAATAAGTTGAGGAAATGGCTGCAGAAAAATGCATGTTATCACAGATAGAACCTAAACAGAAAACTTATGCAAAATAGAAGTAAAATAATGATAAAAAAATACGCATAATACGGAGATCTACTGAAATAAATAATTAGCATAATATCTTTTTTTTACGAACGTTTAAACAAGTCTTTGTCACAGTGCAGTTTTATGCTTCCTCTTCGTAATCGAGTCGAATCATTTAGTTATTAATTAAAGATGTACAAAATTATATAGAGTCAGAGTAGACAGCGGTGTTATGGTACCGAACGCTTGACTCTTACTAGGAATTCTTGTACTCAATAGCACTACACCAAAGGCCTTTTCTAATGTACCGCCGGATCTCAAGATGCAGCATGCATCACACTTTGAACTCATTACTCGTACAGGTAATTCTACTCCCTAAACCCTAACTAAAAATTTACAATAACAGCGGCACTGCGATAGTCACGGTATTTTAAGAAGATTAGCTTACTGATCCGCTGGACTATGTCGGTAGCTTTTGTTACTTCATATCAAATAATTTAATTGCACTTTTTTTCTAACTGCAATGTAACACGCAAAAGAGTTGTTTTTTTTTGTATAGAATAATGGTGACAAATAAAAAAAACAGCCAACCTGAAGTGGTTGCTGTGGCCCATAGACATCTACATCTATCCTCAAATTAAAATCAAAATGCAGATGTGTTATCATCCCTGAGGACTGGGGTGGAATGCCTCGTTTCTAATAAAAAGGGCTTAGCAGTAAGCTGCTATTTTACGCTGGTTTTCTGTGACCCATTCGTGCTGCAGCTATTTATATGCGTATGTATGTAGAACTAGTAATACTCGTAAAAAAAGCAATTTCCCTTGAACGTGTTGCTACGGTCATAAAAAATATATAGTGTTCATCAATCCATTATTCAAGTTTCAAAAAGCTTTCGTCTCTAATGTGTAATAAGCATCTATAAAAATTTCCGCCCTCCATATTGAAGTAATCGGTTTTGCACAACCATACAATTCTCGGCACGTTCCCAATCATTCGAGTTTCCACTCCCGTGTTCACTCCTCATTGTTTGTTTTTGTGTTCTTAATGCTATTGAAGGACTTTTATTTTTTATTTCATCGCAGTAAAAGGTTTAAGGATTCTCTGAGGCGGATTTACTTTCTACTTTTTATATTTTGTTGCGGATACTGTACAGTAGTATGTAGGATTTGTAATTAATATAAAAAAATAGTTATGAAATATAGTTATAATATATTAGTTATAAAATTAAATTTTGAACTTATTCGAAATTATTTAAAACTATATGTGTTATGAACGAAGCAATATGAATAATGTCCGATATGAGTTGGAAATGTTAAAAAACTATTGAAATAATTAAATTGACGGGGTTTTTTGAATAAAGCCCGTTACTTACTGAGCAGAGTAATAAAGACATAGGTCAGGTTAGATTTTCTTTTTATTTGCACATTTTTAACACTTCAACACAATGGGAATAAGGTTTTTCATCAAAAGTATGTATTTTAGGTAACGCAAAGAAAAAGTATTGTCATAGCTGCTATTTCATACTGCAAAGTGGTTTTTCCCTTCCTTCACATTTTTCACTTATTTATTTCAGATTTGGTGCGTTATTATTATTATTATTATTATTGAGCAATGCTAATACCAATGCCAATGTCAATTTCGTCGTAATCAGCTCGTAAGATTCAACGCCTCCTAAACATCGGCGTGTCTTTTCACCAAAAGTAAGGCTCCTACTTCCAGAACGTATCTTTGCAATACACTGTCCGCCTTCAGCTGTTAGGGGTTGAATTTTTCCCGAAACTTAACTATGATAGGTATATTGTATCCCGAGCTAAAGCAACCGCAAGAAAACTAGGAGTCATTGCTAAGGTGCGGCGATACTTCACGCCGCGCCGGGGCAGCTTCTTACCTTATATAAGGTGCAATTCCGGTCGTGCATGTAGTACTGCTGTCTCATTTGGGCTGCGTCTGGTACTGCACAATGCCATCTAGCAGCTTTGGACTCAGTGGATAGACATGCTAAGGGGTAACTTTGATTTGGTTGTAACCAATCTTGTCAGCCTTGAGTTGCAGAGTAAACCAGCCTCTCTGTATTCTATAGAATGTATTTCAGTGAGTGTGCGCTGGAATTACATGCTTTAATTCCTCCCTCTCCTTTCCACCATCAGTCAACCAGGTGGACGACAGGTCTTCGTTGTCGATATTCCACGCATAATAACCGAACAGTTTGCTTCATATTTTATCATACGTACAGCAATGGAGTGGAATAATTTGCCGGCGTCTTTCCATTCGAATACAATCTGGGCGTTTTCTAAGCACGAGTGAATAGGCTTGTGTTACGCTAACACGGTGCGATTCACCATCTGGAGATTCATCACCACTTAGCATTCGGTGGAATTGTGCAGCACTGGCTTATAATAAGAAAAAAAATTATTGTCTTAAAAGTGATTAACATGTTAAGGTTAGTTTTGGTTTGGTTCAGTTATATTAAATTGCCACATAGTTAGGTAGCAATGTTCGTAATGAACAGACAATGTGATAAATAATGAAGTTTTAATCAGTATTAATTACATAACCCGATTTGACTTACCATTATTCATATTGCCTGGGCTATAATGCCCAGGCAATGTGAATAGTTCCCTCATTAATCACTTGATCCATAACATACAGTTTATTGTATGTTTTTACATATCAAAAAGGTTTTCTAGTAATATATAAGTCAATGGTTTTAGCAGATTTGATAAAATTTGTATTAACTACCTCGTTTGGTTACATAACAAGTCTACAGACTATATGTCTACATGTCAGGTGGGTGCTGTGGTTCGAAGACACCTAATGTCTTTATTATTTTTATTGAATTAAGACCTCAATTCAATCAATAATCATCTAATCTCAATTAAGATTCAAAATACATGCGATCTTAATTTTATGGAATACCTTACCAGTAAAATGAGAAAGAAAATCTTTAGTTCTCGTTACTGTCGAACGAGTCGAGCGTTATGTTGCACAGAGACAATACAACATTTGACTCGCACTATGCCTTGAGTCGGTGTCTTGAGGAAAAATGCTTATCTATATAAAATATGTGTAAAGCCGTGAAGAGAAAACTTTGCACCCATTTTAAAGTGAACGGAGGAATGTGAGATTTAAAATAGTTATATGGAGTAATAATGTTTATATGGAGAAGGAGTGCAATATCTTAAAATTTATATTTAATACCTGTTATCATAAATACATTTAATAAAGTAAAATAAAACATTCATTGTTTACGTTCATACTGCCAATGTCAAACACAATATAGTGTGGTTTAAGTACAGAGTTTGACAATGTTGCCAACAAATAATCACTGACAGATTGACTGAATGAGCTGAATTTTGAGTGCTGTCTAATGTTCATTTTTCACCAGCCTGTAAAGTTTATGTCAGGGCAAAAACCGTTTATTTAAATTTTTTATATTAGATATCTGTGTTTTATATGTTAATGTACACAGCTTGCTTAATATAACATAATAATTTAATTAATAACTGTCGGACTTTGACCACTGGACGACTACTAGTAAAGTTTTCAATCGTTTGGAAAGACTATTTATTTCGGTAATGATTTCTTAGAAATGTATAAATATAAATATATTTTTATTAAAAATATATTTTCTTTTTGATAAATAAGTCTTTTTAACTTTCGTATAACAGGCATTTTTCCGTAAGCAGTCAAAGGAATACTGCATAGATATTTATGCTGGGAGCCTCCAGTGTATTAAGAATGGAAATTTTTACTTTAGCTACCTTCCTTTCTACAGAAAAATGCAGAATATTTTTAGTTCGAGAATGTATCTAAAGCTCTTTGCTCGTCCTGTTCTATCTCTTGAATAAGGGCTTAAAAATCTATACTACATTTACAAAATCTACTCGTTGTTTTGTGTAACTTGTTTTTGTTACAATTATTTAATCAATAACTGTTTAAATATGCTTTCTGGATGTGATGCCCATCATCAACATCACCTCAAGTCTATCTTCTTCTTTTACTTCGGAAAAGAGAGTTTTACAAATCAGTGCAACATGAAAAATCACACTGGAGTAATATTGCCATAACGGCAACACTCAGATATGCCTTGCGACCGTGCCTTGTGCAATTTTTACTAAGAGTACTGTTAAATTCAGTGCATAGAGTTCATCAACAAATATGAGGTGATAAGACTATATATCTGTGTAGGAATGTGGGTTGGTACCCAACCTTTTACTTATCCCTACATCAAAAATACTTCGTGTACTCATCATAGCCCTTTCGAACCCGATAATTTTATTTTTATATTTTTGTAACATTTTTGTTATAATGAGTTTATGAGAGTGGCAACAGACCCTAAGAGGTTTATATTTAAACATTTAAAGTAAACTAACCAATTAAACTTTTTTTAATAAAAATAAGATCGAAATATTTAGAAGTAAACGTTAATAACGTAAAGTAAACATTAATAGTGTGTGGGCGTGTGTGGGCGTGTATGGGTCTGTGTGGCGTGTGTGGGCGTGCGTGGGCGTGCGTAAGCATGCGTGGTGGTGCGTGAGCGAGATTGGGCATGCATGGGCTTGCGTAAGCGTGCTTGTTCGATAGGGTTTCACCAAACTTAGATTATCAATACTGTTTCAACTGATTTAGACCGGTAGATTTTGAGAAATCTCAAAAATAAAATTAAAAAACAATACATTTTTTGTAATAGATTTTATTATTGTTCTTAAAATACCGTAGATTGCCATCAATTACATCAAAATTGGTTGATCCGTACGTAAGTTATTGTCGAAAATTTTCAAAAAAAAATTTTTTAGTAACTTCGTAATTTCTGCTCGGATAGTTTTTGATGTAATGAGTTAACTATTAAGTTTGTAAAAATATTTGTCGAGATTTTTAAGATCGAACATAGCTGGAAGTTCCAGGGATGGCTTGCAGGGTCAACCGTTTTTAACGTACCTCGGACGGGTGTTGTCTCGGATTTGTACAGAGCTTTTTGGCTCATTATATCTAGTGGACACAATCTAAATTTCTTACCCGCTTTTTTCCCTCTTACCCCACATTTTAGCAGAAGAGTTAAATTTCAGTAGTGTTTCCCAAACTTTAATGTTGAGTATATTTTAAGCTTAATGCGATCAAAGTGTTTTATACGAATATATGTATATAAAGACAGAAATCAACTAAAAGCCGATGTATGTATAAACTTTCTAATCCTGCTTTAAACCTTCGTTATCGTAACCCGCCCACGGTTTCCCCTTTTATGCGAGAATTTTATGTATGTTTTACCCAAGAACGCAATCAAATTATATTCTTCACCGTAAAATTACTTCTTTATTACAAGACCTTAAGTTAATTAAATTCCAAATGAACCTTACGCCTACATATTTTTTATCTGGATAACTTACTGTATTTCGCGAATCGTTTAGAAAAATAAAGATTTAATAGATTATTTATTTTAACTTGAAAAAACCTTTAATTTGAACTTAAATTCTAAAATTGCGAAAGATCGCGTTATCATGTACTTAGCGCAATCTCGAAAACAACACGTGGATGCAGCTCAGAAGGGAAATCGATATGTAGTTCTTCCAGGGAGCGTTGTCGCCTTTCTTGAAGAACAAGACCACCGCATTTCTGCTCCACGCCTTTGGAGTAGTGCCACCATGAAGGACAGAATTGAAGAGCTGCTGAAGGACTTCAAGTACTTGTTTCCACCCGCTTTCATAAGCTCCGCTGTAATTCCATCCTCGCCCGGGGACTTGCCGTTTTTAAGGTGCTGGAGAGTCATTTTAATCTCGCTCCGACTGACATCCGGAATTTTATCGGAATAGTGTCGGATAAGACTTGCTCATGGATCGTTACTCCCTTTTGCGTGTGGCTCCAATGATGACATGTATAGTCTTCAACTTCGACAGTTGGCTGATTCTGATAGACAAATATCTGGCAAAGACTTTGGGGTCTTGGTTCCACTCGATCGCTTCTTAAATACGAGAGGTATCGAAGTTGCGTAAGTCCCGCCGCATGCATTTGGATCTGTCTGTTCAGTTACCTGTATGCTGTCAAATCTGTTGCAGACTGCAGCTTCATATCTCGTTTAACTAACAGCCATTAGATTAAGAGTGTGATCGGAGAGTTTTTATGTTCTTCTTCGACGGGTTTTGCAGCACTTAGCTCCGATCGCATGGGCAGTTTCCACGAGCTGGTCATTCATATCGTCCACTGAATTGCAATTTTCTAGGCGCTGAAAACGGGTTTATAACTAAACCTGATAGTTTTATGGACTTTCAGCTTTAGTTATATTTTTAATAATTTTTTTTAGATTTTTATATTCATATAAAAAATTATATCAAAATAAAAGATCTAAAAAAATTAGAGCACGAGTGTTACGGAGCATTGACTTCATTAGACTTCACCTCTCCTACTTATCGGATTCGGTGGTCGCTGCCAGTTTTTACCCTCGCGATCACTGAGTTTGCTGTCTGGTCATCATAACGAAGTCAATTAGTTTTTGTCGAACCTTTGGGGCTCGACCAGGTTCTCTTTTGTCTTCAGGGTCGCTTCTGGAAGAAAGATTTCATCATAAAGAGTCCCTCTTTCTCCATGAAGTCAGCCAGAGCTGGCCTCTTGGGCTCTGTTACTCTATTCCTAATTTCCCTACCTTCAGCTCACCGTTTTCTCTTGTGCCTAGTTTTGGCTAGAAGTGTCCCATTAATACCGTGTAGTGGGTGTCGGTTCTGTTCCAAAATAGAAGAAACGCCTTTGGACATCTTTATTGATGACCTCCACGATCCAAGGAATCATTTATATTTTTTAAATCAACTCTTTGAAGTTCTCGTATTGAATTGTTTTAGTAATTTGAGAAATAAATTAAAGGGCTTCTTTCATCCCTAAATTTCAAGAACTTTCTTCGTTTCTTTATGTCCGGTTTACACGGGCTTTGTAGCTAAGTGCTTAGTACTTGTCACTATACTAAGCCTCAATATGACAAGTGAAAAGCAACCGTTTACACGTTGGAGCAAGTAAAAGTTATAAGTTACCGGACATTCGAAATGGAGCGACGCCGCCTGATTTTGCGCAGCGTGTTTAAGCAATATTCAAACATTATTATTTTAAGCATGAACGAAGAGCTTGAAAGATAAATATTAAAATTAAAACGTTACTGCGCAGAGATGAACGGGGCCATTCTGCTCTTCTATTAAAAGAACTAGCAACCGCAGTTCCAGGAGAATATAGAGTAACTATGAGAATGTCAACGGCACAATTTAATATTTTATTAGAAAAAGTTGCGCCAGCAATTCAACGACAAGACACAAATATGAGAACAACTTGTCACTAACTAACTTATCGAGCTGTTAACACACGGTCAGCAAGCGACAAGTGCTTAGTAAATCGGGTGGGGGTATCGACTTGTCGCTTAGTAAATAGGATCGTTTTCTATTCACTTGCACTATTCACAAATACTAATACTAAGCACTAATCAGCGTGTTTACACATGAGGACTTAGTATTAGTGACAAGTACTAAGCGCTTAGCTAGCTACAAAGCTCGTGTAAACCGCCCATTATTCTGGTTGTCTTCCCCTTTGCTTGTGTTATTTGAGATGGCCTTAGCGGATAAAATTAGTGAATTGCCATTAACATCTAATTTAAACTCTAACTCTCAAAGGAAAATTTTGTAGTGTATAATTACAAAATTTGTTATATCTTACCAACTTTGAACCCTTGATTTCTCCAACCCAATCAAACTACTGTCTGTCACAATTTCCATTAAGTATTCTTCTGGTTTTTTTTTTCAAAATCTTACTAATCTGCTTTTTTAATATTATACGTCTTAGAGCCATGTTGAAAATGTATTATAGTTAAAGCACAAATGGATCTTAGTGTAGAGGACTGAACACCGTTTATACTGTTGACGAAGCCTTACATCTTAGTCCACAGGGGTGACAACTCATCTACATTGTGATTACTAATCGAGATAAATGTAGAGGGGCTGGGATGTAGGGACTCGTTTGTCACCCTTATTCTATAAAATTCGTGTCAAATACTGTTGAAAAAATTAGTCTTTAAAATTGTGGGTAGTCATCATCATCATCATCATTACAGGCCCTCAAAAGTCCACTGCTGAACATAGGCCTCCCCCAAGTAATGCCACAAAGCACGGTCCTGAGCCACCTGCATCCATCGACTTCCTGCATGTCTTACCAGGTCGTCACTCCATCTAGTGGGGGGTCGCCCTACACTACGCCTACCGGTACAAGGCTGCCACTCGAGAACCTTTCTTCCCCATCGGTTATCGGTTCTTCGAGCTATATGGCCAGCCCATTGCCACTTCAGCTTACTAATCCGTTAGGCTATGTCGGTCACTCTGGTTTTACTGCGGATATCCTCATTTCTGAGTCTATCACGCAGAGAAACTCCGAGCATAGCCCTCTCCATAGCTCGCTGAGCGACCTTGAGCGTCCTCATACGGCCAACAGTGAAGGACCACGTCTCTGATCCGTAAGTCATCACTGGCAACGCGCACTGGTTGTACACTTTAATTTTCAGAGATTGAGGTATACCTGACGAGAAGATGTGTCGTAATTTCCCGAACGCTGCCCAGCCGAGTTGAATCCGTCGATTGACCTCTCGGTCGAAGTTGAACTTACCTAGTCGGACTATTTGTCCCAGGTAAACGTACTCGTCAACAACTTCGAGCATAGTGCTCCCCACAATTACCGGCATAGGTGTGACATGGACATTGAACATAATCTTTGTTTTGTCCATGTTCATCTTAAGACCTATCCGTTGGGAAACACCATTGAGGTCATTGAGCATAGTGCTAAGGTCCTCCAGCGATTCTGCCATAAGGACTATATCGTCGGTAAGTGGTCAAATCGAAGGTAAGTGATGTACTCGCCATTGATGTTAATACCTGTATCATTTCCAGTCCAGTAGCTTGAAAACGTCTTCCAACGCAGCGGTGAAGAGTTACGGGGATATAACGTCACCCTGTCTTACACCTCTCTGCAGTAGAATAGGTTTCGAACTCTGATTATGTACTCTGATAGCCATCGTAGCCCTACTGTACAAACACTTCACTCAACAACTTCACCACACTTCTTTCTCTCCCCCAAGTTTGTACTCTTCGGTCTTCTGTACAATCTGCCGCAGGGTATGTATGTGGTCTATGGTACTGAAGCCTTTTCGGAAACCGGCTTTTTCGGGAGGCTGGAAGTCGTCGAGTCTGCGTGCGAGACGATTCGTAATGACTCTCGAAAACAGCACGTAGACGCGGCTCAGAAGGGAAATCGGTCTGTAGTTCTTCAAAAGAACGTTGTCGCCTTTCTTAAAGAACAAGACCACCGCACTTCTGCTCCACGCCTCCGGAGTAGTGCCACCATGGAGGACGGAATTGAAGAGCTTCTGAAGAACTTCAAGTACCGGTGTTCCACCCGCTTTCAGAAGCTCCGCTGTAATTCCATCCTCGCCTGGGGCCCTGCCGTTTTTAAGGTGCTGGAGAGCCATTCTAATCTCGCTCAGACTGACGTCCGGGATATCATCGGAATAGTGTCGGGTAAGACTTGCTCTTGTATCGTTACTCACACTTGCGTGTGGCTCCAACGATGATGTGTACAGCTGCCCATAGTACCTCTCAATCTCACTCAAAATCTCAGGTGTCCCGGAAACGATGCTGCCACACTCAGTCTTCAGCTTTGACAGTTGGCTCTTTCTGGCAGACAGATCTCTGGCAAAGACTTTGGAGCCCTGGTTCCGCTCGATCGCTTCTTTAATACGAGCAGTATTAAAGTTGCGTAAGTCTTGCCGCATGCATTTGGAGATCTGTCTGTTCAGTTGCCTATATGCTGTCAAATCTGTTGACAATTGCAGCCTCGTCTCCCGTCTAACAGCCATGAGATTAAGAGTGTGATCGGAGAGCTTTTGTGTTCTTCTGCGGCGGGTCTTGCAGAACTTAGCTCCGACCGCATGGACAGTTTCCACGAGCTTGTCATTCATATCGTCCACTGGATCGCAATCTTCTAGGCACTGAAAGTGGTTACGTAACTCGAACTGAAAAGTCTCGGGATTCTGGATTAGAGCACGAGTGGGACGGAGCGTTGACTTCATTAGACGAGACCTCTCCAACTTAACGTTTAGGTTCAGTGTGCCTCTAACCATTCGGTGATCGCTGCCGGTTTTCACCCTTGCGATCACTGAGACATCACTGAACAGTTGGCGTCTGGTCGTCATAATGAAGTCAATCTCATTTTTTGTTGAACCGTCGGGGCTCGACCAGGTCCACTTCCTGTGGGGCTGCTTCTGGAAGAAAGAGTTCATTATAAAGAGTCCCTCTTTCTCCATAAAGTCAGCCAGCTGCTGGCCCCTACGGTTCCGTTGCCTTACTCCAAATTTCCCTAACTTCAGCTCACCGCCTTCTCTCGTGCCTAGTTTAGCGTTGAAGTCTCCCATCAACACCGTGTAGTGGGTTTTGGAGGAATGCATGGCTCTGGAAATATCCTCATACATTTCCTCCACCTCCTCATCGGGATGTGCCGAGGTTGGTGCGTAGACCTGTATGACCTTCAGCGAATACCGTTTGGTGATTCTGAGTATCAGGTACGCGACCCTCGTCGACACACTCCCAATCTTTACAACGTTATGGACGAGAGACTTGTGGACGATAAATCCGACACCTCCTTGGGACAGATAGCCCTCCCGGTGATAGAACAAGTTGCCGGACTCGAGGATTACCGTGTCCTCCCCCTCTCTTCGGACCTCAGATGATCCAATAATATGCCAGCGCAACTTGTCTACCTCTTCTTCCAGCTCCAGTATCTTCTCGTCAGTCCTCAGGGTGCGAGCGTTATACGTTGTCAGGTCGAGTCGTCGTAGGTGGCAACCGAACCTCCACCGGAGATTCTTAGCACCCCCTGCCCCGCCGTTACCATGGTTGTGGGTAGTATTCATAATAATTTCCATGTTTAGTACTTCGATAGGCGATCGCGGTGACAGAAGTATCGCATCTTTCACTCTGCACTGCATGCAATTGCTGATGTGTGGATATTACGTTTGGTATATACGGGATAGTCATGCCGCCATTTATTGAATGCAATCAGATGGTTGGTAATTTCCCACAGTCATCACTTACGACACTCATGCAAGTGGTGTATTGGTGTCCATTAAAGTCAAAAAGCTCAGTCAAGGCAGCGCCCACTGAGGGCTCGGAGCAATCTAACGATTGATCGCTGCATCTGAGCGCCTCGTTTCGCCAAATTGTCTGGCTCCGTCTTTTGGGATTTGAGCAGGCTGAAATACAAAATTCGAAAATATTCGTACATTTTTTCATTGCAGTGATGTTACATGAGAGAAATATATTTCGAATCACCTGTTGTATATTTGAATGTCGTATTATGATGGGATCACTTTGTCAGAATTGTACATATTAAATATCTGAATTTTGAACATATTATATATTTTTGTAGTATAATTGTATCTAAATTGTAGTGTATTTAAAGTGCAAATATATAATTATGTATTAAAAATTATGCAGCATATATATCTATACATATAAATAAAATTCAAGTCTGAATAAGTGCATCATATTCAGCTGAGGGTGGTTTGCATGCCATATAACTAACGAAAAATTTCAAATTAATGGTCTTTCATTATCTTAACTCTTAAAACTCGTAGATCCTATACAGACGAAGCCTTCACTTGTTTAAAATAAGTATATTTTTATGGGCTTCATTGTTTCATTTCATTTATTTTAAAAGTACGCCGACTTTATTACGTGTCTTGTTACTGTTCATCTAAAAGTTGACTTTAAGAGATCACTTTTAGCAATAAGTTTCCCTTTAGCTCAATCTATTTAAAACTCATATTTTATTTTTGTAATTTATTTATAGTGTTACCAATAAATAATAAATTATTACTCTTTATTTACCTCGTCATTCGGTCAATAGTCATATCATTTAATTACTTACTTATATTATTACTTCGAAGCCGTCTCTCACCACATCAACGGAATGTGGTTGTGTTGTTTTTCTTAATAGTTATATAACGTGTACCAATCCTAGCACACAACGAGATCATTCCCAATATGTAACGAGATAAGTACAGCCACATTTCATAGCACTGACTTTTAGATCCCAATTCGGACTGTTACAATTTCTTTATTTAAATACTATCGATCCGCCCCATATTTGCCTGGATGGGATCTAATAATGTGGTTTTATATAGATGTAAGATCATAGAATACTATAATACATACATAATAAAACGGGGGAGTGGACCGAGCTCGTGTAGCCACTAAAATGCCACTAATACGATACGATACACGAGATGTGTTTTGACGTTACAATCGTTTCCAAATTTCGCATGCAAATTATTTATAAAATGCCAAATTGCACGCTATTTACAAATAAATATGTATTAAAATCCGTCTGTCAACACAGTGAATCGGGTTTGTAGTAGTGATTAACTGATAATACGACGTAATTGCTTGTGTTGTGTTGTGAAAATTTTGTAGAATGTCTTACGGTATATTGTTATTCTACCTCCCTGTACTCTGCAAGCCGCAGCACAACAGTGCGAACACTGCCATTTGGCAGCAGAAGTACATAGGTAAGGAGTGGTACCTAGAAGGAGCCCTGGATAGAAAAACAGTCACCTTGGTTAATTAAGCATTCTATTTACGGAATATAATTAAGTACCATCTATAAGCTTATATTGCATTGTCATCCGATTCTGAGCTACTCGTATTTTCAATATTTAAAGTCTCTTGCTCACCGGGAAGGTAGTTTAAAAGCTATTACTTAAGTCGAGTCAAAATGGCGTAAACGAAGGCGAGTTAATAAAAACGTGGTAAAAACTATCGTAGTATAAAATATGACACACGCACATACACACACTATTAAAATCATTGCGAATGAGTGTATCATAATTTACTGATTTCATTATAAAAATTGAGTATCGGTTACGTTAATTCTGTTGCTCAATAAAGCCTTTGTATTCGCCATCAATCAAGTAAAGTTTTCCATTACCCAGCGGACGTTTATTTAACCAGGTGTGTGTTTATCCGTCCGAGAAAATCCTATTTACGCTAATGGGAGGAAAATAGTTTACTAAATATATGTACACGTATTAAGACTACGTGTATACTTGGCCGATCATCTTCCTTTTTATTTCGCCCTTTTAAATATTTGCGTATGAAAATAAATACGGAGTTGGCTCAATAGCCAATTGACACACTTCAAATATTCATAGATTATGAAATGGAAACAGGAAAGATAAAATGAAAGTCTTTAAATAAACTGTGTAAAACTTATTTTACGGATTTCATCGCGTTTAATTTTACTTTTTTTTTAATTACCGATGTTTCGAGTATATTCGATTTATAAATAGTTATACTCTATAGATACTCTGTTATATGCTTTTTTTATCCAAATTTATTTTTTGAAAATTGTGTCTGAAAGATGAACTACATTTAAATCAAAATAAAGTAAGTAAGCAACTTCATCAAAAATGGCTTCTTTCGAGAATCCTTTAGAAAAACTCTTGGACGGTAAGACTGATATTAAACTTCAATAAACAACTGCCGTACTTTGAATAAAACTATTATTTACGGATTTTATCGCGTTTAATTACTTTAATTTATTTTTATTATTATCCCGACGTTTCGGGTGCTTTACAGCAGCCATGGTCACGGGGGGTACTGAGATGTTTGACGTCCCAATGTCATAGTTAGTCCGGCTACCTTCAGTTTTTTTTTATATTAATTTTTGGTCCGATTTACGCAAAACGAGCTTATAGTATCATGAAGTCTTGCAGTGGTATGCTTGGGTTTTGGTTTAATTTTGTTAATTATAGGATCCCAAGCAGATGGTAGCACCCAACCATCTTCTCTATTGAAATTTGGATGTTTTTTAATTTCAATAGCCTCGCGTATATCATCCTTGGTAGGAATCGGTGTTCTTTTGCGAGAATTTGTGGTTTATCAAATCTAATGTAATGGTGGGGACGATCTTGAACATGTTCGCAGACTGCAGACTTCCCGGAGCGTCGGTGCTTCACATCAGCTGATGTGAAGCACTGACATTTTGCATTCAATTTAGCACGTTATTCACAAGGTTTTTTAATATTTTTTTTTGTTTCAGGTACGTTTTACAATGAAATTGCGAACGCGACGTTATACTTGATATATTGAGGTAAGGTACAAGCTTATATATATATATATATATATATATATATATATATATATATATATATATATATATATATATATATATATATATTTTTAGAAAATGTCTTTTTGTCCGTGTTTTCCGGCAATGAAAAACTGCTATAATATAAGAAGGTAAATTTTAACATTGTATTAATGTTCGTAATAGCTCAATTGGATATCGAGCGGTCGCGAAATCGTAATGCCTTGGTTCGCGTCCTGTCTTCGGTCCAATTTTTTTTTAATTAAACTAATCGCACTCATGATTTTTTATTCAAATAACCAGTTTAGTTTTTTCTATTATGTCAATAAGATCAAAAAATATTATTCATCAGTATATAATTTGTATATAAAAGTAATTTAAAAAAAACCGAGCAAAGTTCGGTCATCCGGTAATAGTCTATAAAGCAAGCTTAGTTAGCTTAATTAGGAAATAAATATTTAAAAATTTCACGGCTGTCAGATTCTCTGTACGTGGGTTTTTGTACAATATCAGTGCTGTACGTTTTTGTCCTCTCTAATGACTTAACCTAACAAATTTGTTCTTATCTATTTAAGTAGGAAGAATTTTTGTTTGCATTAAAAGCAAAGCACGTAAAGTAATAAATCACGCGATCCACTTTAGCAACACATTCCATGCAATCCTAGTTGGACAAACTTCGCTGGAGCTCGACTTAACACTAATTGGAGCGGCTTAGTGCCCACTTACCAGCTTACCTGAGTTTGATTCATCGCCGAGATCCAACCCCTGACTGAAGATTCATTTGATGTTTGTAGTGAATGTCTTTGTGAAGCTAGTTGCAGATTCAAGTACCACTAGGAAAATATTTTATATGGTGAACAGTCTGTCTTATAAGTGCACTGTTACTAATTGCTGGAGACCACGCACTCCAACAAAGCAGAATACGAGTAAATTGTCACTCCTGAGGCCTATGATGGAATGTCTCATGGAAAATAGAATGAATTTATATCCTTCTTCTCTTAACTGAAACTAAATGCACTGCTTCATGCGGCAGAATTCAGTAGGCATGGAGACCCCAGAGCTCTAACAACTGATCAGTTCCTCATCAATGTAATTTGTATTTGATTCACATTTATACCTAATGATAATCCTATTATATTATATGATTATGTTGGTATTACAATTTTTTATTTATTTATTTAACACCAACAAGACATACACTAACAAAAGCATAATGTGTTGACTTAATTACAAAAACCATTTGACAAGTTCTGATACGCCGTAAAAGAAAAAACACAGACGAATGTGCGGTTTTTCCGTTGTTTGGACGATAAATTATTCGTTCATTAGCTCAGTCCCAAATAAATATTATAAAGCACATTGCGCATTGGTGTCAAAAAGACCTATTTACTCATGACTTTAGTGGTGGTCAAAATGGCTACAAATTGTTATTTTTACTTTCAGTCTCGAAATTTGACCCACTGAACCTGGCAACATTAGTTATTAGGCACGACACGAATCACGAACGTTAAATGTTCACCGAAATATAATTAATAAAGTAAAGCAAATCAACAATACACATTCAGTCTAATTTTAATACCTTTTACACGGTTAAAAAATAAAGTTGCAATTTAAGGTGATAATATTGTGTTATCTTCCATATTAGATCAGTCTGTGATGTTTACATTTACATTTAATTATTTATTTACACATTTCATAAAAGATAGACACAAATATACGAATGTAGTAAATTAAATTGAATACAAAAATAAGAAATCAATAAACTAAATCATAATTTAATAATATATAATAATTTAAATCATGCATAATTTTATGCTATTTTTGCATAAGACATAATTTCAGAGTTAAACATAACAATAATAACACATTAATTAATTGTTCAATCATTGATCAGAATTTAGATTTATGTTACTAGTAAATAGAAAATACTTTATTACTACATACATAAACACTCACTCACCCGAGACTACAGACTTCCATTTGGCACGATCCTGACACACCTCTCTCGCCTCCTTCACATCCATACACCTCCGCATACATGCTCGTCGGTTAAGGGTACTCCTAATTTGGCCCGTTTTCAATAAATCGCCAATTTGGTCGATAAATTTTCGCCTAGGACGTCCCTTTCCGACTCTGCCATTCACTTCTGCAACATAAATTTTCTTTGTCACTCTTTCCTCATTCATTCTTTCCACATGACCAAACCACCGAAGCATTCCTTTCTTAATCCTGGTCACAACATCATCTTGCAAACCACACTCTTCTCTTATTACACAATTTCTTACCCTGTCATTAAGATTCAGCCCTAACATACTCCTTAACGACCGCATTTCTACTGCGTTCATTCTACTCTCGTGCTTCTTCTGCCACACCCAACTTTCACTACCATATGTTAAAGTAGGGACCAACACAGCATTGTGAATTGCCATACGTGCCTTTTTCGACACATTTTGACTCTTCACAATAGAGTGCAGGGCCCCATTTACTCTATTTCCCGCATTCACTCGTCGTTCTATATCCTTATCATATCTCCCATCCCTGCTAAATACGCAGCCCAAATATACAAACTCGTCTACTTGCTCGATCAACTCCCCTTCTATTCTTATTTCACAAATCGTTTTACTTTCTTCTCTTTCAAAAACCATAACCTTCGTCTTACTTGCGTTCACTTTCATACCCCTTTCTTTTAATGATCTGTTCATCAATGTAACCATCATTTGCAACTCGGCCGCCGACGACGCAAGTATAACTTGATCATCGGCGTACAAAAGGCATTTGACGGTTAACTCACCCATTCTTAATCCGCATTCTTCAACTTTCAAATTTTGCAAACAACTGTCCATAAATAGGTTGAACAGCCACGGGGAAGCTACACAGCCCTGTCTGACACCTTTATGGATGTCAAACCAGTCCGAGTAGACCCCGTTGATCCTAACACAAGCACTAGAGTCCCTATAAAGGGACTCCAATGCCCGTATCAAGCCAGCGCTCAACCCAAATGAGTTCAGTGTTTGCCATAGCACATCCCTATTCACTCTGTCATAGGCCTTTTCCAAGTCCATGAACGCACAAAAAACCTTTTGGTTTTTGGCCAAAAACTTCTCCGCGATCATGCGCATGGAAAAGACTTGATCTGTACATCCCATTCCCTTTCTAAATCCTGCTTGCACATCCCAAATTTTTCCATCAGTTTCTTTCATGACCCTTTCAATCAGTACCTTAGCATACAGTTTTCCCACAATGCTAAGAAGGCTGATGCCACGGTAGTTTTTACAGTCCTGCTGCGACCCTTTTCCCTTTATTACTGTGAAATAAATTGAGTAGATTTTAAATAGATTAAACTGTTAACTAAAATTAATTGAGGAATATAATTTTTTGTATTGTGCCAAATATAATTTATTGTATTGTGCCAGTCTGATTAGTTTGACGTCCCTACAATGGAAGAAGTATACGTTTTTTTTTATAGTATAAAGGTGACAAACGAGCACACAGTCCACTTGATGGTAAGTGGATGCTGTGGCCCATTGACATCTACATTTATCTTTAATTAGGAATCAAAATGCAGATGCGTTGCCAGCCCTGAGGACTGAAGTGAAATGCCTCGTTTTCAGTAAAAAGTGTCTCCGGTTCTCTACACTCACCATACGAAACACAGCAGCATTAAGCTGCTATTTTAAGCTGGTATTCTGTGAGAGCGTGGTCCTTACAACCTTAATATTGCTGCAGCGTGGCTCTATGTCCAGCAGTGGACTTTTAGATAATAGAATCAGAACGTTACTCTGCGGGAATCCATTATATTAAGGTTGTTAAGAATTACTATGAGCGGATATGGGCGAAGTAATTCTTAACAACTTTAATAAAGTGGACTTTTAGATGATGATAATGAAAATGATTTTTAAACGAATATGTGGTGCATTTGATATGATCTCATATATCACCTCTAATATCGTGTTTGTACAATATATTTCCATCTATAATCATTTAATAATCTAATATACATATTGTTGTGACATTTATAACTAAAGGCGTAAATATCACCTGAAATGTCATGGGAGTTGTCGAAAGTCATTGCTATGTCGAAATTGAACTTTGGATATAATAAAATGCTGAATTGCCTCATTCGCCCGAAATAATTTCCGTATTATGTATTTAATAATTATTTCATAGATAACTGTCGTACTTTTTTTGTATGTACAGTGAAGGAATGCGGAATGAAACCAATCGTCAACAAGGGAATGTTCCAAAGTAATCAAAAGAAATGATGTATGTATGTTGCCGTAAAGGCTGGTTACTAAGAGCTTGTAAAACAAAGCAAACATACACACATGAATTTTCTATACAAAACGATTTAAACTTGTTTAAATGGGTTGGCTTGACCGGGGTAGCACCACGCTCTCACAGACTACCAATGTAAAATAGTAGCTTACTGCTGCTGTGTTTCGTATGGTGAGTGAAGAGAACCCGATACCCTATTTACAGGAAACGAGGCATTCCATCTTAGTCCTCACGAGTGGCAACCCATTTGCATTTTGATTCTTAATCGAGGATAAATGTAGATGTCTATGGGCTACAGCATCCATTAAGTGGACTGTGTGCTCGTTTGTTACCCTATTCTATAATAATAAAAATAATAATACGGGATGATGGGGACTTTTTGCAGCTTTTGTACCGTATACTGCTTCCCCACGCTGCTCTAGCTTATAAATGGTGTTTGTATCTTTTAGGCATTTTCCAAATTCGCCGTCAAAGATGCGCCAAGTTGCCTTTCACACGCACAGATCGTATCAAAACTTCTCGACTCAAACGGCTCAAACGTGTCATAAGAACTGTTACAGGGTCATATAGAAAGAAATATCCCTGTTTATAATGATTTCTTATATTTACGCGAACACTACACATTTATACGGATTGAGTAACACTGTTTATACGGATTTTATCGCGCCGAAATCATATCGAATTTAAAACGTTAAGTAACTTACGGAACAGACCAGAGCTCAATATTCTCCGCGCGGATAAAGAAAATGCTACGGTAATAATGGACACGTCAGAGTATAGTTTTAAAATACAACAACTTGTATTGGACGAAAGTACATACAAAAAGGTCAAAACTGTTGGCTACCGTGAGAAAGTCTTTGTTTCAGAGAGCTCTAGGGATCTGTGATAGGAAACATCAAGCCGCCGAGTTTCAGCATGTCAAGAAAGTATTGCAAAACAACAAGCTTCGGGTCCCGCGCCGACGTCATAATGACCGAGTGAAGTCGGCCACAGTCTGCTGTACTACCATACGTCAGAGGAGTCACAGACAAGGTTGGCTACATCTTGAAGCGAGCTTCCATTAAAACATACTACAAGCCGCCGAAGAAGATTAGTCAATTTTTAGCATCCGTCAAGTGTAATCGTCAAGTATAAAATATCCCTCTACAAGATGCTGGAGTGTACAAGTTAGATTGTGAATGTGATCTCTCTTATATAGGTCAAACAAAAATATCCATAAAAATCCATTTGAAAGTACATATAGCTGACGGGAAGCACCGACGCTCCGGGAAGTCTGCGGTCTGTGAACATGTTCAAGATCGTCCCCACCATTACATCAGATTTGATGAACCACAAATCCTCGCAAAAGAACACCGATTCCTACCAAGGATGATACGCGAGGCTATTGAAATTAAAAAACATCCTAATTTCAATAGAGAAGATGGTTGAGTGCTGCCATCTGGTTGGGATCCTATAATTAACAAAATTAAACCCAAACCTAAGCATACCACTGCAAGACTTCAAGATACTGTAAGCCCATTCTGCGAAGATCGGACCAAAAATTAATATTCATAAACTGAAGGTAGGTAGCCCGGCTAACTATGACATTGGGACGTCAAAAATCTCAATCCCCCCCGTGACCATAGGTGCTGCAAAGCACCCGTAACGTCGGGAATTAAAAATAAGTAAATTAAACGCAATAAAATCCGAATAAATAGTTTTATCTCTTCACATATATAATTCTTCTGTGAGTGAGTTTGGCACTGTACTCTTTCTCAACAGCTGGACTGAATATGGTGTAATTTTTGTGTATTTGAGTAAGTCCCTGGATGATTTCGATTGACAATTGGACCCGGCAGGTGGCTGTTGTCGAGATCCAGTAATCGCTCATGCGAAGCTGGAGCTTGAATAAAATGCCTCGTTAATATTCTGTTGTTAATTTAACATCAGTTAGCATAATAAATAGCAGGGTACACGTTGCGGCGAAGGCTACGTAATGAACTCTTTCAATGCAGCGACACACGCCGCTGGAGTGCGGTTTAATGACGTCAGAAAAACTGTTGCAGGACTTATTATTGTGCTTTATTACATGATAATATTCTCTCCCCGTCTTCAGTCCGAACGTACCCCTTATATTGTTTATGCTGAAATAGAATGAAAGTTAGCGATGATACCATTACAATCATGGGTGACAAAGGTGCTCACAGTCCACCCGATTGTAAGTGGATATGTTGCCAACACTATATTACCTATACTAAGGCCAACCAGCAGCGATAGGAAAGCTCATTATTACCTTAAAAATGACTGTGGAGTTGACAATCTATTATCTATCTCTTTCCATCTTGTGTATTTATCGTAATGTCTCGTTTTCCCGGCCAAAACATGTCAGAGTCAAGACGGGTTCGCCAACATTCGGGACGCGCTCGTGGTGATACAAGTTATTTGTTAAATTTTTTGTTATTTTTTGTTGTTTATTTAATTATTGTTATTTTGTTTTATTGATAATTGTGTTTTATTAAGAGTGGTTAATGATGGAGTCACAACAAAGTACTAGATAGACTAGAGACTAGAGATAAATCAACAGATTTCACTTCTCCAAATAAGAAACGTCCAAAGATATGTAAGGAATAGCATATATATATAATTGTTGTTTACTGGTTTTAAATTAAAATTCTTGGTTCGGAGTGTACTGTAATAATAAAACTTTTCTTAATTTATTAAAGATGCGTGTAAGTAAAGTTTGTATATCATTTTAATTTAGTTTTTCATTTTAAATTAAAAAAATGGTTATTAGTACCCACAAATATGTTAAAGCCTAATATATATAAATAATATACGTAAAATAGGCCTAATGGTAAATACACATACGGAAAAGAGATGTCGCAGAAAGCAACTAGTATTTTAGGTATCAGCGTTGCATCTGTATATAGAATCCTCAAATACCCATACAGAAAAGAGATGTCGCAGAAAGCAGCTAGTGTTTTAGGTATCAGCGTTGCATCTGTATACAGAATCCTCAAATATTAAAAAACACGGCGAAATTTCTTCTCCTCTTTCTCTCCTCTCATCACCAAACCTAGACCAAGGTTTAGTGACAATTTTACGTGTTACAGACTGATTGACACTCAAAATATTCGGCGTCTAATTGAATAAACAATGATTTCATAAAAAAAATACTTTTATCCTCATTTCCATAAATATAACATAACATATCATCAGTCCTGTATCTCCTAAGCGGTAGGCCTGATATATTTAAGTCCCTATGTAACAGGGGGCAAGCCTGTTACCATACACCGGGCACACAGTTGTTAGGCAAGCGATATTCAGAAACATTATTATTATTCTCGTTATTTAATTTAAATCTACATTATACAATAATTTAAATAATAATTTTTTTTATAAAAAGTCAATTTTTTTGGTTTGCTAGACTTTTTTTAAAACTATATTGTTTACTTAAATATATAATTCAACTGTCAAAAAGTTACGCACCCCTGCTATTCCTTATAACCTTGCATTGGTTTTGTTTACATTTGGTACCATCATCATCATCATCATTACAGCCCTTCACAAGTCCACTGCTGAACATAGGCCTCCCCCAAGTAATGCCACACATTTAGTACCTTACTATACATGTATCCTCGATAAGGAATTAAAACGTAGATTGCCTTCCGTGATGACTAAGATAAAATGCCTCTGTACCATTAAAGCAGGCTCCGGTACTCTACACTCACCATAGATAGTGATGCCAACTTAGCAACTTTAAAGCTAGACCTAGCTATTATTTGTTAACTGACAGCTACAATTTAATAAAATTTGTAGTTAAACTTTTTAGCTACTTGTTCTAGCAACTTTTAATTTCATCATAAGACGTGAGGCTATCGAGATTCGTAGGGTAGGGTACCGAATCTCGAAAGAAAAAATAAAAACAACGTCGTTCTTCTTTTATTAATTTTAAACTCTTTTTTATTCAATAACGTACAGTCACGAGCAATTATATGTAAACAAAATAGAACTTTGTTATATTAAGCATTACGAAACAAAACTATCCGTGCCACAAAAGTCGACAATAAATATAATATAGTCCTATTGTGTTTATGTATTATTATTGCTCGTGACTGTACACAAGACATTTTTATCTCTCTTGTTGGAAATAATGAAAATAAAACTGATTTTCAGAAATTGACATTTTACCTACCTACTGTAACATTTAGCAGCTTTTTGGGCTAAAAAAACTGGCAATCTAGCAACATTTTGAAAAATGTCTAGCAACTGGGTAAATCTAGTAGTTGGCAACACTGACCATAGAAAATACAGCAGCCTCGCCTCCTCGCCGGTATACTGTGAGCGTGGACGTTCCCTGGTCGAGCCAACCTAATGTTGCAGATTAAAATTCGTTTGATCTACATCACCATCGTGTTAAATTTCGGTTCAGTATTTTAGGAAGATTTTTAATAACAATCAGTCCTCAGACCTTGTATACTTATATATCCAATCTAATGTAGAGTGCAAGACTTTCAGCTAAAGTTGCTAAATAAGTGCCTACATTATAGGAATAACTGCAAATTATTAACCAAGGCATGTATCACGTTAGTTTATTACGCCCAGTGTTGACTAACTGGTCACCTGAACTAGTAAACTAGTTAGTTTAGTTTGGTTTACAACGGGCTGTTTTCAGCTTGTGTGCAGGAATATTGTGATTATTCGAGCCATGAAATCTTCCCGAAGAAGTTCAACAGTCCTTTGATGTTGCGAGCAACTTCGGGGTATGACCCCGGCGTGCCGAGATGTTTATCTCTTTATGTACACAGGGTTGACTAATAGAAAATGGTTTTATGTAAGTCCCTCTTTTTAGCCCTTTATTTTTCTTATTTTTTTTATTTAGAAACGTTACACTAGAAAATTTCCTGTAAGGTGGGGGCAGTATACATACATAAATTTCACAAGGACAAAAATCCAGACCCGCAACAACTATTTGCAGGCTATACAAATACTTGTTCCGTGCGCGATTCGAAGCCGTGACCTTTAGCGCTGCAACTCATTGCTAAGCCACTGCGCTACGGAGCCTTCAATCGATCGAACCGTCGTTTAAAAAAAATTAAAAAAAAACACAAAATGACGTGTAATGGGTGCGTTAGAGATCATCTCATGAGTTCAAAACATAAAAAAATGTGAATTAATCATTTAATAATTCAAACACGTAGCTTGATCAACCAAGCTAAACTAATTAAGGTGAATTAGTAACTCCAACATTCCGGGAATTAGGCATTAAACTGCACGAGTTAGTGCTAGCTCGAGTTACGAGATTAGCTTGTACGTACGTGTGTGGATTTACTGCATAGTAGGACAACTCGTTTAGTCGATTAGTGGATTTCCTCGCAGTTATATAATCGAGTAACAACGGTAGCTTTAATTTAATCAGGCTTTTTATCTGGTTAGGATATAGTCTTAAAGGCATGCAGCCTCCATTTTTACGAGGCTCACGAAACGAATTGCGACAGGTTGCCAGTAGACTTGCAAACTCTAGTGTCCGGATTTGCGAGAAAAATTTTAATTACAGTGCTGGACGTGGCTAAAAAACGCGACAAAGCTGTAAAAATGTATCATGGCGAAATATTTTGTCAGAAATAAGATTTTCTTCTCATATTTTAAAGAGTATTTCAACAGTTTCAAAAAATTAAGGTCTGTATTCGACTCGGATAATTTTTGCACCTTAACACATAGGATAAGAAAGGTTGAACTTAATGACTATCGGCATTCTCTGCCAGTCAACGCTAACTCATGATGAAGAAAATCTTCAGGGGCTAAGCGCTCGCCGTAAGTGTCACAGTGCACGAGCAACCTGTACTTATAATGTGGTATAGTCATGCTGCAGCTATATTATGGTTGTAGCATAATTGGGTCGACCAAGGAAGAAACTCGCTCTCACAGAATACCAGCGTAAAATAGCAACCCAATGCTACTTGGTTTTGTATGATGAGTATAGAGAACCGTAGACCTTTTATACTGGAAACTAGACATTTCATCTTAGTTGTCCGGGGTCTAACACTGCATTTTTATTCTTAATGAAGAATAAATGTCTATGGAGCACATCATCCATTTACCATAAGGTGAACTGTGTACTTGTTTGTCACCCTTATTTGATTTAAAAAAAATCATTTTCTCACTTATTTCTGTGCATTGCTGTGTTTCGATCTAAAGGGAATGAAGATCCAGTATATTTGCAAGCTTTGAAACATTCCCACCTTAGTCCTCAGGAGTGAGAAAGCATCTGTAACCTTGTTTATGCATACTGCAGCTATGTATAGCTGAGACTGCAGTGTGCCTCTACCACGTATAGAAGTAGCCTGGCAGTAGTAGGCTGCTGTGGCCACTTACCATCACGTGGACTGCACTGCAGTAAGTTCGTTTTTCACTTTAATTTTTATAAAAAAAATGTTTTTAAAAAAACGTTTTTATTGAAATAACCGGATACTGTATTTATCGAATAAAATCACTCTACGAGGGATCATTCCGTATTCAAATAATCGGATTACATAGCCCAAAAGGCGATCAACAAAAATTGTTCGCGAATTGAACAATCTCTATGGCTTCATGAAAAGAAAATGTAATTCGGTAAAGGGAATCTCATTCGGTTCTATTAGATATTTATACGATGAGTTTGTAGGCTCCTTGTAGGCTCGTGCAGGTCACTCAGCTATGCATTGGATTCTGCGTACGATGCTACGAAAAATTGCTATTTAACAAAACAGCATTGTTTTGTAATGATGGATATATACGTACAAATTTGCTTGAGTTTTTACATTTATTCGAATAAACTAGAAAGTGTGGACTATTTATCAAGAGCCATCGCGCAAAACACAAGTCGCTTAAAAGATTTTGCTCGATGTTCTAAGCAAACGTATATAGATTTAGCCGCTGAGTCGAGCATATCAGTAAACTCCGGTATAATGCAAACTTCGCATTAGAGAATACATGCTATTAGTAAATCTCTAGCAAGAATATGCTTAATTTCTTTTATAGAATAAGGGTGATAAACGAGCATCTGATGGTAAGTGAATGCTTTGCTCCATAAACATCTAAACTTTTCGTTGATTAAGAATCAAAATGTAGATGCATTGTTACCCATCAAGAATAAGAAAAATCCCTCATTTTTAGTAATAAGGGTCTTCGGGTCACTACACTCACAATACGAAACACAATAGCATTAAGTTGCTAGTTTGAAAAAAATTAAACTGAGTGACAAAGCAAATTTATGTTGCAGAAGTGAATGGCAAAGCTGGTGGTAACGTTTATTAAGATTATCATGCCGTGGGTTTCGTAAAACGAAATACAGTGATACTGAAAAAGGCGATGGGCCGCAGCATCTTTCTGTCAAACCAGCAAGTATTTCCTATGTGCAGATTGGCACATAGTAAATACTAATTACGATGGGGAGGCTTTTGTTCAGCAGTGAAATTTGGACAGACTGTAATGAATGCACGAAAATATTAAAACTCGGGGAGAAAGTCCAAGCAAGCGGATAAGCTCCGTTATTTCGTAATTCTCTCGCAGAGTTGCGTAACAATATTAAAACTCCCGGTGCATTGTTCCAATTTCGGGACACCTGTCTGTTGTTCTTTTGTAATATTACTTTTTATAACTAATTTAGCGAGGTCCGCACATACGTTTTGAAAAATTTGTATTTAATATGAAGTTATTGTGTACCATGTTTAATATACTGTTTTTTATATAAATATCTTATTATAAAAAAGTTACAGCCTATATACGTCCCACTGCTGGGCACAGGCCTCCGCTCATTTCTGAGAGGGTTATCTTCTTGTAAGGCTTGGTTTAATTTAGTATTATTATGACCACCTGCCACAACCTCTCATATCACCCAGGGTTATGAATGCCATACAGCAATAAACCCGCTCATTGTACGGTTATTCTTCTACGATGTTTTAATGAAAAATAAATAGTTCTTTATATTTACCACACCACCACTACCAAGTTCGTGTAGACTCACCAAGTTAGTTGTCAAGAATGACAAAGGTGAAAGTTAGGTTTGGCAAAAGAAGCATGAGAGTAAAATTAAAGCTGTAGAATGTGAATGCTGGATCTCGACGACAACGCCACCTACCGGGTTCAATAGTAAATCTAAACTATGTAGGGGCCCATTAAACACAAACGTAAAAATCATCAAAATCGGTCCAGAGCTTTAGGAGTTCAATAAAAAGCACACGTACAGAAGAATTACATTTATATGTTTAGCGATCCGCCTCGGTTTCGTACGGGTTGTTTCTGGATCTTTACAGCAGTGCGATATACCAGATTCCATTGTGAATCACACCAGCCTAATCAAACACACAAAAAAACGAAACTAACGGATAGCATTAATTTTTATATATATAGATGTCGGAAATATCGGAAATGCGTCAGAAGGTTAATTGTTAAAAATAATTATAGATTGAGAGCGGATGTTCAATTTGCTTTCCTGCTTATACAATCAATCATTGTCAGCAATTAAACAGCGTACTGCACTATGCAGACAGTATAGTGCAATTATTACAGTTCATCCACATCGTAACATTAACACCTTAACAATTAAACAGTAGTGTAACGTGAAGGACGTAATTACTACTGATGGGCCGAATATGTATTTCAACGAATACGAATATTCGACCGAATGTTTGGTAAAACTTTTACCGAACCGAATATTCGGCCGAACATTATTCGGCAGGATAACCTCGGGACCCAACCAATTTACGTCGAAACTTGTTACCGTAAAGCGCGCGGGATTAGCGCCGAACCCTGCCTCTACCACTGCCCGCTACAGTACTACAAGACAAAGAAATATGTGTATTCGATTACCCAAGCAAATAGGTAAATATTAGCCTGCAGTATGTCACATCGAGAGAAATATTTTCACCACTCTGATTTTGCATTAGCCCTTAAAAGGCCACTGTTAGAATTCGACCTCTTTCGTAAGGTTTGCCTTACTCATCACACGATTGCGCTGCCCGTCACCGGTCATCGGTCACCGGTCAGGTACTGTTAACAAGACGAAATAACGTTATCTATCGTGAGTTGCAACATTTCCTCGGATTTTTCTGTGTATGCCACCAAAACAGGGAGCAAGTCTTGTTTTAATGTACCTATCATTAAAATATGTTTTTATACAAAAACAGCAGGTGTACCGCGGCTGAAACATCCCTATGCGGGTTTTCTTTTATTGCACAATCTCCCGGACCGGAGGAAATTACAAAACAACAGACTTACTTTCCACTCTCTTGTTTGTTCAGTTGGAAAGTTGTTCCGAAATTTTTTCTTGAACTTTTTAAGTGTTTAATGTAGGTGTTTCTTGTTCATTGTCTGTTTCGTGGTTTATGGACTGTTGTCTGCAGAGTAAATAGTCCTAGATATTATTCCTTGTTGAGGGTTCGCGTAACTGTTGTTTATTGTGGATTTTTCGAATGTGTGACTGCTTTTTTTAATCCGCTGATGATCATTAACCTTCCCTCAGTTTGCGTCATGTGGGGGGTAATTGCCATAACCGCCACGCTTCAACGGTGTCTATGCAACAGCAGTTTTTACTAATAATTAGTAGGAAGACTCTGCTCCTCACCTGTTGGTTTGCATTCCTCTGCCACCTCTTACGACACCCACGGCACGACATGGCGTAGTGGATATTCTTACACCGCCACTACAGTTTCTTTTTGAATTCTTTGGAATCTCAGACACTAACAAGCTAACAACAATATCACTTTTAATTTGATTACAACGTGTGCGGCTCCACGTGAAATCGACTTCGAATTCGGCGTAACATTTTGTACGTGGCAGAGCCATGCTGCATCTATATTCGTAGTAAGTAGGTATAGGTAGTTGTTGCACGAATGAGTCGGCTCGACCGGAGAAGGACCTCGCTCTCACAGAATATCAGTATAAAATAGCGGCTCAATGCATGCATGTTTCGTATAGTGAGTGTAGAGAACCGGAGACCCTTTTTACTGGAAACTAGGCATTCCATCCTATTCTTCACGGGTGACAACGCATCTGCATTTTGATTCGTAATCGAGGATACATGTAAATGTCTATGGGCCACAGCAACCGCTTACCATCAGCTGAAATGTGTGCTTGGTTGTCACCCTTATTCAGAAATTGGTGCCGCTTGCACTGTGGTTACATCGCGATAAAACTTATATGAAAATCTAGATTACATGTTAATACTTATTTTGGTAGATATAATATTCAGAAGGTACACTATAAGATTTATTCTGAAATTGCTTAAGATACTGCATTGTTATTTTATAGCTTTAATGCCCATTGGTTGATTGGGGAGAATGGCTTTTGGCATTAAATCGACTATATGTACTACTTTGTGCATAAATATTACGTGGTAGCCACGCTGCAGCTATATTATAGTTGTAGCATTAATGGGTCGACTCGACCGGGGAAGGACCACGCTCTTACAGAATACCAGCCTAAAATAGCAGCTTAATACTGCTGTGTTTCGTATGGTGACTGTATATAGAATTAATGTATGTAGAATAAATAATAGCGACACCAGCGCTTTTTCTTCATGGATAAGCAATGTTCAATTTATAATTAAGTTTGCATTCTCGCTTTACAAGGATTCCTAAATAAATATCTTATCGAGGCAAAACGATTTTGTTTATAGAAAAGGGAATCGTTTACGAATTTATAATAATATACCATTAAGTTGCGAACAATATTGTCTGTGGTATTCGATTTCTTTATTTGAAAGGCTTTGATTCGGTGGAATTATATTTTTCAGGTTTTATAGATTTCTTTGTAAGCTTCTTGCAGAATTTTATAATTCTATAAGAACATACACAGTTAGTAATCGGTTTATAGGTACCTACTTTTTATTGTCGTTTCTTAGTGAGATTCCATTTTTTATTTTGATATAAAATGTGATATACTTATTATGTATACCTAACCCCACCTGACCAGATAGTTATAACAAGGTAACCGGTAAAATTATTAAATCAAGTAAATATTAAAATTATGTAGAATGTACTAGCGTTTTACATTTTCATATATACTCAACGGAGACTAGACATCTGCCCAGGACAGGATTATAGTACCCAAGTATAAGCGAATGTAAAAATGCACTCTTTATTCCCTCACTCTAGTCTAACGGGACGGTAATCCGACACGAACGGAGAGAGATCAGGCGCAGGACCAATGGCTTTATGTGCTTTTCGAGGCACGGGTTTAAAACAACGCCATTATCGTCACTCCGGGCAGCTACTGAGTATTCATATCATATCATATCTTGACAGAAAAACTCAATAACTGATTTTTGGCCCGACCTTTTGGATTCGGACCCAGGACCTCATGATCAGCAATCCTGTTTACGAACACTAGATTAACGAGGCTGTCAGCAGGGTGTACAGCTGGCTTCATTAGCAATATAATATGTATGTATATAAATGAGATGTTTCAAATTGCATGAAATGAATACTGAGGAGAATCCATCACAAGAAATAATAACTAAATATACAATGGCCTCCAAAAAAATCGACCAACCGTTAATTTTGAGTAACAAAATTGTTATCTCAAGTATGCGTTGACAAATTTTTATGTTTTTGCTTATGCGTTATAACATCTTAGTACCCACTTGACATTGTTTTAGAGGAATACAAGTGCTATTGTGGGTATTTGTAATATTTTAAGCGCACTGATAAAAACTGTCGACTTGTGCATAGAGTGCAAGGTTAGTTTATTTCGGACTTTTGACGCGTATATTCTTGGTTCTGTGCATCGTAGTGACTTAATCTTTTAATTCTTTCTTGGAGCAGACATATCGTTACTTTTAACAATAAAATATGGATACCACTGAAGCAGAAGCCGCTCAAGTGGTAGCTCTCGTTCGTGAAGAGCTAAGTCGGCGAAATGTGGCAAGGAGATTAAATTTGAGTCGATCAGCAGTGCGTAGAGTTCATAAACGATACTTAGAGACGGGAGAGTACCGCCGGTGACCTGGGTCTGGAAGAGGAAGTCTCATAAACACGACGGATGACCGTTTTATTGCCTTGACTTCTTTCTGCTGTTGATGTTCAGGGTAGGCTGAGGGAAACTTGTGGAGTGTCTGTAAGTGAGAATATGATGAGAATAAGACTTCGGGAGCAAAACATGACACCACAAAAGCTAGCGATGGGACTAATACTCACTGCATCCCATCGGCAAGCACGGTTAGAATTTGCTAGGCTACACGTGCAGTGGAATCTTGGTCAATGGGAGACAGTTCTCTTCAGCGATAAAAGCTGAATGACCCTTGTAGTCTCTGATGGACTTCTTAACGTTATGCGAAGACCAGGAGAACGTTATGCTCAGTGTTGCATAAGAGAAGTCCGGTTTGGTGGAGGCTCTACAATGTTTTGGGATGTGCATATCTTTAACCGGATGTACTGAGTTGATTTCATTTTTATCGTAATTAATTCAAAAGGCATTTCCGAAATCCAAAAACAGTGTAAATGGTTCGAGCTTAACCCTGACAATCATCCTAAATTGAAAACAAAATTACAAAATCAAGTACCGGACATATATTTCATAATAAGAGAACAAATTCACATATTTGCGTTTCGTTATTACACAATTTTTTATCGTAATTAATTCAAAACGCACTTCCGACATGTAAAAACTGTTTAATAGGTTCTAGCTTAACCCTAACAAGCCTCCTAGACTAACAACATTATCAAAATCAAGTACCGGATGTCTACAGCCAACCCCTAATTATAGATTTTATTATTTGTTTTATTGACAGCTTTTTAATGAAATACTTAACAATGATATTATTTTTTTAACATTCTTTTTATCTACCTCTATACAGAACTTTTCCAATTTTTTTAATGAAGTAAATCCAGTCTAATTTAGCTTACATAAAAAAATACTATTTACTAAAGCCATAGCCTTTATCATCATCATCAGCCCATAAAATCCAGGAAGTGACATAGACATCACTTGCAATGGTAAGGATTTACCATAATTTTGTTAGACCTTTGTTTTTTTTTATAGAATATGGGTGACATACGAGCACACAGTCCACCAGATGGTAAGTGGATGCTGTGGCTCATAGACATCTACATTTAACCTCGATTCGAGAATCAAATGCAGATGCGCTGTCGCTCCTGAGGAATAAGATGTCTTCAGTTCTCTATACTCACCATACGAACCACAGCAGCATTAAGCTGCTATTTTACTGATATTCTGTGAGAGTCTGAGAGCGTGGTCCTTCCCCGGTCGAGCTAACCCATTCGTGCTATAATTATATAGATGCAGCGTGACTCTACCGCTCTTAGATCTGGATATAGTTAGTTACTATTAGAGTACATTCATACGCAGGGTAAGCTATAATGTGATATCCCTTACACTGCATTAAACCCTTTCCCGATTTCATTAATATATATCGTCTGCAAGGTTGTTCAAAGATTGATAAAAAGAATTATCGATGCTATAATAGTTAAAAGTTTTGTAAATTTGTCAATTTCGCCCAACGAAAATATATCAGCAAATAAAAATTTCTCAAATATTGAAACCGTCTGTAATATTTTATATTAAATTGTGCTTTTATGTTAAATTAGCGGTCCGCCCGGCTTCGCGCGGGCGATTTCTGGATTTTGACAGCAGCGCCACCTACAACAGAGTTAAATGCGAACATAAACCATCTATCATTAAAACACATCATTTCTTTATGAAAATCGGTAGGATGGTTTCAAAGTTTATATCAGACAAAGGTAGAAAGATTTCTTTGTTTCTAATAAATATATTTTGTAGTTACAAACAACTTCTTTATTTATGTACTTGCGATATATTTTGCCATCTATCGGCGTAAGTTCCTTCCAACTTTGTTTTGAAATTCTGATAGCGACATCTTTGGAGTGTTTGTTAGCATTACTAAGTACGTGTTCCTAGAACATGACGCGAAACAAAAGTCTAATTTTGTTCAGTGCCATCTGTGTTCTCATTGTTGTAATCAAGAAGATCTTAAATAGGTTCGTTTGGTAAAGTAAATAACTAGAGGGCGCCCTCAGATATAGAAGTTTTTGTTATACGTTATTTTTATATTCTGTTGATTTTAAACTGATTATCATGAAAAAATATTTTATATTTATATAAAATAATTTTTCATGATAATCATTTTTGGTTTTAAAATTGAATTTGAGTCAACATACTTTTTGCCAAGATATTTTGTATGTAATCTTCCAATATATAAAAATTCATATTTGTTTGTCCGTATTTTATGTGCTGCCATTCCGTTCATTAGATTGCGCTAAAACTTTGTAACCATATTATTGCGTGCATTTCCAAAGTTATAGGCACAGTTGGCCCAGGTAGATGGCGCTGTTGTTAAATCCAGATATCACCCGTGTGAAGCCGGGGCAGATCGCTATTTTATTATAAAATATTGAGGATTTTTTTCATAAAATTTAAAAAAATTATGCTCCGCCGCGTCAGTGTGAATACACTGCCGTGACCAGGATTCGAACCTGGGTTACTACGGCCACAACGTAGGGTCCTAACCACTAGACGATCACGGCTATCGGAGCGTTGAGAGCATGGTCAAAATATTGGAATATATTCAAGATTTATTTGCAATATTTTTTATTAGTATTTAATTTATTATTTTTATAGCAATAACAACTGATACCTAGCGCATTACTGCCGTAAAAGAAATATTTGTAGAAATATCGTTTTGAATTTAGAATTTATTTATTTACACTCTTTTATTAACAATAATACAATGAAATACTTTATTTTATAATAATATTTACAATTAATATTAATTATACACAATATAAAAAAGAAACTATAATATAGAAAAACTAATACTAAAAATTCAAACTGTCAAAAAGTCCTGCTCACCGTGGTATATACTAAGCCTTTGAGCGAGGAAAAAACCAGACCTCTATCACCAGCAGCGACGACCAGCCGTGGATACAGTTCCTTTAGGAACTTCACTTAGAAAGGTTATATTGTTTAATTATAGGAATACATACATTGGAATTGAATGATATAATATATGACTGTCATCACCAACGGTATGGCCGGGCATAAAATACGAACAAACAAATATATATAATATATTTGATAACATGACATTTTAAAAATATGTTTTTTTAACTTTAAAATCGCTCAACTGCGCTCAGATATTATTAAAACGTCTTCACGATCATAATCTAAAACCTCATCGTCATCATTCCAGTACCAGCTCATTAGAAATCCACTCTTGAACATTGGCCTGGGCACACAACATTTTATCATACTTGTCACGCTTGGCTGACGAGTTGGACAAACCTCGCCACAAAATTATAATATAAGCATTATAATACTTGACATTTCTATGTATAATTAACCTATTTATTAAAAAGAATGAGATGTGAACTAAATACCTATTATTTATGTATTTTGCGCTTATTTACAGTCTCTGTTTTTAGCCTGGTCAAAATGTATGTTCACCGGTTGTTCAGAAACGGTTAAAAAAATTTAATGATTCTTTTTTATTAAATTAGTTACACTTCAGAAGTAATGGCAAATAAATTTGGAGTAAAGTCTATCCTTAAGGGCGCTTATACACGCTAAGAAAAGTCGCCGGGTCTGGTCGCGGAACTGTGTACAATGTTCCGGCGCTGACAAAGAAAAAAATCTTGTCTACGCTAGACAAAACGAGTTCTGTGTTGTTGCGGTGAAGAGAGGGGCGGAGTTGGTGAGTTGCTTCCGATAATTTGAGTTTTTTATACATGTGTGGACGTGTTTACTTACTTTTCATTTTTTTATATATAATATCCAATAATCATTGTTTGCTTCGTATAGTTAACATGATTCTATTCATTACAAACAAACTTGACTATACTTTATAGTGCACTATACCAACTATACTCTACGCACGATTGACCGAAAACAATCTTATCGTTTACACGTCTCTATTTATCTTGTTTGAAGCAGGCAAGTTTCTAGATCCGACAAATTTCTTGTCGTATACAACATGATGAATTGGTCTTATTTGCCGCAGACACGGTAAAATTTCTTAGCGTGTACAAGAGCCCTAAGGGTGTTGAAACAAGGATAAAGATTTTAATGTAACTAAGTATCGCGTTTAATAATTAAAAAAGTAAAATTATAGTTAAAATAGGTAAAATTCGTTTTAATTTTTTTATTAAAAGTAAAAAGTGCAAACAATTTTTTATAAAACACTGTTATTAATCTCATCTCAATTTCCTTTTAAAATTAGCGGAAAGTGAAAGTTATTTATTTTGCTATGAAATAATGAAATTTGATTTTGCTAAAAGTAGTTGTCATGAGGAAGATACTGTTGTCCTTCTCCTACTAAGTTCCATCTTTCACCTTTTGTGACATTCACGGGATATGTGGTAGGTAGTAGATTCCATCAAACACCACTACGATTTTTGACAGTGATGACATCAAAATTCTGTTAGTAGAAGAAAAATACTAAGTGCTGCGATGGAAGAGGTTAACGACCAATAAGTAGGTGGACAGATTGATAGGTTAAAATGAGTGACTGAAAGATAATGAGGGGCTGATAGCGATGATATTATATCTTTTTATTTATTTTATAGCATACTGCGGCTGGAATGTTACATTAACACCTAAATTATAAGGGTCACAAAGACCACGTTACCTTTTTAGTTATAAAATAAAATGCCAGGCGCAAGAAGTTAAAAAAAATATAAACGACTCTGTAGCAATAATAAATAGTAACTTTTACATATTAATAGAAGAACTATGTACATATCTGAAGTAAAAATGTTACGTAAAATAAAAATATTATTATCACATTTATTATTTATTTATTGTGGGATTTCAAAGGTCCACTTCTGAACATAATCCCCCCCCCCTCCTCACCCCCCCATTGATTGCTTGCATTAGGATGATATTGCATAGGGATGATACTACCACCCATCAGTTAAATCTGTTTCAGTTTACCTCTGTCGCCTCTTATGACGAGATAATATAGGGAAGTTGATATTTTAGATGGATTTTACGTGGTAGAGCCACGCTGCAGCTATATTATGGTTGTAGCACGAATAGGTTGGCTCGACCGGGGAAGCACCACGCTCTCACAGAATACCAGCGTAATGCTGCTGTGATTCGTATGTAGAGTGTTAGAGAACCGAAGACCCTTTTTACTGGAAACGAGGCATTCCATCTTAGCCCTCAGGGGTGACAACGCATTTGCATTTTGATTGCTTAATTGAGAATAGATGTAGATGTCTATGGGCCACAGAACCATCAGGTGGACTGTGTGCTCGTTTGTCACCCAATGTTATAAAAAAATGGATTTGCCTTAAACTCAAAAACTTAGCTGGCAGTTTGACGATACTTAGCCTAATCTTAGTCCAAATTATTTTGGACCTCCGACCTACAGTGCTTGTACCTCTTATAGATCTCTTAATATTGTAAATTTAACTGTTCCTAATTTTTCGCTACCGTGTTATATGATACGCAATGAATAAGGAACGTAAGTGTAATGCATGCACTGAGCTGCATTTATTAGGTACTCCGATCGCCCCTCGTCACATACTCGTAGCACGGACTGTTTGTTGCAAACTATAGCTGTCTTGTTAGGGCCGTTGAGGATAACAACACGGTAGCTGTAAAAAGATACCCGCCTGTTATTAACGTAATTTTATTTGTAACATTAATTTGTTTTTTCTTGTATAAATATTTTATATACCTTTTAAAGTCAGGATTACCGACGTTAAAAGGCTTTTAGCGCTCCCTTCTCTGCTGCGTGCATATTTTTCCAGCACGAAGTAATCGTGCGGCATTCCGTGAACAAAAAGTGAGTTTGTTTGAAACGTTTTTGCTTATTATCAGGAAATAAAGGAGCTAAATAAAAATGTAGCCGATTGAAAATCTAATTCAATAACATTGATAAAAATTATATGGTCTCTTAAAAAAAACGAGAACATACATAATACGTCATACCTTCCCGACGATTTAATTATAATTTTTTGAATCTCTATTAATATAAGTAAAGTTATCTTAAAAATCCATTCGAATAAGAATTTAGTTGAGTATTTCATTTAGGCACCTTTTTTTCAAAATCGTGTATGAAATAGGTATAATATTTTGTAACAGAACACAATAACTGACGTAAAGATACCTACATCATAGGTAAATACAGCAAAAAATTTTGAATGCTAAATCTTGAATGCATTCTAAGTACCTATTTCCCAGCATTCGATGTTCAGACCGCTTGGAATCTCCATATTAAATGAAACTAATTTTTACGCATTTTATCGCGTTTTATTTTTCACTTTCGTTTTTGAATATTAATTTTTGGTCCGTTCTACACAAAATGAGTTTGTAGTACCTTTAAGGTTTACCACTGGTATGCTTGGGTTTTCACTTATTAATTATAGGATCCCAAGTAGATGGTAGTACCCATCCATCATCTCTATGGAAATTAGGATTTTTTTTAAATTCAATAGCCTTGCGAATCATCCTAGGTAGGAATCGATGTTCTTATGCGAGGATTTGTTGGCTATCAAATCCTATGTAATAGATTGAACATGTTCACAGACTGCAGCAGACATCCCGTAACGTCCTGTGTCATGATGTTCGTTCACGCTGATCTTCCAAACAGCTCGACGGATTTTAATGAAAATTTGTAAATGTGTATCGCTTGCTACAAATTAAGAGACAGAATAGTTTTTATCCCGATAAGTGAGTGCGTTTTTAATACCAAGTACCATATAAAAATTCTTTAACAACCGATTTCAAAAAAATTATACTCCTAACTGTAGCGAAAACATAAAAATACATTAATTATCTTATTAAATATAGGATTCCGGAAGAAATTATTGCATCTATTTTTATTACATATTTGAATAAAATATGCTTAATATTGGGAATATTTTTCTACTTTTATTACATGTTTTACGGCTCCGTGGCGGAGTGCCTAAGCACTTGCAGCGCTAATGAGCGCGGGTTCGAATCCTGCACGGAATATGCATATTTTGTATGGCCTACAAATAATTGTTCTGGGTCTAGAAGTTTGTCCTTGTGAAATTTATGTATGTAAACTGCCCCCACGATACAAGAGAAAATCTTAATGTGGAGGTAACGTTTGAAAAATTTTTTTAATGGATTTGTTATTTATTTATTTTACAATTTATGTACACACATAGTAATTTTACAATGAATAATAAAAAAGCTGCTTATTTCATATTGACATTTCTTCCAGCAAGCCTGACACTGCACAGATTCGAAGAGAAGCTGATTTAGTGTGCACTCTCATAATAAATTTTATAATACTATTATACTTAATATAAGATAAAGATAATAAAAACATATACATCCATATATACAAATATACATGTTAATTTAACAGCTAATAATTCATCTTTGTAAATTATGAACAGAATGTCACTTACCGCGTTCTAGTGACCGTCAGTCGGATGATACATCTCAAGGAGGTATTCAAGTATTCAAAGCATCATGTTTATGTCACGCTCTAATCCAATTTCGCGTTCTAAAAACGGGATTACTATACGAGGACCGGTTCGCATGCCTGTCGTTACCGTCTCTTTTGTCGATTTACAAGTATTCCGGTTTAGCGTACAATCTCATTTGCGTATCATTCGGATCGACGGAATACAAATGGAGAATAAACTTACATTGCAATATTAACGAAGTATATAAGTGAAAAGGACGATCCTTAGCTAGATGCAGTAAAGACCGGCGCAAGGTAGCTTGCCGTAACTGGACGCGTGAATCTGATGTGACGCGTCTTGTGAGTGAATTGTCGCAGGTTGATGATAGTGACGTAATCGAAGTCGTTGTTTTCAACACGTAAAGTTCAATACACAATGTCGTATTTGTGCAGTTTTTTTTAATATAGGAAAAGGTTGACAAGCGAGCACACAGTCCACCTGATGGTAAGTGGGTACTGTGGCCCATAGACATCTACATCTATCCTCGTTTGCGAATCAAAATGAAGATGCGTTGTCAGCCTTGAGGACTAAGATGGAATGCCTCTTTTCCAGTAAAAAGGGTCTCCGGTTCTCTACACTCACCATACGAAACACAGCAGCATTAAGCCGCTATTTCACGCTGGAATTCTGTGAGAGCGTGGTTCTTCCCCGGTCGAGCCGACCCATTCGTGCTACAACTATACAATTAATATAGCTGCAGCACGGCTCTACCACGTTAAGGGGAAATGTAACCTCAAATGGCTTAGCAAGATGCTTCGTTATGCCGAAAGTAAAACTTGCAGCATTAATTTTGAAATAAATAGCTATGGTAAATTTGAGGATTAATTTTAAGGTTTATGTTAGACAAAAACACGATTCCGTAAAATTTTCTCGATAGAAAAAACTCCAAAGTTACCTCCAAACTGAACAATAAACCGCTGTTATTTATAAAATACTTTAAATAAGATCATGAAACTTTGCATACTAACTGAACTAACTATAAAGCAGTGCTTATGTTATTTACTTTTTTTTAAATATCATTATTTTCATTCACAATTCCTGTCGCTCCGCAGGAACCAAGCTTACGCGCCGATAGTTTAGGTAATTTCTTTTTTACAGTGAAAATAATGATATTTTAAAAAAAAGTAAATATATCAATATATATATATATATATATATCAATGTTTGAATGCCAGTTAAAACACTTCGAAGCACCTTTTAAAAATAGCTTATTAATTTTGCGTGTATTTTTTAATTTTTTAACAAAAACTAAAGCTTAAATTGTTGTCCTCTACTTTAAAAACTATTGATTACAGCCTATTCAAGCCCACTGCTGAGCATATATAGGCCTCTACCGTAGGTTGTCTCATGGGAGGATTTCGCTATAGTTGCCGCGATTGTACGCATTACGCATATATAACCGCAGTTTAGTATTATTTTGACTTGTTGACTTGCTGCGGCCCATCTTATGTTTTACTGTCACTCTGTCACCTCTTACGGAGCCACGGTACGTAGTACTATTATTTATTCTGTGCCCACGAGATCACATGAAGTAGTGGATATTCTCACACCGCCACTAAACCGCCATAAAGATTTTTTTAATAATAAGTTACAATATTGTTATATATACCTGCGTATAATATATATATGTATAGTATATAGGCAGAACGAGCTTACATTATCTTGAAGTCTTGTAGTGGTATGTTTTGATTTTGATATATATATATATATATGAATTCAAAATATAGGTACTTCGTCACTTATAATGTTTATTAGTTTTAGTTTCTTTTCTTTTAGTTTTTTTCTTTCTTTCAATTGATACACCTATTTCAAATTCTCATAACTCCGTGGGTTGACTGATAGAGAATGCCTTTAGGCGTTAAGTGATATTTCTCCCTTTCTATTCTTTTTTTTCTTAGGGAATACAATAATGATTTTACAATAAAATAAAAATAAATATCGCATGACAATGCAGTTATGGTATAATACAATAATTATATGAATACAAGAATTATGCGGTGGAGCCGCGGCGCATAGCTGTATCGTGGCCGCAGCTCTAATCTGTAATCGTATCCTATTCCTATACCTTTAAACGAGCAATTTATATATATATATATATATATATATATATATATATATATATATATATATAATCGGTTCTCGGAAACGGCTCCAACAATTTTCATAAAATTTAGTGTTCACTTAGTTTCGGGGGCAATAAATCGATCTAGCTAGGATTTATTTATTATATAATTAGAAAATTTCGTCCGTGTTTTCAGGCAATGAAAAACTGCTACAATATAAGAAGATAAATTTGTAATAGTTCAAGTGGATATGGAGCTGTCGCGAAATCGTAAATGCCTTGGTTCGCGTCTTCGGTCCGATTTTTTTTTCCTTTTTTTCAAGTTCTCTTCTTTTGTGAGAAAATCTATTATTTCGAGCCCTTTTTTAATATTTTTTAAAAATACGAAAATTTTAATTAAACTAATTGCACTCAGACTCATGATTTTTTATTCAAATAACCAGTTCAGTTTTTTCTATTATGTCAATAAGATCAAAAATATTATTTATGTTTCATCAGTATGTAATTTGCATATAAATGTAATTTCAAAAAAAACCGAGCAAAGCTCGGTCATCCGGGTACTAGAGCTATTATAGAAATAGTAGACACCTCGGCGGACTCTTCATTGCTACAAAGTCTTCTCAAAAACTAGAACTTTTACAGTTCTTATATCACCTTTAAAAGCATTGTTCCAATGATAATAAATAAAACACGGGAGATAATATCGCTCCGCATATCCGTAATGAAGATTAATTCTGAGGACCCTCAACAGTAGATGGGTCTGTGTTAAAATCTTTCATGCGTCAATGAATAGGCGCGTTCCGTTTCGCCCGAAGGAATTATGTGCGCTTACCTTATTTCTTCACTAGGGTCTTGTAAAGGTGAACATTATTTGTAAAGCATTAAGTCGCAAATATTTGCAAAACAATACCTGTTTACTTATCATCACGATCAAACCAAATGCCCTGTTATCATAGCGTATCAATTAAATTCTATTAGTGCGAGATAAAAATAGGGTTTTTCCCCCGCTTTATTTATCCGTTTGTGAACACTATTTTTGATATGCATTACTTTAATAATCGCATAGAAAGGAGGCTTTTAAAACTACACAACTTGACAAGTGATTAATGTAAAAGATGACTGCTGGTAAACACTCGAAATGTCGGGAATTTAATATACATAAAATCCGCTTAAAGTATGCATTATTAAACGTCTTATATTCTTTAAAAATACATATTAAGACATTGTAAGCCGTCACAGTATACTTTATGTTGTTAACTATACCATGTTTTAAGAGGATAGAGTAAGTCAGCTCAAATTCTAATTTCGCCCCCACTTCCCCGCGCGTCGTATGCTATGTACCGATATGTTTGTAATCACTAATACTATAAGTAGAAAGGTCGTTAAACACTTATTTCATTAGGTTTATCATATTTATGCCTGTTTTCTTAACGCCAAGCCAGCCGCTTCTTATTTTTATCACGGTTATTTCCCATTTTAATTTTACGTCATACTGTTGCGTAATGTATATTCTGATCGTAAGCGACACAACTTCTCCCTTCAAAAGCCTAAGCGATACTAACGGGGCGACTGGAATCAAGCTCAAGACGCCGATAGTTTAGGTAATTTCTTTTTACAGTGAAAATAATGGTATTTTAAAAAAAGTAAATAACATAAGCACTGCTTTATAGTTAGTTCAGTTAGTATGCAAAGTTTCATGATCTTATTTAAAGTATTTTATGAATAACAGCGGTTTATTGTTTATTTTGGAGGTAACTTTGGATTTTTTTTCTATCGAGAAAATTTTACGAAATCGTGTTTTCGTCTAACATAATCATTAACATTAATCCTCAACTTTACCATATATTTATTTCAAAATTAATGCTGCAATATTTTTGGCATAACGAAGGATCTTGCTAAGCCATTTGACATTATATTTCCCCTTAAGTAATAGTGGCTTTTCTACTTAACTTACTAACAGTTAAAACAAACTATGAAGCCGACTGTAAGTGAAATCGTGATATCATAATTCGAAGGTTATATTTAAAAAAATATAAACACTCTATACCTAATTGGCTTTAAATAAGGAGTAAAATTATTTATTGGGTACGACTGCGTTGTCTAGTGGCTTTGCATTGAATTGCGGTGCATGTTAAGTGTAAAGTTAACACAAATTAAAGCCGACTGTATGTGAAATCGTGATGTGATAATTCAAATTTTTTAAAATTTTTCTTTTTTTTTTAAAGGACACTGCATTTGTAAAATACTATAAATAAGGCTAATGTTATCAATTATTTATTACGCCTCCGTGGCTGTGCATTAAGTTATGGCGCGAAGGCCGCGGTTTCGAATCCCGCACGGAACATTTATTGTATACCTACCAACCTGTTACCTATAAATAACTTTTGCGGGTCCGGATGTTTGGCTCTTACAACAAAAATAGTTTCAATGTTAATCGCATTAATCCTTAGCAAGACGCCATATTACATAATGCTGTGGAAAGAACTAAATAACCATAAAATAAAATCAAAATGTTTCAATACATGCAAGCCCTCTAATCTTGTGCCGTGTAGTGGCGGTTAAGAATATCCACTACCCCATATCTTCCCGTGGGTGTCGTAAAAGGCGACAGAGGGAGACAGGCAGGAGATGGGCAGCAGCATCTTCCTGATAACAGCAACTGTACGATAAAAAAAAAACTGCGGTTGCCAACCCGCTCGCCAAGCGTGGCAACTATGGCAATATACCCCCCATGAACAATTACACAAATAGACGGCCCCCAGTCCCCGGCGGCCCCGCTATTCCTGGCTACGGTGGCGACCATGGTAACGGCGGGGCAGGGGGTGCTAAGAATCTCCGGTGGAGGTTCGGTTGCCACCTACGACGACTCGACCTGGCAACATTTAACGCACGCACACTGAGGACTGACGAGAAGATCCTGGAGCTGGAAGAAGAGATAGACAAGTTGCGCTGGAGTATTATAGGATTATCCGAGGTCCGAAGAGAGGGGGGAGGACACGGTGATTCTCGAATCCGGCAACTTGTTCTATCACCGGGAGGGCGACCATCTGTCCCAAGGAGGTGTCGGATTTATCGTCCACAAGTCTCTCGTCAACAACGTTGTAAAGATTGGGAGTGTGTCGACGAGGGTCGCGTACCTGATACACAGAATCACCAAAAGGTATTCGCTGAAGGTCATACAGGTTTACGCACCAACCTCGGCACATTCCGATGAGGAGGTGGAGGAAATGTATGAGGATATTTCCAAAGCCATGCATTCCTCCAAAACCCACTACACGGTGTTGATGGGAGACTTCAACGCAAAACTAGGCACAAGAGAAAACGGTGAGCTGAAGTTAGGGAAATTTGGAATAGGGCAACGGAACCGAAGGGGCCAGCAGCTGGCCGACTTTATGGAGAAAGAGGGACTCTTTATGATGAACTCTTTCTTCCAGAAGCGGCCCCACAGGAAGTGGACCTGGTCGAGCCCCGACGGTTCGACCAAAAATGAGATTGACTTCATTATGACGACCAGACGCCAACTGTTCAGTGATGTCTCAGTGATCGCAAGGGTGAAAACTGGCAGCGATCACCGAATGGTTAGAGGCACACTGAACCTAAACGTTAAGTTGGAGAGGTCTCGTCTAATGAAGTCAACGCTCCGTCCCCCTCGTGCTCTAATCCAGAATCGCTTTCAGTGCCTACAAGATTGCAATGCAGTGGACGATATGAATGACAAGCTCGTGGAAACTGTCCATGCGGTCGGAGCTAAGTTCTGCAAGACCCGCCGCAGAAGAACACAAAAACTCTCCGATCACACTCTTAATCTCATGGCTGTTAGACGGGAGATGAGGCTGCAATCATCAACAGATTTGACAGCATACAGGCAACTGAACAGACAGATCTCCAAATGCATGCGGCGAGACTTACGCAACTTTAATACTTCTCGTATTAAAGAAGCGATCGAGCGGAACCAGGGCTCCAAAGTCTTTGCCAGAGATCTGTCTGCCAGAAAGAGCCAACTGTCAAAGCTGAAGACTGAGTGTGGCAACATCGTTTCCGGGACACCTGAGATTCTGAGACATCATCGTTGGAGCCACACTCAAGTGTGAGTAGCGATCCAAGAGCAAGTCTTATCCGACACTATTCCGATGATATCCCGGACGTCAGTCTGAGCGAGATTAGAATGGCTCTCCAACACCTTAAAAACGGCAAGGCCCCGGGCGAGGATGGAATTACAGCGGAGCTTCTGAAAGCGGGGGGAACACCGGTACTTGAAGTCCTTCAGAAGCTCTTCAATTCCGTCCTCCATGGTGGCACTACTCCAGAGGCGTGGAGCAGAAGTGCGGTGGTCTTGTTCTTTAAGAAAGGCGACAACGCTCTCTTGAAGAACTACAGACCGATTTCCCTTCTGAGCCGCGTCTACGTGCTGTTTTCGAGAGTCATTACGAATCGTCTCGCAAGCAGACTCGACGACTTCCAGCCTCCCGAACAAGCCGGTTTCCGAAAAGGCTTCAGTACCATAGACCACATACATACCCTGCGGCAGATTGTACAGAAGACTGAAGAGTACAATTTGCCACTTTGCCTGGCGTATGTGGACTATGAGAAAGCCTTTGATTCCGTCGAAATTTGGGCGGTGCTGCAGTCCCTTCAGCGGTGCCAAGTTGACTGTCGGTATATCGAAGTGCTGAAGTGTTTGTACAGTAGGGCTACGATGGCTATCCGAGTACAGAACCAGAGCTCGAAACCTATCCAACTGCAGAGAGGTGTAAGACAGGGTGACGTTATATCCCCGAAACTCTTCACCGCTGCTTTGGAAGACGTTTTCAAGCTACTGGACTGGAAAGGATACGGTATTAACATCAATGGCGAGTACATCACTCACCTTCGATTTGCCGACGATATAGTCCTTATGGCAGAATCGCTGGAGGACCTTAGCACTATGCTCAATGACCTCAATGGTGTCTCCCAACGGATAGGTCTTAAGATGAACATGGACAAAACAAAGATTATGTTCAATGTCCATGTCACACCTATGCCGGTAGTTGTGGGGAGCACTATGCTCGAAGTTGTCGACGACTACGTTTACCTGGGACAAATAGTCCGACTAGGTAAGTCCAACTTCGACCGAGAGGTCAATCGACGGATTCAACTCGGCTGGGCAGCGTTCGGGAAATTACGACACATCTTCTCGTCAGGTATACCTCAATCTCTGAAAACTAAAGTGTACAACCAGTGCGTGTTGCCAGTGATGACTTACGGATCAGAGACGTGGTCCTTCACTGCTGGCCGTATGAGGACGCTCAAGGTCGCTCAGCGAGCTATGGAGAGGGCTATGCTCGGAGTTTCTCTGCGTGATAGACTCAGAAATGAGGATATCCGCAGTAGAACCAGAGTGACCGGCATAGCCCAACGGATTAGTAAGCTGAAGTGGCAATGGGCTGGCCATATAGCTCGAAGAACCGATAACCGATGGGGAAGAAAGGTTCTCGAGTGGCAGCCTCGTACCGGTAGGCGTAGTGTGGGGCGACCCCCCACTAGATGGAGTGACGACCTGGTAAGATATGCAGGAAGTCGATGGATGCAGGTGGCTCAGGACCGTGCTTTGTGGCATTACTTGGGGGAGGCCTATGTTCAGCAGTGGACTTGTGAAGGGCTGTAATGATGATGATGATGAAGCCCTCTAATCTTTTTTACAGAATATACTGCAGAAGTAAGTTTGCTAGCTAGTTTGGATATAATGATTTCTTATATTTACGCGAACACTACACATGATTAAAACTACTTTTACGGATTTTATCGCGTTTATTTTTGCTTTTAATAACTTTTTTTTTTCTTTTTTTTTTAATTCCCGACGTTTCTGGAAAGCGCCCGAAACGTCGGGAATTAAAAATAAAAGTATTTAAAAGCAAAAATAAACGCGATAAAATCCGTAAAAGTAGTTTTAATCATAGTTTAGATATGTTTAATATTGACATATATTTAAGAAATCATTTTAATGCGGTCATGTAAAAATTGTTGATAAAGATTCGTCATTATCATTATAGCCCTTCACAAATCCACTGCTGAATATAAACCTCCTCCAAAATCACCACAAAGCATAATAAAGATTAAATTTAAAAGTATAGACCCAGAGACATGATGTAAATCTGACAGATTTACAATAGCGAAATTAAATATATAACAGTCTAGTTATTGACCTCAGTCTCGTCAAAGTTTAGTATACGACATCAAATCAAAGCGAAAAATAAGTACCTATGTATATTGTTGTCAAAGTAACGTAAATATCAAAATTACTCCTCAAATATTTATAATGTCTGGAATTTATATTCCCTCGTCTAAGGGAACAATTGAATTATTCCGCCCCAAGTTTACCTTTGTGATTTACTGGAGCTTTTGATTCTGTCTGAAATGCCACTGATCAATTTAGAATTCACGGTCCTAGTTTTTAAGTTTCGTTTGCTTTGTTAAATTACCAACATCATTATTATATCTCAAGATTTTTTTCTGAAGCCAAATTTTTTTTAAGTTTCTTAAAACATACTTTATTATTTATAAACCTCGAAAATAAATAAGTGAAGCCCGAAAGTTAGATAGGTGTAGGGAAAAAATAATACGTGGTAGAACCAAGCTGCAGTTATAGTAGCGGTACAGTTGAAGCACGAATGGGTCCGCTCGACCGGGGAACCACGCTCTCGCAGAATACCAACTTGAAATAGTAGCTTGATAGTGCTGTGTTTCATATGGTGTTTAGAGAACCAGATACCCTTTTTGCTGGAAACACACAGGTGGCAAGGCATTGCATTTTGATTCTTAATCGAGGATAGATGTAGACGTCTATGGGTCACAGCAACCACTTACCATCAGGTAGACTGTGTGCTCGTTTGTCACCATATCCAATAACAAAATTTTCTTCTACAGTACTTCTTCTCCAAATGCCAAACTTCACCTGCTCATGGTAAACCATGCTAATCAAGGAACGGCGCTCATTCAACGGAGTAATGCCGGTGGTAAGACTTCTTTTTGCCTAGGAGTGCTCCTGGGGAGGATCCCTAACCTACCATTTTACCTAATTCTACTGTTGTGCTCCGTTCTTCCATCGTGTTTAGATCTAAAAGGTGTTTACGCATCTATACATAGCCTTCTTTATTTAAAGTTGGTCGCAGATGTTGCTTTAGTCACTTAATATTAGGAACACTAAGTTCGTGTTGTTATTATTACTTGTTAGCCTAAAAAAAGTTACTGTGTATATACGTCCCACTTCTGGACACAGGCCTCCGCTCATTTCTGAGAGGTTTTAGGCCATGAAATTGACCGCCACGCTGCCCCAATGCGTGTTGGCAAACTTCATGTCTTCGAAATACTGTTTTTCCTATTACTCAGATATGCAGGTTTCCTCACGATGTTTTCCTTCACCGCCGAGCACGAGGTAAATCAGCACTTAAAATTGCAATTAACAATTTCATTGGTGCCGGCGGGGATCTAACTCGGTTTGCTCGCGTACTGTGAAATTTATAGCGAGCGCTTACCGTCTGAACTACCACGGCTCATGCTTATGCCAACCTAGCGTAGTGAATAAAATATGGGCAAATGTTCCTAGTGATATAATATGCCAGCTGGCGTATTCTGTGAAAGGACTAACTCTGGCAATGGACTTAAAAATTCTGTTATAGGTGTGATGAAACGAAGCCATGTAGTCGTGTAGTGGCGGGGCTAGGGAATCCACCGCTGCATATGCTGAGTGCGTCGTGAGAGTCTACAGAGGGAAATGGAACAGATTAGCAGCATCATCTCTATGAAAACAACTCAAAGCTGGAGTAACCAATCCGCTGGCGAGTGTGGTAACTTTGACAAACAAGAGGCAGTCTATGTCTAAACTTAGAAAAATGTTTTGAAATCTTTGCGTTTTGAAATTTGGAAAAATTAAAAATTAAAAACAGAATTTCTCATACGTGGTAGAGCCACGCTGCAGCTATATAATGGTTATACCACGAATGGGTCGGCTCGACCGGGGAAGGACCACGCTCTCACAGAATATCAGCGTAAAGTAGCAGCCTAATACTGCTTTGTTTCGTATGGTGAGTGTAGAGATCCGGAGACACTTTTTACTGAAAACGAGGCATTCCATCTTAGTCGTCAGGGTTGACAACGCATTTGCGTTTTGATTCTTAATCGAGGATAAATATAAATGTCAATTGGTCACAATAACCACTTACCATCAGGTGGACTGTATGCTCGTTTTTCACCCTTATTCTATGAAAAAAATCTGAAAAAAAGTGAAAACCTTTTGTTTTTGTAGTCATAAAGAAAAATAATTAATAAAGGCAACTATTTAAGTGGAGCCACGCTATAGCTCTAACTCGCCTCGACTGATGAAGTACCTAGCTCTGGAGCATAAAATAGACGTGTTTTGTATGCTTTGCGAAGAAAACCGGAGATCGGATGTAGTGGTAACAAGGTATTTGAACGACGAGGTAATGATTAGGTACGCATTTGCATTTTGGTTTTGCTGAATTGAGAGCTCGTTAACAAACGTTACTTGCATGTAAAATTACATATTGCAATACTAAAATTTTCATTCGTAAGAGAAATTCATAGAAGTTTTAGCCTTTATAGAAATATTTTATACGAAAAAACAACAGTCACTAATAAACTGAAACTTTAGTTTTTCGTCCAAGAAATTTGATACACTCGTGCGATTGCTATCACGCCGTTCGGTTACTTTCTTATTCAATTTGCAGTTCATTCATAGGCTAATGCGAATTTCACGTTCAAAGCCACGTCTGAGTGACAGACGTCAGCTTGTCTGGCGTTAAATTCTCACATTGTCAAACATGATGTGTTCATGGAGGGTTGTGTCTCATAATTCCCCTTTCAACGACTTGTATCATAACAATCATTTTTACAGACGAAACGTTTGTCTAATATTTAGATGACAATTTGTTCAAGGAATGATTTAATCCATGCTTAACTTCAATTTTGATCGGGATTAAACTCTTTAGTAGTATGCTTAGTTATTTACCTATGCAGTTTGTATTGAGTATCTTTTAGTCTTGCTCGATTATATTAATGTTTTGGTTTATTATGTACTTATTTTTTACTATTGAAATATAACACAGTTTTTCGGCGCGATAGTCTTCGAAATTTCAAGTGTGTGAAGCAAATTCCTTCACTTACATCACCTAAACTAAACTATTCTGTATAGTAAGGTCAGAATAAGTAACTCACAGCCACACTGCAACTAGATATTGGCTTAAAATAAAATCGCTGCGTATTTCGATATTAAAAAATAAAATTCCCTATTTGAAATAGGGATCCTCATTTATGCAGTTTTTGAATGGTATAACGGAATATTATAATTTAAACAAGTGGTAAAATTAAAAATTTTGTGTAACCAACTTCAATATAAATAAAATGAGAACATCATCAATATAGTCGAAGTCAATTAAATAAACATTATTAAGGATAACTCAAAAAATACTGGTCAGATCTTGATCAAATGTATATGACCACATAAGAGGCTAGTGCCTATTTTCTTTCTTTGAAAAAAAAAAGAATCATCAAGATCGGTTCACTTAGAGAAAGTTCTGAGGTAACACACATAAAAAATACAATGTAATTGAGAACCTCCTCGTTTTTTGAAGACGGTTGAAAAGTTAAACTTGTATTATATTTTTAAGGTCCATGAGAGGAATGTATCGTAACAAAAAACACATACTCTGGAACATTAAAACATTTTATGTTACAATAATATTACGGGAGAGGTAATTTACTGCCTTAAAACTTTTCACTGCAGAGTACAAACGCAGAGTTGAGCGACTTTACGTGTCAAGTGACACATTTTTTTTCGTTTCGTTTTTAATGTGTTTTAACGTGTAATACCTAACCTAGGTACTCGGGTACCTCGTGTAGAGCAGGGGCAGCACCAGAGGCAGCTGAACTAAGTAAGTGATATGAGTCTCTGAGAGATGACTACTTCTTTGTGCCATTTGCTGTAGAAACTTTCGTTCCGTGGAGTCCTCGTGCGGTGAAGTTGTTCCTAAGTTAACTACATCCGCGACTGGTCGTCGCTGCAGGTAATAAGAGGGCTGGTTCATTTCTCGCTCAAAGGCTAAGTATAACCATTTAGCGAGGAAACGCAGTAAGTAAACGTTCTTGGCACGACACCACGGGAAGTTTTTACGGAGGAATTAAACGATCTCAATTTAAATAAATATTATTTTATTAACATTTTCTTTTTAATTTTTGCTAAACTCAATACGATTATGTATTATAAATAATAAACAAAACGCATTACACTAATGTCAAAAACGTGCATGGTTATGACAAAATTCAAGGTAACAAGAATCTGCAAACACTTGAAAACGTTTCTCATAAACTTGGAACGTCCACGTTTATTATTACTTCTAACATTTTTATTATCCACAAGAACTGGTTCCGCGACACGGAAGCACTCTCTCACGACGATTATTCCAGTTTCGTGTAAAATTCTCCACAGTAACACCCCGACAGACATCTGTCAAGTCCACTCGGTTTTGTTGTGTGCCGTCCACCGATTCTTTTGTTATCTCAGACACGTCGCATTTTTTCGTGTTTTATTGCATTACTCCATTTATATTTGTTTCTATTGGAACACTTGAGACTGCTTTGTTCTTGTAGATTTTATTTTATTATAAATGTGTCTTCGTTCTACATTGATGTTAAGATTTTTTTATTATGTAGATTGTTTTAGCGAATATTATCATCATCATTATCATTACAGTTCATCACAAGTTCACTGCAATAAGCAGATACTTATAGATTGTCACCTGCCACTTGCCTACCTCAATTACCGTGTTTCCTCTGATCTAGTTTGAGGCTGCCGCTTAAAAGCTTTCTCAACCATCTGTTATACATTTCCTTAGCTATGTGACTGGCACATTGACACCTCAGCTTTACTCCGTAAACGAATCGCATATAGTTCCAAGAAAAGTCATATCTAACATGATTATAATATGGTGTCTTCGTAATTATGTCATGGTTCCAGCAAATGTGTTTTTCTTTTATTTCTGTGTGACAAGTGTGATGATCAAGGAAAATCCTTTACACAATGGGAGGACCCATGTCTAGCAGTAGACTTTACGGACTGATATTAGTGATGCAGTGATGAAGAAGTAGATTGTACGTACTTGTTGATTTTAAATACTTAAAATTATAAGTATCTATATATAAAAATAAAATTGAAGTGTCTGTTTATAATGTCATAATAACAGCTTTTTACTTAATGCATATGAAATATTATACCAATGCATATAATTATACGGTACATATAACAAAAAAAAAAACAACTTTTACGATACCACCGGAGAGTTGCCGTCTCCCATCGGACTATGAGAGTGAGGGAAGAGAGAGCTGTTTTTGCGCATACACTTGGTCACTATGACCCTGTCATACGCAGACGGTTAGTATTCGTTGAGGCTGGCAGCCGTGAAGAAAATTCGGTCTAGAGACGTTGTTACAGCCTATCAAAGTCCAATGCTGAACACAGGCCTCCTCATAAATTGGTTCATATGAGGGATATTTGCCATAATTGTCACTTTTGGCAGGCGGTTTGGCAACCGCAGTTTATTTTTTAGCTCTTATTACGAAGACGCTGTTGCCGATCTCCTGGTTTGTTTCCCTGTGTCGCTTCTTACAAAACTCTTGGGACGATTTAGGGTGGGTTTGCTAACCCCAAATCGAAAAACCTAGGTTTTGAAGTTGTAAAAACCAGGCCTTGTCAAACATAACTGCGAACCGAACTGAACCGAAAACGTGGCGAATGTGTGTAATATGTATGCAAGTATGGTGTCGAGAGTGTGGGTAGATTTCTAATAAGCAGTTAAACTCCCCCACTCGTACAAGCAGTATAAAGAACTGCGCAGACAACTACCTTGGGTCTTTCAGCGAGTGTCAATTGTTGTCGTCATTCTGTACATCGTGGTAATGCTTTTAGTACCAGCAAAGGTGACGTTACAGTGAAGCCGGCCTGTGTCGCATCGTGATGGGCTATGTGACTACTGGTTTGCAAACACCATTTATTTTAGAATATATATTGTATTTACATCTAATGCGTTCCAAGAATATTTTATAAAGTCTACTAAGTAGTGTTCATTTATTGAAATAGTTAAGAGTATTATCTAACAATCGGTTCGTTTTCGCTTTTTGTATGTGACTAGATTCAAACGATACCATACATAACATTTATAAAAAAATTCTTCGCTACGCTATAGGTTCGCTGTCTATTTGACTCGGGAAGTTAAATTAATATGTAGAACTTAGGTTAGTTATACTATCTAATAAATTCTAATATTACAAACTTATTTATTTTTAGTATACTTTTCAATCCCACCAATTTCCTGCAGTATAATATGTAGTTGAGTTAACAAATGATCATAAACTTGCTCACACTTCATATCCATATTATAGATAGTGAGCCCGCCCGTAACGTAAGAATTGTAAAAGTGAAAAAAAAAATATCTAGGCGCTTTAAAAACCTAGGACACTGCTTAAAAACTATCCAGGACATCCCAGGACACTACAAAACTAGGACATGTCCTGGTAAAACAGGGTGGTTGGCAATTAAGTGACAGTAGCCTAATGGCAGAGCGGACCGCGAACTCAAAAAGTTCGTGAGTTCTAATCCGCCATTCGACTACCGGCGTGAACCAATTAATAACACAAGGAATTTAAGCTTACCACGAGTGGTTAAGGGGAATATTAGTAATGTTTATAGCATTGTTAATATTCTTTTAATAAACAAAAAAAAAACCTTAATATAGGATAGTAGATATTTTTTCATCGCTCAGTTAACAGTTCAGTTTAACTTTCAACAAATACACGGTGATTCGTGGAAGCTTAGTATAATATATAGTGTAGGAACGGAGTTTAATCCCCGTCGTCACCAATATAATTGTTATTGCAATTAAATGCACTGATTTACTGCACACTCGACCGTAAAGGAACACATTGTGGGGTAACCTGTTATGACTACGAAATTGAAAATATTAGATTATGTGAAGTTTTTTGGGTAAAGTAGTAGGACTCTTTTTCTGCCTAGGAGTCTGTTTGAGTAGGTGCCACCCTCCTACCTATTCCTTCCGCCATATAAAAGCGCATGCACTGTTCTAATCTGAACTGGATATACGTAGGGCACTCAATAAGCTTTGAGATGCTCGCAATTTAAAAATTCAACGCACCCGTGTTGTATGTTTTGTAAAAAAGCAAATTTATTTCAAAATAGAACTCCATAAGCCAATTGCTCAATATTAAAAAAAATTCTATTAATTTTCCCGCAACGCTTCCCGCGCTTTTCATATAAAACGATGGATCATAACCGTCAACATTTGCGCGCTATGATCTATTATGATTTTAAATTTGGTTTAACCGAACAATTAAGTTTACAATGGTTACAATCAGCATTAGGGAACTCAGCTTCATTACGAGCAACAATTTTTAGGTAGTTTGCTGAATTCAAAAGGGGTAAAATTAACCTTTAAGATGACCAAAGAACAAATGCAACCCCGCAAACAGCAGTAACGGCAGAAAATGTATGGACTACTGAAATATTGGTGCGAGAAAACCCACGAATCACATATACGGACATCAAAAAGTTTGTAGGCATTAGTTCAGGGAGCATTCATACCATCCTACATCAACGTCTTGGAGTGAGGAAGCTTTGTTGTCGATGGATCCCTCTTTTGCTCTCTGAAAGCTAAAAATAGACTCGTGTGGATTGGTGTCATGAAATGCGTCTACGTTTTGAAAACGGGGCACTTAGGCGTGTTACAGAAATCGTTACGGGTGACGAGACATGGATCTATCAATGTGATCCGGAAAATAAAAGGCAATCATCGGTATAGGTCTACTCAGAAGGACAGTTACCGACAAAACTGCAAAGACCTCGCAACGTCGGCAAAAAAATGATAGCTAGTTTTTTTTTCGCGGAGCGAACATTTGTCGACGTCAATGCTGGAAAATTGTAGGTCAGTTAACACTGAATGGTATACTACAGCTGCATTACCCAAAGCTTTTCAAGCTGTGCGAGAGAGAAAACTAAAGACCGGGCTTCGGGGAATCATGCTATATCACGATAACGCCTCTTCACATACCTCCCATAGAACACAAGCATTTACTGAGGAATCTGGTTGAAACTCTTAGTCACCCACCCTACAGCTCTGACTTAGCTCCTTGTGATTTCTTTTGTTCTCAAGAGTCAAAAAATAAAACGAAGAAGCGATTTCTGACCTGTCAGATCAAGACTGGCAAAAGTGTTTTCAGAGTTGGTTTAGGCGAATGGAACTTTGTATAGAGCATGATTGAGAATATTTTGAAAAGATGTAAAATAAATATTAATAGTATCTAGAATACTTTTTATATTTCTCAAAACTTATTGAGTGTCCTACGTAGTAAGTCAGTTTAGTAGCAGGCTGTAAGGCAATCCATTTTATTCTTCAGGGTTCAGTTTCTTTAGGTTTCAGGTGAGATAACACATCCGTTTCCTTCTTTATTTGCTATTTGGCGACGGAAAGAGATGACCTTAGACTTGCATATGCACATATGTTATGTACAGACAAATTTGTACATTGTGAAAAAATTTGTACGTTGTGAAAATTTGAGTCCCAAATCTGACACTACATTCTAGCCTACCTCCGACCTTCGAACTAATCGTATAAGCTTTACGCGAACAGATATAACGAAACAGATATGTTAGAATGAGGGGTGCAGCATGTATACTTCTAAAACTTCCTGTCACTAAACCAGCTAGCGGAACATCGTCGTCATCATCATCATCATTATGTTCTCCAAAAAGTTTTTACTTCGTAATTATATAATATATTCCCAAACTTCTTAAGAAACAACTCTGGGACCACAGTTATTCAATTTGCATGATTTACGAACTCCTAACAGTTCGAATGTGGCGATACGGGTCATAAATTTGTCTAGCACTTTTGATACGGCCAATGTGCTTGCGGAAATTTGATTTGTAGTTGCTTATTCTATTGTAGGTAATCTTTGGAGCATGTTGAACATTCTCTATGATTTATTCGCTTTCTTTTATTGTTGCTGTAGCCTTTGAGGCCATCAATTTTCTATCTACGTTGCTTTCGCTTTGGTTTTTATTTTGTATTTCGCTAGGAAATAAGCTCATTCCGAGGAGCTTTTCCTGAGGGTTAGTTCTCAAGCATTTTGAGCTAATTATATTTAGGATAGGATATAGGATTATTATTTAAGGAATAACATTGTAAAATTATAACGAAATTTTACTAGAGTTACCTAATTATTCGTACTGTACAGAAATTGTATGAAATAATCACACAAGTAACATTGAAAGATAGAAAAAAATCACGACAAAGGAAGACAAAACTTATATTAAATTTTTTTACAGAAATATCTTTTCTATTTATTTCTTATTTTCCGCAGTTTGTTCAAGATCAAATTTGATGTAGTTTTACTGTAATATTGAAATTACTTCGGCCAAGATGTTTATTGAAAACAGATTTTATTCTGGTAAATGGAAATAACGTGAGGTCCATTCAGATTCAGAGGCCCTAAAAGCATATAACCTGGGTGTTTTACCGATATTTGTTCACGCGTGTTTAATTACTAAAATTTAAGAGTAACATTTGCATGAAAACTGATTGTTAATATTTAAAAAGAAAAACATGTTCGTGTTTAAATAAATAATCTACTGAATTTAATAATATAATGATATTCACAAAAATAACAAAAATAAAAATAAGAGAAAAGAGAAAAGAGAAATTACTGTGGGGAGTCAAATTAAGCAACCTTTTTAGCTAAATATCCTAAATCATTCAAAGAATTAGATTTTATTTTCTAAATAAAATCTAAATAAATTGCCAATAATGTGCAGTGCGATAGTAAAAACCTTTGATATATTAATTCTTGGTCGAGAACGCCCTATTTATATCTGGTGTCGCCCTTTGCGAAATTCAACCAATAGCATCGCCTAAGACCCGCCACTTTATTCTTTACCCTCCTTTACCTTTAAGTATATTTGTTACAAAAAAAACTGCATCCCCGGGGTGGGTCACCGAAAAGTGTATATTCCTTCAAAATGCCGTCAAGACCACGCTAAATTAATATTCAAACACTTCTTGTATGGTCGTCTCTCAAAGTTGTTCTTGAACTTAGAATATTCTTTCTTATTTATCATCTTTATTCATCATCAGCATCATTACAGCCCTTCACAAGTGGACAGCTGAACATAAATTTCTCTCAAGCAATGCCACAAAGCAAGATCCTAAGCTACCTGCATCCATCGACTTCCTGCATCTCTAGCCAGGTCGTCATGGTACCGAGAAATTATAAATCACTAACACTGCGCTTCCCCATCAGTTGTCGGTTCTTTGAGCTATATAACCGGCCATTTCAGGTGACTGATCCGTTGGGCTGTATCGCGTCACCTTGATCCTAATTAATCTCAATTCGATCTCTATCATGCAAAAAAACCCCCGAGCATAGCTTTCTTCATTATTGTTAATTATTATCTTTATTACCGTTACAGCCTATTAAAGTCCGCTGCTGAACATAGACCTCCCCCATAGATTGCCACGTAGGGGGGGGGGGGTTGTATTTGCCATAGTTGCCGTGCTTGACTAGCAGGTTGCCTACCGCAGTTTTTTATTTGTAGCCGTTATAAAGACGGCGCCCATCTCCTATCCCTCTTCGCCTACGAAACCAGCGTGATGATATGGAGTAGCGGATGTTCTTACACCGCCATTACAGGGTAGGTAATGTTTATTATAATTCTTTTAATTGATAAGAATAATTAATAAAGATATAATCTTAGGTATCTCAAGATTAATCTTAAGAATAACCTTTAATTACTTTTTATGTACCTTGTGATTTAAATATCGGAAGATCTTATGCATTTCGCGTCACTAGAATTACATCATGTCATATTATTTCATTTAATTTTACAACCCTGTTGTAAAAGAGTGACATCAGTTGTAGTTATATTTAAAATTGCACTTTTTGGTGTGTACTATATTGATTGAATAAATAAACATTGTATGAACTATACAAAGTACATAACAACCGACAGTACCTACAATTAAAAGATCTTAAATACTATAAGTATGTACATAAATATCTATAGTACATACCTATAGTATTTACGATCTATTAGTTTTTACAAACGGTATATTCTGTAAGTTATTAGCTTGTTAGGTATAAAATTGATTGAACATAAAAATTTAAATGTCGAAGAGAAACTGAATGAATATTTCGAAAAAAAAATCGAAAAATTTATCCTTTAAGAAATACGAACTTCATTAGGCTTCCCTCACTTTCTTTTAACAAATACTTTTAAAATGTTTTTACAACAAAGGCATCGATGCAACAAGTCCGTTTAAGAACAAAATGATGTCTTGTTTTTGTAACGTCATGTCATGTCAAAAACTCAGATGCTGCATGTTGCTCACATTATTATCGCAAACAATCGCCGTCTAATCCTCTTCGTCATTCACACGGACTTTTGTATCTCCTTTTTTATTCTCGTGTCAAAACACGTCGGTCACAATTATTTCGGCTTCGAGCTTGAATTTTAATATCGTCTGACGTTTCCTTTGCTTTGCAAATTGTTACAGTTACTACAAGGGTGGACTACTTATGTCTCTTCCTCGTTAGCAACACGCTGCACGATAATTTGAATATGAATCGCGTTGCAAATGGGATTATTAGCTTTTAAATACATTTTAATTGGTTCCCTACGTTTGAAGATTTCGTACGTTTCCTTAGGGTGGTGTATTATGCGGTACAGTCTTTTGATAGGTTAATTTCTTCGTCTTCGTATCTTTGTATTTGTGTTCTGTTATATTTTTAAATTTATTATAACTTTGCATTGCATATTTTGTTTTCATTCGTAGATGTTCACCGATTTCAGAATTTTGAAAATACAAAGTTGTATTGGAGATCGATTGATATGAATCTCATTAAAACTCTTTGTTAATTAATTAGTAGAATCAGGCGTTACTATCCACAAAGCACAGTTCTGAGCACCTGCATCCATCGACTTCCTGCATGTCTTACCAGGTCGTCGCTCCATCTAGTGGGAGGCCGCACTACACTTCGTCTACCGGTACGAGGCTGACACCTTTTTTACCCATCGGTTGTCGGTTCTTCGAGTTCTCGTTCGAGTTATCATCCATTAATATGCCATAATCGTTAGGCTTGCTGTCGGTCTATGTGTTCAAAATCTCCATCTGATAATATACGACATGTTTATGCCGCTATATTTTGGAAGCTATTTCTTTCCGGTATTTTCTATTGTATCTTAAGCCATCCATAAGAAACGCTGCCACTTCATGACTTATGAACATTACACATTCAAAAATATGCTTTAAATAGAACGCACAAAAAATATTTTAGCGGTTCATAAAAGCATTTAATGCTACATTAATTTTTCATCATATTTTTTTTGGTTTTTAGTGTCATATAACGATTTACTATTAATCTTAATCCGGCGAGTCACGCACGCGTGAGGAACACATAGCCCTTACTGTCGGCTTGAAAATATGGGATCGTTTTACAAACGTGCGAATTTGTTTCTTCTTCCCTTATGGATATGGGGGGAATCTATTATTATTTCCACCTTACAGTGACAGAAACAAAGAGAACGGTATCATAGTGATTTCTTATATTTACGCGAACACTATACATTTAATTAAAACTAGTTTTTACGGATTTTATCGCGTATATTAACTTATTTTATATTCCCGACGTTTCGAGCACTTTACAGCAACCATGGTCACGGAGGGAGGGACTGAGGTGTTTGATATCACAATGTCATAGTTAACCACGGCTATCGTAACCATGGGTAAAACCCCGTTATCCGTAAAAACTAGGAACAGTATTATTTATGGTTATTGGAATATATATATATATATATATATATATATATATATATATATATATATATATATATATATATATTCCAATAACCATAAATAATACTGTTCCTAGTTTATATATATATATATATGAAAGTAGTAGGTCGCTGACTTTTACAGATTTATAATTCACAATCTAAATGTATCTTTTGGATTCAGTCCGTTCGCAAAACGTAGCGATTATGGTTATAGATATATTGGTTTATTTTTTATAAGTAGTTGGGCCGCGGTGTGGTCGAGTTATTAATAATTTTTATATTTATACCAAAAAGTCCGAAGTGAATTCAAAGTGAAACTCATCGCGCCATCTTGCAGGTGCAAGTGCGAAACAACGTCTGACGGAGTGGCTACTAATTTCATAAACATGTATTAATTGTTATCTTAAACTATATTATATCTAGGCCGAATATTTTAAGGAGGTAAGCCCAGAGAGATGCCAGAATGTTAAAATAGCAAAGGTGATTATTTTATTTATAATTTTTATTTTTCGTCTGTTATTTGACTAAAATGTAATTTATGTCACATGTCTTACTTCTCCGACCGCCGTCATCCTGTTATTCCTTCGTTTTTTTATGCATTCTTTTAATCCTGTAACATGGTCAACCTACGTTATTCGTTCAGTAAATCGTCAGCAAAAAAAAATGCGCCAGAAGTGCACAGTCACAGTGATTGTGTCGTCACATTACATCTACGATGACTGCTTATAATGGAGTGTATCATTTATCATGTGTTTTTCTTACATGCAATTGCACTGTTTACCCCATTTACGGTAATACTCAAAAAAGCGTAGCGTACTTTATTGATGGTAATCTAAGACCGGTGTTCAGAGACAAAATTCAAAGTTTGTGTCTAGACCGAGAATGTTCTACAAATTTTCACTATGAGAAGTTTGTGATTAAGCTCAAAAATTTTTATAGGCCTAAGTACTCGTATTTATCCATCGTCGTATTTCGACAGACAACCTATTTTCGAAGAGGAATCTTTTGGATTACGATAGATACAGATCCGATAGATAGAGCAGTACGGCCGTTTCGTTTACGTCAGACGTAAAACAGCTAGGTTGGCGGCGGGGAGCAGCATCGCAAGAGCGAGAGGTCTCGTCCTGTGATCGTCAACCCTCCTAACTTACACGTTACAACTTTAAGGTTAATCCTCCCTATAATCAGAGAGGTTCATGTCTAGCTATAGACTTTTACGGGCTGAAGAGACGTTTTCTTTAGAATAAAAACATTCTATTTTCTTCGTTTTCTTCATTGAACTAATATACTTATGTGTTTATTTTTCACATCTATGGTCACGGTGGGAACAAGCTATCATATTTATGCTGTGATATTTTTCAATTTTTTATTATTTATTTTGGTAAGTACGAACTACGAGCACTTCGAAGTCTTTAAAGAGTATGGCTTAGTTCAGATTTGATTTCATTAATTATTACAGGGTCCCAAGCTGATGGTTAACCGTGTAGTGGCGGTGTAAAAATATTGTGTAATACAAGTTTTTTTTATACCTATATCAGGCACCAGTCTCTCTCAACTCAGGTACCAGTCTGACACTTTTGTAATACTTAGCACTATACATGTTGTGATGAGAAAATAAATGGATTTATTCATTCATTCATCCACTACCTCATCATCCCGTGGTTGCCGCAAGAGGCGACATAGGGGAAACTAACCAGAAAAAAGGCAGCAATGTCTTCCTAATAACAACTATAAAAAACTGCAGTTGCCAACCCGTCTGCCAAACGTGGCAACTATGGCAAACCCCCTTATGAGGCATTCTATGTTCTGCAGTACACTTTGATAGGATGTAATGAAAAGAAAGCTGATGGTGGTGCCCAACCAGATTCAATAGAAGAAGAGATAGATAAGGAAATTAAAGAAAAAACTTCTGAGTGATTTATAAAAAAATAACTACGAAGGATATGGTGGGCCCTCCTAAAAAAATAAAAAATAACAAAAAAAATTTTTTTTTGTGTAGATTATGAAAAAAATATAACAACTTCATTCGATTATTTAAAAAAAGTTATCAACAATTATACGTGAATGAGTGCATTTTCATGAACGGCCTTGAAACCAATATAAATTTTAATTTTTTTTATTCTTGTAATTGTTAATAATAAATCCGCCATAACAATGAAGATTAAAAAAAATCATTGAAATCGGATGATTTTTAGATTTTCTAGAGCCAAAAAACGAGGTGACCGCGATAGTATAAAATTACCGATTTTTTTTTAATTCTTTTCAGTCAATATTTACCCTTGTATTAAAAGCTTAATTTTGACATCTTCATTCTTGAAATTTAAAAAAATTCTGTTGTAAGTTTTATTCTGTGATTACTGTGTTAAGGATAATGTATTAGCAGCTTCAAACCCTAGATAAATGAAGTCAAGTAATAAATGGAGTCTGATTTTCGTCCTTCATAATGTGTCAAGACATGAGGTTAAAGCGAGCGTGTCCACAGGCCGCTCTAGTATCTAATTATGTATAATCCATCGAGCGCGCGTTATCGCTTCGCCCTTGACATAGCGAAACATTATGTTATAATATCGACACAGCGTAAAAGTGTGCGATGTATAAAAGTAAATATGTTTTTTAATCACAAAATAAATAATTATGTAGTTTATTTGTAGCATTTAACTTTATGTGGGGCTTGGTAGGTCAGCAGCTAAGCGTTTGGTTTGTGTAGTACCCAACAAGTATTTCTATTACCTACAAATTAAAAATATAAATTCAATATAAAACGTCCTGCTTTACGGGCGTCATTTAATAAAAAAAATAATTTGTGATTTATTTAAATCTTGGTTTTTCAGCTGTGTTATTATATTAGCTCTAGGATTAAAATATGTTATAATAGAAGTGCCGTAGGTGTTGTAAGATGAATTTTGTCTGAAACCAAGAAGACTGCTGCTATTCCATAGGCTATGTCCATGTTTAGACTGTTGAATGTGCTTTTGCCGCACATGGTGCTTGGTAAATGACGCACCCACGTAGAACACTATGATTCGAGGCCATGTCCAATTTTATCTTCCTCCTCCCAGGCACCATTATTGTTCTCTTATTACTGGCTATCACCTACTATAGACAGGATGCTTATGGGACTCTTTTTCTTTCTAGAAATCTGACTCGGTAGGTCTATTCTCGTACCTACTTCTGACGCCAAGCAGCGTTGCGTGCACTATTGTGGTCTGGTCTGAATTATATCTAGGGCCAGTATAATTACAGACTGAGAGACATACCATCTTAGCACTCAGCGGTGACAACGCTCAAATAGTCTTTTTTTTGTAAAAAATTGATTACTATTGGTGGATTGTTAGTTCAATTTTTTATTTATACAAATAAAATTGAAGTTTGTTTGTAATGTCCAAATAACAGCTTTTTACTAAATGAATATGATAGTATATAGGGTACTTATAATAAAAACACAATTTTTAAAATTTTTGTCTGTCTGTCTGTTTGTTCCGGTTAATATTCTAAATTGATGGAACAATTTTGACGGGAATTTCACTGGCGGATAGCTAATGTAATGAGCAGTAACTTAGGCTACTTTTTATTTCAGAAAAAAATTAAGGTTTCGCGAAAAAAATACAACTAAATTACACGCGGGCGAAGTCGCGGGGACAGCTAGTAAAAAAAAGACTATTTACACCTAGTAATAAAAAATATAGCAGCTATTACGATCGTGTAAGCTATAGCGTAGTCTCTGAATAGAATTGCGTGTCTCAACATGCGGCGGACAGTGATTGCGGGGGCGCGGTGCCACTGTTGGCGTAATAACGCGCCGCCTTTATGAAACGCTGTAATTGGTCTGAGACTGAGGGCGTAGGCTATTCCGACGGTCAGCTGATTTTTGTTGATAATCGGCAGTTATGTTTTTGACGTGCTGAATTCTGTTTTATTAGAATAAGGGTGATTAACAGAGCATATAGTCTACCTGTGGCCCATAGACATTTATCCTCGATTAAGAACCAAAATGAAGATGGTTGTAGCCCCTGAGGACTAAAACGAAATGCCTCGTTTACAGTAAGAAGGGTTTATGATTCTTTACTCACCATACGAAACACAGCAGCATTAAGCAGCTACATTACCCTGGTATTCTGTGTGTTGTGTCTATAGGTGTACGTGTTAGAGCAGCTGTATATGGGTATACCACGAAAAGATCGAGTCGAAAGGAAGAGGTCCACGCTACCACAGAATTCTAGTGTTTTATTCATTAATTCATTATAATATAAGGGTATATATTTTCTATACTTAGTGTATTTGCTTATTGCCATTACTATTTCCACATTAGTTGCTATTGTTAGTATTTGCTATGGTTTTATTATGTGGATTCTCACGCTTTCACCAGATCCAGTGTAAAATAGCAAATTAATTCTGCTGGGTTTCCTAAAGTGAGTAAAGATGTGGCGGCGCTGCCATCGCGCCACAAGCAAAACACATCGAAGCCTAAATCGCGCCATCAAAGTTCCGAAGTAAAACAGATTAAATAGAATAGCTCCGAACTATCACATGGAGCGTTGGCCGCTTCCCGGGCAGAACACCTTTCCCGGTGCGAGATCTCCCCTTTTCCTTTCACGGCAACAAAGAGAACCAAAGAGAATCTTTGTCCTCAGGTGATCAGGTGTGGAAGTGGAAAACGTATCTGCATTTTGATTGTTAATCTGTGATAGATATATCTGTGGACGAAAGCATCCATTTATTGACTGTATGCTTGTTTGTCGACAATGTACAAAAATTGCAAGTAGTTTTCACGTTGTTATCTTAGTTGTGTAGACCGTAAATATTATTTTTTTATACATGAGCAATACCGCAATCAAGCCCTCTTTTGCCCTAAGCTGCCTGCAGCACCGGCCATGCGTACTGATGCAGAAGGCTGCGGGAACCACGCATGAAACTTTTTCGCACATGAGTGCCTCTTGGAGTTTGTATCGATTTTTCGCATTTAAAACTTCGTCTGTAGCTACGTTTCATATTATTTATTTGTACTTAAGAACTTTAATATTTTATTTTGATCCTTACATATGAAATTACGTGGTAGAGCCACGCTGCAGGTATATTATAGTTGTAGCACGAATGGGTCGGCTTGACCGAGGCAGGACCACGCTCTTACAGAATACCAGGGTAAAATAGCAGCGTAATACTGCTGTGTTTTGTATGTTGAATGTAAAGAACCGGAGACCTTTTTTACTGGAGTGCTATAAAAAAATTGCCGTTTTGTCGAACTTTGATCTCAAATATGTGGCGTTTGGTTGGGAATTCCAAATTCAAATTCAGACTTGTGAATTTGTGTTTTGAATTTACTGATTCATTTGTTTTTGTGTCATTTGATTTTTCTTTGACGTCGCTCTGATCACAATATGGTAAACTTAAATATCGTTGAAATAATACTGGTTTTTACGGAATTTATCGCGTATATTTAACTTTTTAAATACCCGACGTTTCGAGAGCTTTACAGCACCCATGGTCACGGGAAGGACTAAGATGTTTAACGTCCAGATGTCATAGTTAATCGCGGCTACCATAGATTAAAATTTAACTTTTGTTCCCATCTACACAGTATGAACTTATGGTATCATGAAGTCTTGCAGTTGTATGCTTGGGTTGGGATTTAATTTTATTTATTATAGGATCCCAAGCAGATGGTAGCACCCAGCCATCTTCTCTATTGAAATTAGAATGTTTTTTGATTTCAATAGCCTCGCGAATCATCCTTGGAAGGAATCGGTGTTCTTTAGCGAGGATTTGTGGTCTATCAAATCTGATGTAGTGACGGGTGTTTCAGAGAGAAATCATTATTAAAATATCGTGTTATTTACGCATATGAGTTCTACCGTGACACCAGCGCTGCCGAAACAGCTTGAAGGATTAATGATGTTTATGGGGAAGGTACTGTAAAAGAAAACATGGTAAGTTTTTGGCTCCACCTTTTCATTTTGGAAATTTTGATTTATAGAACATACTCCGTGGATGACCGGAGACTAGTTGACAAGAAGATTTAAAAGTGATCCATCACGTCAGAGTTAGGGGCAGGTTTTGGTTTGAGTGATAAAACAATTTTAATTCACTTGAAACAAAGTGAAAAAGCATGAAAAATGGGTACCGCATGAATTGCGTGAAGCCCGCCAACAAATAACCCAATTGCCACAATAACGAGGGGTTTTTGAATTTTATCGTTATTCCTGATCAAAAATGGATCCTGTGCGATCATTGGAAAGGCTCATCACAATGGATGAACCCAGGAGAACCGGCCAAATCCTGCCCAAACGAAAGTTAACCTAGAAAAACATTCTGGTAAGTGTCTGGTGACTCTAGTGGACCCGTTCTGGTTCATCCACTACAGCTTCCTAAGTTGTTCAAAACCAGATATTTACGGCAAATCTGTTTAGCAACAATTGCAGCCATGTTAGGAAAGCTAGCCGTCAAAGAACCGAGACTGATCAATTGCTCTAGCCCACTGCTGCTTCAGGACAACGCTTGACCACACACTGCACAACAAACGGTCGCTAAGTTAGAGGAACTGCGACTGGAATGTCTCTGTCACCCACCATACTCCCCGAACCTTGCTCAAACAGATTACGAATTCTTACCGGAATTTGGAAAATTTCTTGCAAGGAAAAAAATCAAGTTGACAACACCGCCTTCAGAGATTTCTTTGATTCTCGGCTCACACAATTTTTTCAACAAAGGTATTAGGTAATCAAATTCCTATAAAAAAGGTGAAAGCGCATTGATTGCAATGATAAGTATATACTTTGATTCATTAAATATATAATTTCATAAATTTATTTTCGTCTTGTTTTTCCAGATAAAACGCCAATTCCATATGTAGGGACCATATTACTAATATTTCCGACTAAGCTTAGAGCCTGTGCTAGGCCGTCAGTAGTGGAATGGCCGATCCGCTTTTTTTATAAAATTGAAGAGTCAAAAGAAACACCTGCATACAACTTCAAATTAAGAACAGCTCCTTGACGGAGTGGCTCACCAAAGAGTTTCAACGCTGGGGTCCACAAGTTCGAATCCCGCACGAAACAAGTATTTGTATGGACTACAAATAATTGTTAAATAGAATTGAAATATTTTACTTCCAAAATCGTCAACTGGAAATGATTTAATAACTTAATTAGTTTAAGAGTCGGCAATCCATCAAATCAATAATAGAGCAAGTCTCAGCCGCGTGTGTAATGCGCTCATTTAGTTGCACCCCACTAGTGAGGGTAACCCTCCTCTACAAAGAAAACCAACCCTCCAATTCACGCACGTGCTGTATGTGAGCTTCGTGATTAACTACGCTGTTCCTGACGATATCAGATCAAAACTACCGTGTTCCGAAAATCCATGATTTAATGGTGTCCGAAACTAATTTCGGAAATAAGACTAGAATAGAACACTAGTCGATTTCGATGTCGGTGTCGTTTTCCAATGCGATAAATTATATTGACGGAATTATCTAAAAAATGTAAGTGAGTAAAAAAATTAAAAATGACGTGTTTCGCCGACGTTGGAGTACATCCAACCTAGTCCTCAATTTCATTGAAGGAGGTGCTCTTCAAACTTGTTAAGACGAATCATTATAATTTTTTACGCGGATCTCACCTAATTAATTTTAAACGTATTTAATTATAATGGATATTTGCAAAGTAACTCCTGATTCTATTAATTATCGAGATATTTTCTTTATAAGCTTCAGAATAATGTCATTTCTAGGTTTGAACTATGTTTTTGTAACCACTAAACCGTAACATATCCCTAACGGTTATTCTTTGCTTTGTCTCCCTACGAGAATATTATATATTACAGGACATATGGCAACCATTACCGTTACGGCCTATTAAAGTCCACTGTTGGACATGGGCTCCCTCTTAAGTCGGCTATACATGTTGGCCGAGCGAAGGCGAGTACCAACCTATAGACACCCCAGCCAGCCTTGCCATTGCTTGTCGACGCTCGCCTAGCTGACCGAGTGCAGGCGAACGCCAACGTGTATACGGTTCGTTTCGCGTGCCTTACCACTACAGCTCAGGATCGCTCGGTACGACTCGTCCATTTCGGAACAGTGTCGATTTTTCTGCACAAATCAAAGGCGCTCGCTTGCACTTGGCAAGTCGCATCCACATGTTAGTTACAGCCTGGCGTCCATCCCGGTGAGATATTGTTTTAATTACAATACTCGGCATCCACCACCTTCTTCTCTGCCTCTTCTTTTTAATAACTTTACTGCGAAGTACACTGAGATAATAATTAAATGCACTCATTAATGAAATAGCAGAAGCTGCAATAACTTCAACGTCGTCCATATCGTTCCAATTCTCAATAACAATAGTGACGGCCAACATGTGGATAGCTCCACAAAAACTCGTGAACATTGGCCTTGGCATTGGTCTCTTTCGAATTTAACCAACGTGTAGACTGTAGCACTCGCTTTGTATCAATTTGCCTACACTCACATTGGCTGAGGCTTTTCTACTTGTATTGCCGGGGTTAGATTGCCTTATAGAGTTGCCGTATAGATTATCACTTACACCGCCACTACATGGACATATGGCAAGCTATGATAAAATTTTTGGAGCGGGCAATTATTTCCACGTCATCCATGCATTAACGGACTACACACGTAAGTACAACCACAAAACGATCTCATATTATTGATCTCAACGACTTTTAAAGCCCTGGCCACTTATTCATACGTATATAAAATAATTACACCGTATACATACCTCATTGAAATCGATTTGAATGGCTCCTAATGGTTCAGCTGGTTCAGACGCATGCGTCATTACTTCAGTGTGGGAGATATTAATCTTGAACTAATGTATTACATACATTCAGATATGTTAGTTGCCTGTTTCATATATCCATAAATAATTTTAATATATTACTAGCACTCCTCTCCGGCGTTGCGCGAGTGATTTCTGAATCTTTAGAACGGTGCTGCCTACCGGGTTCAATTATAAATCTAAACCATCCAGAAACTCACTTAAATACACAAAAAATTTCATCAAAATCGGTCCAGCTGTTTAGGAGCCGTTTAGTGACAAACACACGTAAAAAATATGGTTGTGTGGCCGTGGAAGGAAAAGGGGAGATCTCCCGCCGGGCAAGGTGTTCTGCCCGGGGAGCGGCCAACACTCCGTGTGATAAATTCAGAGATGTTCTATATATGCTGTTTATGATTCGGAATTTTGATAACGCTATTTAGGCTTCGGTGTGTTTCGCTTGCGGCGCGACGACAGCGCCGCCACAGTTGTAACGATTAGATTTAGGCTGTGGCGCTGCTGTACATCGGGTTCGAATTCCACACGGAAGAAGTGTTTGTAAGGTTAATTATTGGCTCGAGAGTGGATATTGGTCCATGTGCAATTTTTGTATGTAAAACTCGTCCATGATATTAGAGTAACTTGTTACATATATAAACACTCACGCCTGTAACCCAGAGGGTTAGGCAGAGACTACAGACTTCCATTTGGCACGATCCTGACAAACATCTCTCGCCTGCTCTACATCCCTATACCTACGCATACATGCTCGTCGGTTACGGGTACCGCCAATTTGGTCGATAAACTTTCGCCTAGGACTTACATCTCGAATATAGACTTAAAAGTATAATAAAAATTAAACTTTTAATAACAAGTTCAAACCGACTGCACAAAACTACAACATACCACATAATAACGAAGTCGAGGCTAATTCTTCGACACACTAATGATTTCATGAATTACACTAATTAATGATTTGATAATTTATTGATGAGCATCGACTTCAGAAGCGAAATTGCAATTTTTTTTTCAGTTACGAGTTATGTATCTGTGCGTAAATTTTGTAAAAATTGATAATGGTTTCTTATATTTACGCCAACACAACACATTTAAATAAAAATAGTCTAATCTACAGTCTGTAAACATGTACAAGATCGCCCCCGTCACTACATCATATTTGATAGACCACAAATGCTCTCTAAAGAACACCGATTCCTTCCAAGGATGATTCGCGAGGCTATTGAAATCAAAAAACATCCTAATTTCAATAGATAGGTACAGTTCACAGGCTTCCTCTCATTTCTAAAAGGAATTACTGATTAGGCGGCGGCGCTAGGACTGTAATGTCCTTAGCGCTGCCCCAAAGCGTGTTGGCGGATAACACGTTTTCGAAATATTGTTTCAACACCTCACACATGCAACATCACGATGTTTTTGTCACCGCCGAGCATGTTCAGCACTTACAATTCCAATTAACAATTTCATTGCTGCCGGGTATCGAACCCGAGTTGCTTGCGTTTTACAGCAAGTACTTAGACCCTGAGCTACCATGGATTTTATATATCGTATTTATGGAGTACCTACAAACCTCCATGATTATAATAATGTTAGTTCACCATATTGAAATTTAAACATTTAAAAACTAAACCTGACGTTAATTTTAAAACATAACGAGACGTGATGATAACTATTTCAAATATGTTTTAAAAATGTTCCAGTATTAAATGATACTAAAAAATTATGCACAGCCGAAAATCTTTCTTTTCAGTTTACACATCACATACTTAAAGCGAATGGATAAACGACGGGTGGTGTAAATAACAGATCAAATATATAAAATTCCTCAAGTAAGAGATCATCTTCCTAACAGATTTAGTGAAGATCTCGTGAGAAATCACATCTTGATAATCGTAATCGAATTAAAAATCGATAATACGCCCGATCGATTCCGCACGTCGTAAATATACTTAATAAAATTATGTGATCTAGAGCGCTCACTCGTGACTAATACAAGGCGGTGGTCATAAATTGCGTTCGGTTTTGGATCGTAAAGAAATCGGGCCCTTCGGTTGTGTCAGGCATTGTGATGACGTATTTATTGCGATCGGGGCTCCCGGTACATTGTGCAAGACGCACAAGACTACGCGATTGCAACACAATTGGTTTAATCGTTATATTGCTTCGTTCATGATGCATTAACAAGCGTTGTCCTAAAAGATACCCTTTTACCCTACTACGGATTATGGAAATAAGTTCTGAAACGTAACGACTTTAAAAGGGTACATTGTCCTAGACCTAGAGTTCTAAATTGTAGACCATTTAGAACTCTTTAAAATAACATTGAATAGAGATTTTGTAGGCTTACGTGTTTATTATTTCCGAATCTATTACCTTTTAACTCTTGCGATTCGATGTTTATCAAATATAGGCCCATTGGTGATAAAAATATCCCCTGCATTTTTCCAACTAGGCATTTTTCTTGCTGTCATCGTGCTGTTTGTGCGTATGAAGATTGTCAGTTGTATATCATTCTGGGTTGGAAAACAATACCAGTCTAGTATCTAAAAATAAAGTCTCATTGCAAACGACACATCTGTTCTTAAAATATCACCCATAGTTGCAATCTGTATGCATCTTTCGAAATGGGTCACAGCCTTAGATTCACGGCAGCATAACACAACTCGGGAGATGACACATGTCTTCATATAATTCTTATTGCCGTTTCTTATGAACAAGTCCAAATGACGTAAAGAATTTGAGGAGACTAAATTAATGATTTCTTATATTTACGCGAACATTGCACATGATTAAAACTACTTTTACGGATTTTATCGCGTTTATTTTTTACTTTTTATTTTTAATTCCCGACGTTTCGGGCGCTTTCCAGCACCCATGGTCACGGGGGACTGAGATGACTGACGTCCCCATGTCATTGTTAAGCCCGGAGTACCTTCAGCTTTATTAATTATTGTTTATGGTCCGATCTATGCAAAATGAACTGACTATGTCCTGAGGTCTTGCAGTGGTATGCTTGGGTTTAGTTTTAATTTTATTGATTATAGGATCCCAAGCAGGTGGTAGTACCCAGCCTCCTTCTCTATTGAAATTAGGATGTTTTTTAATTTCAATAGCCTCACGTATCATCCTTGGTAGCAGACTGCAGACTTTTGTGATCATATCCTAGACGGCCCCAACCATTACATCAGATTTGATAGACCACAAATCCTTGCGAAAGAACACCGATTCCTACCAAGGATGATACGTGAGGCTATTGAAATTAAAAAAACATTCTAATTTCAATAGAGAAGGAGGCTGGGTACTACCACCTGCTTGGGATCCTATAATCAATAAAATTAAAACTAAACCCAAGCATACCACTGCAAGACCTCAGGACATAGTCAGTTCATTTTGCATAGATCGGACCATAAACAATAATTAAAAAAGCTGAAGGTACTCCGGGTTTAACAATGACATCGGGACGTCAGTCATCTCAGTCCCCCGTGACCATGGGTGCTGGAAAGCGCCCGAAACGTCGGGAATTAAAAATAAAAAGTAAAAAATAAACGCGATAAAATCCGTAAAAGTAGTTTTAATCATGAGACTAAATTAATTTTGCAAAATTATTCCCTACCTACAGTTTTAGTACTGTAATTCCATTTTTTATGAAAACGATTTATTTATTTCCTTTTCTTTCCTATCATTATCTCGCAAAATCCAGTGCTGGACATGGACCTCTCCTGCTGTATCGAGGATTTTCCATATTCCTCACGCTTAGTAGGCGGTTGACGATTGCAGCACTACTCGTAGACGTTTCTCAACTTTGACGACGCCCTTCGTGCGCTTCTGGTTATTTAATAATATCTGGTAAAATCAAAATTAGTAAATATATATTTTTTATAGAATAAGGTTGTCAAACGAGCACACATTCCACCTTATGGTAAGTGGATGCTGTGGCCCATAGGCATCTACATTTATCCTCGATTAAGAATCTTCAACATGCAAATCGATGCATGCGGAGCACGGTTGAGCACGAACCAAACGCTCGAAGCGCGCTTGCTATAGGCTTGTAAGTCGGTCCACACTACAAGAATTTGTGCTCGGCTCGTGGTCTGCTCGTGCTCGGCTCGTCTAGCGTAGACCCACCTCTATATATTTCTTAATTCGTCAACTTAGTTTGTTGACATTACTTTGATTTTTTTATATCGTTTATTATTCTGACAAATTAGGAATACTTAGGATGTCGGCAAGGTATTCTCTAGACGGACCACCGTTATATCGTAACATCGACCAAATTTGTAATATATTGAAGATAGGCCAAATTAAGAACACCCTTAACTGACGAGCATGTAGGAATATCCATATCCGTGAAGAAATCACACAGGTGTGCTCTCTGTGTGACAGAGAGTGTTACAAATTTCAAAATGGTTCTAACATAGGTAGATTTTATCTTACTTAGTGCGCAGATGCATTTGAGTAGTTTGCTAATGCATTTCGGCCTTGAAAAGATAATGTACAGATAAATCTTCGCCGCGGTAGGTAGGAACTGTGGAGTATGACTGTGTGATGTCATTCTACAAATTGTAAACATGACTAATAAAATCATCTTACATCCACTTCGCTTACCGGGATGCCAGTCGAAAACCTTTCTTAGTACTTCGGTTGTATGTAGGTACTTTATGTCATTTGGCTGGCCCATTGCAACTTCAGCTTACTGATCAGTCGGGCCATGATGATCACATAACCTTTTTTTGTAGAATAGGGTGACAAACGAGCATACAGTCCACCCGATGGTAAGTGGTTGCTGCGGCCCATAGATACCTACATCAATCCTCGATTACGAATCAAAATGCAGATGCGTTGTCACCCGTGAGGACTAAGATGGAATGCCTCGTTTTCAGTAAAAATAGACTCGTGTTCTTTACACTCACCGTGCTAAACACAGCAGCATTAGACTAGTATTTGACGAAACACAGCAGTATTAAGCTGCTATTTTACGCTAGTGTTCTGTGAGAGCGTGGTCCTTCCCCGGTCGAGCCGACCCAAAAGTATCATTTATTATTCATTTTTATGACGAAGCTGTCAAAGAACACTGTTGGACGTGGGTCGCTCCTATTGTAGGGAGCTTTTTAGTCGGCACGGAGGAAATCATAATAGCTATAAAACTTGAATTTTTGTGCAATATAAAGGGAATACATTTTTTTAGAATTTACGATCTTATTTTTTTAATACCTTTAAAAGCGGTCGTAAAATATTTTATTGTTCCAGTTCATGATCTAGTACTATCATAAAATCAACAAGTGCTTTGTTAAAAGTTATCTGACTACATTTTTATTCAAGTTTGATGAATCTTAAATTGCTTTTGATTTTCACTCCAGTTCATCTTACTCGATTTACGAGATCGTTGTCAAGTTTATTGGCTTTTAACTGTATATTTTAAACTGAGTTTAGACAACGAGTAGGTTCGTAATTTGATGCGTATGTTATTGTATGTTAACCGATTTCTCGGAAACGGCTTAAATAAATTATTATTTTTCTATGAAATATGCTATATTTTAAGTATAGCCCATATCAATATGAAGACAAAATTCTATCGTAATGGTGGAAAAATTGGTACCAACATTTTGATATAACTATTAGAAGATATTCTGGTTGTTATCTTAACTTGTGAGATTCCTTTAACCACTTGAAAGGATTTTAGCTCGCAGCCTTGCATAAATGAAGTCCCAAGTCAGATGCCTATGCAGCTCTTACAGCTTCATCCAACAGCACTTAAATCTCGAATATAGACTTAGAAGGATAATAAAAATTAAAAAAAAAGATCAAACCGACTGCACAAAATTACAGCAAAAATATCCACATACACTATACTCTTCGATACACTAATGATTTAGCATCAACTTTAGAAGCGAAATTAGAATTTTTTTCTGATCTCGGTTTGTACTTTTTATGAAAAGCTCAGTTATGAATTATGTATCTGTGCATAAATAAAAAATAAACACAACACATTTAAAGAAAACTAGGCTAGTCCAGTCTGTGAACACGTACAAGATCGCCCACGTCACTACATCAGATTTGATAGACCACAAGTCCTCGCTAAAGAACACCGATTCCTTCCAAAGTTGTTTCGCGAGACAATTGAAATAAAAAAAAATCCTAATTTCAATCGACAAGATAGAATAAAATTAAATCTCAACCCAAGCATACCACTGCAAGCCTTAAAGATACTGTAAGTTCGTACTGCGTAGGTCGAAACAAAAATTAATAATTTTAATCTGTATGTAGTCGTGGTTAACTATGACATTGGGACATCGAACAACTGAGTCCCTCTTGTGAGCATGGGTGCTGTAAAGTGCTCGAAACGTTGGCAATATAAAATAAGTTAATATACGCGATAAAATCCGTAAAAACTGGTTTTTAAAACATGATTTAGAATTTAAACCTATATATAGCTCGCCTCTCATAACCCAATTTAAATAACACAACCATTCAAAGCTTAGTTCGAGAGGTTATAGGGATAATTAGTAGCAAAACTACTAGTATTCCTCTTTGTAATTAATAAATGCATCGTCGTTAGTTCGCTCTATATAATTTGAACTTTGTAAAGTTAAATTGAAGTTACCCATCGATAAAAACAATTAAACATTTGTTCTATCCACGTGGTGATTCACCACAAGGCACTATTTTAGGTCCTCTACTATTTTGCTAATCATCATTTTCATTACTTTCATATAATGTTCTAATGGCGTATTGAAAATGAGAGGGCATAAATAAATTTTATTTACGTGCGTTGGCGGACAGGTGCGTAGGCAACAGGTCCGTCGAGGCGCCTCGTAGTTTGTTTTGATTTAGTACGGTGGCGTAGGAGAAAATTATTACTTTGTTGCCACGTTCGAATTATAATGTCCACGGTTGATTTTATTTATATATTTTTTATAGAATTAGGGTGACAAACTAGCACACAGTCTATCTGATGGTAAGTGGATGCTGTGGCCCATAGACATCTACATTTAACCTGGATTAAGAATTAAAATGCAGATGCGCTGTCACCGTTGAGGACTAAGATAGAATGCCTTGATTCTAGTTAAAACGGGTCTCCGGTTCCTACTATCACCATACGAAACACAGCAGCATTAAGTTACTATTTCACGCTGGTATTCTGTGAGAACGTGGTCTTTCCCCGGTCCAGCCGACCCATATACGCTACAAACATAATATAGCTGCAGCGTGCAGCTCTACCATGTATATCTGTATATATTACATTCAAGGGAAATAATAATATTTAAGGTGGTGTGGTGGCGGTATGAATCCATCACCCCATTCAAGTATTCAGTGCGAGAGTAGTTCACAGAGTCCGCCTGGATATTATATGGCATGTATGACAAAGGATGCTATGACCCAAAGATATCTACATCTATCCTCAATTAAGAATCAAGTTGCTGAGTGCGATATCAACCCTGGAGTACCTCCTTTCCAGTTAAAAGGGTCTCCGGTACTCTATACTCACGGTACGAAACATAAGCTTTGAGCTGTTAGAGATAATATAACTTTTGCGTTAGCATTCTTTTTTATTTATTTACTTTTTTATTTTTTTTATTACTAAAAAGAATATTAACAATGTTATAAAAATTACTAATATTCCCCTTAACCACTCGTGGTAAGCTTAAATTGCTTGTGTTACGAGTGGTTCAGTGAGAGCGTGATCCTTTCACGGTCGAGTTGATTCATTCGTGCTACAAACATAATACGAGTATAACTGCAGCGTGACTCTACCACGTATAAAGAAGTAGACATCTTAATGCTGCTATAATAAACAACAGCTTGGCTCTACTACCATTGAGACATTAATTCCAATAGCATTCAAAAGTTGTCGCAGTAATAGGAATGCGGACTTCTTGGAGCTGATAAGATGCTTAGAATAATACAGACTAATAAGTCACCTCTGTTTGTGCGTATACTTTTAGTGCCTACTATATTAATATATCTTTAGTATTTTATAACACCTACATAATTTGAAAGTTGTCACCGTGGTTGGAATGGAATGGTTTTTTTTTTGTAATAAAGCTGAGAAGATTATATTTGCAAATTTAAGCAAATTAAAGTAGTGTGTGTGTTACCACTACAAAGGTACGTACTTTTTTATAGGATAGGGTGACAAACAAGCACAGAGTCCACCTGGTGGTAAGTGGTTGCTGTGGCCTATAGACATCTACATCTAACCTCGATTACGAATCAAAATGCTGATGCGTTGTTACCCGTGAAGACTAAGATGGAATGCCTCGTTTCCAGTAAAGACGGTCTCCGGTTCTCTACACTTACCATACGAAACACAGCAGCATTAAGCTACTATTTTACGCTGGTATTCTGAGAGAGCGTGGTCCTTCCCCGGTCGAGCCGACCTATTCGTGCTACAATTATACCACTCATGTAACCGCAGCTTGGCTCTACCATGTATACTACACCACGTGTTCTGCTCTCCCATAGTACAGCATACAAAAGAGTGGAATATTATTTGCCGGCGTCTTAATCTGCCCTATTACAATCTGGGTATCGTCAAGATGAGAGTAAATAGGCCTTTGTTACGTTAAGACATTGCAATTTACCATCTACCTTCATCAGCACTTACCACCAGGTAGTGGCTAGTAACAACTCTAAACTGAGGATTGGTGATTGTAGTGGCAGGCGTTTTGCATTCTTCGCATCGTTGGTTTGGGAATTTTATGTCTGGAGTGAAGATGATGAATTGAGTGACACGACACCCACGTGATTAGTTGGGAATATGATTTGTTTTATATCGCCTCGCTTGCTCGCTTGTCACCCTTATCCTATAAATTTATTTATTTATTTATAAAAGGAAAACTTACAGCTTTTAATTAATACTATATGGTATATAATATAATTTACAAAGTAAGCCTATTAAAAGTTTTCACAGACGAGTAATCGGTTTGGGTAAATACATGCAACATATATAAGTAGATAAAATTTATACATCAACAGATTAGATTTAAGAGTGCAAGAGTAAATTGCTACTGAATTCAGATGTTATCAATTTGCAGATAGTAGTACCACTAGTAGAAAAGAGGTCAGCCTTATCACAGTCCTTAGAAAATAAAAGAAAAAATATTCTCTTAGTGTCCTAAAGTGAATTTATATACGGTTCTCGTTACAGGATACCCGCTACAGTAAACCCATATGATACTACACGCTGACTGTGTGGAATTAATTTCGTTACTAAATAATAAAATATAGGATATTTTTAATAAGTTACTACTCGCTAGAAAGGTTGAAAGAAATCTTTTTAACAATTTTCGTCGGAGTTTTATCTCGATACAAAGTACAGGGACGCTGCAACCGGTTCGACTTCCCGCCGGTTCTGGACGTGGGCGACGACGGCGACATTCCCAAAATAGTCCAAGATTATCAATTGACCATAATTGTGTTGAGGAACGAATCCTTTTTTAGGAATCATGAAGTCATGCACAACTTAATGCTTCTTTCAATATTTTGTTTGTGTGCTGTAATTATACTTAAATTATATGCATTTAAATAATTGATAGATATCAATAAAAACCAAGCAACCTAAAGTAAGCCTTTATGGATTAAGAACCCCATCTAACAAAGATAAAACTAAAAATGTAAAATAGTGATAAGTTTAAAAGTAATAAACACTTCACTAATCAAAATTAGAAATATCAAAGTCCATCATTTATATATTGGGCGTAGATTAAACATTATGATAAATAACAGTTTCAAAAGGCTTAATATATTACGTTTCATACAAAAATATAAGGGATTATTCAAACAAAAGATCACAGTAAGTCAAAATGATGCAGTGGCCTAAAAATAAACACGGAAATGGGTAAGCAAAATCCCGCGTGCAATATAACTTGACCCGTGAAGATGGTGCTGATTACTCTTCAGAGGTCTATACCGGAGAGGCTGAGGCAGGAGGGAAAGGTCTTCGAGGAATGGACTTTAAGGTAAACTGCGCACCATTATATCGTGCCCGTTGTTTTGATGCCATGATAAGAATTTGCACGACTCTTGCAGTGATTGTTACAAAATTCAGCACTGCAGCGCTTGAAGATTTATCCGTCAGTATATTTAGTAGATGGATAATAAGCTCTCGTTAAATCTTATTTTGCAAAATACTAGCGTAAATCGTGTTTATTTATCGAATCGTATATATAGGCCTCAAGTGGTGGGACTTTTTTTTATAGAATAAGGGTGACAAACGAGCTCGAAGGTCACCGAAAGGCATGGTAAATTGACGGTAAGCGGATTCTATGGCCCATAAACATCTACATTAATCCTTTTATTATTAATTTTTTATCTAATTATGCGATTAAGAATGACAATGCAGTTCTCCACCTGAGGAATAAAAGAAATCCCTCATTTCCAGAAAAAGGGTCTTCGGTTCTTTACCCCCGCCGTTGCTCTACACAAGTACATTCGTTTCCTAACTATTAGACTTTCTTTAAACTGTGCTATGACAGATCCTTATTATTGGAAACGATCTATTCCCTCATCATCCTCGGGAGTGACAACGCAAACTCGTTTCCATTAAAAGGGGACTCCGGTTCCCTACACTCATCATACAAAACATCGCAGCATGAGCTGCTATTTTACGCTGCTATTCTATTAGAATGTGGTCCTTCCCATTCGTGCTACAACCATAATATAGCTACAGCGTGACTCTACCACGTAAGCCTAATTAAATTATACGTACCTAATTAACCATTTGTACCTAATTAACTTTGTTGAAGTAATAACGCAGGGTGCGTAGTAAAGTACTTAGTTATACTGCGGATTTATTTTATTATGTATAGAAGGCCGTCGAAAAGATTTTAAAATTCATAACCATTAATATAAATGAATATTGTGATTTCTTATGTTTACACGAAAACTACACATTGAATGAAACTGGTTTTTTTACGGATTTTATCGCGTTTAATTAACTTATTTGATATTCCCGACGTTTCGTAAATTTTGCAGCAACTATCGTCACAGGGGGATTGATATGTTCAACGCCCTAATATCATAGTTAATCACGGCGACCTTCAGTTTAATATTATTATAGATCTGATCAAAAATTAGTAACACCTAACGTCTAAATCTCACCCACACCTCAGTCCCTCCTGTGACTGCAAAGTACTCGAAACGTTGATAATGTAACAATAAGTTGATTAAACGTGATAAAATCTGTAAAAAACTAGTTTCATACAAAATGAATATTGTTTTATTGTATAATAACGATATGAAAAAATCACAATTAATGCGATATAGACTCTTGCGGACGAAACTCTGCGCGGAATATTAAACAGTAATATGATATCAGACGTAAGTCTTTGACTGAGTTCTCTCTAAAACTTCAACACGTACTGCTGAACCAACAAAACTATTATTGAACAGTTTCTGCTTGAGCCATAATTTTAGATGGAATTTTCTTATTAAGAGAAACAAACGATGCGTGATTCCATTAGAAGAAGAATAATTTCTGCTTTATATGAATATTTTAAATTGTCTATTAACTGTGTTATTGTTGCAGCACGAAATACTACAGTCGGAGAAGAACCACATTTGCATGGGTATACCAGCTTATAATATTAGCAAAATGCTATTATGTTTTATTGTAGATAAATAGCCGTTCGCACCTAGTGGCTGCGTAAGAGAACACACTATATTATCATCATCAGCATCATCATCAGCATCTTCATCATCACAGCCCTTCACAAGTCCATTGATTAACATAGGCCGCCCTCTCAGGAATGCCACAAAGCACGGCCCTGAGCACTTTAAACGCGATATATACCAACCACTATAAACCACTATAAACGGATTAAAATGTAAAACATAAAATGCGTAGCAGCATCTTCTTTATAACAACTTAATATAGATAGTAAAAAATCTGTGTGCCAACCCGAATACCAAACGTGGCAACTGTGGCAAATATCCCTCCCATATGAGGAAATCTATAGGGAGGCTTATGTTCAGCAGTGGACCGTTGATAAGCTAACATGAATGAATGAATAGTGTTTTATATGGTGGGTGAAAAGAATTGAAGACCCCTTTTTTGGTATAGAGACATTCCGTCTTAGTCCTCAGGGGTGACGCATCTGCATTTTGATTATATAGTGGATAGATATAGTTGTCTATAAGATACAGCACCCCTTACCTTTAGGCTGACTTTGTGCTCTGTCACCCTTATTCTATAAAAAGGATTTCATTTCTCGTAAACCCTATATTTATATAACAGACAGGGACACTAGTCTTTCGTTCAAGTCTGTATTACCTCGTTGTAGTGAAAGTGTAAAATATACAGAAGCGAGAAGTTTTGTAATAAAATGTTATGTAAATTGACGGACAAAACGTGCCAACAACTTTGTAAACTTAGTGTAAACTGAGGCGTTTAATTTGCAATATGAATTGACAAATACTTCTTGTATGTATGGTATGGTTAGCTGACTGCCTCATTGGTCTAGTGGTCGTAGACGAGATTACTGATTATGGGTTTGGGGGTCAGACCAAAATAAATTATTGGGTTTTCGGTCAAGATATTCTTATTGGCAACCCGGAGTCACGAAGTTGACGGTGTTTCACGCCTCGTTCCTCGGAAAGCACTTAAGCTGTTGGTCCTGCGCCTGGTTTCCTTTCGGTCGTGTCGGATTGCCGTCACTTGGGACTACGTGAGTGAGCACTACAATAATGTCCTGCACAAATGGCTGACCTCTGGTGAGACTGTTCGCTGTGATCGAAATTCGATCTGGATGACCTTATGGTTGCCTAAGGTATGGTTTCAGTAGAGAGCGTTATGCGGAGAGTACAGCGTGGCCTTATGATACATAACACTATTGGTATTGGAGTGACCTGATTGGTGGCCTTTAGAGTTTTTTGTAAGAGACTTTCCACTGAGGCTTTCCCTTAACGTTAAGCTTAGGATTCAACGTATTGAGCTATCATTTTATTTTTTTATTTTCTCATAATAGTATAAAGATCACAAAAACTAATTAACAGACTATTTAGTGCTAAGATGAAGTGCTTACGGTCTGTTAATATGTTGGTAGAGAATAGGATAAAGATTCACCACAAAAAAGTGCGTTTATGATAAAAATATGGTAAAGATGGCTCACAGTCAATAGAGTACTACGGCTGTGCTCTTATTTGGTATGAACGTGGTAGAGCCATACTGCAGTATCATTCCGCAAGGTATTCTAAAATAAAGTTGAATCTAAATTGAATCTATTGTAGAGCGCTCGTCGTTGAAATCTTTTGTGGACATTTTGTTTAAGTTGGAGTTAAAAGCTATTTTATTGAAGAATGGCTAATTTTTATAAAATTTAAATTTTTTATATAATACATATTCTTACTTTTTCATATAGTGGGTTTAGAGAACCGTAAATCCTTTTTACTGGATATTGGACATTCCATGTTAGTCCTCAGGGGTGACAACGCATCTGCATTTGAATTCTTAATTGAAGATAGATGCAGGTGTCTATGAGCCACAGTATCCACTAACCGTCAGGTGGGCTTTATGCTCGCTTGTTACACTTATTTTTTAAAAAGAACTAACTTGTAGCACATGGTGTGATCGTAGAAATAAGTATTGAGTTTGTAGTGGGAACTTCAGAAAGAAGAAAACTTCAGAACTTCGTTGCGTAGACTGTTATCTGTGTGTGAAAAATACGCTGCTGAACATGGGCTCATCTATAACACCAGGAAAAGTGAGTTATTAGTGTTTCGTGTTAACAGTAAGAAACCTCTGATTGTGCCGCCAGTAAAACTCCTTGGTGTGCCATTAAGTAGAGTTTGTTAGTGTTAGTGAGTTTGTGTTGTTGCTTGCCCGCAGGTTTGCTAGGTGTACAAACGACATAAAATTAACCCTCTTCAAGGCGTACTGTCAAAAATTTTACACCTGCAGCCTGTGGTGTGACTACACGCAGAGGACCTACAATGCGCTTCGAATTCAATATAACAATGCCTTCAGGATGCTAATGGGCCTTCCTAGACACTGTAGTGCTTCAAGCATGTTTGCTGAAACAGGTGTTGATGATTTTTATGGCATCTTAAGAAAGCGAACTGCGTCAATGTTACATAGACTACGGAAGAGCTCAAATGGTATCTTGAGGATATTTCAAGATAGGCTTGACAGTCCTATTCAGAGGCATTGGATCCTGAATTCAAGTTTCTAAAACGATTGCTCTCTTTCTACAGATATAATTTATTTTATTCTTATTTTATTATTGTATTTTTTTACTAACATAGTTTATGTAAATTACTAACAAAAATGTGTACGGATATGTATATCTGAAATAAACATTATTATTATTATACATTTAATCTCACAGCGTAAATAGAGAGGGATTTACTTAGATTTAGACTTGGCTATATTATTTAGGCACATAATGTTTTAATGGGATGAAGTTTGATGGAAAATACGTTGCACAGTCACATTGTAACTAGTTATTTGTTCAAAGTCGTAATCGGAAGAGCTGGATCTACGTAGAGCCACACCCTCACTTAATACGACTATATAAGAGCGCCGCCACTCTGTGCTGTTACGTTTTATATACGTATAGAAAAACGATGACCCAATTACTAAAAGTTAAGAATACCGCATTGGAGTCTTGGGTTAGTAACGGACTATGATTGGACTAAGTGGTAACTGCCTACGAAAAATACAATATATTTTAGACTCTATCATAGACAGTTCAAGTGCTTACAGGGTTTCAGTCTTCACTTAATAGTGGCTTGCTAACAAAAGTTTGAATAATTTTAAGAATATATTATATATTAAAACAAAATATTAATTATATTAAAACAATCTGTAAATGTAATTTTATACAGCAAACCAAGCAATTACGGCATCCAATTTGCAGACTGTGGGGTAATTTATCTGCGTAGTCTTTTTCAGAATGACTGAAAACATAAATTAATATATTAACAAACTGTGACATGTGCGCCGCGGTAAGAATTTAATGAAATCATTGTAAATGAAACTCGATAAGTGGTTGTATTTATGAGAGAACATCCCTGGACTCTTTTCTACTGCTCATTGACGTATGAGGCTCTGGGATTCGACTGATAGCAGAAAATTGAACCAAAATCGGTTCGGAACTCAAAAATCAGCGCAGCAGGATTTGCAATCATTTTCATCATCATCACTACAGTCTATCAACGCCCAGCTGTGGACGAGTAACGGACATAGGTCCATCACATAGTTTACCCCATAGAGGGTTATTGCCACTGTTGCTACGCTATATATATAAAAAAAAAAAAAAATAAAAAAATATATATATATATATATATTGAGCCGTGGTAGCTCAGATGGTTAGCGCTCGCTGTAAATTTCACAATACGCGAGCATGTGAAGTTCGCCAACACGCATTGGGGCAACGCGGCGGACTATTCCTTGCCCTAAAAACCTCTCAGAAATGAGAGGAGGCCTGTGCCCAGCAGTGGGACGTATATAGGCTGTAACTTATATATATATATATATATATATATATATATATATATATATATATGTCAAATTAATATTATGTGTTTACTTAGTATTGACGGCTTGTGTTTACTTAAGCGACACTAATCAGGTGTGTGACAATTAAATTGGACAGTCATCAAATGTTAGTAAACGTAAGTGTTACAATTATCGTTGTACTAACCTCGTGAGCGATCGTCAACAAACGGTAAATCCGCCAGCCTCGAAGCGATACGCTCAGAATGAGTAAACTCTGATAACAGACGTAATATCGCGAATGTTACGCCAGGTGGAGTCCCCGCTGCGCTGTACGAATACGCGATAACTCAGTACAACGCTTGCCTCGGTTCACGTCGGACGAGTGTCGCTGCAACGTATAATGTGACCCCAGCCGAACTTGCAGCGGACCCTAGCGAGAGCTAAAATTGATCAGTTCCGTACGTGGTGACAGGATAACGATGCCGTGGTCAGAATAGTGATTGGCCGAATGAGTGCGTTAATAAACTTTACGGGAAATTAAAAAAGTGTTTGCTCTACGCCGTGTCGCGAATTTTGTAGAATTGTGTGACCTTGTGATGTATATTTAAATAAATTATGTATAATAAGTATACTTTCTGAACCATTGTAATCGTGAGATTGTTTTTTTAATGTGGAAATCGTAGGCAAGTTACGTTTAAGCTGTTGTCTTATGACGAAGTATTATGGATTAATTTTAAACTGACTTTATACTTTGTTAAGTGATAATGTTGGCTGTAAAGAATTTTTTTATGCCCGAAAAACGGGTTGACTCACCGCGATTCTCTCGCATGCCCGAGGCCTTGATGAGGTCCATAAGGAGGCGCTCGTTGAGGGTCAAGAGGACGAAATCCCTTGTGCTTGTAAATGAGAAAAGGAAGTCCGGTGAGTGGTAGAGTATTGCTTTCTTTCTCTTTCGTTTTTAGAATTACGCTATCTGGGATAATGAACCATTATATTTAAGTTCTGTCCGTCTGTATTAATTCCATGCTGTTTTCCATTGTCCTGTAGAGGTTTTTAAAGAATTACTTAAATAAAATACTAAAGATATTTTTCACTTCGGAACACTATTTTATGTGTCCCGTCCCACACGACTATTTAAAATGTTTAAACAGTTTTTTTTTAAATTAGCTTTTAATTTCTATATGTATACTTTATGTTGCCACTATGCAAGTTGTTGTAAACTTATAGACAATTCTTTTTAGAATATAGCAGTGTAAAACTACTACTACTTTTAGATTGTACACGTGACAGAGACACGCTGCAGCTATATTATAGTTGTAGCGCGACTCAACCGGGGGAGGACCACGCTCTCACAGAACACCAGCGTAAAATAGCAGCTTAATGCTGCTGTGTTTCGTATGGTGAGTGTAGAGATCCGGAGACCCTTTTTATTGGATACGAGGCATTCCATCTTAGTCCTCACGGGTAATAACGCAACTGTATTTTGTAATTGAGGATAGATGTAGATGTCAATGGGTCACAGAATCAACGTACCATCAGGTGAATTGTGTGATCATTTGTCACTTTTTATTCTATAAAAAAATTGAACACTTGTATATAATATGTAAGTACGTGATGGTATTAAACAGTATACTCATTCGAGGTTGAAACAGTCAGTATTATTCCATTCAGTCTTTCATTACAGCTTCTTAAAATATTCCTCCCCCATAGATTGCCTCATAGCGGAAAGGTTTGCCAAAGTTACCACGCTTGGCAGACGACTTGCCAATAGTTTTTTTAAAGATTTTGAGATGTTTTCGGTTTTTTTATTATTATTGCGTTCTTGTCAGGAAGGTATCGTGTAGTGAGAGAATTCACTTTTCCATATTATCCCGTGGATGGTGGAAGAGGGAAATTTGTACAAAAAAATATTACTTTAAAATTTTAGCAATTCTTTGAGATTTTCATTTTTCCCGTTTTATTGAATAATGGTATTTAATAGACTCTCTTATCAGTTCGTTACCTCTCAATGATGAGATGGAGAAGCTTCAGACATTAAATGACGGAGGCAGTATAACTTTCTAGTTATTACGCAACCAAGAGACATTTTCTTAAAGAGCCTGGGAATTTCGCGCAATTATATTTAATGAAAAGAGAAAAAGCTTTAAACATGTATTAATTATTTCGCACTCATTCATAATGTTACAGTATGCACTTTTTCAATAGTTACGTTTTTTATGGAATAGGGGTGACAAACGTGTGCTCGTTACATCTACATACATCCTCGATTAAGAATCAAAACGCAGATGCGTTGTCACCCCTGAGGACTTAGATGGAATCCCTCGTTAAAAAAGGGTCTCCGGATCTCTACACTCACCATACGAAACACAGCAGTGTTAAGCCGCTACATACGCTGTGAGAGCGTGGTCCTTCCCCGGTCGAGTCGACCCATTCGTGCTACAAACATTATATAGCTGCAGCGTGGCTCTACCACGTATAACTTGTTATTTTTGTTGGTTTCACAACCCTTTAGGTTGTCGCTTCGGGACATACTTTGAAATTTCCGAAATCGGCTAACTGCAGGTGAAGTAATAACCTTCATAATATGTCCCACATACATACGCACTTTTATATACATTTATATATAAAGAGAATTATTAAATTAATATTAATACATAAAACTTACAATAAAATAATATATTATTTTCGTTCAAAATATTGTTGCAAGTACGCAACGCGTGCGTATTCGTCAAACCACTATAATATGTATTAATGAAATATATTCTTCAATACTATTCTATACATACAAATGAAATAAACTTAGGAAAATATATACACGCGCTCTTTCGGTTAACAAAATAATTACAAAACAAAGTCAAGTCGACAAGCAAATTAAAAGACCACAAAGCATTACGTAACTGCGCGAGTTGTAGCGTACCTACTCGGAATACGAGGTAGTTTTACGATTTTGTATGCGTTTTTTTTCTCGACCTCGAACTCCTCCTCAGCGTAATTAATTACCGCGTCGATAAATGTCTTTTCGGTCAGATCTAGTTTTTCGTTTCGTTTTTTTTGGTTTTAAACAAGCGAAATCGGCACGAAAGGTTATAACTTCATATAACCTTTCGTTTTGGTATAAATTGAAAATTAGCTTATGAAAGCAAACAGAAAATCGAAAATTATATAAATACATCATCACACTTTCATCTCACACTACAATAGAAACATATAATGTGTAGTAATTAAGTTGAAATGGTCAAAAGTCTTAAGTCAGTGGCAATTATATTGGGTAAGTCTATGGTCAAAAACTGAGTTCAAGAGGCGAGAGAAAATTTTATGTGGTATTTTTATGTGTTCGGCTTGACCGGGGAAGGACTACACTCTCACAGAATACCAGTGTAAAATAGCAGCTTAGTACTGCTGTGTTTCGTATGGCGAGTTTAGAGATTCGGAGGCCTTTTTTTTACCGGAAACTAGGCATTCTATCTTAGTCCTCAGGGGTGACAACGCATCTGCATTTTGGTACTTAATCTGGGATAATGATGTTTATGGGTCACAGCATCCACTTACCATCAGGTGAACTGTGTACATGTTTGTCACCCTTATTCTATAAAAAAAATATAATGGATAGCCGAAATTATAACAAAATCATGTGACAAAATACTCTATTTATGCGTATATATTACATTATTCTATATAGAAGAGCAAAAGCATGAGTACCTCATAAACATCCGCAGCACCAGTGGAATTGCAGGTGCCTTCAAGAAAAAAATTTACTCCTATTTTAAACTCCGCCAACGCACATCCAACGTTTGCTCTACTTCTATAAAAAGAAAAGAGAAAGAATGAATGAAAAAAGAATGCGTTGCCTGAGCTAGGATGTAACAGAACGATTGCGTCTGATCAGTTTTGTTTATTATCTAGGTGGTAGTGGAGTTTTTCGGTTTTGAGGTCTTGGAGAATTTGACAAAGTTAAAGATATAATAATCTGTGAGATTCTCATTTTGGGTCTGAAGAATTTTTCTTGTTTATCAATGTATGTTCTAGACTTTTTGCAGTCATATTCCGTAATTAAGCGATTCAGATCGCGGAGAAAATCAATAATTTTGTTATCTTCTTCGAAGCAATCAAATATCCATTACGGATTAGAAATCGAAGCAACAGATCCATAATTTATTTGACGTTGAAGTTCTCTTATGAAACGTAATAATTTTTTATAATTTTTTTTTTCAATAAATGAAGGTTAGTTTAAAATTGGACTTCGTGAGCACATGAATATTTCTCTCAGAGAAGGGCTTTAGGATTTTTCTTACTCTATACGATACGGTTATTTTTTTAAATTTGTTTTTAAGATAACTATCAAAATATTAGATAGGGCCGTGGTAGGTTTTTTTATAGGATAAGGTGACAAACGAGCACACAGGCCACCTGATGGTAAGTGGTTGCTGTGGGATATGCGTTTGTTAGAAATTAGTCTCTAAATGTTTTTTATAAAAGACAATATTTCTCAGTATTGACTCTTACGTTATAAAAATCATAGAACACGTTAAGTCAATACCAAATAACCCCAAAATGTTATATCAAATATAATATTAAATGAGAAAATCCTGTTCACTCCCCACCCAGTCCAACTAAATTGTTATTTGCATATTTTAGTATTCATTTGCCACGTGATGGGCATTGAAGGAAAAGTTCCATAGGAAACCTTCATGGTAGAGAAGTTTAAAAAAATCAATGAAGTTTGCTAAGTTGCTGAAGCTGAGCGCTGGAATTTATCTTGCTCTAAAACACTCTCAGTAGTGAGAGGCCTGTGCTTACCAGTGGCATGCTTTTATATAATTTACTTTACTTAAATAATAATCATTAAAATTATTGCAGCCCGCCACAATTACCACTGCCAAACCTAAAATGTATGTCTCCCCCAAAAACTGTCCACAAACACGGCAGCTCACCACAAGACCATGGCCAAACATAAAATTTATGTCTCCCCCCATAAATTGTCTCAAAACACGGCTTTGGAATCGAATATGTGTATACAGTTCGTCAATCTTTCTAGTGTAAGATCACCATATATCTGTACGAGGCTGCTATTCGAGAATCTTTCTTCCTCATCGGTTGTCGTTTTTTTTTTGTTTTTTCGTAAATGTCGCCGGCTATATCGGAAATTTTGGTTTTACTACGGATATCGTCACACACAGGATTATATTATACTGAAATACTACACAAGCAGAGTTACCTTAAGCTACATTCTGCATATTATGTTTTATGCACATATTCTTAAGGGTTCAGGCTTCAAGCATTGAAGTACTAGCAACATGCACTGGCTGTAAATTAAAAAATATACCAAAAATTATTAAAGATTCCCCATACGGAATAATATGTATATACTCTACATATACATACAAATGAATATGTATATACTCTACCTTATATACTCTTTTCTAGCGGAGGACTGCGTCTCGGTTCCATAGGTCATTACTGGCAACATGCACTGATTGTACATTAAAAAATAATAACCAATTTAATATTGTATGCCAGCAGGCCAGCAGGCACACTTTATTAATATTTATACTATAAATAATACCATGTCAGCTTAAATCGATATTTTAGTGTTTGTAAAATAAACAGAACAAGTGACGTTAGCACAAGAAATAATAGTCATTTCACTGATTATATTTATTATATTTTATATATTTAGATTATACTGATTATAATTTATATTGATATGAAGATATTTGTTAGTTTCAAACAAACAGCCAAATATCAATTAATTTTGAGTGCATTAACAAATTAAATGTATACAGTAGAACTAATTAAATACCTTACGTGGTAGAGCTACACTGTAGCTATATTGTGGTTGTAGCAAGAATGGGTCAGTTCGAACGCGGTATGACTACGGTCTCACAGAATATTAACGTGAAATATCAGCTTAATGCTGCTGTGTTTCATATGGTGAGTGTATAGAACCTTTTTACCGGATAAGAGGCGTACCGTCTTAGTCCAGGGGTGACAAAGCCAATGCGTTTTGATTCTGAAACCAAAACTCTTTTGTATTAAAAAAAATTCTTGTGCTTTCTTTGTTTCGATGTGCTCTTCGTGGCAATTTTAGTGGATTTGGACTGCGTTCCAATTGTGACGTGACGTGCAATCCCAATATAGTTCTCTTTGAATAATGATACTAGATCAAATATATATTTTATGATATAATCTATATCGGTTAACTGAACGGTTTGCTACATCGTTTGACATGCGTACAGCAAAGGAGTGGAATAAGTTGCCAACATCTGTCTTTGCCCATCCGATTACAGCGTGGGTATGTCTTCAAGGCATGAGTGAATAGGTTTTTGTTAAGTCAGTGTACTTCACCAACTTAGGCTACATCACCACTTACCATCAGGTAGGATTGTAGTTCAGCGCGGACTTAGAATTGTAAAAAACAAATACCACTGATATTCCTGTTATTTTTCATATTTTTTTTAAAACTTAGGAACTAACTTCTGGAATTACTAAAACTGCCCAGTTGTACCGCCAACAGCTGATCATGTGGCTTTAGATTGAAACCCCAGGTGGAGACAAAATCAGTATTGGGTTTTCTTTCAGGAAACTCTCAGTAGTGGCCCGGAGTCAGAAAGTTGGTGGTGATATTCCCCCGCGCCTCGGAAAGTGCATAAAGCTTTGGGTCCTGCACCTGATCTCTCTTCTGTCGTTTCAAATTGCCGTCTCATCGGAGAATGATATTGTGAAAATAGAAGGTATATAGCTGTGTTTGTGGACAAAATCATGCAATATGATTCTTTTTCACGCAAATGGCTAGTCTCTGGTGAGACTTGGGTCATTATGACATCTCTTAGTCCACGGAATATAATGGGGGTTTGCCTTAATTTTGCGCCACTAGACGGAATACGTGTAGATATAATACAATTTTCTTTTTGTACTATCTTTTGTACAAGGCGTGTACGTAGGTACTATTAATCATTTTTAAGAGCTTCAAAGCTGTATAAGCGTTAAAATTTTCTTGTGAAAATTTCCTGTGGGAATACGCTATTTTGTCCAGAGGCGGAGATAAATATTTAAAATGTGAAACAATGAGCTTGATGCAAGAAACACGTGTGACCTACAAACATACCAAGAGACAAAACGCTCGTGAATTAGACGGGAGAGGCTGGAATAATAATCAGAGTGTTTGTTTTGTAATAAAATTGTAAGTAAAAGCAAGCTGTGATAACTATAATGCTGCCTTATTTTGGTTCGGTTTTAGTGGTAGCACACTGCCCGAACCGATAATATAGTCTATATTATACGAAAGACTAGATGACATGTAAGAAGCCTCATTTTCTAGAGGATACGGTGGGCCATGGAAGATTCCTTTATTACTTCTTTGATTTTTGTTTCCTATTTTAATAATGGTGAAATATGAAAAACAACTGATCTTTTTGAGAGAATAGGTAAATAGAGAGAATAGGTAAGAGAGTAGGTAGATATTTATATATAAATTGACATTTATATATAAATATTTACCTACATTTTAATAGAAAATTTGATATTTAATATTTATTATAATCTAACAACTCGACGCTAAAATATTTTTGAATAGGTAGATAATTCATTTTCTTCAATAAGTTACTTCACTAAATTGTATTAATATTTTTTTTTGTTTACTGTAAAATACTGCACGCCATTATCATGGTAAAATGTAAGGTCTCGTGAATAACTAATAACATCATATTACTATGTACTACATTCTAGCAATAAATAAATTTGAATTTGAATTTTCCAAGTGGTAGTTCTCCCTTTTCACCTAGTAGTTGTGACGTAAGAAAACCCACTACCCTCCTTTTTATAGGATGTGGATGACTATTATCCCGTGGGTATCGTAGGAGCTACCAGAAGGTAAAAATGAGACAGAAGATGGACAGTACCATCTTTCTGATGATCAATTCAAAATAATAAAAATAACTGCGATTGTCTACCCGCCCGCCAGGCGTGGCAACTATGTTCAACAGTGGACTTTGATAAACTGTAATGATGATGGTGATGATCGATGATCAGTGAAAAAACTCCTTTTCAGCGCGTCAGTTTGGTTTAGCAAACTCTTACCTATTACTGCGGTCAATCACCCAATGCTGTTTTAGTTTAGGTTAGGAAAGCCGGTATAAATGCAGGCATCATAGCTCTTACGAATAAAAACACATCCACCGCCTTTCTTACTTGAAGTTGGCTGAATTTTGTTTGTCTCTCATAAATAATAAAACAAAGGAGTTTCAATAATAAACTTCTTGGGATGCCTCGAAGTAAATTTCGTATTTATTAGATTTTCTTTCAACACCGTCTTCAATTGAAATTAAGGAAGGCAAATTGCAGAGAATTCTAATTTATTTCAAATAAACCCTGATTAATACCTCTACGCGACGAATGTTTGTACATAATTATTAACTCTAATACAAAAATAAAACTCTATAAAAGGTCACGATTCCGTTGAAATCTCGCGTTATAAAAAGTGAACCGACGTTTCCCGCCCTCGCAACATAACCACCCGAACATTTATTCCTTTTAATTGCCCTTAATGCACCTGGCTGGCGCGTGCCAACCTTAAATGTCACATTTTTTTGTTACGATCTACAATTGTAACTAGGTCCGTGTTTCTGGAGCACTGCTTAACTTCTGAAGGATCTCTGTAAAATGGTTACTTCTTATCGTTTCTAAGTTATATAATCAGTTAAACATAAACTCTCATTATGAAGCACTCTTGAATGATTGTTTTGTTAAGGTTGGTACTGCTTTTGTTGCCTTAATTAGGGTGTTTCGTTTGAAAGCTTATTTATTGAAATCAATTAAGTAATTTGACGATTCCTGGAAATTGAATATATTAATACTGGTTACATGGAAATAATTTAAGAAAGTTAATTTCAATTAAAAATTTCGTAAATTTTATGGATTAGCTTATATTTTTTTGTAATACTTAATTATGTTACATTTCATTCACTTATCATTTCATATCCTACGAAAAGGGAATATATTTTTTATAGGATGTGGATGACAAGCGAGCACACAGTCCATGTGATGATGGTTGCTGTGGCCCAGAGACATCTATATCTATCCTCGGTTAAGAATCAAGATGCAGATGCGTTGTCGCCCGTGAGGACTAAAATGGTAAACCTCCTTTCAAGTAAAACGGGTCTCCGGTTCTCTACACCCACCATACGAAACACAGCAGCATTAATCTTCTATTTCACTGTTATTCTGTGAGAGCGTGGTCCTTCCCCGGTCGAGCCGAACCATTCGTGCTGCAACTGTACTACTAATATAACTGCAGCATGGCTCTACCACGTATAAAAATAAATATTTAAAATATTTCACATAGTTGCCATGCTCGCCAGGTGGAAGTGCAGCCGCAGTTTTTTTTTTATTATTGAGTTGTTATCGGGAAGATGTGCCATCTTCTGTTTCATTATTAACCTCTGTTACTTCCTACGACACCGACGGAACGATATGGGCTAGTGGACTCTCTTAAGGGGAAATATAACCTCAAATGGCTTAGCTCCGTTATGCCGAAAGTATTGCAGCATTAATTTTGAAATAAATATGTGGTAAAGTTGAGGATTAATGTTAAGGACTATGTTAGACGAAAACACGATTTCGTAAAATTTTCTCGATAGAAAAAACTCCAAAGTTACCTCCAAACTGAACAATAAACCGCTGTTATTCATAAAATACTTTAAATAAGATCATGAAACTTTGCATACTAACTGAACTAACTATAAAGCAGTGCTTATGTTATTTACCTTTTTTTAAATACTATTATTTTCAATGTAAAAAGAAATTACCTAAACTATCGGCGTCTTGAAGTTTGATTCCTGTCGCCCGCTTAGTATCGCTTAGGCTTTTGAAGGGAGAAGTTGTTTCGCTTACGATCAGAATACACATTACGCAACAGGAAGACGTAAAATTAAAATGGGAAATAACCGTGATAAAAATAAGAAGCGAATGGGTTGGCGTTAAGAAACAGCCATAAATATGATAAACCTAATGAAATAAGTATCTAACGACCTATCTACTTAGAGTATTAGTGATTACGAACATGTCAGTACATAGCATACGACGCGCGGGGAAGTGAAGGCGAAATTAGAATTTGAGCTGACTTACTATATCCCCTTAAGTGGCTACCACGTGGCGACGGTTATATGTTACACCTTTACCTTAAAAAATGCCCCTAAGAATATTTTTTAGTTACAGGTGTAATTTTTGAATAAATTGTTTCGTAATGGTATTAATTATGTCATATTACATTAGAGTCGTGGTGTCGATAAATCAGTTGATAAGCAATCCCCTTAAAAACATAGTTAATGAATACACCGAGTTTGTATACCGCTGGCTCTAATGAAATTGTTAATTTTGATTTCAATTGTTGATGTACAAGTGAAAAAACGTCATATGAACATTTTAAGTGAATTCAGTCAATAGGCATTGGGCAATATGTAGGCCTTTTACTGTTCTATGTTACTAACTGCGGTAAACTTTATTTTAAATAAAGGTGTATAATATACCTAATTACTATTTAAAGTAACATACCTATTTAATAATTAAGTCCAAACATAAATAGTAATAAGGTATATGAACCAGCAAATTATAAGAACCCTATCACGCTATACGTGAATTTTAGCAACATCAGGAGACTTCATTCCAACCTTAACATTGTCCACTAACATCTGGAGACGTCGAAGCCAGCCTTACTCTTTTAACCGAGACTCAGGTGTCCTCTCCGGCTGTCTACCATACTCGAGATACAAATAAGAACACTCCCTTGAAAGAAGGTGTATATTTCAGATTTAACAAAGAGCTAGAGCCTTGTGCGTGTGCGTGTGCGTGTACGTGTGCGTGTGCGTGTGCGTGTGCGTGTGCGTGTGCGTGCGCGTGCGCGTGCGAGTGCGCGCGCGCGCGCGTGTGTGTGTGTGTGTGTGTGTGTGTGTGTGTGTGTGTGTGTGTGTATGTGCGTGCACGCGCTTATTTATAGAATATGGGTGACAGGTGTTGTCAGCCCTGAGGACTGAATGCCTCCTTTTTCTAAAAAGGGTCTCCGATTCACTCACCATACGAAACGCAGCAGCATTAAGGTGCTATTTTACGCTGGTATTCTGTGAGAGAGTGGTCCATCCCATTCATGCTGCAACCACAATATAGCTGCAGTATAGTTCTACCACGTAAAAAAGCCTTAAGCCGTGCTATACGTACATTACAAATTTAGATATTTGATAATTTACAAATAAATGTCCAAACAAAACCATGCATATAACAAGGCGTGGTGGCGTTCTATTTTTAAAATTAATTCTTTAAAACACCAACCATCATATCGATTTTATTGGCTCATTGAAATAAATCGTGAAACAAATAAAGACCAGAAAAGTTTTGTAGTTGTTTTTACAATGCTATAGGTTTATACAGGCGCGTAAATATTTTTGTTATAATGGCCGTTAAAAAAATAATATATTATCAAATTATTATTATTAATAATTCAAATAAACAGCCGTGACTTGTTGCTTCATTGGGATACCTTTCTTTCTTTGGAATATTTCTTCTTTCTTGAAGATACTTTGATCCATGTTAGTACCTACACACTTTTTAAAAAAATAAAAATAATAACAAGAAATACTATGCATCTTTTCGATATTACGGTGGCATAAGCAGAGCAGAGTAGTTCTAGTTAAAGGTTGCGCTACCGCCAGCTTTCCAAATTTTTAAGACCTATGTACATATATCTACACAATCGCGTCTATGCGTCTGACTATGTACCGCAAAGCATACAACGACGTTCTTGGAAATAATCCAATACCAAGTTAATATAGCTTGTGGTGTACGATAATATTGAGACCTTTGTACATAACATACATAAACACTCACGCCTGTCACCCAGAGGGGTAGGCAGAGACTACAGACTTCCATTTGGCACGATCCTGACACACCTCTCTCGCCTCCTTCACATCCATACACCTACGCATGCATGCTCGTCGGTTAAGGGTACTCCTAATTTGGCCTGTTTTCAATAAATCGCCAATTTGGTCGATAAATTTTCGCCTAGGACGTCCCTTTCCGACTCTGCCATTCACTTCTGCAATATAAATTTTCTTTGTCACTCTTTCCTCATCCATTCTTTCCACATGACCAAACCACCGAAGCATTCCTTTCTTAATCCTGATCACAACATCCTCTTGAAAACCACGCTTTTCTCTTATCACACAATTTCACACCCTGTCATTCAAATTCAGCCACAGCATAGTCCTTAAAAACCGCATTACCACAGCATTTATTCTACTCTCGTGCTTCTTGTGCCACACCCAACTTTCACTACTATACGTTAAAGTAGGGACCAACACAGCATTGTGAATTGCCATACGTGCCTTTTTCGACACATTTTGACTCTTCACAATAGAGTGCAGGGCTCCATTTACTCTGTTTCCTGCGTTCACTCGTCGTTCTATATCCTTATCATATCTCCCATCCCTGCTGAATACGCAACCAAAGTATACAAACTCATCTACTTGCTCGATCAACTCCCCTTCTATTCTTATTTCACATATCGTTTTACTTTCATCTCTTTCAAAAACCATAATTTTTGTCTTACTTGCGTTCACTTTCATACCCCTTTCTTTTAATGATCTGTTCATTAATGTAACCATCATTTGCAACTCAGCCGCCGACGACGCAAGAATAACTTGATCATCGGCGTACAAAAGGCATTTGATGGTTAACTCACCCATTCTTAATCCGCATTCTTCAACTTTCAAATTTTGCAAACAACTGTCCATAAATAGGTTGAACAACCACGGGGAAGCCACACAGCCCTGTCTGACACCTTTATGGATGCCAAACCAGTCCGAGTAGACCCCGTTGATCCTAACACAAGCACTAGAGTCCCTATAAAGAGATTCCAATGCCTTTATCTAGCCAGCGCTCAACCCAAATGAGTTCAGTGTTTGCCATAGCACATTCCTATCCACTCTGTCATAGGCCTTCTCCAAGTCCATGAACGCGCAAAAAACCTTTTGGTTTTTGGCCAAAAACTTCTCCGCGATCATGCGCATGGAGAAGACTTGATCTGTACATCCCATTCCCTTTCTAAATCCCGCTTGCACATCCCAAATTTTTCCATCGGTTTCTTTCATGACCCTTTCAATTAGTACCTTGGCATACAGTTTTCCCACGATGCTAAGAAGGCTGATACCGCGGTAGTTTTTACAGTCCTGCTGCGACCCTTTTCCCTTATATACTGGGACTATCACGGCTTTGCACCAGTCTCCCGGTACCCGCTTCAGTTCCCAGCATAAATTAAACAAGGTGTGCAGCAGGCCTGCCACCACTTCCTCTCCAGCCCTTAGCATTTCAAGTGAAACTCTATCATAACCGGCAGCCTTACCTGCTTTCATGCTTTTCATTGCTTTCATTATTTCATCTATACTTATCTCGCTACCTCCTTCCTCTTCTTTCGGAGTTCCTATTTCATTCAGTTCATACGTTGTCTCCTCACTCATAAACATGCTTTCAAAATATTCCTTCCATCTCTTTAAACTCAAAACTTCATCATTCAGAATATAGCCATTCTCATCTCTTATAGCATTCATTATAGGCTGTTTTGAACGTCCCCTGGCAGTTCTTACGAGTTTCCAGAACATTTTAATATTTGCCTGGAAGTTATCCGATATTCTTCTATCATTCTTATCCGTTCTTTCTTGCTTTTTCCTTTCAACTACTTCTTTTACTCTTTTATTTAGATGTCTAAAGACTGAGACCTTTATATACAAATAATTATCCTGGACTATCTGTTTTATCTTCTACTTAATTATCCTTCTACGATATTTAATTACTGGTTAGCGATGTTCTCCCATTGCGACGAAAAACCCTTATAAGTCTTTATTTACAGGCTGGTCGCTTGCTTCCTTCCCATATAAGTGCTAAATTTTATTAAATAGAACAGAAACATAAACAGCAAACTTTTTTATACAATATAGATTGTAAACAATACTTATTGAAAGTCACTTTTTTCATTTACCACTGGTTCGTAAAAAAACACCTGTGTCCTGGGAAGAACCAGCAATAAACCCAGCGGGGAAGAAAACAGCTTACAATTGTAAGCTGTTTTCTTCTTTCAAAAAAATGTACGTAACCAGTAACAACACAAAACAAATTAGAAATAGCTTGGTAGTGATCACCCTCCCCATGGGTTATTATCATCAATAAATTCCTTAATATCATAATAACCCTTTTTTTGAACTTTGTGTATTTGACACAACACACAGCACAGATATACTATGTTTAAAATAAGATATAAAATAACACAAGCAAGTTTAGTACGAATACATTTTTTTTTGTAGGTACTTCCCTGCACCTTAAAATGTTACATATCGTGCGAAGCATTCTTAGATTGGTTTTTAATATTATTAAGAGGTTCCGTAAACATTCAAAGAATTAAGCATCATAATAGTCTGCAATGTGATATTAAAAATAATAAGATAGAATAATCAATGAAAATAGCAGAAAGTCAACATCACTCGGTGATCGGACGAGAACTGGTGTATCCAACGTCCAATTTCTAAAAACATTTGAAAGAAAAAGAATATAATATCTGAAAGGTAGTTTCCCAACACACCTTCCATTAAAATTTGCAAAAAAAAAGAAGCTAAGCGAAAATTTTGCAAAATTAATAGCGACAACCTAGACAGTGAAATTAAGGCAAATTCTAGCAGTGATTTCAGGATCCATGCTCACAAATTATTTTTACTGAAATTAAAAAATAATGTATGTACCTTGTCTAACAACAATAAAGATTCTTTCAGCAATTCATTAAAATAATCAGTACCAGGTTACTCAATAGAGGTTACATATTATAGAAATGAGGTCTCTAGTTATATGCGGGTACTCAAGTGACCTAATATGAAGCGATGGGTGCAATTCAAACAATTGGATGCAGTCCAATTGTAACGAGGCAGCCTCTGCTCCAGATATGGATCGCCATCTTCCATCTTCGCGGCTTGGCCATACCCATACCGGGTTAGTAAAATCTTTATACATTCGTTTGATTATCTCTACATATAAAAATCTATTGCTGTCCGGTAGTCTTTGAAAGCTGCTTCTCACGTGGTCCATTATAAATTAGATCAAGATCTGACCAGTAGTTTTTGAGTTAAACTTAATAATACGTATTTTTCGACTTCGACTACATTGATGATGTTCTAATTTTATTTATATTGAAGTCGGTTGTGCAAAGTCTTTTTATTCAACCACTTGTTGAGAACTGTATTGAACATAAAATGGTGCTACGTTTCTATGTTCAGTACACCAACTACCATTTTTTTTTTAATTTTTTAGACAGTTATTTGGATTTTTTTATGTAAGACAAGAACTGAATACCCATAGGTAAACAATTCCGGGGAATTCCGGTTCCACACGGAGAAACATTGATGGGGTTAGAGCTGTTAATTCTTATATAAAAGGTACGTGCAGCATGCTGGAGGAGTGCGTGCTCTGAGTGGAATGCCTAGAGTTAACTCCTAAATTCGAAGCCCGGTATACAGTGGGTTATAATCCCTCAATTAAGAAATCAGAATTTAAAAACTGATGCCGAATCAGAGATAAGTCTTGAGTTGCTCGCGTACTCTCAAATTTAAGGCAAGCACCCGCCCCCTGAATTTAATCGACTCTTATTTTTTCAATAACCGAAAAAGTACCGTCAACTATTGAAGTCAACAGTTGAAAAATGAAATTCGAATTTGCTTAATTTTTTTTAATTTCAATTAAGACTTGTTTAAAGTTCTTATGATTGTCAAAATTTTCACCGGATTGAATATCAAAACCTTTTCAGAGAAGAACCGCCAAGAACATCTTAGATTTTTTTTTGAAAGGCCATGTAAAAATTTATTTACACTGCCGTGTACTATTATTAGTGTATTATTATTTTCAAATATCAATTTTGATAATACATATAATATATTGATCTCATTTTTAACAGAATTATCTTAACAATTTTTTTATTTATACTATGTCAGAATTCTGTACGATATTTACAAAGATCTTATGTAGGGCGAGGAACTGCCGGGCTTTACTAGACGAAGTAATGACCTAGTAAATGATGCAAGAAGTCGATGGTTGTAGGTGGCTCAGGTCTATGCTTTGTGGCATAAAATAGCAGCTTAATACTTCTGCGTTTCGTATGCGAGTGTAGATCCGGAAACTGGAGATAACTGGAAACGAGGCATTCCATCTTAGTCCTCAGGGGTGACAACGCATCTGCGTTTTGATTCTTAATCGAGGATAAAATTGGATGTCTATGGGCCACAGCATCTACTTACCATCAGGTGGACTGTGTGCTCGTTTATCACGCTTATTCTATAAAAAACGCCGGAGTAGCATGCCTTTCACTGTTTTCACTTGGTAGTAAAATGAGTGCATCTCTTCTACTTAAAACTTCAGTGAGATCTTACCACACATAGATCAGATCATAGTCAGATGCTAGTCATGAGAAAACCATAAGTTTTCAAGCGTTTGTTAACATATGTTTCTGATCGACCTTATTCATATGTCTGTTTCGAGTGCCGCATTTCGTATTTGACTAAAGCGACTGAATCACGGCTATTTTTATGAAGGACCACCAATGCGAATTACGACCGACGACAATTAACCGCTTCGACCTTCGTCTGTAACGACTTGCAAAAACATTTACATTCGAGTGGTCCATATGTGTGTGATCTCTTTAAGATCAAAGAAGGAGCAGTAAAGTAATGAGCAATCAATATTGGTGATACTAATGCTATATTCGTAAAATATGGCGTATTACAATTTTGTGGTGAGAATAGTTGATTGTAATAATACACACATAATAATAATAATTTTTATTGATATTTATATTTATCTTTTCATTTCCATTTATAATTATATAAATATATTTATAGAACCCAAACAGATGAGAAAACTATATTGATATTGATACCACCCATAATAATAATGTCCTCCAGACCGAATTTCGGTCACGGCGGCCAGCCTCAACGGAGGCTAGCCATCGGTACAGGACAGGATTATAGTGCGCAAGTGTATGCGCAAGCACAGGTGCACTCTCTATTCTCTCACTCTCATAATCCGATGGGACGGTAAACCGACACGACCGGAGAAAGATCAGGCGCGGGACCAACGGCTTTACGTGCTTTCCGTGGCACGGGGGTGAGACACCGCCAACTTCCTGAGAATTTTCGGGCAACTACTGAGAATTTCTTGACGGAAAAACTCAATAATTAATTTTTAGGCCCGACCCGGGATTCGAACCCAGGACCTCATGATCAGTAGTCGCACTACTACAACCACTAGACCAACGAGGCAGTCATAGTGATTGTATTAGCTTGTTAAAAATGTGTAAGTGATTGTTGTAATAAAATTGAAGTGTGTGTGCTCTTGGGGCTCTTTGCATGCTATTAACATTTGTCAACCATTTTAAAAATGTTTGCCTGTCTGTTTGTTTGTCCGGGTCTTCTTAATAGTTGATCTTCGGGGTGGCGCAACCGATTGTGATGAAAAAGGGAAAACAAACAGAAATTGTGATGATGCCAGGTGGTATCTAGACTATATTTAATCCGAAAAAATTAGCTTTTCTTTTTGAAAAAATGAAAAATTCATAAAATGAATTGTTTGACTATTTTAAATCTAAAACACGCCACATTACTGGCCCTATGCAGGCGAAGCCGGGGCTGGTTGCTAGTTTTTAATCCTACACCTTTAAACGAGCAATTCTTGTATATATATATATAATCGGACTCTCGGAAACAGCTCCATCGATTTTCATAAAATTTTGTGTGCAGGGAGTTTCGGAGGCAATAAATCGATCTAGCTAGGATTTATTTTTAGAAAATCTCTTTTTTGTCCGTGTTTTTAGGCAATGAAAAACTGCTACAATATCGTTAGAATAAGAAGGTAAATTTTGACAATTTGTTAATGATTACAAATAGGTTAGTTGGTATATTGGGCGGTCACAAAGTCGTAATACCATGGTTCGAGCCCTGACCGACCGACCGACTTTTTTTAAAATGTTTTTAAGTTCCTTTCTTTTTTTGAGAAAATCTATTTTTTCGAGCCCCTTTTTTAGTATTTTTTAAAAACACGAAAATTTAAATTGAACTAATTGCACTCATGATGTTTTTTATTCAAATAACCAGTTCAATTTTTTCTATTATGTCGCTAAGATCAAAAAATATTATTCGTATTTCATCTGTATGTAATTTGTATCTAAATATAATTTCCAAAACACACGAATTAAAAAAAAACCGAGCGAAAAATACCGAGCAAAGCTCGGTCAACCGGGTACTAAACTACTAAATACTGAAACTAGCTCTGCCAGTTCTCTAAACTTGTGTAGGTAATACTTCGTAGGGAATATACTTATACGTAGTATTAAAACGTAAAAGTACATTTTTTTTAATCCGTCCAAGTGACCATATAACCACTATCGTGTGATATTATATGGACATTAGTGATTTCTGGATCTCAATAATAGCGCCACAACACAAAAACTTATAATTATATATATATATATATATATATATATATATATATATATATATATATATATATATATATATATATATATATATATATATATATTAGGAATACACAGCCGATATTAGTAGACTACTACAAGTGGTAAAATTAAAAATGTATAACCGACTTCAATACGCTCGAATCGATCTAATCAAAGTCAATTTACGCATTATTAAAGATAACTTAAAAACTACAGATCAAATATTGATTAAATTAGGGACCACACGAGAAACACCAGCTTTCAGATTAAAAAAAATATCATAATAATTGGTTCACCCAGAGAATATAATTAATAATATAACAAATTAAAAAAAAAAACATACAATCGAATTGAATACCTCCTCCTTTTTGAAGTCGGTATTATGTTCTTGTATGCATAACATATTTTGTTGGAGAGATACCATCTACCAAAATACTTTAATATTCAAAAGGTTCCTCATTATCATCTTTTTTGAATTCGATCCTGGACAAAGGTCATTTCAAGTATGCGACTACTGGCGTGTATTCTTGAATTTCACATTCTTCCCCAGCGTTTGGAGTCCCTTACTCCCAACGCTAGGCGAGTTCATGGTAAATCTTTTCCCTGTCGAGCTATAATCAGATGAACTTGTCTTTAGTTCGGGAGCCACCGCGTGTCGGTAAGTGACATGAAGAGAAGAAGTTAGCATATTCTACTTTCTTCTAAAAGTTTTAGTTTGAAAATAGTACCTAAGTTCAATCTCAATTCTTAATATTAAAATACAATTATTAAAATAAAATCTCAATTAAAAAAAAATCTCGGGTCAAATCTGTTCTTCTACGAACTCTAACACTTTAGTTTTCAGATTACTCCAAGTGTCCAGCCTTAATTGAGCAAAAGTTGGTAGTTTAGTTATAACGTCGATTAGATTAAATATAGCGGGAGTATTATATATTTTTAACCGTTACCGTTACGGCATATAGACTGCCACATGGGGGGAGGATATTTGCCATAGTTGCCATGCTCAGCATGCGAGTTAACAACCATAGTATATATTTTAGTTATTAGGAAGACTCTGCTGTCCAGGTGTTTGTTTCCCTCTACCGCCTATTAGGACGGCCTTCTTTGATTGATATGGGGAAGTTGATGTTGTGACACCGCCACCACACACTACATATTTTTAATGTAGACTTAGAATTAAATTAATAATTTAATAAGTGGTAGCCACGCTGCAGCTATATCATGGTGGTAGCACGAATGGGTCGGCTCGACCGGGGAAGGAACACGCTCTCACTGAATACCAGTGAAAAATATTAGCTTAATACTGCTGTGTTTCGTATGGTCCGTGTAGAGATCCGGAGACCCTTTTTTAACTGGAAACGAGGCATTCCATCTTAGTCCTCAGGGGTGACAATGCATCTTCTTTTTTTTTTTTTTACATGGGGAAATGCCTACGCATACCCGCCTCGCGGGGGGCAAGGACGGGTTATGTCGGACTCGCACCGACTAAAACCCCATGGTGTTCCACCTTCGTCGCATATTGGCAGGGCTACGGGAACGCTTTCGCACACTTCCGCGGCCCTACCAGCGACTGCCGCCCCATGGCAGCACCTCCTCGGGAGAGGAATATTCCTCCCCGTTCTCCTTCCCAAGTAAGGCGCACCAGAACACATGGCACGCCTTACTCCACGGCCTCCAATTGCATTTGCGCAACAGACGCCCCCGCGTCCGATGCGCGAAGGCCATGGGGCCAGGAAAAACGAGCACTTAGAAGTACTAGCCTTCCCGACCCCAGCGGCGGATCTGGTCTATGGCTCCGCCGCCAACCAAGATTCGGCTGCGGAGGATAGGGAGAGCGGCGCCTCGCAATACCGACAATCCTCTCCCCCCCGCAGCCCCATCACCACCGCATCAACGGTGCGGCCCCGTTTGAGTCGCGGAGGATAGGGCGAGTGGCGCATCGCCATACCAACACTCCTTTTCCTCCGCGACTCCACCTCGGCTGCAGCGGTAGAGGGTGCGGAGTCCCCACTCGCTGCAGTCCACCAGCACACATCGGAAGTGGGCTCCCCAAGCCCACTCGGAGTGGCCACCTCAGGCCGGCCCTTCACCTCGGGCCAGCCACGTGGGTTCCTCTTTGTTCACCGTGGGAGACCAAGCCACGGCTACTAAGCCCCCCGCCACGACAAGGCGGGAACCCGTTCGGGGGGGGGGGGTGACAACGCATCTGGGTTTTGGTTCTGAATCGAAGAGAGATGTAGATGTCTATGTGCCACAGCATCCACTTACCATCAGGTGGACTATGTGCTCGTTTGTCACCCTTATAATATATAAAAAAGTAAAGGATATCCATATTTTTTAATAATAAAAATACTAGCAATAGTATTAAATTTATTAATATTTCCTTTAGCTATTCCAGATAAGCTTAAAATGCTTGTGTTAGGAAGGATACACGACAATGGTAGAATGGCGTATTCGAATCCAAGACCTTTTGAGTTCGATTTCCGCGCTATGCCATTAAGCTTCTATCGCCTTGAATATAAAAGAATTCCACTATGATACCTGTTGGCCGAAAGACCAGTGTTGAAAAAGTTCGTGGTTGAATAATTCTGTACCCAGTCGTTATCGGTCGTGCTCAGCCATTATAATAGTAACTTTCAACTCGCTTGGTACTTCTAAATCTTTGTAACTACATTTAACGGTAAATTATACTTCCCGGTACCGTTATGGTTTCCTATCCAACTGGCCCTTTCCACTGCAGACCTTAAAACATAAAGCCATCTGTAAAGCGCCATATTACCGAGCTACGAACACGCCTATTATAGGAAATGCTCCGTCGAATATTGCGAAAGTTTGCGCGGCTCTCCGGTCATAATAAATTCATTTAATGTTAACTTACCGGTATCGGTTCAAGTGTCGAGCGAAGGCGATAAAATCATAAAGCTGAAACTTCTTATTCTTATTTTCATGAAATTACCTATAAGTTTTGATTATAATTGTATTATTTTATATGTGGTAGAGCCATGCTGGTGCCAGTGTGAAAATTGCCGCTACCGCATATCGACCTTTGGGTGTCCTAAGAGACGAGAAAGGGAAATAAACCAGAAAATTAGCAGCAGCGTCTACTTTATAACAACTAAAATAAGAAAAACCTGTCGTTGCCAAACCTCCTGTCAGGCATGGCAACCATGGCAAATATCCTTCTATAAGGTAATCTATGGGTGAGACCTATGATCAGCATTGTACTATTAATAGGGTGTAATAGAGCTATGCTGCAGCTATATTATGGCTGTAGCACGAATATGTCGACCCGACTGGGAAAGAGCACGCTCTTACAGAAAAGTCTAAAATTTAAACTTAATGCTGATATGTTTCGTATAATGAATGTAGAGAAACAAGGCATTTCATTATGGTGCTCAAGGGTGACAGTGCATCTGCATTTTGATTCTCAATCTAGGATAGATGTAGATGTCTACTGGCCACAGCATCCACTTACGAACAGGAGGACTGTATGCTCGTTTGTCACCCGTATTAGACGAATAAAAAGATAACATTGTTTAGATGAGACAATTAAGTTTGATATACAAGAGGGAAGAATATTTTGAATACAAACAGTCACAAACAGTTTATGAAACCGTCTTATAGATTTAGCATTTGTCATCCCGCTCCCGCCGTCTCTTATGACTCGAGCCGGTTGCAACTTGGTCAAAGTTCGAGCAATTTATCGCAGGCCACCGGGATAAGCTTATGTTATTGAAAAGGTTCCGCAGGATATATTGCGGTCGGCTCCCGTTTCCCTCCGCCATGACACTGCCGGGATCCTTTTTTGGGGGATCAATTGGGAGTGACATGTTATTTATAAGTGGCGGGATGCGTATTTTGTGAGGTGAGCTGAGTTCGCTGTAAATAAATAACTCTGCATTTGTTAGAGGCCTCCTTATATTGCCCAACTTTATTACATTTGAAATATTTGTATAAAGAATAAAGTTTACGTCATACGTATAAGATAATACTTTTATTCGATTTGAAAGATACTAAAACATTTTGTCGCTTAATATTAGATTGGCGCGAAGCAGCGGAAGACAGTAGCATTCGCATCTATAGCAAAGAATATATACTTTTATAGTGAGTTAAGTAGTCGGCAACAGAAGGCCTAGACTAGGAATGGGCTGTAATAGGTAAAATCGCATAGCTGTTCCGCCTGTTCCAGTTTCACATTAATAACAGTTCCAAAAACCTGTTACAAAATAGCAGTCTGTTACTATATTCTTAGTAGATACTTGTCTTTTTAACTAAGGTGTTGAACCTATGCGAGAAAAGGACGGAGCTTGTGACAACTGTAACGTATCACAACGTGACAGTAACATTTTCATCTTATTCTAATAAAGGTAACTGTCATATGTATGAATAAAGAAAAGCTTGTGACTGATGTATAATGAATTTTGTTATCTCGCGGAACAGGAACTATTCTTTCAGTTTGTTACAGTGATGGGCTGCTATTTTAAGACACTTCCATAGGTTACTTCTCTTTCTAACTATGGTGTTAAACCTACGCGACAAAAAGAATGAGCTTGTGACGAGTAACAGTGTGACACAGTAACATTTTTTGTCTTATTCTAACAAAGGTAACTGTCATATGTATGAAAAAAGAAAAACTTGTGACTGTCTTTTAGTGGATTTGTTATCTCGTAGAACAAGAGCTGTTCTGTTAGTTTGTTTGTCACAGTTACACTCTGCTATTTTAAGAAACTATTTTTTTCTTAAAATAGCAGACTGTAACTGTGAACTGTTTTTTTAGCTGTAACGATAAATACGCCTCACACATACCCTAGACGGAAGGTTTCAACCAAATTGAAGATAAGCCAAACTACAAATACACTAATCAACATCAGGATTACGCCAAAAGGAAGTTTGTTGAATTGTTTAATCTTAATTCTGTACATTCTGTTACTACTTTGCGTATAATGTCTTATACGAATTAAAAAAAACAACGCTATATTTTCTCCGCCTTTCACAGATACTCTAAATGAAATGTTTATGCATGTGAAAGAGCTTTTTTCTACAGTTTGCAGATTTGTCCCCGAGGATGGTAAATTCAAACAACTTATATTACCAAAAGATTGTCCCAAGGCATGCCTTCCTTTGAATCTAAATATCTCACGTTTTTACATTCCATTGGCTCACCAACTAAGTTGTCGACTTCAACCGTCTTCAGAAGTTCAGATATCAAAGGAAATGCTTACCTATTAGATTAGGTAATTTAAAAGTGAGAGCCTTTTACTTACTTAATTACGGTGCGTTATCTTTCCCGTGTTTAATGTTTTGCTTAATTACTAGTATTGTTTAGAAAATTATAATCTTTAATTATTCGACTTCGTGGCATTATTTTAATTTTTAAAACTTATCTTGTATACATTTTATTAAAATACTACGCAGAGTATACCCTGTTTAAGCCTTTTTTTACAAAAGAAACGTTAACAACAAAACGCTAAAAAAAATAAAATTAAAATTAAATAAAATATATTATTCTCTGTGATGTAAGAAAATTAAATTTTGTTTGTCAATTTTAAACAATTTTTTTCTGAAATCGAAAGGGTCGGTTCGACCGCGAAAGGATCGAGCTGGTGGCATATAATACTGTTGTGTTTCGTACCTTCATAACCAGACATTACACCTCAGACGTTAGGAGTGGCAAGGTATTTGCATTTCGATTCCTAATTGAGGATAGATGTAGATATAATATGTAACAGCATAAATTTACTATCAATTGGAGTGTGTTTTATTTTGTCACCCTTACTTCTATAAAAGTAAACATTACAAATACAACAGAATTACTCTTTTACTGTACAGCCTTAACATTCTGCCCCTGTTTAAGCTTTTGGATTTATCGTTATTTGGAATTAATACTAGTGGCAGAGCCGGTTACAGGAATAGAATATAATAATTTATATTCAATATAGATTACAGTTAATTCTTGTTGAAAGTAATTTTTTTACTTTTACCTTTTTTTCAGAGTAAAATTATACATTAAGAACACAGGTTGTACAAACTACGTACAAAACTTATTTAAGCAACATCTAGGAAGCGACCAAATCATTCTAAACTATGTATTCATTTATTCCATTACCGCCTATAAAATTATACATTAAGAACACAGGTTGTACACACTACGTACAAAACTTATTTAAGAAACATCTAGGAAGCAACCAAATCATTCTAAACTATGTATTCATTTATTCTATTACCGCCTATAAAATTATACATTAAGAACACAGGTTGTACACACTACGTACAAAACTTATTTAAGAAACATCTAGGAAGCAACCAAATCATTCTAAACTATGTATTCATTTATTCCATTACCGCCTATAAAATTATACATTAAGAACACAGGTTTTTTTTTTATAGAAGAGGGGGCAAACGAGCATGTGGCTCACCTGATGTTAAGTGACTACCGCCGCCCATGATCAACCGCAACACCAGGGGAATTGCAGGTGCGTTGCCGGCCCTTTAGAAAGGAGTAAGCTCTTTTCTTGAAGGTCCCCAGGTCGTATCGGTCCGGAAAAATCACCGGTGGTAAATTATTCCACAGAGAGGTTGTACGCGGAAGAAAACTCCTTTTGAAACGTACAGTGGTGGACCGCCAAGCATCCAGATGGTGTGGATGGTATCGGGACGTTTGCCGTGTAGTGCGTTCACGAAATTTGGCGGCAGGGATTAATCCGAACAATTCCTCAGAGCACTCCCCGTGATAGATGCGATAAAATACGCAAAGAGATGCAACATCTCTTCGCAGCGCCAGTGAATCGAGCCGATCGGAAAGCACTCGGTCGTCGACGATTCGAGCCGCTCTGCGCTGGATGCGGTCAAGTGGAAGGAGCTGGTACTGGGGAGCCCCAGCCCAGAGATGGGAACAGTATTCCATGAGCGGCCGAACCTGCCCCTTGTAAAGTTGCAGGCTGTTTGCCTGCATGAAATTCTGTCCCGCTCTGCTGAGCACGCCAAGCTTTTTAGAGGCCAATTTGGCCTTCCCTTCCAAGTGACCACGAAACTGCACGTCACTCGATATGTCGACGCCGAGGATTCCGATACTGGCTGAGGCAACAAGGGGAGTGCCTTGAAACTGAGGGGATACGACAAAGGGGTTCTTTTTAGCGGTTAACGCGCAAACTTGTGTCTTCTGGGGGTTAAACTGGACTAGATTTAGTCGCCCCCAATCCGAGACTCTGTCCAGCAGAGACTCGACTTCAGACACAAGTTTGTCCCGGCACTCAGAGACGTTTTCCCGAGAAATATTGGCTCGGCCGGTGTAAAGAGCATCACCAGTGCTGTCAATTGCATAGCAATGAATGCTACGGGTTTGCAACATATCATTGATATGCAGAAGAAACAGCGTTGGCGATAGCACGCAGCCCTGTGGAACACCAGCATTAATAAGCTTGCAATCGGAGCTTGCACCGTCTACAACGACCTTGAAGCTCCGATCTGCAAGAAAACTGGTGATCCAATCGCACAATTTCTCGGGAAGCCCATAGGAAGGGAGCTTCGAAAGAAGCGCTTTGTGCCAAACCCGATCGAAGGCCTTCGCAATGTCCAAACTAACGGCCAATGCCTCCCCCTTGGACTCTACTGCCTCCGCCCATCTGTGAGTTAGGTAGACCAGAGGATCACCAGCTGACCTACCACGGCGAAAACCGTATTGGCGGTCACTAATCAGCTGGTGATCCTCAAGGTACCTCATGAGCTGGCAGTTTACAATGGACTCCATTGTTTTGGAGAACAAGGAGGTGATGGCGATAGGCCGGTAGTTGGACGGGTCTGAGCGGTCGCCTTTTTTTAGGGATCGGGTGGACGAAAGCCGTCTTCCATGATTTTGGGACTACGCCTAGGGAGTAGGAGTACCGGAAAAGACGCGTTAAAACCGGTGCCAACTCTGGAGCACACGTCCTCAGCACAATTGGGGGGATTCCATCAGGCCCACTCGACTTATAGATGTCCAGGGAGAGGAGTGCTTTGCGAACCGAGCGCTGAGTGAACTGCACTTCCGGCATGGAGCACTCACACCGCGGGATGGTCGGCGGCGTACTCCCCCCGTCATCGAGAGTCGAGTTAGACGCAAAGAAAGAGCCTAGAAGATCGGCTTTCTCCTTTGCGGTGTGGGCCAGTATGTCGTCCTCCCTGTGCAGAGATGGAAGAGATGGCTGACAGAAATTCCCCTGGACAGCCTTGGCGAGAGACCAGAATGCATGGGTTCCAGAAGGAGGACGAACTAGTCTCTCGCCAATTCTGCCTATGTGCTCTGACTTTGCCTTGGCAATGACTCTTTTGAAGGACCTAGAGGCGGAATTATACTTCTTTTTTAGAGCGCTGGTGTTTACATCCCTGGACGCTGATGCGTCAGCCCAGGCTCGGTAGCACTCCTGCTTATAGCATGATGCTATTTTACAGGAGCGACCAAACCATGGCTGAGATTTGCCTCCAATGGGCACCACAGAGGAAGGAATAAAAAGTTCCATACCCTGAAGTACCACATCAGCGACAGAATCCGCAACAACGTTGGGATCATCCGGCGAGAAGCAAACCCGCCCCCAAGGGTAGGATGCAAAGAAAGACCGCATCCCATCCCAATCGGCTGACCTATAGTGCCAAACACGGCGGTAGCCTGCAGAATGCAACCGCGATTTCAGCGTGAGTGGCACCACACTCCGGACAAGACAATGGTCCGAGGAGCCTAAAGGGGCGTCGACGGAAATCTGATATCCGTCCGGGTACACACTACGTACAAAACTTATTTAAGAAACATCTAGGAAGCAACCAAATCATTCTAAACTATGTATTCATTTATTCCATTACCGCCTATAAAATTAAAAACATAGACATGTTCAGCAGTATACGTGGTAGAGCCATGCTGCAGTTATATTAGAAGTATAGTTGTGGCACAAATGGGTCGGCTCGACTGGGGAGGGGCCACGCTCTCACAGAATACCAGCGTGAAATAGTAGCTTAATGCTGCTGTATTTCTTATGGTGAGTGTAGAGAACCGGAGACCCTTTTTACTGGAAACGAGGCATTCCATCTTAGTCCTCACGGGTGACAACGCATCTGTATTTTGATTCGTAATCGAGGATTGATGTGGATGTCTATGGGCCACAGCAACCACTTACCATCAGGTGAACTGTGTGCTCGTTTGTCATGCTATCCTATAGAAAAAAAGTGGATTTTTTCTGTCTTCTCCCCCATAGACTGTCTCATAGGAGGGATTTTTCCGTAATAGACACGCTTGGGCAGCGGGTTGTCAACCGCAGTTTTTTATTATTATTTTGAGTTGTTATTGGTAAGATGCTGCTGCCCAGCACCTGTTTCGATTTCCCTTTGCAGCCGCTTATGACACCACCGGGACGATATGGGGCAGTGGTTATACTGACACCGCCACTACACCGTATGTATTCATTTATTAGTATACTATTATAAAAACTTTTATGATTTTATTTTTCATTTGGATATCTGCTATCCCATCAGCTCCCGGATTAATGTGCTCTAAGTCCTAAACGCCACTTTAACAAACAAGTCGCCATTATATCAAAAATCGTTCCTCATCTTCATCAACAAATGCTTGTTTGGCATAAAACGATAATTTAACCAGACAACAATATATCAAACGATATCCGAGACGGCGCACCTCGCTACTGTCGTTGATGTAATCGACCGATTCAGCATAACACGGTGCATTTAGAAACGTTCTCGGTGACTTAATAGACTGACTGGTGCAGTGATTGCGAGCTAGAGTCACGTGCGATAGCATTCATATGGCCTCTAATTACTTTGAACTATTACGACGGTATGACGTTGTAACGGTTCCCCCCTCTCATAATAATTATATATATTTGTGACCAGGATTAATAAATTATGTTTAGATCTTTCTAAATGATCTTTCTAAAGGTTTAATAATAGGCCGTTTGTAATATTTTTGGCGTGATCGTCTTAGTTAGGACCCTTATTTACGTTGTGTTTGTTTAGTAACTTAGTTCTTTTAGGTGTCCTTTGGAAGAATGAATATTCACTAGAGCAATTGAAAGCTGTTGGTAGTGCCTTATAAGCTAAGTGAACCCCGTTCACGAAGACAGGGCTCGAGAAAGGTTAAGAACGTAAAACGTCTTTATTCCACTTGTATCAGGTTGACATTATTAATTTATTATTATTTATCCCTTCCCGCTTGGAAAAGGCTCACAATACATTTATATAAAAATACCCGATACAAGGGCTTCGCTCTCCTACATTTATTAAAAAAAAATGTAGGGGGAGGTACACGGCCCCACACACGCCGTGCACGGTGAGTGCCAACCATTTTGATGCACTCCCCCCCGAAGGGAACGCTAATTCGGGAACTGGACCGTAGTCCACAGCAAAATAACTGGCGAACCAGTAAAAGAGGCTTGGCCCCTTGCTAGTGCGTAAGCACAAACATCGACCGAAGTCGCGCATGTCAATGCGTGTAAACGCCAAACAGAATACGAACGAATCCAGCCACAGTGAATGTACGTCACACGGTTTAGGCAAATAGGCACACTGGCCGTAAACCCTCCGTGAGCGCCACCACCTGCCAGACCGCCGCTCCTGCAGACGTGATGTAAGTGTATGGCATCATCACCAATTGCATGATCAGCACGGCTACTAGTCGCAGAGCATGTCATAAGTCTACCGCTCACCTCAAGGGAATGGGGTCCCACGTTGTGCGGCTTTCGGCCGCAGCCTTGAGAGTCTCCTCAGATCCTCCCGCCAGCTACCACCCGCATGAGGTCGACACATATGCTCCACCAACCAATACAACGGCAGATATAGCCAAAAGGCAGTTATAAGATAAGAGTAATAATTCGCCATCAGAAAGGGTTTGTGTCACTGATGTTGAGTAAATGCATTTTCGATCATGTTTGTCTCACCCACCAACAAGTTGCCTTCAATCATTCAAAGGTGGGAAAGTTACAGAGATATAATATTATGTTGTTATATAAAACATCGTGGAGGGCAGACAGTCTGCAGCCCCGCAATGAAGGGACCCGACTTGGGCAAAGCTACTTAGGTGTGAGTCAAACCAAGACGCAGAGAGCGCCATAGAGAATAGCGTCCCACCAAACAACCATCGCAGAGACGCAATGCTGCAGAACGCAACAAGCATCAATACGACTATCGTCGGGCTTACACCATCCCAAGGTCCCCCATACATCCCAGCAGACATCACCACCCGCATACCTCCATCGACCAGAACCACAAGAGAGCGTCGAATCAGGCGCAGCACACCCGCAGATCCATCACAAGACGCAATACCGCAAGTAGCAGTAAGCATCAAAGCAACTATCATACGGGTGGCACCCCCCTCACAACACACCCACATGACTCTTATCGACTTTGGTAACAAAGTTGGTATTGTTGTTATATAAAAAATATCACCAACGTATCATAGTAGCACGCTACTAAGACGCCAATGAACAAAACTCCACGTATCATAGCGCTAATGCACTAAGACATGTAGTTGAGTATGCCTGTTACACTTAAAAGTGCTACCATACATACTCATCATCCCCATCCGAAAGATAGACGACACATCGCTATGTGCAACGACATCGCCCACAAACGGTATGGGTGTGCGATGTCCACGGGAAAGCCGTATTGCTACAACAAACCCGCTTACCACCGGCACTAAGATGTTAATTGTATACCTCCATCGACCAGAACCACAGGAATGCGTCGAATCAGGCGCAGCACACCCGCAGATCCATCACAAGACGCAATACCGCAAGTAGCAGTAAGCATCAATGCAACTATCATACGGTTGGCGCGCCCCCCTCACAACACACCCACATGACTCCTATCGATTTTGGTAACAAAGTTGGTATTGTTGTTGTATGAAAAATATCACCAACGTATCATAGTAGCACGCTACTAAGACGCCAATGAACTAAACTCCACGTATCATAGCGCTAATGCACTAAGACAGGAAGTTGAGTATGCCTGTTACACTTAAAAGTGCTACCAAACACACCCATCATCCCAATCCGAAATATAGACGACACATCGCTATGCGCAACGACGTCGCCCACAAACGGTATGGGTGTGCGATGTCCACGGGAAAGCCGTATTGCTACAACAAACCCGCTTACCACCGGCACTAAGATGTTAATTGTATACCTCCATCGACCAGAACCACAGGAATGCGTCGAATCAGGCGCAGCACACCCGCAGATCCATCACAAGACGCAATACCGCAAGTAGCAGTAAGCATCAATGCAACTATCATACGGGTGGCGCCCCCTCACAACACACCCACATGACTCCTATCGATTTTGGTAACAAAGTTTTTATTGTTGTTATATAAAAAATATCACCAACGTATCATAGTAGCACACTACTAAGACGCCAGTGGACAAAACTCCACGTATCATAGCGCTATTGCACTAAGACATGAAGTTGAGTATGACTGTTACACTTAAAAGTGCTACCAAACACACTCATCATCCCAATCCGAATGATAGACGACACATCGCTATGCGCAACGACGTCGCCCACAAACGGTATGGGTGTGCGATGTCCACGGGAAAGCCGTATTGCTACAACAAACCCGCTTACCACCGGCACTAAGATGATATGTCTAGGACACATCGGTTAGCGAGTCCAAGTTTACCTCGGACCAATTGCTCGTGAAGCAGCACACACGCCACCATAATATTCCTTTTCAAGTCCCTAATAAGGACTAGTCATTTTGCTACAGTACTAGGAGCAGTCGGTCACCCGACCACCCCATACAATGCTTATGCATCAAGGAGACCTTCAATAATAATGCTTTTGTATCATAGACCTTACTTTCATAAGTCATTCATATATAGGGTTCGAACCCACAACCCTACTATTGTAATGCATATTAATCATAGAGACCTTCTATAGTATTGCTTTTGTATCATAGACCTTACTTTCATAAGTCATTAATATATAGGGTTCGAACCCACGACCCTACTATTGTAATACAAATTCATCATGGAGACCTTCTATAGTATTGCTTTTGTATCATTGAGTTTAATATCATAAGTCCCTAATATAGGACTAGTCATTGTGCTACAGTACTTCAGGCAGTCGGGCTCCCGACCACCCCATATATATGTACAACTGCAGGTATGTACATCCGGCAGCTTCCTCCATACAAGACATCTATACTTGAACACCTTCCATAACTTAGGAAAATTTTCTTTAATACGTGAACTCCTTCCACAACTTATACACGAACACCTCCCATGACTTAAACAATTTTTAACAAATGTTCTAATTATCTTATAAACGTTATTTAACTTAATTTTATAACATTTTTTGACTTGTATTTCTATTATTTATCTTATTTTAAATATTTTTTCAAGTTTTTAAATAAATTTATTTATTAGGAAAAACAATAATTTTGCCTTTAATTTACTATATTATTGGGATAATGTCTGAAATATATTAACTTTATGTTTATTAATTTAACTTAATTGCTTAATATATATCTTTTAAGACTATTTTTGACGCCCCTTTATATTGAATTTAATTATTAATAATAATATTGGGCCGTCACAACGTACAAGAATTGAACAGAAAACATATACTAGTGTTTGTCATTTGTGTAAATATGGATTTATCAACCCATCTGCATAGTTTCATAGGTGCTGTAAAACTCTGTATGGACCTACCTACTTTTATTTGTCCACGTATAAGTTAAACATAAATTTAAAAAAAGAACTACTACAGTTAACTATTTAGAGCGAAAAAAGGAAAAAAAGAAAAGGATATTTAATTGGCCATTTCTTACAAATTAGAGTGGATACAGGCAGCTCAATATAGCATAATACGAAATGTAACTTATAACTTACCTTAATTTGAGTGTAGAGAACTAGACTCTTTTTACTGTAAACGAGGCATTCTATCGAAGTTCTCAAGGTGAAAACGCGTCTGCGTTTTGATTCTTAATCGATGATAGGTTTATATATTGATGATAGGTTTATATATTGATGAGTTACAGCATACTCTTACCGTACGGTGGATTGTTTTCTCACTTGTTACCCTTATTCTGTAAATATTCTACACAAACAAAAACAATAGAATAATTTGTACTCATTTATACATCTATAACACGTTGGTAGTCGATGGATGAAGGTTTTTTTTATAGAATATTATATACGTGGTACTACCACGTACATAAAATTCTAGTAGTATTAAAGCCATGCTGCGGTTATATTAGTAGTATAGTTGTAGCACATGGGTCGGCTCGACCGGGGAAGGACCACGCTCTCACAGAATACCAGCGTAAAATAGTAGCTTGATGCTGCTGTGTTTCATATGGTAAGTGTAGAGACCCTTTTTTACTGGAAACGAGGCGTTACTACCAACCATACCAACCAACTTAGTCCTCAGTGACATCGCATTTGCATTTTGATTCTTAATCGAGGATAAATGTAAGATGTCTATGGGACACAGCATCCACTAACCATCAGGTGGACTGTGTGCTCGTTTGTCACCGTTATTCTATAAAAAAATGTGTAAGTCCGTAAAGTATCACTGGGTTGTTTGGTACACACTGTATAATTGTCACATTTATTAGAGGTACACGCTATTAATGAACAAAGTTCGTGTTACTGTATGTAAATACGCGTCTCATTTTCTCCTCGGTGTTCCTTGTGCAGTGAGCACATTCAAAGCGCACATTTAAAATTCAAATAGTGTCAACATTTACGTTCGATCGATTTCTGTCTCATTAATGCTGTCGTTCTAAACCAGAACGCACTTAGTAATTTTGTTTCAACAAGGGAGAAGTTATAATTATTTATTTTACTAGTCACCCGCCCTGATTTAAGATATAATCAGAGATCATTTATTTTGTAATTTTTTTTTTTGATTTTTAAACCGAAAACTCCTAGTGAATTACGCAGATAGCATCGATAAAATATAGCCTTTTTTATTCCTGGTGTGCTGATAGAATACGTAGAAAAATAAAAAAGGCTAGGTCCCTCATGGAATTGCTCATTATCTGTTCGTAATTTTTTATATACAATCTGTTCAGTCACTCCGTAGGCTAGTCCGAACAGGCAGACAGCAAACATTTTACGTAATTTAGGGGCCGGCAACGCGTCTGCAATGCCTCTGGCGTTGCGGATGATCATGGGCGGCGGTAGTCACTTAACCTCAGGTGAGCCGCATGCTCGTTTCTTCCCTCCTATAAAAAAATAAACTTGTGACCGGCTGTACCTGTATTTGAGACACCGCGCGTGTTTAAGGTGATGGTGGGCGCCAAAAGCAGATGTTTTAACGCTTTGTAGGTGCGCAGAAAAGCAATTTTTTTTTGTCATTAAAAACTACGAATCCACATTTTTTTAAATTAATTATGAAAGTTAAAGTTACGTAAAAATTTTTTTTTTCTTAGTGAATTACGTTGGCCAAAACACGATTTCCTCAAAATCTACAATTTTAGGTACCTACTCCTAAGTGAAAAAGCTGTTTCATTCGAATGTAATGAAATCAATTTCAATTAAATTCAGGCTATGTGTTCACCAGTAAATACGTGAGTGAATTATGGGTTTATTTTTCAATAAAAGAGTATATATAATTTTAAAAATAAATATCAAATAAATATTGTGCGATTAAATAGCGCGCGGGCCGACCAAACAGTCCATATAAAGCGTGAAAAATCTGCTTTTGGCTCCCACTTCACCTTAAGTAGTCTCCTTTCTGCAAGAAAGATGTAAATATTTATAATTTACGCATTGATTTTCCATGTTCATAAAACGAAATGTACTTACACGGTCACATGAGGATTCACGTAATATCGAACGTAATAAGTAACCTTTACACTCTACTTTACGTAAGAGATTTTGACAAAAAGTGAGAAATCCCAAGGATTCCAATGAAAAAATGATCATTTAAAGTGAATAAGAAATTCTTAACTAGTCTTCTTCCTGCAAGACAGATGTAAATATATTTATATCTCGCATATTCAACATAAGGATGTTTATAATTCACGCATTGATCTTCCATTTTCATGAATAATATCTAACGTAACTAGTAATTTACACTCTAATTCACGTAAGATATTTCGACAAAAAGTGAGAAATCCCAAGGATTCCAGTGAAAAAATGCTCATTTGAAGTAAACAAGAAATTCACAGAATCCCAATTAGAAACGAACAATAGGCTTCAATTTAATAGCAACTTAAAAAGAAGTGCATTCAAAACTCCACAAAACGATCTTACAATAAAAGCGCTTATTACGGCGACGTAAGGACTAACTATGAAGAGCGCATTTCTTTGTTTTATAAATTCTAGAGCTGGCTGAAAATTGCAATAGAGTTTGATAATGAAAGTTTGCAATTTTTTTTCCATATCTAGATTCTTATTTTAATGACTCATGATTTTTTGCATGAACTGAATTCTTTTTAAAAACTTTCTAGGTGTGTAACCTTATTTATTTCATTACCTAGTACACAGCTATGTTCTGTAACCACCTTGTGGAGTGACAACAAGCTGTGAGGTATTTCACCTTAGTTCTTAGTGACAATCACGCAGCTGTGGCCTGTTATCTATGAAGTTCCCCTCTATCTCGTCCCATGAGTGTTGTCGACTATGGCCTTACACCTTTTGGTCTTTATTAAGACGGCAGTATGGAAAAGTCAGTCCCTCGAAGGGGGGCAGCATCGAAGCAGAGTTTAAAATTTTTTATATATGTATTATTTTGTTGATTAAAACTACTTTTACGGATTTTATCGCGTTTAATTTATTTCATTTTTAATTCCCGACGTTTCGGGTGCTTTCCAGCACCCATTGTCACGGGGGACGGAGGTGACTGACGTCCCGATGTTAGTGTTAACCCGGAGTCTTCTCCTTTTTAATTATTTACTTGAATTTTCAGATTTTTAATTATTATTCATGGTCCGAGCTACGCAGAATGTACTTATTGTGTTCATTCCGAAGTCTTGCAGTGGTATTCTTGGGTTTAGTTTTGATTTAATTTATTACCGGGTCCCAAGCAGGTGGTAGTACCCAGCCTCCTTTTCTATTGAAATTATGATATTCTTAATTTCAATAGCCTCACGTATCATCCTTGGTAAGAATCGACATTCTTTCGTGTGAAAGTTTTAATCAATGTGTAGTGTTCGTGCAAATATAAGAAATCATATTATTTTGATTTTTTTTTTCTTTAATCAAAAGTCATAATATAAATAGCATTAAATATTTTTATACCTTTAAATAATGCATATTTTCATCAGCTCGTAAAACTACTACTGGACATGGGAATCTTCCGTTATGAAAAGAAATTTCTTTAATAATACAATTCGGCAAACGGATTGACTATCCCAGTACCAGACGTCTTACACCTATAAGGCTTTTGCCCATCACTTGTCTGGGTATTTTAAGTCTGGCAACAAGTTGATTATCTATGGAAAGGATTCACCGGCATTTCCCATTAGCACCTCCTACAACACCCTTGTGCCGAAAAGGGGTAATGGAATTTCCTACGCTGCTACCACACGCCAATATTCGTATTTATACATTATCACAATTACTATCATCATCATTATAGCATCATATAGAATTATACGTGTTAGAGCCCTGCTACAGCTAAATGTTGGTTGTAGCACGAATTCGTCGACTCGACCGGGAAAGAACCACAGTGTCACAGAACATCAGCCTACAATAGAGCTTGCAGTGGATACTGTGTGCCCATAGACGTAGATGTCTATGGGCACACAGTATCCACTTACCATCACAGAAAAGAGCTTACTCCTTTCTAAAGGGCCGGCAACGCACCTGCAATTCCCCTGGTGTTGCGGTTGATCATGGGCGGCGGTAGTCACTTAACATCAGGTGAGCCGCATGCTCGTTTGCCCCCTCTTCTATAAAAAAAAATCACGTGGGCTGTGTGTTTGTTTGTCACACGGATACTATAAAAAATGCCTTTCCAAAGTTCATTGCATAGGTCTCATAGGGGAAAGCCATAGCTCTCTTGGCAAGCGGGTTGACAATCGCAGTTCTTATTATTTTGACTTGTTATCAAAATGCTGGTGCCCATCACCTGTTCCATGTACCTCTGTCGCCTCTTACCACATCCTGGGCATGATATCATGAGGTAGTGGATATTCTTACAGCGCCACTACGCGGTGTGCATTTCATTATAATACAACATAAATTATCGTAGCTGGTTACACTCAGGGCTGCCACCGTTTTTTTTTTTTGAACAAATATACTACTTTTCCCAAAAAGGATGAAAAATCATAGTACTATAAAGAAATTCCGGACAAAAAAGTACATATTTCTTTCTAATCTTTATGTCTGTATGTACTTAATACAAATATATAATGTATTTTCCGTATATATTTGTTATTGCTCTTTGCTGTGGCGTCTGAGCAATTTAGATCATATTAAAGTTAATTAAAAATTAATTTTTAATTCAACTAATACATGCTCTTTTCTTTCTTCTTTCAATTTGAAATTAATGATAGAAGAAATTCTTTCTGTAAAACTTACTTGTTCCGGATTTCCTATCACAGTTAATATATAAAAATATAATATTTTCCTTACTATATTCTTTTTGTATAATATGTATAGTGCAATTGCCTGAAATATAGTACCATACTATAAACATATTATACCCTAGAGTAACACTTATAACTAAACACAAAAATTAAAAATATATTTTCCTTTATTATTTTTACCACTAAGACTGTATTAAGCGATAAATTGAAAATGTTTAATACTAAGAGAGTGACACAGAGAAAATTTTGTGGGCAAAGGAATTGGCAGGCTATCCACAAGCTTATATAACTATATTTACCTAACTATATAGGTTAGATAGGACGTTATAGTGGAAATGGCGTAAGCCTAATGGCTTCCAGACGGGTTGGGGTTGCAAGAGACGCGCCTGACCTACTTACCTGCTCGGGAATGGACTTTTTTCTCCGACGACAATGCAATCTAGTTAGGGCTCAGGCAACTGGAACGGAACATAATTTAAAAACAATACACTGTTGTCGATTCAATATTATATTCGAAGAATATAAAACTGAGCCTTGGTAGCTCAGTGGCTAGTTAATTACAATTTTACACGTACTTCGGCGTTATAAGAAAACATCGTGAGTAACACCTGCATATCTTATAAATATGTAAAAAAAATAAATTAAAAAAATTGGAAGACACGTGAAGATTGCAAACACGCATTGGGCCAGCGCGGCGACAATTCTTTCCCCTAAAGCCCTGTTAAGAAATGAAAGGTGGCCTGTGCACAGCAGTGGGACGTATATAGGCTGTAACTTTTAACTTTAATATTAATGCTAGCTCTTGAGCTAAGCGTTAGCCTTGAGTTCAGCCAGGAAAAAAGGTTCTCGAGTGGCAGCATCGTACCGGTAGGCGAATTGTACTAGATGGAGTGACGGACCTGGTAAGACATACAGGAAGTCGATGGATGCAGGTGGCTCAGGACCGTGCTTTTTGGCATTCCTTGAGGGAGGCCTATGTTCAACAGTGAACTTGTGAAAGGCTGTAATGATGATGATGATGATGATGATGGTACAAGCCAGTAGTTGACCACAATCCCACTTAATGTACGTAGTGTAAAAAAAGCCTATTCACTATTGCTTTAAAGACCTGTGCCTAGTAGGACGTATATAGGCTGCTTTGTTTGTATCTTCAATAAAATAAGTTTTTATTACACTATTTTCGCGCGCTTTTCTATCTTCGGTTGTATCAACACTTACCATAATGTAGGATAGTAGTTCATTTACTAGCTTATAGTCGTAAAAAAAGGATGAAAATAGCATGAAGTGATGACCTTATGAGGTACGCAGAGTTATTGGGTACAATCGCTAAGAACCGTGCTTTTTTTAGAAACTTTTAGCTATATTAGTAGTATAGTTGTAGCACGAATGGGTAGGCTAGACCCAGCTAGACCGCAGAAGGACCACGCTCTCACAGAATACCAGCGTAAAATAGTATCTTAACGCTGCTGTGTTTCTTATGGTGGGTGTACAGAATCGGAGACCTTTTTTAGCTGGAAACGAGGCATTTCACATTAATCCTCACGGGTGACCACGCTTCGGCATTTTGATTCGTAATCGAGGATAGATGTGAATGTCTATGGGTCACAGCAACCACTTACAACCAAGTGGATTGTGTGCTCGTCCTTATCCTATGAAAAAATACATGCAGGATTTATGCTTAGCATAAGACTTGTGATGTGATTTTATGATAACGATTATGACACGTTAAATGATTTTTCGAGATTATCAGTACTTAAGTAATTAGAGCCAACCAAAAAAATTTTTTATAGGATAGGAGTGACAAACGAGCACACAGTTCACCCGGCGGTAAGTGGATGCTGTGGCCCATAGACATCTACATTTATCCTCGATCACAAATCATAATGCAGATACGTTGTCACCCCTGAGGATTGAGATGAAATGCCTCATTTCCTGTAAAAAGGGTCCCCGGTTCTCTACACTCACCATTCTCGTACGAAAAAAATCAGCGTTGAGCTGCTATTTTACGCTGGTATTCTGTGAGAGCGTGGTCCTTCTGCGGTCTAGCTGGGTCTAGCCTACCCATTCGTGCTACAACTATACTGTACATATTTTACCGAGTTGGTAGCTATGTGTAAGAATACCCACTGCCTCATATCGTTCCGTGGATGTCGAAAGAATTGATCCATTTCACAAGAAACTGAAATGGATGATGAGCAGCAGCAACTTCCTGATAACAAATCAAAATCTAGCTATAAAACAGTACATGGGTAGACAGACCTATGTTTAACAGAAGACTTTTATAGGCTGTATTGGACGGATTGATAAATAGAACCATAGGAGCCTGGGATCAATTCCACGAGCTAGCAATTGTAAGTGCTCACTTATTACTCATTCAGCGGTGTAATGTTAGAAAAATAACAAGTAGGTAAAATAAACAACAATAAAATAACACAGTTTATAACAAAAAGCGAAAACCGATTTCAAATCGCTAAAAAATAAAATTATAGTATATTATTTGCTACCCTTAGGTGTGCAATTATATCTCGTTCTGCTTTGTACAGCACCTTGTTTCGATAATTATCCCTAACAATATAAAAATAAACATTTTTCTAGGTTCAAGCGTTGTTTTATTATATCAGTGAATAATTTACTATGATGTAGTCTAACCCTTAATAGCTGTGCAGATGACTTTCCGGACACTGGTAACATACGGACCACATTATTTTTGTGCAATGGGCAGTGGTTATATGGGGTTTTTTTGCCACAGGGTTTTTTCAGGAATAGGCAAACATAATACTGTACCCTTGAAATAGTGGTTCACAATCTGCAAAGATATCGCTTAACATATATACAAAAAAAATACACACACTCGAATTGAGAACCTCCTTCTATCTGAGTCGATTAAAATATTCAAAATAATAAAACAATAACAAAAATTTAATACTAATATGAATACGTTTTAATTTGCATATTTATACAGAATAGAAACTGAATAAAACGCTTAGAAGTTATAACCACTTGCTAACCATAAAATGCAGTTGGCCTTGTGAAGAGCGTAATAATATTTTTATCAACAAGCAAATGCTCGTAAATAAAACCTATAAAACATTATAAACCCGACAACATACAATTTTATGTAACAAAACGTGTGCGAATAGCGTCCGACAGCTTAAAAATAAATAAAACGTGGGACGGATGCTGCGAGATATTGCACAAAGGATGTCAGGGTTGCCATAAGTGCGTTCTGAAATTATGGAAAATGAAACCTGTGTTACTTCAAGGTTACTATACGAACAGAGACACCGTGTAGTGGCGGTGTGATAACACCTACTATCCCATATCGTCCCGTGGGTGTCGTAAGAGGCGACAGATGGAAACTACGTGTTTTTACGTGGTAGAGCCACGCTGCAGATATAGTTGTAGCACGAATGAGTCTGTTCGACCGGGGCAGGACCACGCTCTCACAGAATACCAGGTTAAATAACAGCGTAATGATGCTGTGTTTCGTATGGTGAGTGTAGAGAACTGGAAACCCTTTTTACTGGAATCGTGGCGTTCCATCTTAGCCCTCAAGGGTGACAACGCATTTGCATTTTGATTCTTAATTGAGGATAAATGTAGATGCCTATGAGTCACAGTACCCACTTACCATCAGGTGGAGTGTGTGCTCGTTTGTCATCCAATGCTATAAAAAACAATTCTGGGCATCTTAGAATGCATGCCGGACGAAAATTCAAATTTTCAGACGTGTCCGAAACTGTTCGACTTATAACAACCCCACCTGCGACTGATCACAACCAAGGAAAGCTGCAGATTCGGTGTCGCCTCTGAGGCTTGAGGACTAAGATATATGCTTCAATCTGTGTTTATTCTAGCTCTCGTACACAATCACAAGATATTATTCCTTTACATTATAATTAGCGACAATGCGATTTTGTAATGTTTAAAAACATATTCTTATTCTACTCCATCTCTAAAAGTATACTCTTGTACATGACCGTATTTAACTATAAACTTTTTATCCATTGTATATATAAAGACAACCATGGGCCCGATCCTTGCTCTCTACCAACTTGTCGCCGCTGACCATATTGAGAATAATTCTATTAATAAGAAGAACATGAACTGACTGTAGCCGAATATGGCAACCCTACGCGAGTGACTTCGGTAAATCAAGCGAGATATCGACCCCAACGAGCGTAGCAAGGCTCCATACGGGATGAAATTGCAATTATGTAGTAATGGGCATACGATGAACGTATTACTATCGATATATTTACATTTATTTTTTGGGTCATTCTGACATGTTTTATTTTTGTATATGTTTAAATATTTTAATATTATTCTGTTAAGTTACTTACGACTTTGCTATTAATTGCTTTATTTACGAAAAATTTAATAACCAATTCGATTATGAAGTTACAAAAAAGGGATTCAATGTATATTTCACATTATGAATACACGTACAAACTCAAATTTGATTCAATAACAAGATTACTTTTGTTATTTGGTTCTGACCTCCTTGTAAAATTAGTTTACATATCGGAAACAACGTTAAGGTTTTTGCAGTTTTTTTAATTTCAGACACAAAGAAGTATGCTCGGTTAATACATTATTATTATTTTTAGGTCAGCTTTATCATTTTACTCTTCATACACAGGTAATTTATTCTTAATAGAGCTACGATGCTTTGTATCATGGCTGCAGCACAAATAAGTCAACACGACCGGATAAATACCACGCACGCATAGAATACCAGCGTGAAAAAGTAGTATAATGCTCTTTTGTTACGTATCGTGAGCGAAGAGAGCCAGATATACTTTTTGCAATCCTCAGGGGTGTCTTGACTACACATCGAAATTTTGATCCTTTATCGAGGATAAAATATCAAAATATAGGTAGATGTTTACGGGCTACGGTATTCGCTTACAATCAAGTGATCTACGTGCTCAATCGTCACCCTTGCTAGTATAAAAACAGTACATTAGCTGTTGTATAATATTAAAAAAATCAAGGAGAAGTTTGTGCGTAGCTGTGAGTCATTTTAAAAGCGGATAGCTTTTTACTTAATAACTTAAGTTACATTCTATTTACGTCCCACTGCTAGGCAAAGGCCTTCTCTCATTTTTGAGAAAGTTTCAAGCCGTGGTAGCTCAGATGGTTAGCGCTCGCTGTAAATTTCACAGTATGCGAACTACGCTGGTTCGATACCCGCCGGCACTAATGAAATTGTTAATTGCAATTTTAAGTGCTAATATAACACGCGCTCGGTAGTACATACATAGGAAAACATCGTGAGGAAACCTGCATGTCTGAAAAATAAGAAAAAAATATTTCGAAGACATGTGAAGTTCGCCAACAGGCATTGGGGCAGCGTGGCAGACACATCTTTGCCCTATAACTCTCACAGCTTTTTACTTACCTTTAAATCGATAAATAAAACTTTAAAAACGCTAAAACAATATTTGTAATGGTAAATGACTCGTGCAACCCAAGGACAATTATACGTCGTATTACGTATTAGGTACTATTATTTATTCTGTGATCATATATAGGTATTTACCTAGGTAGGTATTTCCACTCGTAAAGCCTAGAATGAAATGCCTCCCAGTCACAGCCTGTTATTATACTGACCCTTAGACTTTCACACACGGTAGTGGATGTACCTGCTCGGCGGCACATGCTATTTACATACTACATTAAATATATCTATACCATCATCATCATCTTCATTACAGTTCTTCACAAGTCCACTGCTGAACATGGGCCTGCCCCAAGGAATGCCACAAGGCACGGTCCCGAGCCGCCTGCATCCGTTGAATTCCTGCATGTCTTTCTAAATCTTTACTCCATATTTTTTATAGAATAAGGGTGGCAAACGAGCACACAGTTCACCCGATGGTAATTGGGTGCTGTGGCACATAGATATCTATATCTATCCTCGATTAAGAATCAAAATGCAGATGTGTTCTCGTTTCCAGTAAAAAGGGTCTCCGGTTCTCTACACTCACCATACGAAACACAACAGCATTAAGCTGCTATTGTACGCTGGTATTCTGTGAGAGCGTGGTCCTACCCCGGCGGAGCTGACCTATTCGCGCTGAAACCACAATATAGCTGCAGCATGGCTCTACCACGTAAGGGGAAACGCTCTACACTTCTCCTTTCGGTACGAGTCTGCCATTCGAGAACCTTTCCTCCGCATCGGCTGTCGGTTCTTCGAGCTATATGTATTATACAATAGGAAATATGTTTTAAGTTGCAGTGAATTGTGTTAGTTGCTCAAATGGAGGTGGGATAACAACACTTCTTAGGTCAATCACTTTCTTGCGGTTTGTTTTGTTGCTAGCGCGCGGAAATTGTTTATCATTCCTCTGGTCTCGGTGCGTGAGCGCACGTGGCTTTATGCGCTTGCGCAGGAAACGGAAGTCGCTGATCGCTGTTTGACGTGTATTCCGACCGTCGAATCGCACACGTACACGCGTCGATTGCTACTTCGCGCTTGAATGCTCGCGGTTTTATTGGCGGCAGTTACATATTTATGAGACAAATACATATCTCTGTTCATTTAATCCTTCGTTGTTCTATTTGAGGAAATAATAAAATGATATTTAGTTTGTACATTTGTTGTGTAATTGTTTTTAAGTCATATTAATTTTAAAAAAATTATAAAATTGTACGTCTTCACAACGCTGTCTTAAACCTAAATTAGTAGTTCGGACGAGTACCATTTGATTTTACTCATAATTTTAAATATACAGAGCCCTTGTAGCTCGTAGTAGAGTCTTAAAAAATATGCCACATATGTATTTTTACGTTGTACCTAGATACTGCATATTGTTATAGCTGCGGCTATATTATGGTTGAAGCACGAATGGACTTCTGGACCTAGGAAGGATCACGCTCTCACAGATCAGCGTAAAACAGCTGCTCATTGCTGCTTGTTTCGTACTTGCGGGTATAGAGAAACGCGAGTAAATTTACATCTATCCTCCATTAGGAATGTGTATAGGTCATCATGATCGCAAAAGAACACCGATTTCTACCAAGGCGCGAGGCTATTGAAATTAAATAAACATCCTAATTTCCATAGAGAAGATGGATGTGTGCTGCCACCTGCTTGGGATCCTATAATTAGCAAAATTAAATCCAAACCTAAGCATACCACTGCAAGATTTCAAGAAGCTGTAAGCTCGTTCTGCGTAGATAACTATGACCTTGGGACATCAAACATCTCAGCCCCCCCCCCCCACCCGTGACCATGAGTGCTGTAAAGCACTTAAAACGTCGGAAATTAAAAATAATTTATTTTCGCTATAAAATCCATATAAATAGTTTCAGTTGAGTCCACAGTATTCAGTTATAGTTTGTACATAGCAGAGGCTTTAATAAGACCTTTTACGCATGTATCCTAAACATAGGCACGTTTAACGCCTAATAGAGCAATTAATTTAAAACACCAAAATAAAATTAAAAAAGTTCCGAAAATCTTAAATCCTACACTTTAAAAATGTAAAATATGTTTCACTTTTTCTTTTTTCAAAAAATATGTGTTTTGCTGTAAATTTTGCGAGAACACTAATTTTTACAAGACTGGGCCTGTAACCACGGGTGGACTGTGTGCTTGTCTGTCACATTTATTCTATAAAAATAAGTCTGCGTGGGAAACCTAAAATAACATTAAAGAGAAAGTGTTTAATATTCTTACAATGACTATGAGCTATCACAAAAACACTTGTCATTTTGAACATAATTAAAACATTTAATATCACCGAATTATAATATTAGAGTGAATATATTTCGCGACGTTAACTTTTAAAGCAATAATTTTACGTCACCACAACACAATTAATCATTTAAATTGGCTAAACAACGAATGAAAGGCATCAAAACATATCATTACAGCGTGCGAAAAGCACCCCGCGGCTGCGTTGTAAAAATAAAATAAAAAAGAACACGTGGGCGTCACCATGGTAACCCGCTATTAACGACTTAATAATGATCCATCAAACCGAAAATTCACGTATCGTAAAACATACAATTATGATTAAAATTATACGAGAAAGAGGCGGTTACGTACGAAGAGATGCTAGTGATGTACAAAATATTCATATATCGATGAATAATACTCAAAGTAATAACTTTCGATATAATATTATGGCTTCAGTAAAGACTAAAAGCTTAGTAATATAAAGAAATAAATATTTATAATAAATGTATCAAAATTGAAAATGTTGCATTTATATGAGATTTATTATATTCTACAGTATAATTAGTAATTTTTAACATATACCTTAAAACCTATATAGTTTATTAGCTTTTATCTATGTGTATTTTTTCTTAATGGAAATGTATTGTAATTATAATTAATATTGATTTATACGTTACATTTTCTTCCTACCTAAATTAAGCACTAAATGAAGCTATGGAGTTATTTATGAGTATTGTTATGTAAATTTTTTTCGCTTGCTCTAAAATAAACACGTTTTTATTCAATTAACGCTTCGTAGATAAACAGTACGTTGACACGCGTTATCGGGGGTTATTTACGATTGCTTTGTATTCCGAGGTGCTAACGACGCGATAGAAATTATTCACTATCAGTTGTTTATTCACTTTCTTATCTAAGAGATTATTAACATAATAACCTACTAACGTCAAACAATAAATCAGTTATGCTACATATTTTCATTAAAAGTTGTGTCTGCATGGTTATCAGGGCATCTAACTTATCGTTAAAGTTTATTTCGGTTGATATTGATAAGTATCTTATCATTTACTCATTTTCGATTATTTTTTAGGTTAGTGATCTCGTGGCCGGATTTAAAAAATGTTAAAAATATTTACTCTTATATGCAGTATAGACTAAAATATTCATTTCATCTTTATGGGCCAAAGAGCTGTGCAATCACTATATTTGACAGACAGATTGATGATCGCAATATCAGTTGTTACGTGTTTTTGCCTTACAAGAAGTAAGATTTTGTTTTGTAGCTTGTGTAGCTTAATAAGCTATGATAAATCTTAGATGCCCACGGGACGTTGTGTTTAATCATATTCGTATATTTTAAATACTTTTTTTTAACCATTAAGGAAAACAATGACTTTCAGTGTTCAAAAAACATCGATAATTAATCAAAAGTTACATCACTACTCAAGATTAGGGGTTTGGATTGTATTGTCGCGCAAAGATTCCGTAATCTATTCACGGAGGGTTCGCACAAAGGGCGCTCTCAGAAGGAATGGCAGATGGTTTACAGGTAAATCAGAGCATGAACTGTTGGCAGATGCGAATAGAACAATGTATCCGACCGACTGAGCGAGTATTGTTGGTTTTAATTAAATTATTGCACTTGAAATCTATAAATCTACAAAAAATGTTATAGTTGTATGGAAATGGAAAATAAATGATCGAAAAACTAAAGAATAAACGAAAACTTCTATTGGGGAGGCCTATGTTCAGCCGGTAACGGTAACTGTTAAAATTAATATTGTTCAACAATTTTCAAAAGCAACTCTTGAGCTGATCTTACTTAGCTCTAACTTATTTTTCACAATACTAACTTCTCTTAAATTTCAATCTAGTTTACGGCCCAGTTTTTATCCATTTAAGTTTTTGCAGTAAAATTGTAACGGCAACAAATAAAAACTTTCTTCAATCAACTTTATTTTTTATTCGAAGCTCTTTAAACTCGTCGCTTTAGAAATACTGTTCTTCAATTTGGCTTAACTCGTGGATTTAATTGTTGAGAAATTTCGAGAATTGAAAATTTCCGCGGATTGACTTACAATTAAGAAATCAATGGGAGGACTTAGATATATACAAACCATTATAGCTGCTCTTCATTTTTCTCTATCATCAAATTTTTTCTGGTCACGGATCTTCCAATAGTAGAGGATATAAAAAGTCGCCACGTTTCGAATAATCGCAGGATTGGATTGGAGGATTACAGTGCCAGGAGATTTTTGACGCTGCTCTCCCTTTATATCACCATCTATCGGGGGCTCTGTGAGATCGGATCATTGCGGTCAAATACGACATCCAGGGAACGTAATGAGGTGACGGATTTTCTTACTACTTGTTAATGTTAGAGTACAATAGTTAAATATATTTATATTTAAATTTAAAGATTATTACTTTAAAAATGTTTTCAAAGTGAAAACCTCTTTAGCGGCTTATGTTATGTTGCTCCTCACCCTTATTCTATAAAAAAAAATGTCTTAAAACTGACATAATTGGCTTATATTACGAATAGTTTATATTCAAGAGGTAGTGTACGGAACCCTGCATCACTTGTCCACTTTAGATTGTAAATCTTTTTACTTCAGAAAACGAGATCTCGCGCCCCAGTCGCGGCTGCTGTCTCATTTCACGCTCGACGGCGCATTACTCAAAACATGACGAGTTTTTATTCAACCCCCTTTTTTTGCAACTCTTTATTGATAATATCGAATATATACATACTATACATTGTATTCACATATCTGACAGAACTCTCATATATGCAAAAGCTATGATATAGTTTCTAGTAACAGAATATATCAGCGGGCTCATAACACTTGAAACTTAGTAATTATTATTAAAACTTTACGCGAAAAAACCACTCTGCCAATATAATATGGTTGTAGCACGAATGGGTCAGCTCGACCGAGGAAGGGTCATTCGCCACAGAACTCTACTCGTAGCGTGTAAAAGCAGCATGTTGCTACTGTATTTCTTATGGTGAGTGCAGAGTAGGGAACTGGTGACCCATTTCACTGGTAACGAGGCATTATATCTTAGTCGTCAAGTGAGACAACGCGTCTACATTTAGATTTACTATCGAAGATAGATATAAGATTCTTATATTTTTCTTATATTATGATTGTAGCACGAATGGGTCGGCTCGACCGGGGAGGAACCACGCTCTCACAGAATACCAAGAATAAAATAGCAGCTTAATACTGCTGTGCCGGAGACCCTTTTTTACTGAAAACCAGGCCTTCCATCTTAATCCTCAGGGGTGACAACGCATCTGCGTTTTAATTCTTAATAGAGCATAAGTGTAGATGTCTATGCGCCACAGCATCCTTTTACCATCAGGTGGACTGTGTGCTCGTTTGTCACCCTTATGCTATTAAAAAAGATGTATGTATTTATGGGCCACTGTATTCACTTACTATCAGGCGTTCTGCTTGTTAATTTGACCTTACTTGCTTATATTACTAATTAAATAAAAGTTATGTTATACTCATAAGTCGTAACACACCTTGAATACGATACACTCGCATTACTTTGAAGCCATAACAAATTCACATGTTGTGAAAATTGTAAAGGAAAGTCTAGAGAGCTGTACTTCCTATTGCTTTGTTAGGGGAACGCGATCCATAACAAAATAAGTCTTTCAAAATTATGATACCTTATTAGTTATTACTTAAAAATAGGCACCTGAGTGGAGTAATCTCTCGCCGTGTATGTTCTAGACGTCCTCAAGGTTTTTGTTACCATCTGAGGCTTCATCAACACTTACCGACAGGTGGGATTGTACTCATGCACTGATTTTAATAAGTAAAGGAAATGACCAAAGAACTCGGGTGTTTGACATTCTGATGCCATAGTTAACCCGGGCAACCTTTAGCTTTTGAATATTTATTTTTGGATCTTAAAGTATCGAATTATCGAAGTTTGCAGTGGTATGCTAGGTTTTAATTTAAATTTAACGTCACAAATTTAAAAATAAATAAGTATAAGTCAAAATGAAACGCCGTATTAAATATAACGATGTATTAAATGATCTTTAACGCATGTATTATTTTACAACTCACACGCTCTGTATATTAATTAGCCTTATTGCTTTCACAATACACATACTTTTATGTGAAAATAGCAACTTAATTCCTTCGCAAATAAAAGTGAGCGACATGCAAAGAATCTTTAAATTATAGAACTTCGTTAAGACGAAATTTGTTTGCAACTTTAGATTGCTCCGCCAAGTAGAATTGTGTGAAGAGCTAGTCTAAATGATATAATTATTACATTATATTATCTAGAAATTCATGCTCTGCATACCTAAGACCCAGACTAATTAAAATTGTTGACAGAGTGTAATGGAACTCGCTCTAAGAATGTAATACACTTATAATGAGATGCCTTTGAAGTCTGTTTTGACAACAATGAGGTTTTTTTTTTGTTATAGGCCTTCTTTCATGTCTGAGAGGGTTTAAGGCAAAGGAAATGTCCACCGCGCTGCCCAATGCGTGTTCGTGAACTTCATATTTGTTAAAAAATATTTTTTATCATTTTTCAATCATGCATGTTTTCTTACGATATTTCCCTTCGCCGCCGAGAAAATTGTAAATCAGCACATAAAATTGCAATTAACAGTTTCATTGGTGCTGGCGGGGATCAAACCCGGGTTCCGCGTACTTTGAAATTTACAGCGAGCTAGGTGCTAAGCCCTAAGCTATCAAGGCTCTTATTTTAATGAAGTTATTTTTAACTTTATTTAAATAAATAAGAGCTTATATATTTTCTAATAATAAACAGTTTTAAGATATCATTTGTTTCATTCGATACTAATTAATAATATTTTTTTAATATATTTTTTACTAGACATGTTGAAATGATAGTTTATGAATTATGAGGCTGACTTTTTTAACTACTTATCCTTTTTTACAACTGGAGGTCCGGTGGAGTGTTACGGATGTCGCCTCTGGCACGGTAATATTATCTACTCTGGCGTGTGAAAAAATTTTACCCCTTTTTTATCACTGGAAGAGGGCGAATGTCTAAAAATTGTTCAAATTTATTGTTAAATTCACGAGAAATTGTTCATAATGTCTAATTTATTATATGAAGTACTGGAATAACATTTTCATACCGTATAATGTCCTTCGGACCGAATTTGGATCACGTGCGCACACACTGGGGCACTATATTTCTGTCCTGCTCAAATAGCTAATCTTTGTAGAGAGAGTACATGTGCACTCTATTTCCTCACAGTCCGATGGGACTGTTACAAAGAATATAACTGTTATGCGACGCGACCTGAAAGAAATCAGGAGCAGGACCCAACGGCTTTACGTGCATTCCGAGGCACGGTAGTGCAATATCGCCAACTTCGTGACTCCTGTCTACTACAGAGAATTTCTTGTCAGAAAAACCCTATAACTGATATTGGTCCGATCAGTTATTCGAACTGATTAATTAATGGATTAAATTATTATTTACAATTAATGGATTAATCCCAGCCGCCAAATTTCGTGAACGCACTACGCGGCAAACGTCCCGATACCATCCACACCATCTGGATGCTTGGCGGTCCACCACTGTACGTTTCAAAAGGAGTTTTCTTCCGCGTACAACCTCTTTGTGGAATAGTTTACCACCGGCGATTTTTCCGGACCGATACGACCTGGGGACCTTCAAGAAAAGAGCTTACTCCTTTCTAAAGGGCCGGCAACGCACCTGCAATTCCCCTGGTGTTGCGGTTGATCATGGGCGGCGGTAGTCACTTAACATCAGGTGAACCGCATGTTCGTTTGCCCCCTATTCTATAAAAAAAAAGAAAAAGAACCCGTGACCTCAAGATCAGTAACAGCGTTTATACGACCACGATGAGACAGTCAGTTACTTACTAACGTAAGTAAACGTGATTTAACTCTAATGCTAAAACCCTCGAGTCGAAATATGGTGTTGTATTGAATCCTATGACTTAATGCTAAAAAGCATTCTCTGTTGGTCAACGGTTATAGAGAAATTAAATTACACTTATATAGGCTTGGACAGCAAACGATGCACATATGAAACTCGAACGGTGAAGGGGTATAAAGTTTAAATAAATTAATAAAAGTACATTTATCCTCGATTGAATCGATCAAAATGCAAACGCGTTATCACTCGTGAAGATTAAGATGAAATTCCTCGTTTCCAGTAAAAGGGGTCTCCGGTTCTCTACACTCACCATACGAAATACAGCAGCATTAAGCTGCTATTTTACTCTTATTACTGCTGTTGTACTCTATTACTGCTGTTGTACTCTGTGAGAGCGTGGTCCTAACGCGGTGGAGCCGACCCATTCGTGCTACAACTATAACGTAGATGCAGCGTGGCTCTACCACGTAAAAACAGTCAGAGTCACGATAATAATATCCTCGTAAGTTTTTGCCTTTGCTAGCTTTATTCTCTAGACTTCAAACTGCGTTTAGTTTCTCTTATTTAAATTAAATATAAGATTTTGCAATTCGATCATGAAAAATGGTATTTTGCCTGCAGTGCCGAAATTGAGTAGGTAAGCCCTGTATTAAGTTACAACTTTCATTGCGCGGGTTCCACATCCGTGATTGTACATATAGGATTACACCAGACATAATACGGAAGCATTGTTGTTTAAATGTTTAACGAAATAAAAACTAAATTCGTACCTACAAACTTATTACATAATAAAAGATATCATGACATCAAGAACGTATATTTTATTAGCGTTATATTTGAAAACTGTCATTTATGGCTGGCTTGCGCAACATTTGGCTTAACTTTTTTAATTTTTCGTATTTATATTATACTCTTTTAGGTTTTGATATCTGCTTACTGTGGTGACGCAACTTTCTTGTATTATTTAAAATTTGATAAACACCTATGAAAACGTGGAATATAAAACCTTTCATGTAATGGCGGTGTAGGAAATAGGAATATCCACGACCCCATTATATCATCCCGCGGGTGTCGTAAGAGGGCGACAGAGGGACATATCAGAAAATGGGCAGCAACATCTTCCTAATAACTACTAAAATATAAAACTGCGGTTGCCAACCCACTTGCCAAGTGTGCCATATGGGACAATGTTCAGCATGGTGGAGGCCAATTTTCAGCAGTGGACTTTAATAAGCTGGCTGTGACGGTAAACACCTATAAAAAGCTAAATATGTTTTAGTAATGTTATAGGTTGCATTGTAGCATTCTAGCTACGAGTACATTTCAAATTGAATTGTTTTAAAGTGATTTACTAAATCAATAAAACGAAATGTTTAGTGATCCGCCAACAAATTATACAAATGGCCTTTCAGTCGTTGGAAATTGTAGTTGTACTAGACGTCCTAAATATTGTATCACAAAAGTAACTAAGCTGTAAACTTACCGAGGTCCTGTTTCTTATTAGTTTAGTAGGTTTTTTTTTGATTTTTGTTGAATGTTTACTGTATAATGATGATTAAAGTCATGAACATTTAGATTATATTTTGCATTCGCATTTGATAATGATTTGCAAATTGATTGATTAATTGATATACAAAGTATATTCTACTTCGTATGCCCACAGGGTAGAACATAGATGTTGACTTTATTATAATTATATGTAGCTGACATCTGACACCTATCATCCACGAAATATATGATTCTGTTTCTGATTCACGATAAGAGTTTACGAGGGTAGGTCAAAAATTCGCGGAATGACGGAGAGGGATAATGAAATGAAACATTAAACTATTTTTCCTTTTCAATGTATTCTCCCTTGACCGTAATACGTTTATTAGATCTGTCAAATAATAAAAAATTAAATCAATAATCAAATAATAAAAAATTGATACCTTCAAAAAAATTGTCTTGGACGAAATTATCGACTTCACTTCATATCGTCGCCAAATTTTTCCCCCGCAGCTCTTTCTTCATTTTTGGAAACAAATAGTAGTCGCTAATAAATTCGCTCGTAATATTGAATATATATCCGAAGTACTCATTTCGATTTGTTGGTATCATATTATATTTTATTTTTATTTATTTATTTTTACAAAATATAGTTATTAAATAACATCCGACAGTACAAATAAACTTACAAAAGTATGAAGGTACCAACTAAGATTAGATAATCTTAGTTGGTACCTTTTCTAATTTCAGTCTGATTTACCGATTGCTTTCTGTCACCTGTATTACCAGATAGTTATTAGTTAGCGAGATCGCTATACCCAGACCAACGACGAGGAGAGACGTCAATGGTGACAAACTTCTAGTATTGCTATCATAAATTCGCCAGCCTATAAAGCGTGTCGACTGTGGCAAATCCTCCCAAAAATAGTGGTGACTCGGACACCAACAGAGGAATTTTACGAACTGATGATGATGACAATGAAAATGACGAAGTTGACAATGAACCGCCATCCATACAACAATAGGTTTTTAAAAATAGTGGGTCCTCGACACTTTCCATCAAGTGAGCCGTAGGTATGCCGTGTCAACCACAAGACAAGAGTAGCTTATTATATACCACAAACGTTTTATTAGTGGCAGAGCCGTGCTGCAGTTATATTAGTAGTATAGTTGTAGCACAAATGGGTCGGCTCGACCGGGGAAGGACCACGCTCTCACAGAATACCGGCGTGAAATAGTAGCTTAATGCTGCTGTGTTTCGTGTGGTGAGTGTAGAGAACCGGATACCCTATTTACTGGAAACGAGGCATTCCATCTTAGTCCTCACGGGTGACAACGCATCTGCATTTCGATTCGTAATCGAGGATAGATGTAGATGTCTATGGGCCACAACAACCACTTACCATCAGGTGAACTGTGTGCTCGTTTGTCACCCTATCCTATAAAAGAAAGCTACCACCATACGGCGAGAGTTTTGACTTTGAATATTCCAGTTTTTTTATAGCTGTATTTTTTACAGTGAATAAAAAGGTACGCGAACACTGTTATAGCTGAAAGAAAAGCAATAAGTTAAGACGGTCGAGCGGTAATATTGAGTCGATAGAATAAATTCATGCCGCCGGACAAATGGTTCTATTGAAGGCAATAAATCGGCGGTCCATTCTTTATGTTCAGAAGCGTGCGACGTGAATGGACATCTAAATGTAGGGCAAGCAGCTGTTTCTAATCAAGAACGGAACACGTTACGGATTTTAATAATTTTTTTTTTAAATTCTGAAGATTTTGGCGAGAATTGTCTGAATCGGGTGTTTTATTTTTAAATTTATTGTACATTCTTTCGGCTCGAGAGTCTCTTGGAGTACTCAGCATGTAGTCTTGTATACTTAATCGAGTGAACATTCGACCCAATACATATTATGATGGACACCGGATGTATTTTTTTATCTTCGTGATTCTACGAAATCTTTTTTTCTACCATAAATTTAACAAGTAGTATCAGGATTTTTTTTCCAAAAAATAGAGGTAACAAACGAGCAAACAGCACAGTCCACCTGATGTTAAGGCTCATTGACATCTGTATTTATCTTCTATTAAGAATCACATTCAGAATGTGTTCTCACCCTTCAGGACTAAAATGGAATGAACGTATTCAATTGAAAGATTTAGTTGAATAGTTCTCTACACTCATCATATGGAACATGGAATCATTAAGCTGCTATTTCACGCTGGTATTCTGTGATAGCGTGGTCCTTTCCTCGTCGGGCCGACCCATTCGTGCTGCAACTATATAGCCGCAGCGTGGCTCTGCCTCGTGTATGTATATTATTAATTACTAGATGTGCCCGCGATTACATATGCGTCAACATTATCATTTACGATTCCTTATCAAAATAAACAAATGAATATCTGTTGTGTATTACACCTGGCGTAAGAGATGGTTCTATCGCCATCTTTGGGAACCAATCAGATCTATCTGGGATTTCTCATAGTCGCCTCTTAAAGGGGCGAAACGAGGTGATTGATGTTTACCGAACCGATCACCCAGTTTTGTCCCGTGGTTATCTTAAAAGCCGAGGTTTTCTTACGTCACCAACACAAGGTACTTTGGTCGATTGTAAGTTGCAATATATTGTTGGATATATTGTTAAAAAGTTAAATAAAAACAATGTACCTATAGTATTTTCATGAATATAAGACATCTAATTTTACTCGCTTCTCTTTCATGGTCATATAACTTTCGTCAACAGTGGCACTGGCGTCACACCGCCTCTTTCGTTCGACCAAATTCGTCTTATTTTGTTTTGTAATAAATACAAAGAGATAAAACCGTGTGACGGCCTTGCATTACAATAGTAAGTGCGACCTCGCGAAAGCCTTAGTAGCAAACTATTTTAAAGCCTTCGATTACTGTAATACTCTGGCTAAGAGTTAATGACGCGGAACAGGCAAAAGGACGTAACATTGTGTGAACATTTGCAAGGATTTTTTTTATAAATTACTGATGCAGGAGGCTCAGGACCGTGCTTTGTGGTATTCCTTGGGGGAGACCTATGTTCAGCAGTAGACTTTTGAAGGGCTGTAATGATGATGATGATGATGATAAATTATTGATTTACTGAAAGTAACTTCTTTCATTTACTTAGAAGTTATGGGGGAAACGTACACATGATAAACCTTTACACTAAAACAATAAATCAAACACAAACCAGCAAAGTTCCAATACCTTGATTAGCCAAAGGTCAACAACTGATGTTAGTGTTTATCTATTAGGTTACAGTCTTAGCTTAGACTTTAGCAAAACGTGATTGAAGTTCAAGTTATAACTTACTTGCTATGGCCACAATGGCCACTTAAGTATTAACCGTCCATTCTCGCTATTAAATTACACTACGCGTTCAATTGAGTGGTTACACTTGCATTTAGCGCCCTATGACCTTTCAAAATTATGGTTGAAGTTGCGACGGTTTGTACTATATGTATGCAAATACTTTTTTATGAGTATAATGATTTTATTTATAGTACTTCTGTCGAGGAGTCCATCGCGGCAGGTATTTAGTTAGCTATACTCTTGCCTATTTTTGCCGTCATACAGCAGTGCATGAGCTGCTGTTATTCGGTCTAAAATAATGATAAGACATACGAGTCTTTGTCTAAGTTGACGACAGGTATCTTTAGGTTGTAGTGGCCACTTAATAACACCTCGTTAAGCACTTAAATATTACGAGAAAAATACAAATTAAACATAAAGCAATTCTTCTATCGAGTGGTCACAGAAGAGACCTATTTATTTATTTTATCAAAAGACCTAATACTAAGGGCGTTACTTAGTTGCGGCCTATATACGTCCCACTGCTGGGCACAGGCCTCCCCTTATTTCTGAGGGTGTAGAGTGATAGCTCAGGGCTGTAGAGTGATAGCTCAGCTTCAAGCGCTCACAATAAATTTGGCTAAGATTTATAGAGGGAAATTAATAACTTGTAGGATTATCAGTCAACTCTAATCACATATTGGAAAAAAAAAGGATGTTAAACCCCCCCCGACCGCCCGGGGTACTTTTTATTGTATATAAATTCCAAATGATACTTATTTTTTTAAAAGAATATTAACAATGCTATAAACATTACTAATATTCCCTTAACCACTCGTGGTAAGCTTAAATTGCTTGTGTTACAAGTGGTTCACGCCAGTAGGTAGTCGAATGGCGGATTCGAACCCACGACCTTTTTAAGTTCGCGGTCCGCGCCCTGCCGTTAGGCCACTGTCGCTTATAAACTTACTTACTTATTGAAAATAATTTATGTTTTTATCTCTGCTTCTGTGATAAACTAGCAAGAAACCCAACTTTGGGGGTTTATTTTTTAATAATAATTGACAATGCATGTCGTACAGTTACTTTGATTTCGGATGATGTGTCCCATGTGTAGCTATTAACTGTTACTGGAAAAGATGAAGAGTTTCTACTTCATCAAAAGAATGTCTGATTTGGTTTCGTCTGATTTCCGTTTTTACAGTCATAATAAAGCTTCTATCGGTACTATTTCCAGTGATATATTTTTTTCATATCTGCTCGATACCATGTTTTTGTACCCGTTTTAAAAGGATTAAAATTTCTATTGGGTATTAAGGACTCGATTCCCGTAGTAAATTAACTTTATGGTCAACAAACTAGCAATAAATCACATTAACATCATAGGGTCCTATTGACCCCAATGCTAATCGTGGCTGGGTTGGTCCGGGATTACAATTCATGCATCCACCTCGCCCGCTCATAGAGTACGCGTCTTGACATTTACGACGGTCGTAAAGGTGTGAAACGAGCATTTAAACGTGTCCCAAATAAAGAAACGCTGGGTCTAAAGTACCCACGTCAATTATTTTCATTTGATGCGACTTTATAAGGGGTTTTAATCAAAGCTCATGCTGTTACTCTTAAAAAAACCACGTCCATTTCATTTAAGAAGTGCTTAAAGATGCTTTTTCTTTTCAATAAATGATAGTAGAAAGAGACAGGTTTAAAGCTAATTCATTCTTAATTTAAGTAAGCGATAATCAACGATGTTAACGCTACGACTGCGAATTCATTTCTGAATTTTCGCTGTATAAATATACTGACCTAGAAGAAACAGCACGGTAAAGAAATAATGTAGGAAAAGAAAAACGAAAAAATCTTATGTTAGAAGAATCTTATGCCTTTATACCTTCATTTTAATATCGACACGGAACTGGTGATTTTACGATCACAATAATATTATAATTTTGAAGAATGAGTTGTAATAAGGGTGACAAACGAGCACTCAGTCCACTTCATAGTAATTAGATGATGTGACCCATAGACATCTGCATTCTATCTTCGATTAAATATCAAAACGCAGATGCGTTATCACTCCTGAGGACTAAGATGGAATGCTTCGTTACACTGACCATACGAAACGTAGCAGCATTAAGCTACTATTTTATGCTGGTATTTTGTGAAAGCGGTGTAAGACCACACTGATGCTTTGTTATTGTTACCTGTCAGGATAAGATGAAATATCCCACAGGTTCTCTGCACCCTCCAGACTAAAAACACCAAACAGCAGTGCACGCGCTGCTGTTTCAGAAGAGATAAGAAATTAGAAGGTAATACCTACAAAGACGGACACCTAGGCTATAATGGAGTCTAAGTTAACGTGGCCCTCTCAACATATTTACGTGAATGTAATAAACAAAGCCGTGGTAGCTCAGATGGTTACCGCTCGCTGTAGTTACATTACGCGAGCAACCCGGGTTCGATCCCCGCCGGCTGCAATGACATTATTAATTGCAATTTTAATGTGCTGATTTACCACGTGCTCGGCGGTGAAGGAAAACATCTTGAGGAAACCTGCATGTTTGTAAAATTAAAAAAAAATATTTCGAAGACATGTGAAGTTCGCCAACACGCATTGGGGTAGCGTGGCGGACATTTCCTTGCCCTAAAACCCTCTCAGAAATGAGGGTAGGCCTGTGTCCAGCAGTGGGACGTATATAGGCTGTAACTTTAACTTTAACTTTTAATAAACAAAAGCTATCGTAATGGTAACAAAATGTTGTATACAAACGGTAAATAATATTAAGCAATAAATCGACTCCTCGACAATGGAGAAATTTTCAATTTTTAAGTTTTATCATGTGTGTTTTACATCTATATATGTATGGCATCCTCGTACCGTTAGGCGAAGTGGCTCAGTCCTCCACTATGTGGATTGGCGATCTGGTAAGAAATGCAGGAATCGCTGGATCCAGGTAGCTCAGGATCGTGCTCCGTGGCGTTCCTTGGGGAAGGTCTATGTTGCTATGGACATGTGACAGGCTGTAGTGAAAAAAGAAATATATATTACATGTTTGGTAGGTACTGGATGATTTTCTTACCGTCTGGACAAAATAGGGTGTTGTAACAGGTAAACGGAGTAGAAGCATATGGCACTGATATTTAACATTTTTTTTATTTTACATTATGAAATTGATCTATCAATAAATACTACTAATTAAGTACGTATTATTTTAATTTCGATAGTTTTTAATTGATTTATTTATTTAGTTCAATAATTTTGTTATATGTAATACATATATAATGATAAGATTTGCATTATGCAGGAAGTCGATGGATGCAGGTGGCTCAGGACCGTGCTTTGTGGCATACCTTGGGGGAGGCCTATGTTCAGCAGTGGACTTGTGAAGGGCTGTAATAATACAGTACGTACGTCAAAACGTATGAATAATCTGAATTTTTGCAGACGTATTTAAACTAATACAATAATTTCAAGGCTATCGCTTAATATTCTACCAGTATCAGTCTAGCTCATGTTTATTGTGTGTTGCCTAAGTTTTCTTAACTACAATATTTAAATATTCTTTCTAGATAGCGAAAGAATTTTGTAGCTCGATGTCATTGTACGGACTCTATTTGACAATTCGTCTCACCACGCATTGAGCTGCAACTGTTTGAAGCGTAACGCAGAATGCGTGTGGCCACTAAATTAATTTTAAAAAAAACACGGAGTAGTTGATAATAAGGATACATAGTTTTGGTATACCTTCTTAAAGCCTAAAGTCCACTGCTGAATATAGGCCTCCCCATAGATGGGGCTACCATTGGGGGATATTTGCCATAGTTGCCACGCTTGGAAAGCAGGTAGGCAAACGCAGTTTTATATTTTTAGTCGTTATTAGGAAGAAGCTGCTGCCCAAGTCCTGATTTGTTTCCCTCGTTCGCCTCTACCTACGGGATGATATGGGGTAGTGGATATGCTTACAGCACCACTGCACGGCAAAATTGATATATATTATAATGCTATTACATGCAAATATTTGTTAATGAAATCTTATTATTCCATAAAAGTGTAAAGCTTGATATATACCTTTCCCATTATTGAGAAAATATGTCCTCACCATCTTAGCACCAGACCAGGGGTAATAGCGTTAATTTAGTAACGTATTTTAAGTATAGGGTTAGGCCACCTAGTAATCTTTTATATATAAATGTTAAACCAGACCTACTTGGAAATACACATCAAATAACGAATTTTGGTATTAAACTTCAATCTATTACAAAAGCACTTTTATATCAGTTTCTATAAATGCCATGATAACCGAACGCCTAAAATACGCAAACGAAAATAAGCTACGTATGAGACGAATAAAATTACTGCTATAATTTATCTTTGCTTGCACGCTTGACCCTGCTCCTCGTCGCCGATCGGGGTATATAAATGCGTGTATTAATGGCAAGGAAGAAAAGATCGTGAGGAAAACTGGAAATCTGGTACTACGATCTTCAGAATCACTGAGCGTCGTCGACTGTCTCCTTGGTCGAATGGTCGTTAGCGGCACTGCTGATCAGGAGGTCCTGGTTTCAGTCCAAAATCTCCGGTCATGTCGGGTGGCCGTCTAATCGAACTATGAGAATTGACGAGTGCCTATTTTCTGTACTCAATTTTTCGCTGGTCTTTTGACTGTCTCCTTAGTCTAATGATCGTACACTACTGATCATGAAGTACCGGGTTGGATCTATATAAGTTTGTAGGTTTTTCTGTCAAGAAATTCTCAGTTGCAGCCCGAAGTCGGAAAGTATTTGGTTTTTCACGCCTGTGCCTTGAACAACACGTGGCGTACCATCGGACTATTAGAATGAGGGAATAGAGAGTGCACCTGTGCTAGCGTCTTGTACACACTATAATCTTATCCTGCACTGACGGCTAGTCTCCGTCGAGACTGACCATCGTGTCCGAAATCCGGTCTGGAGGAAATTTTTACTGTCATTGACAATCTCCCAAAGTGGCGACCTCTCCCATCGTTGCTAGGATTTAGACACGGTCAATTTCCACCAGCGGACTGTTGCTTGCGTTTGTATTTATATAATTCACTTGTTTCTTCACTCTAGCTGTTCAATCGCTTATTTCAAAGCCACTCGCTCCTTTCGGCGTGGCAAATGCGGCGCGAGCCTGCTCGGTTGTGCAATGTGAAGTACGCGCACAATTTTTCTCATTTAATTACTTTCCAATGCTTGCCTCATGTCAATCGATTCATTAGGAATCGATTTATTTTGAAAAAGAAATCGATTCTATTAATGATAACAATAATAATTGATTATAATTGTTACAGATTATACAGATACAGGTTATAATTTGCGAAAATTCATTATATTAAAGGTATGGAAAGTATTTAACTAAGATCCGTGTACAAAAACAAAATGATGTATACTCGTATTGTCTCGTTTGAGGAGCATGGAACACCTTCCTCACTCCCGCAAACAAGTGCACTATTACTACCACCTCTAAACCCAACAGCCAACACATATTTCTTGTATAATGTCGAACACTGTCATATGACCTTTTCTAATTGAATATAAGAATTCAAGGCTGGTAATCGTGTCATATGATGATTATCAATAGCTTTATCGTGATAGTGACTTTGCAGAAGCAAATCTGTATCAACGTTACGGCAAACTTAAATTATACTGTATGTAAGTCAGACAATAAATAGATAATTTGTAGCGATTGCTATAGGTAGGTACTTAAATTCTTTGACGCTATTCCTTTGTGTTTAATTATCAGCGGTCACTTACCATCAGAGCTGCACGCTAGTTTCCCCGCTCTTACCTATATATTATATAAAAATGGTATTTTAAAGACATTGCGCATTAAAATACCCAAAGCATAAAATTACTTCTAGGCCAAATAAATAATACACTTACAAATAAAACAATTACTCGTTCATAGATCCTAGGTAGAATGCTTATCCGCAGCGGTACCGAGAGAGCAATACTGCCATCCATTGCCATGTCAGAGTAAAAGCCTCACTTAGCCCCACTGCTGGGCACGGGCCTCCCCTCGTTTCTGAGAGGATTTTAAGACAAGAAAACGTCCGCCGCGCTGATCCAACGCGTATAAGCGAACTTCACATATCTAGCATTTCAGACGTGCAGGTTTTCTCATGATGTTTTCCTTCACCGCCGATCACGTGGTAAATTGCAATTAACAATTTCATTGGTGCCGGCGGGGATCTAACCCGGGTTGCTCGCGTACTGTGAAATTGCAGCGTGCGCCAAAATTCATTACCTATTCTGGAATAACATTTCATTGTTACGAAACTACGACTAATATATTGAATGACCTTTTTTACCGTTCGTAAAAAATAGGGTGTAACATGTGAACGGAGTAGAAGCTTATGGCACTGATATTTTACAAAAATACAGACAGACAGACGGACAAATAAGAAAGTGACTATAAAAACGTGGTAACAAATGTCTAATCCGATGGAAAATGCAAACAAGTTTGTAGTTCTATTGTTGAACTGTGGCTAAGACATGTTCAACTGTAAATTACATTTAGACAATATTTAGTACTAATAAGATTATTAATTTCAATATCTTTCCTTTGTTACAGATTCGTTCGTCAACAGTCAAGAATGGACCGCATCACGTGGTGTAACAGAATTACGGGTAGGAGTCTTAGGCTCTCCAGACAGTGGAAAATCTGCTCTGGTACATCGATATCTTACCGGTGCTTACATGCAAGAAGAAAGTCCAGAGGGTAAGGGTTTTTATATAATCTAGAGAATTATACCACGGGAAAGTGTGATTAGTGCCATCTAGTGGTGATTCATATAAAGCAGCATAACATTTTTAAAGCTTTGTAAAGTTAAACTTGTTCACTAGATGGCAGTAAAGGTTACACTTTTATATTAAAGCTTACACCTACTGATCATAGATGTCGCTGCTTGACATATTGTCACAGAGTAAATATTGTTTATTTTTAGGTGGTCGTTTCAAAAAGGAAGTAATAATTGACGGTCACAGCTACCTACTGCTGATAAGGGATGAAGGTGGGCCACCGGAAATGCAGGTTAGTTAAATGAATGTATAAAAATATTTTCACTAGCCAAGATTTCTTTAGACGCAATATTAATGATTAGTAGTCGAAGTAAATTTTACAATTTATCTATAACCAGCCTTTGTCACTCTTGCTACCTGCGTGAAAACCCGTAATTGACTCCAATGTTAAAGTTTTTTAAAGCTGTTTACGTAAATACTTGTTGAAATAGTTTTTGTTTAGTATTTAGTATATTTAATTGTAGGTAAAAATAGTTCTAAAAGTTTTAATGTATTTTAAAAATTATTATTTGATAAATTATAATAGCAAAACGTCGTTCCTACTATAACTGTTGCGTGGATGGATACTAAATGAAATGACCAACAAAAGAATTCATCATTCTTTAAGTTACCGAAGAATTTTAGAAGGAAGTTTTTATTTATTTTATTTATTTACCACTTACAACTATCATCACAGGTGTATTACCTTATACAATAGTGTAGTTACAAACTAATAAACTAGAACAAACATAATATAGGTATATTATGCACAACTTAAAGATATTTTACAATAAGCGGCTTTTGTGAATTCGTTCAGAGTACAGCTGAACAAATCAGTCTGTTGTGAGACCACGGCGCGCGCGTCAATGGCGCGTGCTGTAGCAAGTTGCTGCGCGCTTGCGGCACCGACGAGCAGCGGCCGCCGCCGTCTTCCTACGTACTCATTAGGGACCATAGAGAATATAACCACTAGAGAGCGTATAGGCAAATTTATTCTAAGCATACGATTCACTACTGCGGTCCGGGGGACGAGGAAGAACGCGTGGCTGCAAACGGTCAAGTTGCGTTGTTATGTCTATCTTTAGGGTTGCTCTTCTTAATAAAGGAAAATATTCGTTATCGATAAAATGGATTTTATCATTATGAAAAATACTCAATTAAAATCATATAAATAATATATAATCAAAGTCAATCAGTTACAACGAAAACATGTATTTATTAATTATTATTGATTTTTGAAATGATTAGTTTTTTATATTTATTTCGAATTGAAGTTTAAGGGTCCTGATTGTTCTTTATAAAAAATATAAACAAGCATCTACAAATTTGTAAATTATGCATCTTGCTAATTCAATTAAATTATTTTTTGATTCTATTTCATATTGATGAAAATGAATATCCGGGAACCAATGATACCTAATCAGAGATTTTAAAACCGTTCTCATAAAATAATTGGTATTATATTTCGAAGACAGCACTTTTGAACCACTCTCATTGATCGCCCTCCTATTAAAAATTTTACAACGACGACAAATATCTATTACTATAGTGGATCCGGACAATAACTTGTCTTTAGTGTCCTTTTGAAATTGTAAGCCGTTCTGATTTGGTACACCAATCTAACTAATTTAACTAGGTAACTATAAACTTTAACTAAGAAAAAATACCGACAAACTGAGAACCTCCTCTTTTTTATGAAGACGGTTAAAAGTAGATAAGTATTTATTCACAGTATGTGAATTGAATAATCTTAATAATTTTATTATTTTCGATATCGACTTTCAGCTATTAAAGGTAACAGTAAGTACTAATGTTTACGATAAACATACAAAGGGAAAGAAAGGGATAGAAGCATTAGAATTGTCTAATAATAGAACGAGACTTTTCCAAAAGACATCAACGTGCGACTCAACCTTGTCGTTATTTAATCGGCCACCGTTTTAGATAGATCCCTGCGGTGGCTCATAATCTGAATTAATCAACAATAATTTTCGTATTTTTTACTTAGCAATGAAAAGTTTCCTCCATTATTTTTGGACATCTGTCCTGGAATATTTCCCACACCACTTCACTGCGCATAAAGGCATTTTGATGCATTATAATTGCATAAAAGTTATAAAAATTTGCATTAATTTAGCGTGCACACAGGTCTAGCACTTGGACATTACTAAAATGTATAATAGTACCATAGCCGATGCATAGGCGACAAAATACTAATAGTTTTCGAGCGCCGGGGCACTGTATGCGCAGTCAAGTCACGGTAATATTATCTATACAGTATTGTAACTCGGCCGTATCTTTCAAATTAATGCCTACAGCCGTGCGGCACGTAAACATGTGATAGGGTTACCTGCCTCCAGCATTTTTACATTTGCCTACTTTGTGTTTCCATTTAGTTTTATGATTGTAAATATACTTTTTATATAAAAAAATAAAATAGGTACTTTGTGAATTGAATAGGAAGTGTTCAGTAAAAATGCGTGTCGTTTTTTGATTGGTAGATTTAATTAAAAAACCATGTTTATGTTTGAATAACAAATCGGTTAAATAAATTTGCGACCGAAAAATATTTGCACCTCGGCTGAGACTTACGAAATGCTTTATTATTAGATTTTTAAATATAAAAAAATCCGCTTTCTAATATAAAGCTAAAAATAATATAAATTAAAAATTGTTTTGGGAAACATGGACAACGTGGTGAAAAGGAATATCTTTTAATTGGTTATAGATACCTGCAGCTACTTTACAATTTATATGTTTGTTTTTAAATGAATTTCAGATTTATTATTTCTTTATTTCTGTTCTATTATTTATTTCCTCCATTTTTTATATATTTCACAAAGTCATGACTGCGGCACAGTCTCGACTGTCTGCATGCCGAGCGCATGCCGAGATCGAGGCGCGTAGGCATAGCTCTCGCTACGTCCGTTTGTATGAAGTTGGAATACTGTATAGATAATATTACCGTGGTCAAGTGGTTATATAGTCTTTGTTAGGGACACACAGCTCAGTTATCTGTAAAATACCTGGGTTATGTATTTTACCACGGATCACTTTTAGTAAGTAAGTGGCGAGAGCAACTTCCCTTCTTATTTCTAGTTTATAATAGCCTATCATGCCTAGTATAAATAAAGTAGGGTACAAAAGTGGATAACCCGGGTACACACCATACTGTTTTAAATACATAAATCTCACAAATTTGTTCTGAATACGTTCTAGCATTAACTTATATTTGACTTCATGTGGTGACCAAACAACACATTGCATTCTAAATGACTTTTTACGAGTGCCTCGTTCGTTAGTTATGAAAGGTGAATTTATTTAATTTTTTTGTTTGATATGTACTTACAGCAAAAAAAGAATTAAGTAATAATTTGGTCTACAGAAGAAATACCTAAGTACTTTATTACAAAAATTAGTTAAAATTTACTTCACTATCCAAGTAATTACTTACATACCTATACTTGTCTTTTGTAATTAAAATATTTTAAGTTATAATAACACAAAATACTAATATTCAAACTTTGTATACTAACAAGATTTTCAACTAAGTAGAATAGATCACATTTCTGTTAGGAATCGTATTTCAGATTTATTTGTTGTTTACACTATCTACCTATTTCTTCCGAACCAAGCGTTGCGATTTCCCGACGAATGACCTTGCAATTTGCATGCATTAGGCATCGCAGAACTCACATAGGGGCAAAAGTATAGTCAATCGATCATAGTCAGTATAGGTACTTCACCTAAGTAACATAATTAACATTTCGCAATGTATTTTTTTACTTTCTATTGACATCCCTTAATAACTAAGGAAAGTCCGTCGTGACTTAGGAAGTGGAAAAGATGCAAGTAATATGGACACTAACGCGCAGCGATAAAGTTTTATTTGGCTTGCGTGCGCGATTTATCTGATTATTATTAATAATAATTATATAGGCTATTAAACATCCGCAAGCAGTCGACATCAAAGGAGTGCAATTTCTGTACGTAGTACTATTATTTATTCTGTGATACAACATGATGTATAGGCGGACTTAATCTTAATACCTGAGGCATTCACTACCATTCAACCTTTGGTTGATGAAGAGTTAAAAATATGAAGTGGGTGTATGAAACGCTAAACGACAAGAATGTAAAATAAAGTATATAAATATAAAACAAAATAATACATATTAATAAACTATTTAAAATGCACAGTATTATACATAAATTATGTATATTATATTGTATATAAATTATGTACATATAAATTTAAAGAATTACAAATATAATTATAATATGTTATATGAATACATAAATAAATACTACTATAATGATATTACCTATTCTGCCTGTTTATTTAAATAATGTTCGCGAACTTTCTTCTTTATTGCATAACGATTGTGTATAATCAAAGACATTTAAGTATGTAATATATATTTAAATCTCTTTGTGTATATAGTTTATTTAGTAAATACTTATGCTATTGTGTATATGTTTTATAATATTTTTTTTTAATAATTGTATGACTTTCTCGTTAGTCAAATGGTTTTAATTGCTATTGCTGATCATGTGGTCCTGGGTCGAGACAATATCTCCGGTTGAGTCTGATTGCCGTCCCATCGGACGGATATGGAACTGCTTATTTTCTGTGATGTCAGTGCTGTTAGCCAGTTGGCTTTTACAGCTTCATCGGACTCGTAGGCTGCGAGCTAAATAAAGACGACTGATGATGATGATGACGATGATGGTGATAATGATGACTCAGTTATCTAACCGCCTTCTGAAAAGCGGTGTGTGGTCTCCTATGGCACCTATGAGCACCTAGAGTGAGGGAATGGAGAGTAGGTTACACCTGTGCTCGTGCACTCACACGTGCTTTAATATAATCCTGTCCTGCACAGAAGGCTAGTCTACGTTATGGCTGTCCGCCTGCACAGAAGGCTAGTCTACGTTATGGCTGTCCCCCTGCACAGAAGGCTAGTCTACGTTATGGCTGTCCCCCTGCACAGAAGGCCAGTCTACGTTATGGCTGTCCCCCTGCACAGAAGGCTAGTCTACGTTATGGCTGTCCCCCTGCACAGAAGGCTAGTCTACGTTATGGCTGTCCCCCTGCACAGAAGGATAGTCTACGTTATGGCTGTCCCCCTGCACAGAAGGATAGTCTACGTTATGGCTGTCCCCTTGCACAGAAGGCTAGTCTACGTTATGGCTGTCCCGCTGCGCAGAAGGCTAGTCTACGTTATGGCTGTCCCCCCTGCACAGAAGGCTAGTCTACGTTATGGCTGTCCCCCTGCACAGAAGGCTAGTCTACGTTATGACTTTCCCCCCTGCACAGAAGGCTAGTCTACGTTATGGCTGTCCCGCTGCACAGAAGGCTAGTCTACGTTATGGCTGTCCCCCCTGCACAGAAGGCTAGTCTACGTTATGGCTGTCCCCCTGCACAGAAGGCTAGTCTACGTTATGGCTGTCCCCCTGCACAGAAGGCTAGTCTACGTTATGGCTGTCCCCCTGCACAGAAGGCTAGTCTACGTTATGGCTGTCCCTCTGCACAGAAGGATAGTCTACGTTATGGCTGTCCCCCTGCACAGAAGGCTAGTCTACGTTATGGCTGTCCCGCTGCACAGAAGGCTAGTCTACGTTATGGCTGTCCCCCTGCACAGAAGGCTAGTCTACGTTATGGCTGTCCCCCTGCACAGAAGGCTAGTCTACGTTATTACTGTCCCCCCTGCACAGAAGGCTAGTCTACGTTATGGCTGTCCCGCTACACAGAAGGCTAGTCTACGTTATGGCTGTCCCCCTGCACAGAAGGCTGGTCTACGTTATGGCTGTCCCCATGCATAGAAGGCTAGTCTACTTTATGGCTGTCCCCCTGCACAGAAGGCTAGTCTACGTTATGACTGTCCCCCCTGCACAGAAGGCTAGTCTACGTTATGGCTGTCCCGCTGCACAGAAGGCTAGTCTACGTTATGGCTGTCCCGCTGCACAGAAGGCTAGTCTACGTTATGGATGTCTCCCTGCACAGAAGGCTAGTCTACGTTATGGCTGTCCCCCTGCACAGAAGGCTAGTCTACTTTATGACTGTCCCCCTGCACAGAAGGCTAGTCTACGTTATGGCTGTCCCGCTGCACAGAAGGCTAGTCTACGTTATGGCTGTCCCGCTGCACAGAAGGCTAGTCTACGTTATGGCTGTCTCCCTGCACAGAAGGCTAGTCTACGTTATGGCTGTCCCGCTGCACAGAAGGCTAGTCTACGTTATGGTTGTCCCCCTGCACAGAAGGCTAGTCTACGTTATGGCTGTCCCCCTGCACAGAAGGCTAGTCTACGTTATGACTGTCCCCCTGCACAGAAGGCTAGTCTACGTTATGGCTGTCCCGCTGCACAGAAGGCTAGTCTACGTTATGGCTGTCCCGCTGCACAGAAGGCTAGTCTACGTTATGGCTGTCCCCCTGCACAGAAGGCTAGTCTACGTTATGGCTGTCCCTCTGCACAGAAGGCTAGTCTACGTTATGGCTGTCCCCCCTGCACAGAAGGCTAGTCTACGTTATGGCTGTCCCCCTGCACAGAAGGCTAGTCTACGTTATGGCTGTCCCCCTGCACAGAAGGCTAGTCTACGTTATGACTGTCCCCCTGCACAGAAGGCTAGTCTACGTTATGGCTGTCCCGCTGCACAGAAGGCTAGTCTACGTTATGGATGTCCCCCTGCACAGAAGGCTAGTCTACGTTATGACTGTCCCCCTGCACAGAAGGCTAGTCTACGTTATGGCTGTCCCCCTGCACAGAAGGCTAGTCTACGTTATGACTGTCCCCTGCACAGAAGGCTAGTCTACGTTATGGCTGTTCCCCTGCACAGAAGGCTAGTCTACGTTATGGCTGTCCCCCTGCTAAGAAGGCTAGTCTACGTTATGGCTGTCCCCCCTGCACAGAAGGCTAGTCTACGTTATGGTTGTCCCGCTGCACAGAAGGCTAGTCTACGTTATGGCTGTCCCCCTGCACAGAAGGCTAGTCTACGTTATGACTGTCCCCCTGCACAGAAGGCTAGTCTACGTTATGGCTGTCCCCCTGCACAGAAGGCTAGTCTACGTTATGACTGTCGCCCTGCACAGAAGGCTAGTCCGTTATGGCTGTTCCCCTGCACAGAAGGCTAGTCTACGTTATGACTGTCCCCCCTGCTAAGAAGGCTAGTCTACGTTATGGCTGTCCCCCTGCACAGAAGGCTAGTCTACGTTATGACTGTCCCCCTGCACAGAAGGCTAGTCTACGTTATGACTGTCCCCCCTGCACAGAAGGCTAGTCTACGTTATGACTGTCCCCCTGCACAGAAGGCTAGTCTACGTTATGACTGTCCCCCCTGCACAGAAGGCTAGTCTACGTTATGGCTGTCCCCCCTGCACAGAAGGCTAGTCTACGTTATGGCTGTCTCGCTGCACAGAAGGCTAGTCTACGTTATGGCTGTCCCCCTGCACAGAAGGCTAGTCTACGTTATGGCTGTCCCCCCTGCACAAAAGGCTAGTCTACGTTATGGCTGTCCCCCTGCACAGAAGGCTAGTCTACGTTATGGCTGTCCCCCTGCACAGAAGGCTAGTCTACGTTATGGCTGTCCCCCTGCACAGAAGGCTAGTCTACGTTATGGCTGTCCCCCCTGCACAGAAGGCTAGTCTACGTTATGGCTGTCCCCCTGCACAGAAGGCTAGTCTACGTTATGGCTGTCCCCCCTGCACAGAAGGCTAGTCCGTTATGGCTGTTCCCCTGCACAGAAGGCTAGTCTACGTTATGACTGTCCCCCTGCTAAGAAGGCTAGTCTCGTTATGGCTGTCCCCCTGCACAGAAGGCTAGTCTACGTTATGGCTGTCCCCCTGCACAGAAGGGTCTACGTTATGGCTGTCCCCCTGCACAGAAGGCTAGTCTACGTTATGACTGTCCCCCTGCACAGAAGGCTAGTCTACGTTATGGCTGTCCCCCTGCACAGAAGGCTAGTCTACGTTATGACTGTCCCCCTGCACAGAAGGCTTATAACTGTCCCCCTCACAGAAGTAGTCTACGTTATGGCTGTCCCCCTGCACAGAAGGCTAGTCTACGTTATGGCTGTCTCGCTGCACAGAAGGCTAGTCTACGTTATGGCTGTCCCCCTGCACAGAAGGCTAGTCTACGTTATGGCTGTCCCCCTGCACAGAAGGCTAGTCTACGTTATGGCTGTCCCCCTGCACAGAAGGCTAGTCTACGTTATGGCTGTCCCCCCTGCACAGAAGGCTAGTCTACGTTATGGCTGTCCCCCTGCACAGAAGGCTAGTCTACGTTATGGCTGTCCCCCTGCACAGAAGGCTAGTCTACGTTATGGCTGTCCCCCTGCACAGAAGGCTAGTCTACGTTATGGCTGTCCCCCTGTACAAAAGGCTAATCTACGTTATGGCTGTCCCCCTGCACAGAAGGCTAGTGTACGTTATGACTGTCCCGCTGATCGAAATTCATTTTGCAGAAAATTATTATTACTATACTGTGCAAGTTATTAATAGATTTAGATTTTCAGACAAATCACTTCAAAAACTGGACCTCAGCATAAATAAATTTAAGCTTACACAAACTGAAATTTACAGATAACTAAGTGTAATTTCGAGTTTTCACAGCAAATAAAGATCTGCACGAACGAGAAGTTAGGTGCTTCGGCTCGCAAAGTTCTTTAAACACTATTGAACTAGTTAAATTGAGTTTAATTTGTTCTAAGTTTAATACGACGAGGCACTTCCAATTGGTGTATATATAACTTTGGTTTTGAGTACGGAGAACTAGCTTTTAACTAGCATATATCTTTTGAAATATATATTCATCTTCTGCATCTTTAAATTGGACTTGCCACTGTTGAAGATAGACATCCCTTAGAATGCATCAAAACACATTGAGGTACGACTACACAGCCCGAATAGACGCCTAATGTGTGTATAAATTCTGCATCCAAATTCCAAACCTGTCTGTCAAAAGTCTGAGGTAAGCGGTACGGGGAAGGCGGGTTGAAATGCACGCTATTGGTTAAAATCAAGGTTGCAACACTTGCTAATAAGCAAATAGTGTTGGGAACTTTAACTAATAATTTTGGTACCACGTCTACTTAATCAGTACCAGAATTATATTCTACTACAAATTAGTACAAAATAAAAAAAAACGAAAGAAGTTTTATTTAAGTAGGTATAGTATTTAGTAAAATACCCTTAATTTTTTGTTTTAAAGAATATTTTTTATTAAAACAAGCTTTCTTTACAATATTGAAATAATAATAGAATACTATTAAAAATAAAATAGCAATAGTTATTTAAACTGTCAAGTTCACTTCCGTTTCCTACTTGTTTTGACATGGCGTCTTAGCAATAAAGAGAGCGGTGTGCCGTCTATTAAAAATTATATCAATTTTATTATGAATTATTTTTAAGAAGTTTTGAATAATTTGTATTATTAAATCAATTAATTCTAATATGGTACATTCACTAAAAAAAATCAGCTTACACCTGTCGCTTATAGCATAAGTCTGTAAAACATTCACGATAACATGCATAATATTTACTTGTACACACTTGTACAATATTGCAGTTTAACTGGTACAGCACTAGTTACACGTGGCGGTAATTAAAGAAAAGTATAGCAAAAGTGAACTGCATTGAAAAGAAACGGATGCATAGTCCGAAAATATCCGAAGATGTCCGAATAAATCACCGCGAGTTGCTTGTGACAAATGTAGGTTGAGCTCTGATTTAATTTTAATTATAGTTAATTAAAATTCACTTATCAGAAAAGGTGCCAATTACACATTTGTCTACATTTACTACATTATTGTACAGGGAATCATGTTGCGCGTCTGTTGTATTTTATTTTATCGAAAATTCACGAGTCACATACAAGATGTTCATGGGTCAGGGAAGTGGTCGCTACTAAAGTAGATCGCGCGATAGTTTTCTTAAGTAAGACGTATTTGTCTGATGTGTTGACAGAAAGTGTTCGCCTTTCATGAGGCGTCTATTCGGGCTGTGTAGTCGTTGTTGAGGTATTACTATACGCTATAACCACAAATGACTACCACGAGGAAATGAATGCCACTACATTTAAAGAGTGGTTCCAGAACGTGCTTTTACCCAGCCTACCAGAGCCTTCTGTAATATTCATGGATAATGCCACCTATCACTCGGTTCAAATACAGAAACCACCTACCCAAGCTAATAAAAAAGAAGAAATGGTGGCTTGGTTAAAAGCAAAACGCATTGACGCAAATATGCAGATGCTAAAACCAGAGCTAATTAAATTAGTTAAAGAAGATAAAGCGGCAAATGTGCGATACGAAATCGATGAGCTGGCTCTGGAGTACGGTTATCGCGTTCTAGGAATTCCACCGTATCATTGCCAATATAACGCGATTGAGCTAATCTGGGCTCAAATAAAAGGTTACGCCGCCCGCCACAATACTTTCCCGGCATTCAGCACGAAAAAGATGACCCTATTAAAAGAAGCCTGCGGGGAAGTCACAAGAGATGACTGGGCAAAGGTTGTTGAGAAGACTAAAAACCTGATTGTGGAACATTTTGACCGAGATATCAGGATTGATTCTGTTATTGATAATAATATAATTATACATGTAGGCGAAGATGATGATGAAGACACCACCTCCTCAAGCGAATCGAAGTCTGATTAATATTCTGTACGCACATTCAATTCAATGTACTTTATTGCATAGAAATACAGATTGTAACTTTGTAACAAAGAATAAATAAAACAATTTTATTATATTAATATTACCTTTTTTTGGTTTCCACTTTAATTACTAAAATATAAATTTTAAATGATTCTGCCAATTTAAAACGAAAATAATCTTAAAAATAACGCGCGGTTCATTTTGGTGATGGTAACGAACTCAGTGTTATGTTGTGCCCATCACTAGTCGTGACCAACTGATAGGTGTCAGGAACGCATTCTCTGAACGGCCGAACTATAGTAATGTAGTTCGATGTCAAAACACGATCCTGAGCGACTTGCATCCATCGACTTCTCGCATGTCTTATACGTTCGTCACTCTATCTCGGGGGCCGCCCTACACTATGTTCGTTCCGTAAACAAACGATACAGACAAAATAAACTTCTTTTATTGTTTTATTATGGCAATAACTTAATCATATCCGACTGTGTGTGTCTTCTGGTTCATTGATGCAACTCAGCGGTTAACAATGATACTCGAGCCATTATATATTTTACATTTTTTTTTCTTTGCTTTTTTTTGAAAACGTTACCTCCACAATAGGATTTTCTCCTGTATCATGGGGGCAGTTTACAAACACAAATTTCACATGGACAAACATCCAGACCCGGAACAATTACTTGTAGGCCATACAAATATTTGTTCCGTGTGGGATTCGAATCCGCGGCCCTTAGCGCTGTAACTTATAGCTAAGCCACTGCGACAATACTTACTACCGAAAATAATAAAAATTGCGGTTGCTCCTCGCCTTCCAAACGTGCCGCCAACTATCGCAAAATACCCCCAATGAGGCAATTTATGGAAAGACTTATATTTCATACTAGACTTTTGTAGGCTTTATTGGATGGAATGCATTTAAAGTCCACCATTTGTACGCTGCATAGTGGCAGTGCGGATAACTCCTTTTTTTTTCTTAAAACTATTTCATCAAAGAGAACAGCAAGGAGGACTCATATCTATTCCTTGCATACATGCTGTAACTTTAACGATACAAACATGTATGTGTGACAGACTTTTTAAAGTAATTATTAAACGATGTCTCCAATTAACCTAAGACGTAAAGTCACACCTGTATACACTCGTACGTCTTACTAATGGAAGCAGATCGTCTTATATTTATACAGTTTTAATTTTAGCAAAAGTTGGCCACGTTGCCTTCACGTGTTATCGGAATGTTTTAATATCTATAAAATTCAAGTTTTCGCACGATGACTTTCTTCACCGTTGAGCTCTTGTTTAATCACCACTTAAAATTTAAGGAAACAATTTTATCAATGCTGGGATCGAATCTACTTGCCACGTATTAAATTACAAAATTTAAGAGCGAATGTATCTCCACAACTACCACGGCTCTTGCCTCCAATTATATACGTTTTATGCGTGGTAGAGCCACGCTGCAGCTATAATATGGTTGCAGCACGAATGGGTCGGCTCGACCGGGGAAGGACCACGGTCTTACAGAAAACCAGCTCAAAATATCAGATTAATGCTGCTGTGTTTCGTATGATAAGTGTAGAGAACCGAAGACCCATTTTTCTGGGCATTCCATCTTATTCCTCAGGGGTGACAACGAATCTGCATTTTCATTCTTAATCGAATGTAGATGTCTATGGGCCACAGCATCTACTTACCACTGGATGAACTGTGTGCCTGTTTGTCAATTTTATTCAATAAAAAAAATATCCGCATATATAGAAGCTACAATATATGTCCAAATATTTCAAGTGCTTTCTGAATAATTTTCACTCTAACATTCCGTTTATCACGTAAACTGAACGAAGCTATAATGTATTCTCGTACTTTTTCAATACTCTCAACTTCACGTAGCACGAAAGCATCAGTGACCTACTGTAGGTGCGCGTTTCCATTATACCCGCCTCACGCGACTTTATGTTACTAAGGTACGTGAGGGTAATATGGTTACCTTAGGCTTTACCGCCCTATAAAACCAAAACTAGGAGAACTAGACAGAGACAGAGACAAAACGAAAAGTCGTATACTTACTAATATATTAAGAAAAAAATAGCAAACAAGTTTTCGCTATAATTAGGAATACTTTGAAAAATCTACTTAAAAATCTAACTACACTAAACAATACTAAAATCGACTAAAATATTTTTTTCTATATCTATAATGTCAACTGTAAAAATGGCGTTCATAAAGCATCGCCCTTTTGCCACTTACACAACTTACACAAATATAAGGACACGCCATGTCATTAAATCCACCATCAATCCATTTAGCTACAGAGCATGTCAAAAAAATAAACATACATACATAAATACACTTGAGATAAATAACTCTCTTGCTGAATCATTACACAACGGGTATAAAGAAAAACGACATTTTGCGATCATACAACTAGCTTTCTTTGCAGCTTTGCACCTTTTTAACGCAATCGTAGATTTCTTTAGTACCGTGTTCTGTATAATACGAAAATAATTGTTTTCGGTGCTGGGTATATTTATGTTTCCGTCACTTTCAAACTACATCTGCATCTTTCACTAATATTAACCGCTTTTTTGTTTTAGCCAAACAAAAATTATTTTGATTTGAAATGGCCAGTAGTGCAGAACGGCAATTTTATAGGTGAAGACTGCTCCTGCAAAAAAATGTAAAATCCTTTTATCAACAATTTTTTTAATATCATTGAAAAATCATATTTAAAAATTTTATAATAACTAGTAAATATACACCAGGGAAATTTCGTAAAATTATGATACTTAGTTGATAATTAGTAAGAGATAATTATGATACATGTTACTAAAGTGTTTTCGTGACGTCTTAAACAACGGAGATAGTTGAAACAGGACGCCATTATCGATTCGTCCCGTAAAAGGGGAAACTCCGACATTTAATAGACGTTCCGCGATACTTGCGTCGCCGTAGCGGCTGCGGCGCAATTTTACGACCGTGTCGCGTTTTATGCGCATCATTGCTCAGGGTTGCCAGTTGTACAAAACTGTTTATAAAACCATTTTACGTGGTAGAGCCGCGCTGCAGCTGTATTACGGTTCTGGCACGAATGGGTCTACTTAACAGGGGATCGACCACGATCTCGCAGAATACGATTGTAAAATAGCAGCTTAATAGTGCTGTGTTTCGTATGGTGAGTGTAGGGAACCGGAGACTCTTTTTACTGGAAACAAGGCGTTCCATCTTATTTTGATTCGTGATCGAGCATTGATGTAGATGTCTATGGGCCGTAGCAACCACTTACCATCGGTTGAACAGTTTGTGTGTGACTTGTTTGTCACCTAGAACAAAAAAAAAACAAGGACGTCCACAATAGAACTCGTCTAATTCTTATTGCTCTAGCAAACAAATACGTATGGCACTCGGTGACTGCCGCGGTAAAGCTATTGCATAGCATTTTTTATCAACTTATGCAATTATAATTATTTATTTATTTTATTTCTGCAGTTAAGTCTTTGATATTAAATCAAGTTACACTTTTTGAGCGTGGTGACCGATAAGAAAACAATTTTTTTTCTCTTATTGAATAAATGAGAAGTTAATATTGTTAAAAATATTTTTAATATCTTACAATACATGTAGGTTGTTCAGGAATTTTTATCATTGAGTTAGCAGCTAGTGTACACGCACACAATCACCGTGCCGAAGTCTGCCGAGTGCCGAAGTCTGCCGAACTGAAACGACGTTAGACGATGCACGGCTTTCAACGCCACACCTCCCTGCCCGTCGGAATGGGGAGCGTGAGGTTTTTCTTCGTTACGGAATTTCTGGATTCGGTCCCCGCGCTCAAGGCCCGCAATAGAAGCTATGCAATAGCTTAACAATCCACGGCGCAAGATCAGTTGGTAAGAGTGGCAGTGCAAAAAAAAAATCAAGTGGCCAAAGCGGCAATCAAAAGGGATTTTGATAGTCCAGTGCGGTCGTGTAGGTTGATCACCAATAAACCTGGGAGGCTTGTTATGGCATTATTGACTATGCAGTATTGACTGATGCAGGTGGTTCAAGACTTTTCTCAGTATGATTTTTTTTCATTATGGTAATACATATTTTGTAAATGAGAATAGAAAAAAGGTATCTGCTTATAAGCTATATTTATACATTTCCACAACGATACCATACGTTAAACGTCAAAACGAAACAAAATTTTGAATGATGGTGATGATCGTGTAGAATGTTTTGAGTGTTATTTAATTAAAGAAATATGAGTACGAATTGAGATTTTTACTTTGAACTCTTATTTGTTCATTATCTTAATAAATAAAAAGTGACAAAAATCAATTGGCTTGTTATATTTGATTAAGAGCTTATCCAATAAAATTTCTGCATAGTAAAATTGTACCTACTGTAAATATTTCATTGTCCGTTTTATTTTTAATATGAAAATTGGCAACCCTACTTGCACTTTGTGTCCTTTGAGTAAACAATAATATGAATCGATGATGTGGAAGATATAACATTTATTATAATATAAATGTTATGAGATAACTGATAAAAATTGATAACAGAATATATTTCACTTTTATTTTGCGGATGCTTGTGCGGATCTTGTTACCCAAGTACAGGAATGAGTAACGGGTTAGTTTTATGGGGTTAAAAGAAAAGTTTAAAAGTAAAATTATTTTGAAATCATCGCTCACTGTATCAAAATATATTCATTACTTTGTGCTATTTTTTTCAACTTACTTTCTATTACATTATTATCCAAACGTCTGTAGGTGGTATTACCAGTTAAAATGGTAAAATTAGTTCCGCGTTTAGTATCCCGCGTGCTCATCGTGATGGATATGGGTAATTCACGCAATGCGTCGTTGTCACTCATGAGGAGGCGGCCTATATCCGCAGCAATTAATTTTTAACGATGACGAAGAAGTAATATTCAGTCGTTCCTCAAATAAAATTATACAGAAGAGGTAAACATTACGTTTCGTAATCACGCACTAACTTCAAGTACGTAGTAATAATATAATAATAATAATAATGTCCTCCAGACTGAATTTCGGCCACGGCGGCCTGTCTCAACGGAGGCTAGCCATCGGCGCTGGTCAGGATCATAGTGCCCAAGTGTATGCGCAAGCGCAGGTGCTCTCTCTCTTCCCTCACTCTTATAATCCGATGGTACGGTAAACCGATACGACCGGAGAGAGATCAGGCGCAGGACCAACGGCTTTACGGCACGGGGGTGATACACCGCCAACTTCCTGACTCCGGGCAGCTACTGAGAATTTCTTAATGGAAAAATTCAATAACTGATTTTTTTGCCCGACCCGAGAGTCGAACCCGGGATCGAGCTCATGATCAGCAGTCGCACTACTGCAACCACTAGACCAACGAGGCAATCAGTAATATATATATATATATATATATATATATATATATATATATATATATATATATATATATATATATATGTACAGCTGACCGCTAAATACTAATAAGCAAGCGACAATATTTTCATGATTTAGAGAACTAAGTGTTGATCCAAATATTATAGTTACTAATCAATAAAACAACGTACGCGCAACGACTATAATTATTTAGTATTGACATGAAAAGACCTGCCGGTCGCGGGTTCTTTTCTGCATGGTATAAATGTTTGTATGGCCTACAAATATTTGCTACTTTACAGTATCTACCCGAAATTTCAAAACCCTAGTAAAGCCAACGTTTGTTGAAAACTTAAATTACAGTTATATTATATACATCGAGTTAACCTTGTATCTCTGTCGGATCGAATCGGATACGGATGGTTGAGGGCAAGTGCTACTGTATGTGTCTGAATGTTGATTACATGGTGCACCCATGTAATCATAAAATTATTACGGCGTATTGGATCTTTGTAGTTTTTTCTTCATAAACCCGGAAATGTTAACCAAATCTTTCCTTGGGTGTCGCAGGAGTCCATCATAGGGAATGCAAGCTAGATCTCGTAGATACATATCATGTGTAAAATACCTAGACAGGGAATGGTTTTAGTGTTCCGATCGCTAATCGGAAGAATTCAAGTAAGGTTTTTATAACGAACAAAATCTTATTCTGCCCATTTTCATTTATACAAAATCATACGTATTCCGTATAGAAATAAAACGTAAACAAATTCGTTTTATAATGCTCATAAACAACACCAAACCGTTCCGTTACGAGTACGCAACGACTTGCAGTTTTCGTGCAAACAGATGTCGCTCGATCGCACCCAATCTTGCCTTAATTAAACGGGTAATCGAACCCCCACGTCGCCCATTGTAAACAGCGTCGCGCTCGGCATTGTTGGAAACTAGTCGGTCCCAATTGTGCCGCTAGGGAAACTTATTGAACGCGGTGTAAAGTGCTACGAATTTGGAAATTTAACCAATGCATCATAGAAACTATTTTATTTATGCGGAACATACAAAATGTGGATTTGGTGTTTCAGTTTTATAAAAATTTCTAAATTATAAGATTTTAGGGCTTTTTTTCATCTACAAAACTAGATTCGTAACGACCCCTTACTAACCGTTCTGCCATAGAACAAAAGTGTCCCGCTGTATTGTTTCGGTTTAAAGACAAACAGAACCAGTAAAAATACTCACATTCATTAATCGTAAACATATTATATACACTAATCCCTCGGGACAAGGAAGGATTATGTCGGACTTACGTAGACTTGTATCCTTCTACGGTCCTATCCGTGTACTTTAACATCGGATTAAGTAGCGACAAGGTACTTGTTAGTACAGATGAGCCTCCGTGACCAAAAATACCTCTTTCGTCGTAACTGCAACTTTTTAAATTCGGACATACAGCAGCTGATACATATAGGCTTAGTTTCATGAGGCCTGAGACTAGATGGCAGAACTTGAGGGTGGCAAACTTTATTCTAGTCTATTCGGATTTCTGTCACAACTATATCAAGAACATAATATTATAATATTCTGTAATCGAATTCAAAGAAATTTCACAAATATAATTTTTTTTTTGTAATAATAATGATGCTATATTGGGCTGGATTTAGGGCGCCATTTAACTTAAATCGCTAGGCTAACGGTGACTATATTTTTAGCGATCTTTATTAGGACAGTAAGTTGCTCAGTGAATCGGGATTAAAACGGTGACGTCACGTAGATATCGACCGGACATAAAAGATGTTCGCTATTTGTTTTGCAATATATCTCGGATACGTAGTAGAGCCATATACGTGGTGGAGCCACGCTGCAGCTATATTACGAGATGGTTGTAGCATGAATGGGTCGGCTCGATCGGGAAAAGATCACGCTCTCACAGAATACCAAGGCAGTAGTAAAGTAGCAGCTTAATGTTGCTGCGTTTCGTATGCAGAATACCAGCGTAAAATAGCAGCTAAATGCGGCTGTTTTTTGTATGGTGAGTGTAGAGAACCGGTAATCTGTGAGAGCGTGGTCCTTCCCCGGTCGATCCAACACATTCGAACAACAACCATAACATAGCTGCAGCGTGGCTCTACAACGTAAGAAGTTGTTTATATACATTAGCAATAATTTAAAACATGCTATGTCACAGATTTGTGTTAAGAAAAGTCTTCGTGAACTTCGTGAATAGACTGTTTACACGTTATCATAACATAAAACCCTCTATTAAAGGCGTGTCCTGAGCCCTTTGGCCTTTCCGCTCTCTTATGACTGCGGCGACCCAAATTTCTACAGGATGATACCTAATTTTTTTTTTAAAACTACTAACGAGCAATGTGATTATTTGTACTCGTATACGTTTGAAACTAATATATTATCTGGAGTAAATATTTTAGTATTAAATATAGCCCTAAGGTTCTGGGCAATGCAGTGGTTTTAGCATTTGTCTGCGAAGCTGCGGGGTCCCGGGCTCGAATCTCGCACATTGCAGTTGGCAATCGTGTAGCCACCAGTGTCATTTGTATAGCTTACGTAATTGTTTCCGATCAGTATGTTTTTTCATGTGCAATTTATGTATATAAAAAGCCTCTATGATACAGGAGATTATTCTGAAGGAGATAACTTTGTTTTTAAAATGCTATTAGCTCGTCTCTAGAAACGAGTTTGTAGTACTCTACATGATGTGCCCAGATAAAGAATGTTTTAAATGAGTTTTCATCTTTTAGTGTTAATAATGTATGCGTTATGGTCTCCAATTATAATGATGAGTACCCTTAACCGACGAGTGTGTATGCGTAGGTATATGGATGTGGAAGAGGCGAGAGAGGTATGTCAGGATCGTGCTAAATGGAAGTCTGTACTCTCTGCCTACCCCTCTGGGTGAGAGGCGTGAGTGTTTATGTTTATGTTTATGTTATAATGATGATGATGAATGATGTTTCCCTTGTCTATCAAACCTAAATTCCATATTAGGTGCACTGCTTTTGTAGCAGAAGTAGTTAAAATAATACCCTGTATAACCCAGCCAGACTTTTAGATTCTTTATTGACCTATTCGTATGTAGGTATTTTCATAACACTACCAGGCAGCAACAGCATTTATATCTGAATAATGTATTCGTTTCATCTGTGATGACTTGAAAGTAAACAAACCTATCTAGACAGAAAAGTCCTATCAATTAATAGAGACGTGTCAAAGAAAACAATGTCAAAACACGTTTTTTCTCTGATTTATTTGTTTGCCCATCGATTCCATCCATAAAGCCTGTTAAAATCTACTGCCTAATGTAGTTCTCCCCTTAGACATTGTAATATGGGAGATATTTACCATAGTAGTCACGCTTGCGAGGCGTCTTGACAGAGACAGGTAGACGGCAGTTACCTCTGGCATGGCGCCTCTTACGGCTCGGAGAGGATGATATGGATGTGGTGTGATTGTTGTTCAAATTACGTGTAATTATTGTTATTATAACAGCTCTTTACAAGTCCACTGCTAAACACAGGCCATCCCAAAGGAATAAACCGAGAAACATCGTCTTTCTCAATGTTTTACCAGATCGTCACTCCATTTATTAAGAGAACTATCCTACACTTCGCTTGTCTGTCTGCCACTCAACCTTTCTTCTCCATCGGTCGTAGGTACTTCAAGCTCTTTCTCTGCTTACTGATCCGTTTTGCGTTGATATTATAGCTTACATTGGATATAGATGTATTAAAAGGATGCCGTTTATCATGCTTCCGATATTCGCACTAGATTGATAACTTTTGTAAGCCATAAACCTCAGTGGGAAGCGTCCGGCGGAGCATGTGGCGTTTTTCCCACACAACCCAAGCCGTCGCGTCGTCACTGAAGTTAACGTGACAAAAGCGTCGCCGCACGCTCTGCTATGCGATCCCTACTCCTCAGTAGACGCTAGTTACCTCTATTAGTAATTAAAGTTCTCACCGTGATGCAAATCAAATGGTTTTGTTCATAAGGTTCATTATAACACAAATATACCACAAAAATATTTCTTTATTTTTTTATAAATGTCGCCACTCGCCTCTTTTACAAATTAAATTATTTTCCAGATGAAAGTAATTTTATTTGCCAAACGATCAACGTATCCAATATCTTCGAATCGTGGCGTATGATAAGATCCAATCTTAAAAATTATTAAAACGTCAAAAGCGTGTGTCTCTATGTTGGAGGCATTTTCAATTATACTGGAGTGATTTATTTTATGTTAAATGTTTATCAATGAGATATTGTCCGTAGGGTTGAACGTTATAAGGTTGTATAATATATAATGTACTCTTATTTAAAACTATTGACGCGACCCGGCTCGCCTGAGGAGGAGCTAGGAGCTATCATACCATTACATTTATCAATTTTTTAATTCCTTAAGATAAAAAATCATGTTTTTTATAGAATAAGGGTAACAAACGAGCACTCAGTCCACCTTGTGGGCCATGGACATCTACATTTAACTTCGATTAAGAATCAAAATGCAGATGCTTTTTCACCCCTGAGGCTTAAATGGAATGCCTCATTTCCAGTAAAGCGGGTCTCCGCATCTCTACACACAATACGAAACACAGCAGCATTAAGCTACAATTGAAATAATACTAATTTTTACGGAATTTATCGCGTATATTTAACTTTTTTACCCGACGTTTCGAGAGCTTTACAGCACCCATGGTCACGGGAAGGACTGAGATGTTCAACGTCCAGCTGTCATAGTTAGCAGATGGTAGCACCCAGCCATCTTCCCAGAAGATGGCTGGGTGCTACCATCTGCTTGGGATCCTATAATAAATAAAATTAAATCCCAACCCAAGCATACAACTGCAAGAATCCATGATACCATAAGTTCATACTGTGTAGATCGGAACAAAAGTTAAATTTTAATCTATGGTAACCGCGGTTAACTATGACAGCTGGACGTTGAACATCTCAGTCCTTCCCGTGACCATGGGTGCTGTAAAGCTCTCGAAACGTCGGGTAAAAAAGTTAAATATACGCGATAAATTCCGTAAAAATTAGTATTATTTCAATGTGTAGTGTTCGCGTAAATATAAGAAAAATCATTATTAAGCTACAATTTTAAACTGGTTTTCTGTGAGAGCGTGGTCCTTCCCCAGTCGAGCCGACCCATTCGTGCTACAACCATAATATAGCTGCAGTGTGGCTCTACCACTTATAAAGAAAATTTATGAAAATTTAATGTTTTTGTATTCAAAAAAAATATCGGAAAATATTTACAAATTCCCGTTATTCTCGATACCAAATGTGCATTGTTATCAACACTCATGTTTGGTTCTATCACATCATGTTTGATAAGATATTTATTTACTTTAGCGAGAATCATTGTATACCTACCTATATAAAATTCGCGTGCGAATACAATAACCGACAACGTCATCCTCCTACCAATTCAGGATTACATTAAAATTTTATGATAGATGTCTTTTTATAGGACAGACAGGATGACAAACGAGCACACAGCTCACCTGGTGGTAAGTGGTTGCTCTGGCCCATAGACACTACATCTATCCTAGATTACGAATCAAAATGCAGATACGTTGTCACCCCTGAGGACTAAGATAAAATGCCTCTTTTCCAGTAAAAAGGGTCTCCGGTTCTCTACACTCACCATACGGAGCACAGCAGCATACCTATATCAATTTTGTAAACGCGTCTTTAAAAAATCTTAACGTAAATACTGGGACAAAAAGAGCGACACATCTCTACAGCACCAGGCCTCGGCCGGCAGTGAGCAGCAGAGAACACTATTACTCCTATCGGAGAAGAACGACAACTTCATACAAAATTTATGAAATGAGATATATAACCACTAGCTCCATCTATCGTCAGCCTCCTGCACTTCTCGTGTGGCGGGAAAATTTGAATGTGGTCTTTTTCGTTTTTTTTTTATTTGAGGTATTTTTGGGTTGCCTATCCCAGCGCTAAATAAAAGAACAAAAATTACAAAATTCCTATTTATTTATTCAGAATAAAAATACAAATTAAAATAAAAAACATACATAACTTAAGAAACAAAATTTCTCCAGCAGCTTAGTTCTTTCAATAAAGACATTTGATGGGTTTAAGCATGGAAAGAAAATCAATATTGATTACAACATTTCAATTACTTAAGTCAACGATGATAAACAATTTAAATAAGATTTACAATCATGGATGAATTGATAATATGCAAAATCACAAATCACAGAACGTCTACAATAACCAAAATATCAATATTTTAATCAAAATTAAGTTAATTAATAAATGAGCACACAAGTGCAAAGTGCAACATTCACAAATAATAATTTTGTTTTGATAATATTTGGTTGTCTATCTATTTCCCTGAATTGACACTAAAAATTTTGTCTCTATATTATATGCAATGTATTAAGTATTGAATGCAGCTTATAAATAGAATAATTTTAATTCAAAATTATAAAAAATATTAAATATTAGATTACAAAAATATTCCTTATTTCATTTTAAACATTTTCATATAGAGTACTTTCTTTTTCAGGTTCAACATTATGTGTTATGCTTTGATGTTTGTGGTTGTTCTTCAGTGGATATAATGTTGTCCTTTTTGAAGATCCTGCTTGTGTGGTGTTGCAGCAATATATTGCGAGGGATTAGCTTGTGATTCCACAAAATAAAATGGGAACACACTTTGTTAGTCTGGAAATAAATAAAAACTGAAATAAATTATAGTATCATAAAATTATTATATAAAATTAAATTAATATTATATTCATTGACATTACTTTCATAGTAAACCAGTCCCTACTCATGGCATTACATTACCCTTCTACCAATACAAAATAAATGAATGGATCTTGTTCATCCAACTTGCTCTATAATACACCCTCTATTACAATTAATATAACAAAATAAGATAGTAAATACAATAACTATGTGAAAAGAAATCTTGTGTTTATCTATTGTTTGAGAACCATTTGATGCATGTATTTCTACTGTGTTGTACAAGTTGTGCCTTTAAATTTGATAGGTTTAGGACCAAATGTAATTATTCATATATTGTGATGCCAGAACTTTCTTAAGGTTTGTTGTTGTTTTAAAATAAAATTTGATTGTTTAAAATAATATGCAGTGTGTTGCACTTTTAATAATGTAAGGAAAGTCTTGTGCTAACTTTATAAGACTTCAATCCTTTGGATGCTTTGTCCAATCCAATTATCATAAATTAGTTGAAAGAATTAACAGGATTCAAACTACTGTATGTGGTCTGTCCATCCCTGTTAGATCCAGATGATGGTCATATGAATAATCATCATCATCTTCATTACAGTCTATCAAAGTCCACTCCTGAATATAGTAATCCCCATATAAAATATCTGAGTAATCCTTAAAGAAAACTATATACATACCGTATTACCATATATATTATACACTTTACTTACATCACGTGGGACTGCAGTTCTTAAGAGCTTTTTCTTGGTTGCATCATTAAATTAACCATCATGAAAATGTTTTTCACACAGTATTCTGGGCTTATTATGTAGCTTTGCCTGGAAAGCTAAAGTAGTATACTGCTCTTGGGAAGGAATATAATATTTCGCCCATAATTTACAGCTGAAAACAAAATATATAATTATTAAATACAAATATTATCAAAGTAGGTCCAATGGTTTACAAACCAATAATTTGTTTTTAAAAATGGTAAAAGAGATAGTAAGTTGGACAAGAGATTTACTTTAAGGTTAGAACTTATTAAATAGTGCATATGTATATTGTATACGTACCACAAAATATACCTTACTGCGAATTTCGGAAACCTAAATAATTTAATGTTGTCAATGGTTGGTATGCTGTTGCACTTTGAACACTTTTTCTATTTTCTTTATCCGCCATTGCAGCGTAGTTTTTAAGTCACTATTTCGTATTTCACTACGAATCATTGACTAACACATTGCACATCATATAAACGAAGGACATTAATCTCAACTCAACATCGTAAACTTGCAAAATCTTAGAAAAAGACACAAGCAAAACAAACATAACAACCAATCATGAACACAATAATTTATACGGCGACGCCATATTATGAAAAATGAGAATTATAAACTCATTTATGTATTTTGGTGCTACCAGTAAAAAATATAATTTTCTACTAATTGAAAATCAAAACAAAAAGAAAAAATTTATTTTTCTTTTACTGTCAAGGATATGCTAATATAATAATGTAGAAAAATACGACAGGCATAGTTATCTTCCTATGGATTATTATTTCTGTATTCAAAATCTTTGAGTGAAATTTATCTTTAGCAAAATCTTACTAATTATGAAACAAGACATTTATCTGACAAATGGCAATAATAAAATTCAGCCCCCGTAGGTATTTCATTCTGTCCATACAGAGTTGACCAGGCCTGGTGAGCAGTGACTTGTCACTCTGCATAGGCGTTTACGCAAACATCCGTCCGTATTATTTCAGAAATAAGAATATGCGATTTAAAAAAACTATTAGTTGGACTAAAAAATTGAAACACTATAACGTTAATATGTTGAATGTATAAAAATCTGACAAAAAAATCAGAATGATCGCATGTATACTAGTATGGTTTTTACTTGTTAAAAAAATTTTTAGAGGTATGTTTGTGATTTTTTTTATTTTTTTCCATTTTGATTAAATTTGTGGTATCATGTTTTCAACACACTATCTAACTAGCATATATCCTGGACAATATCATATATTTTTCTGGGTTTGTTTACTGTAGTGAATCATAATATACTTTGAGGCATTATAAAACTTGCGTTTAGGGTCATGCCTCGTCTTAATCTACTATTTTACGCTGATATTCCGTGAGAGGAGTGGTCCTTCCCCGGTCGAGTCGACCCATTCGTGCTACAACTATACTATTAATATAACTGCAGATGGCTCTACCACGTATTTTTCAAAGAGTAGCCAAATTTTAAACTTAAGTTCAAATATAAATAATAAAAATAGAAATAATGATATACCTTTTTAAAAATACGAGTACTTATGATAGTTATAGTACTTCTACTTTTATTTGAAGTTATCCCAAATTCAATGTGATTTATGGGCAACAACGTTTTTACCTACCGATTGACACTTACGATTGTGTGCGTGCGCAATTAAATCGGTTAAAATAAAGGCATTACCACACATTTTGAATTTAAAAGATAAAAAGGCAGAATGTTTGAGTTTTTGTAATAGTTTTTTTTTGACACCATTTGACTATATTACTTATTTTGAACATTCTCTGCAAATTTGACCGGTTATTGCAAAATAAACGTGTATATATTAAATTTCAATTCTACTAAGGAAATACATATAATCTTCTCTCCTTCGTTTAAATAAAATCATTTATTGACAAGATTAATTTTTAATAAGGGCACGTAAAGTGTTGTTACTATGCTATGGCACAACAATTCGACAAACTAAACCGAACCGACATCGATAACCGTAATTTCTTACCTAGGTAAAGCCAGAGCTTAATACTTATTCGTATAAAATACTTACATGTAAACCAATTTGTCTACTGCCATTCAAAGTGAAAGCACTGCGAAGAGTAACAATGTAGGTAAGTACTCTCGAAATTATACAATTTCGAATCTTCTTACTATGCCAATCACGAAAACTTATGAGATATATCATCTGTAACAAATACTTTGAATATTATATCATATTATATACAAAAAAAAACTACTTTTATTTCCTGGCAGATATCCGCCAAGAAAGATTCAAGTCCGACCACTCGATACATTTTTGAAATTATTTAATTTTTAATACAATATAAAAGTGATATTTTAAATTTGTACAGTTTACGTTAATATTTGAATTGCTATTATCCTATCGTAACAATTTATATACGTCGCAGTCAGATGGTTAAAGCCGTTATATAGTTATATCCCTAGGGATATAGCTATATACCGTAATATAGTTATATGACAGCGGTTCCTAACTATCTTACTAGACTAATCTAGTGAAATTATTATAATTGTAAACTGAATGTACAGGAGCACACTCGTGTAGAAAATGTTCATGTTATTTATGGAGTATCGTCATGTGGTGAAGGTTACTGATCGCAACTGTTGTGCAATTAATGTAACAACGAAAAAAATATTCAGAATCGAAGAGACATAACTGTAGGCAACTTAACAAGAGCTGCTGAAAAAGTTAAAAAAGTGACGTTCAACTAATTTCACGACATTGACATTTGATATTCAGTTCCTGTTATATTGTCGTTCATGTAAATTTTTTGACAGTACGTTTAATGTGCCTGCTGGGGTAGACCTTGGGCAACTCTAAAGCCGCGTACATTATAATGATATTGAAAGAATTGAACTTTTTACTTATCTTCACGCACAATCCCTAACGGGGTAGCCAGAGAGAACAGATCGCCAAGTTACACGATCCTTACATACCTCTTTCGCTTCTTTCAGGTTCATTAACTTCTTCATACATGCACGTCTAGGTATCCGAGTACTCTTGACCCTCCCCTCTTCGAGCAATTTGCTCACATGGTCTTCGAAAGTTAGTCTCGGTCTACCTCGACACCTTTTAATATTTACTTTCGCTCTATATATTTTCTTAACCATTCGGTCTTCACTCATTCGTTCAACGTGCCCAAACCATTGGAGTACGCCCCTATCAATTTTTGTGATAAGGTCATCTTTCAATCCTGCCATATTGCGAATCTCTTCGTTTCGCTTTCGGTCGGCTAAGGTAACGCCACGCATTTTACGAAGAGATCGCATCTCCACTGCATTCAACTTGCTTTTATGCTTCTTCTGGCATACCCAGGTTTCGCTGCCATACAACAAAGTCGGTACCAACACTGCATTATGTATTGCAAGGCGTGCACTCTTCACCACGCCTTGCCTTTTTACTAATGCATTCAGGGCACCATTGACTTTGTTTCCGGCAGCGACACGCCTGTCCACATCTAAATCACATCTTCCATCCCGGCTGAAAGCACTCCCCAAGTATACAATTTCATTTACCTTGAACTTTTTAATTTAAAAAAAATTCAAAAAGTATATTTAGATCAAAATTAGTTTTGACTAACATTCTTAGTCAACATACGCTTATAATTATTTCACTAAATTAGCCTGGTAAGATAGATATATTACTAGATCGTGGTCGTGTATCGTATAGCTGTATCTAGGGATATAACAATATCACGCCTTCAACGATCTTATTGCGACATGTTATATACAATGCACTGTAAAAAAGGATACATTAAATAATAATATTATTAATTATTATACACATCTTGTAGGCGAGAACCCTAACGAAATAGACTAATGGATTCTCTTTGCGCCACGACCCCACCGAAAAGTTCTGACTGTAGCTTGAACTAATTCGTGTAAGCGTATAAAATATGTATGAGACGTCCGATCACACGCAGTTCGGGCGACTTCATAAAGAATATTTAATCCTTAAGACACATTGACTAATGAGCTAACCAACATTAACGGACGCGCTATTTTAGAGGCGTATGTCATAGTGCTGGACGATGACAAGAGATCTGATGTCATGACGCTCATTCCAAGGAAAAACGGACTCCTCGGTATGGGATGTTAGACACATTAGCGCTATCGCGTCTTCCTGCACACAAGGTTGGTGCGGCTGTTGCCGTAGCCGAGTCCAACATGCGGCGCAAATATGCAGGCCTCGGAGAGAGCTACATGTATGTGCCGTTTGGTGTAGAAACGCTGGGCCCATTGGGATCTGACACGACATGAAAAGTAATTTTACGAGCTTAGGGTTCGTGACAATAAAAAACTGCCGATTGAATTAACAAAATTGACACTTTAATTACCGACAGCAATTAAAACTCAAAACACACTAACAATTAATGACACTTAACACTTTAGTGCACTTTATTTCGCTCCTAAGTCTTCATTTATATCGCCAATTCAATACTGCCCAGGTCGTGGCCCTAAACGGCTTTATGTAGGCCTTTTCCACCGAAACATCTAGAATTTTCCAGCAAATACCGGTCCCGACCAAATAGATGTAGTAAATTCGAGTGTGGAGTTATCTAGAAAGCTTAGTTCTTCTATTCGATAATAGATAGCGCTAGTGCCATGTACCAGACATCAACTGTGGCGCGCAACCGTTATATTGCAGTACGCTTTGTCAATGTCTCTGGTAGCCGGAAAGATGTCAGGCACTTTGTACAGCGGATCAGCCTCGGTATACAACGAAGCACTCAGTCAGTCCTCTGGGCACTCTGGGAGTATTTTTCGATTAATTATTGTCCTGACTTACAGTGCGTTACAGTGAAAATATGATTTGTAAACTAACTGAAATCTAGTGCTTTATCAGACTTGTACATATCCCTTCATTATTATGACTATGTTTCCGGAATAAGCCTAAGTACGACCATTTTAGTATTATTAGAGGTTAGTATATGAGTAAACTATTGAGCTGTGTCTTCGCATCAGCATTTAATAAGCATTTTAGAAACCACAAGGCTTTAAAATCAATTTCACCTGGTACAGAACATGAGAGATGTCGACAATTAGCTATTCATCGGAATGTAACCAAAACAAAAATATCGCTGGCATCTATATTTTTTATTTCCTTTCAGGTATTGTTTTGTATTTTTACCTGATACCAAAATAAAAAATATAGGTAGATGCTAAGTTAAAATTAAAACAATAACAAACACAATATTTTTAGTTGTATTTTAAATATTATTTATAATTATTAGGTTCTTTATGACTTACCATTTGGTTAGTTTTCATACAAAGTACAGAAGCTAATTATCCTTAAAATATAAATGAGCTTTTTACCACAGAATAAATAATAGTACATTATACTCCTCCTCGCAGAGGGAACAACTCCACGATAAATTATTAAATGCATAATTGAGGGACAGTTTAATGTAACTGTTCTGTTCGTCAAAGAAAAGTCTAGTAGACAGTTGTTGCTCACAAAAAGATAAAGTAACAACTAACAGACTATACGCGGACCCACTGTTGGGCACAGTTGTCTATTCCAATGGATTTGTAATAAAAAGTATCCGCTGCGTCATTGCATGTTGGCAAACAAATTTAAAATCTAACAACCATCATAATAAAAAACGAAGCTTTACCATCTAGAAAACGAAAAAAAAAGCCTTTTTAAGATACACAGATATTACGAGGGGCGTAATAATGTATTTTCGGTTTGGGTATGTTAGAAAAACATAAAATTATGAAATATTTTTTATTTTTCAATATAGTCTCCCATGACACCAATATATGTTTTTACTTGTTCGTGAAAAATCTTTTCTATTCCCTTGAAAAAATATTTTTCGTCTTGGCCTGGAAAATGCTCATTTACAGCGAACTTCAGCTCATTATCGTCAGCAAATCGCTTTCCTTGATGTTCTTTTTTTAAATTTGGGAGTAATAAGTAGGCACTAGAGACTAGATTTGGGTTGTATGGTGGGTGGTCAATTTCCTCAAACCCGCAGTCTCGTACAACAAGCCTTTGAGAGCCGCGCCATGTGAACCCGCGGGTTGTCATGATGTCACTCTTCTCTTTTCTTTTATTGCTTCTCTGAAACGGCGTAAAGTTTGGCTACGTTGTTGTTTTCACCTTTTTTGTGTATTCGATCAATAATATTCCTTTGGAACTTACTCGTGCATATTCCAATACAAGTTTTTCCATAATTTTCACATTTTCTTCTGAAGCCGCTGTGAATGGCCCACCCGGGCGGGGATAATCTTCGATGCTTTCCCTGCTTCTTTTGAATTCACTTGACCACTTCTGTACTGTTGACATTGAAGGAGCAGAGTCTTGGTAAACGGCCACCATTTCTTTATGGATGTTTTCTTTTTAGTTTTTCCTTGTTTAGTGAGAAATTTAAACATCGCATGATGTTTAAATTTTTTCAACATTGTCGAGTAAGTAATTCCCGTTGACTATGGCTGAAGGTTACATAAGAAGTAATGAAGTTATCAAGACGATATTTCATATTTATTTATACCCTCCGTTAGCTAATGATTTTTTTAATTATCCAAAATATTAGCAAATCACTCTAACACCGACAATACATTGAACGCCCCTCGTACCATCAGGTATACTGTGTTTTTGTTTATCTATTTTAAAAAATCGTAAGTATTTTACAGATCGTTTTTGTTGTTAACCTTTTAGCGTTAAGTAACCTTTAGGCAATAAAATACACGCGAGTCATATGAACCAATTTCTCTAATCGATAAATCGTTAGATACGATTTCTGTTAAAACCTTATGTCGGTTCTAAATGAATAGTATTTAGATATTACGTCATTATACTAACCCATTATATTCATAAATGCTTTAATGCACAATGTAAATGATGTTATACGTAATTATGTGTCTACGACCTGAATATGGTTCCACATTGTACAAACAATGATGTGTCATTACTATAAAAACGGCGATTTTTTACCGCGATATGGTCAATATGACATAGTATAATATTTATGATCATCATGTGTATGAAACAAAAATTCTACATTTCTTCGAATTAAAATCTGTACTAAACATACCGCGGTCACACATTCTGGGCTTATGCTTGGCTACAAGGTAAATAATTTCATTTATTAAATTTTTATAATATATACCACATTTTTAAAATGGTCATAAAATTATTACTTTTGTTTCATGTTCTTACATTGTCATCCGATTCCCAACTATGTTCAAATTTTCAAGTCTCCAGTTCATTGGGAAGTTAGTTTAAAATCAATTACTAAATTCGATCCGAACAGTCATACGCGAAAGCGAGTTAATAAAAACGTTCTGTAAAATGGGTGACGTAGGTATGGGTAAGTGAAAAAAATATATCGATATATATCGTGTCGATATTTCTAAACAGTATAGATATATTTCACGTGATAAATATCAATGAATCGATATATCATGTTTTGCATGATGTAGTAGGACAAGGTCGAATTCGATACTTCAAAATAAATATCGAATATCGCTATATCTAGATTTAAAAATATCAGCAATATAATATGTCGATATTTTTATGAGAAAATATCGATATTTTTTACCCAAGCCTAGGGTGACGTTTGCGTTTGCGACACAGCATTAGATACAATGTGCTCCTGAGCATCTCTCTTTACTCCTTTTGGTCCTTTAAAAAAAAACCTGTCGACACGGATCAATGACTGGACCGTACTATTTTAAAGACCGATTCGTACGTTGGTGCTTTGGCACTAAGCTCTAACACATATGTTTGTGCAAATAAAGCCTTCTAAATACAGCTCTTTCCAAACGGATTGATGGACTTACTCGCTACATTGAGAATCAATTAAGTTTTTTATTCATGAAATCTTTAAATGTAATTGAATATTAAGTCTCTATTCACAAAAATCTTTTAATTGCCTTTTGTACGCAAATCATATTAAAATGAATGACAATACATCATCGTAACGTTCGAGAGAAAATCATTAGATAAAACGTTTCAATAGAAATCTATCGTTTGAACATCAAAGGTAATTTTTGCCAGTTTTTTTAGAACCTTTTGTGTCCGGTTGATTTGTAGTTGTTCTGCTGCATGCAATATATAGGGCGATTATTACGAAAAGGCAATACTTGATGGTCAATTTCTTTTTTTATGTTGAGTTCGGTTCCTTAGTTTTACTCTTTGATTTGCCTATTCTTATCAAATATTTAAATCTATTTGCTTTGAAAACATATTTTAAATAAAATAAAATTAGTACCTAAGTAAAGTTTTATTTGCGTAAATTGAATTCGCAAGGTGAGACGTATTGGCCAGTGAACTCTGACCGTCAAGGTCTTGCAATTCATTTTAACTTTGTTGCTATTTAGACTGTAAACGATTTGTTTGTCACAGATTTTATAAAATATAATTCTTCATCATGACAAATGAAAATTGTTGATGCTTGTTTCTAAATAAATAATTCAATAAAACCTTTGATTGCAACCTTAGCGTAATCGAGACAAATCAACTGACATTTTCATTATTGAATAATATTGATTTGCTCCCTCCCTACTTGATTTTAAGCCTTAACGCACTCGATTTAAAACTGCGAACAGTTTGCTTTAATTAACCCCCCGTATTGTTTGTAACGCGTGCCGACTTTATGGCGCCAATTGAAACAAAACGTTGACTTTTTTCTGTACTGACTGGTTTTAAACTCCATTGTTGTCAGGTTTATATAAAGTTGTAGAATATTTTCAACCATCTGTGCCGGCTTTGTTCGTGTTGGCGTGACTCCAGAAGTTTTTGAGATGATGGTTGAAACAATAACTTGTTCACCGGGTTAATAATTATATCGTCATTAAATCATCATCGCACCTCCGATCTTATATGCGTTAGGTACATCAAACACGGGTAAAAAGCGAATGAGAGCTATATACATCTATTACTCTACGTGCTTTTCTTTATTGCGCAGAGTAACAAAACACACCCATTCGCCTATACTACATCCCGTAAATTGTCTGCCAAGGGTTGACAAATTTGGAATAAGGTTATTTTTAAAGTTATGTAAGGTTGCAGTCTAAAACTTCGCACAGCTGGGCAAAGTCCTGCTTTCATTTCTGAGAGGGTTAAAGCCGTGGTAGCGCGTGGTATAAGCACTCCCTGGCTATTTTATTGCGTGCGAGAAACCCGAGCTCGAGCCCCGTCGGCTGCAATGAAATTTTTACTTGCAAATTAGCTGCAATTTTATTTGCTGATTTATCACGAGGTCCATGGTAAAGGAAAACACAATATTTAGAAAACCAATTGTCTTAGAAATAAAGTATTACGAGGATATATCAAGCCCAACAAAATGCACTATAGTTTAATTTATTATAGCTATTCTTTTTATCATAATTGAGATTACTATAAATCTGAAATAATTAATGAAATTAAAAAACAAAAAAAAATAATAAATCATTTAAATAATTCGAAGGTCCACAAAAACAGAGCTAACTTACACTTCAAACAATTTTACAATTTTGCATGGTCCCTTAGGCCGGCCACATTCTGAATTCCGATTCAGTACTCCGACGCGACGCCGCAAATCCATATGAAATCAAGGACACACACATAATGAAGGACACGGAAAACTACTGTACACACGTACAGTAGTTTTCCGTTCGAAATTTTGCAAGGAAAAACGAGACTCCAAATGTATGCGGCCGGCCTAAAAACTTCGTTCGGGATTCTGAAACCGGCCCTATAAAGCCCAGCAACTCGCACTTTGGTAGCGCGGCCGACTAATAACTGTTCCATAACCCTTTTAGGTTCTTTTTATCATATATCTGGGATTTAAATACCGTTGCCCCTACACCCGTAGGGGCAACGGTAACCTACATGTCTCTGGGTCTATGAATTGGGACGTGTTGAGGTATGTAGGTATGTTTGATGAAGTATAATGTAACAGTTTTTGATCTGAAAACTTCATTGAAGATTCGGAAAATACCTACAATTTTGTTTGAAAATTATTCTTAAGTACCACAAAAAGTAAATGCACAATAGTTGTCTATGGCTAACCGTTGCGGTACGCAAGTGACAAGTAATTATTCTTCGCCTTAACACTTTATTGTCTGTGGTCTTTAGTATGCCGTATCTTGTCCTTAACAAAGGCGAGCTGAATTCAAGAAACAAACGAGGGTATCCTTAAAAAGGAGACGATAGAAAATGGAGAATGTTTGTTTCTTTTTTATTTAAAACGAGCTGCGCTTTGTCTTAACCGCAAGACTACGAGTACGTAATGTCGCTGTTAAGTAGAAACGTCTGGCCATTGGTTTTTATTTTATAATTTTAACAAACATTTTCTACTATATTTATAATAAAAAACTTTTTGACAAAGATAACTTTAAAAAAATATCAGTGGCAAATACGCTTAAAGTTATGCCACCGAGTATTGTGTTGGCTACCCAATTTTAACACTGTATGATACAACTCCTGCAGCTTTGTGTGTAGGAAGAGTTAGCCCACTGAAATAGTAATAAAAGTTAATAAATAACGCAATTATTACGGTTTCTGTCGGTTACCCTAATTGCTACGCTCGCAGTCAGTTTGGTGACCGCGGTACCACGCTTTTTATACCTACGTGGTAGAGCCACGCTGCAGCTATATTGTAATTGTAGCACAAATGGGTTGGCTCGACCGGGGCAGGACCACGCTCTCACGGAATACCAGCGTAAAATAGCAGCTTAATACCGCTGTATTTCGTATGGTGAGTGTGGAGGTCCGGAGACCCTTTTTTACTGGAAACGAGGCATTCCATCTTAGTCCTCAGGGATGACAACGCATCTGCATCTTGATTCTTAATTGAGGATAAATGAAGATGTCTATGGGCCACAGCATCCACTTACCATCAGGTGAACTGTGTGCTCGTTTGTCACCCTTATTTTATTTAGTAATAATAGTTATTATCTCGCCATCTATCAGAAGCCACAAGATTTCTCTTTCCCTTAGTCGGTGTGTGTCGAAGTGACGAATTCTCTTATGGGATCACCATACGACTAAGATATACAAAAGGCAAGTAGTTCAATGGTGAAAATAAAATCGCTTGAATTTGTTTAAGAACTTTGTTGAATGAATTCTGTACTTTACTTTTTAATATATATTTAATTAGCAACCCGCCCTTACTATGCCGTAATATGCCGACTATGCCTGGGTAAGATCTATAAATGTGGCGTTATTTATGTTTGAAATAATAAACTTCGTTTGTTTTATAAATTTTTACAATTGAATTTTATTTAAATTTATAGGTATAAAAAGCTTTCATGGAAGCTTTTAGTGCTAACGCGAGGCTCTTAGCCTTGTTAATAAATTCATAGCTTTTTACTTCTAACACGTTAGTGACATGCATGATACCGGGACACAGTTTATTAATTTGCTTGACATTCAATTTGTTATATTTAAAATAAAATGCCACCAGTGGCTTTCATAAAAGGTCTTCCAAAAAGGAGACCGAGATTACAGGAAAAACAGTATACTGTATTCTATCTCCTTCTCTCGCAGGCTAAATCCTGTAGATTTTTTGATTCTAAATTTCTAAAGAAGTTATCATTTCAAAAAGTACGCTGTTTTCAACAACGTACCAATAATACTGTTTTTGCATTTCTAGCGGTCAAATGTGCACATGTAAAAACTCATGTTTACGGTCACTGGTCTACAAATACTATATACTACATATATACAACATAAAGTAATTCCATGCATGTCATCTAGCGCGACCGCGTTTTAGCGTTGTAACACCTACCTATACCATATGTCGTCCCGTGGGTGCCGTAGGAAGCGATATAGGGAAACAAATAGATTTAAACATTCTACTAATAACTAGAAAATATAAACTGCTGTTGCCAACCCGCTTGCTAAGCGTGGCAGCTGTGGTAAAGGTACCCTAATTAGGAGCCAATCACTGGGAAGACCTATGATGATGATGATGACATGTCAACTTACCTGACTTTAAGCGTTAGTACACAGCAGTGAATAGTACAACGATAATTAATATAAACAAAACGTTTTACGTGGTAGAGCCACGTTGCAGCTATGTTATGTTTGTAGCACGAATGGTTCGGCTCGATCGGGGGAGGAATACCAGCAAAAATTGCAGCGAAACGCTACTGTGTTTCGTGTGGTTAGTGTAGAGAACCGGAGACCCTTTTAACTGTAATCGAGGCATTCCATAGTCCTCACGGGTGACAATGCATTTGCATTTTGGTTGTGTAAATGTAGATGTCTACGGGCCACAGCATCCACTTACCATCAGGTGGACTGTGTGCTCGTTTGTCACGCTTATTCTATAAAAAAAAACAAAAGGCGAAACAAATACATCGCAAACAATATGATATAACGTTTACGTGTTTATAATGAAAAATGCAGCCTCGTTTCACTTTTGTCTTTTTCAGTTACCCTGAAGTTCATACTAAAGCAATTTTGCAGCGCATATGAAAGTTATTTCAATTTCATTTCGTTTGCAAGGTGCGCTCGGTTGTGAATAACTGACTAAAGGCTATTGTTCGTTTTTTTTTGTTCGAAATTTATATTTGTAAAAATTTAATTTACCGGTCTGTGCTTTTATTTTTCTTCGGTAATGCACTCGTATGTTTTGTATTTTGCCAGTATTAAAGTATAAAATTTTAGAACTATATTCGAACTTTGGTCTCATTTAAGAAAAGTGACAGTTAGTGGATAACACACTTTTACACATACGTACATATGTGGTAGAGCCATGCTGCAGATATATTATGGTTGTAGCACGAATGCGTCGGCTCGACCGGGGAAGGACCACGGTCTCTTAAAGTACCAGCGTAAACTAGCACCTCAATGCTGCTGTGCTTCATATGGTGAGTGTAGAGAACCGGAGACCACTTTTACTGGACACGATGCGTTCCATCTTAGTGCTCAAAGGTGACAACGCATCTGTATTTTGATTATTAATCGAGGATAGACTATAGATAGATACTAACCATAAAGTAGATCACTTTGTCACCACGCGTGCTTGTTTCGTCATATAAAAAAAACACACTCATTAATTCGTGGTCTTTTTTTCTTTTATCGTAAAAAATCACTAGGTACATTATTTATTTTCGAAACTGTAAGTATTCTTTGAGGTTTTTGGTAAGTTTTCTCAGATCCACTAAAACAGGTCCGAACATTCATCAGTATTTACTAACAGCTTAAATATACCTTATATTTACATAGTCCCTTATAATGAATTGGATAAGTTCATCCGATTACAAGGGTTGAAAGTCTCTCGATAAACAATTCAGAGTTATTTTGCTAAGACGCTTGAGGCGTTTCGAGTGATCGAGGAACAATGGGACAAATTTTAATCGACATTGACTAAACATTGAGACGCCGCCGTGCCGTTCTGATAATTTTATAGTTTAGCAAATACAATATGCTGCAGTGATATCTTTATTTTGAACAAGTACAACCACTTTTACGCATTTTCGGGTTTATTTTAAGTTGGGCATGATCCTCATGGTACCCTCCGCCCACCTCGTGACCATGTTGCATGGACTCACGGGGGAGATATTTGGCAACGTTGCCAGTCTTGGCAGGTGGTTTTTTATTTTTTAGTTGTTAGTGGTAGGACGCTGCTGCGCCACTCCTGCGTTGTTTCCCTTCGTCTTCTTTTACGACACCCACGGGCCGATGTGAGGTGGTGTATATTCTTACAGCACTACTACACGAATTACATACATACATACATATATACATACATACATACATACATACATACATACATACATACATACATACATACATACATAGATACACAGGAGCGTCATGATTCTATTCTGTGCTGGTGTTTTGTGCTAGTGTGGTCTTTTCCTGATCGAGCCGACCCATCTTTGCAGCATATTCGCAGCATATTGTTGCGTTGCGCTATGGTTCTGCAACGTAATAAATGAATAAAATAAATATTTCTGTTGATGCACTTTAAAGCAGGGAAAGTATCAAAATATGTACTAATTTGTAAACAGACATTTTAATAAAAGGAGTCCATGGTTTATTATATTTAATATCAGTTCCCTCCGCTCCAATGGAATTATTCATAAATTCCCGTCTAAACGTCTACGTTGGCAACACCTTGTGGCGCTTGGCTTGCAAATATTGCGTCGTTTCACAGATTAAAAAATTTTAAAATTTTTATAAACATGATATGTATTTTGATTTGATCAGAGCATATTGTTGAAGGTAGGTCTCCTCATAAAATGCCTCGTATTGAAATTATTTGTAGATTGTAGATGGAGTTTTTGTAAACACACTGCTTACCAATCTGGTTTTTTTTCCCCTGTGTCTTCTCTTACGACACCCACGGGATAACATGGGGTACAAAATATTCTTACACCACCAATACACGGTTTAGTTTTTGTTCTAGTTGAGAGCCTCGAAATAGATGAGTCAAAAAATGTTCGAAAGATCGATCGGTGATACTACGTGCTAGTGCGTGCACTATAATCCTGTCCTGCACAGACGGTTTGTCTCCGTTGAGCGTGTAGACTAGCCGCCGTAACCGGATTTCTGCCTGGAGGAGCGCAATATGTATAGCCTGTACCGTCCACATGCACAGTACCAATAGCGAAAACTCGCTAAAACTTTTTTATTAAGTAGAATAAGGGTTACAAACGAACACACAGTCCACCTGGTGATAAGTGGATGCTATAGCCCATAGAAATCCACATTTATCCTCGATTAAGATTCAAAATGCAGATGCGTTGTCACCCTTGAGAACTAAGATGGAATGCCCGTTTCCAGTAAAGAAGGGTCTCCGGATCTTTACACTCACCATACTAAACACAGTTGTATTAAGTTGCTGTGTTTAGTATGATGCCCCGGTCGAGACAACCCATTCGTGCTACAACCGTAATATAGCTGCAGCGTGACTCTACCACGTATTTACGTTATGTTATTATCGTTACGTTATATTATTCGGTTAATTAGATATTTTCCTAGAGGGAAAATAGTTAGTTGTAGTTATATATGCATATGTACTAGCTCAATAGCAAACGAATTTCGTATGGCATGCCGTTATTTTGTTTCTTAAAAACGTGATCGAAAGTTTGCTACGCGTTTCGCTTCGGCCGTTGGAATTGTCAAGCACGTACCGGTTGTCGAATATAAATTCCGTATAGAAAATAGTAATTTGACAATATATAATAAATGGTATAAAATTCGAAATAATTAACTTCAATAATTTCATAACACGAACAATCATCTAAAGAATAGTGAAATTATTGCATTTTATTACAACATTTTCAGGTTTGCTTTTTTCCAATTAAAAATCTCATAAACAAATGTTAGTTTTATACTGAGATTTTATCAGTGACCTTTTTATAAGGGCGCCAAATAAATTTAAGCAATAGACGAAAGTCCCTGGAGACAATATATCACGTGTTCAAGACAAAGAAATATCAATTAAAATGTAATATTTATTAGATGCACAAAGAACTCTAAAAAAGTTCGTGGAACTGTGTGATTGAGTTACAAAAGTTGCGTCGACGAAGGTCAAATATTTGAAGACGTTATGGAACGCAGAGCTCATCTTTAGAATAGAAATCGTGTTTGGAATTGTAATGCCAAAAACGTGGTTCTGTGCTTAATGAGGTGGCTCGGCTTTGGCCCTTCAAAGAGTTTTTTTCAATAGACTGGCGGTGTTTACCCTGTATTGGTGGTAAGGATATCCCCAACCCCATGTTGTTCCGTGCGTGTCGTAAGAAGCGACAGAGGGAAGCGAACCAGGTGGGCAACGGCGTCTTCCTGATAATAATAATAATAATAATGTCCTCCAGACCGAATTTCGGCCACGGCGGCCTGCCTCAACGGATACTAGCCATCGGCACAGGACAGGATTATAGTGCCCAAGTGTATGCGCAAGCACAGGTACACTCTCTATTTCCTCACTCTCATAATCCGATGAGACGGTAACCGACACCATCGGAGAGAGATCAGGCGCAGGACCAACGGCTTTACGTGCTTTCTGAGGCACGGGGATGAGGCACCGCCAACTTCCTGAGTCTGGGTAACTACTGAGAATTTCTTGACGGAAAAACTCAATAATAAATTTTTTGGCCCGACCCGGGATTCGAACCCGGGACCTCATGATCAGCAGTCGCACTACTACAACCACTAGACCAACGAGGCAGTCTGATAATATCTAGATATTAAAAAACTGCGATTACCAACCCGCCTTCTAAGGCGACAGATATGAAAAATTACGTCTTTATGAGCTAACCTATGGGGGTAAGCCTATGTGCAAGACTTGAACAAAGTTGAAAAGTTTGTGCTAGCGAATGGATTAAAAAAACCTGCATTTTCATACAAGGGTGACAAAGTAACGCACATAAGGTGGACTTATTGTAAGTGGCTTACTGACAACACGCAATTAAGATTCAAAATGCATATGCTATGTCTCCGCTACGAACTTAGACTCGTCACCAGTTGCGCATTCCGTTTGTATAACGATATTTTAATTCTAAGGGTAGGCATCTAAATATATCCTCGTATTTGATAAAGAATCAAAATGCAGATGCGTTGTCACCCGCGAGGACTAAGATGGAATGTCTCATTGCCGGTAAAAAGGGTCTCCGGTTCTCTACACTCACCATTCGAAACACAGCAGCATTAAGCTCCTATTTTACGCTGCTATTCTGTGAGAGCGTGGTCCTTCCCCGGTCGAGCCGACCTATTCGTGCTACAACTATACTACTAATATAACTGCAGCATGGCTCTACCACTTATAGAAGTCACGTATAATAGTCCTCAAGAGGGACAACGCATCTGCATTATTATTCTTCTAGATCTCTGTTATGCCACAGCATCCACTTACAGTCAGGTGGACTGTGTGCTTGTGTCACCCCTATTCTATAAAAAAAATATTGACTAATAATCGATAATTTATGATTGGTAATATGAACGGTTATTTTTATTAACAATAATGTATGTAGTACCTAATAGGAGTCTAAAATATCTCATATAAAAGTCACAAAGGAAACTACTAACAGGTTTCTTACGTCGATTGGAATGTTATTCAATCTTAAATAAAATAAACACACGTGTACAGAAAACTTGTTTAACGTCTGTGTTATAAAATTTCGATTTCATCTATAAAATTTAATGAATTCAAGTTGTTATATTCTCCGTCAGCTATTTTAAACTATCGTTATTAATATTATATACTAGCGGTACGCTCCGGCTTTGCACTTATTTTTATTTAAAAAAAATTACCTGCACGCTAAGATTTTTTCTTGTATCGTGGGGGCAGTTTACAAACATAAATTTCACAAGGACAAACATCCAGACCCAAAACAATTACTTGTGGGCCATACAAATACTTGTTCCGTGCGGGATTAGAACCCGCGACCCTTAGCGCTATATCTCATTGCTAAGCTACTGCGCCACGGAGCCGTCAAAATTGTAAATCTAAACCGTTCTCAAATCAACTTAATCACATACATAAAATTTCATGCAGCCTTTTTGGGAAAGTTCAGTCACACACACGGACAGAAGATAAAGAATATTTATTTGTCTGTATACATCATTATATATTATATATAACGATGTACACAGGTAGACAAATAAACTGTATCTTGCAACTTGCGTTTTTGGAATGCATTTTTATAGAAACCTATAATTACATCATAAAACACATAAATATTTCCTATTCCACAACGTAAATTGACTTCTATTCTATTATCTAATTATCTGAAATTCAATTAGAATCAGTTCAGCGTGATTGAAGCACGAACAACCAAACAAATATACTACTTTCACGTTTATTATATTAATGATACTATTTATTACATAATATTTAATGATGTTATTTGATAATATTATAATCGTAATCAACTTACCAGTTACGCCATTTCTGCATTTACTCCCCTTCACCTTCAACCCGTTATCGATCCCGTAGTTGCTTATAAACTTTCTAACACGATAAAATTGGGGTTTTCCAATTCGGATTTTCCCTGATTTGTCCCACTTAAATAGAAACGAATGTCTAGGGAGTTTATAAAGCAGTTCAGAAGTTCAGAGCTTGTTTCAAATCTTGAAAGTACAAATTTATGTTACAGTCTTTCATTTTCAAATACTGGAAATAATAAATTTTTCTTACGTATATTATTTATAATAATTAATACAGTCGTGTAAAAGCAACACTCGGTAATAAGTAATAACATAATATGCTATAATACTTACTACGAAAAATCATACCGCACGGTTTACACATAAAAATATTATAAAACAAATAAATTACTTGAAATAAAATAACTGATATTTATAAAAAGAAATACATATGATTCGAAAAATGTACGGTTTCTTTCAGATATAATTTTTTAGAAATTTTAATTTGGTTTGGGCAAAATAAATTTAGCGGGGTGTTTGAAAATGGATCCTAGTGATCCTTTTTTAAGCTATTGCATAGCTTCTATCGCGGGCCTTGAGCGCGGGGACCGAATCCAGAAATTCCGTAACGAAAAAAAAAACCTCACGCTCCCCACTCCGACGGGCACGGAGGTGTGGCGTTGAAAGCCGTGCATCGTCTAACGTCGTTTCAGTTCGGCAGACTTCGGCACTCGGCAGACTTCGGCACGGTGTTTGTGTGCGTGCGACTAGACGTATGCGTGTACACTAGCTGCTAACTCAATAATAAAAACTCCTGAATAACCTACATGTATTTTAAGATATTAAAAATATTTTAAACAATATTAACTTCTCATTTATTAAATAAGAGAAAAAAATTGTTTTCTTATCGGTCACCACGCTCAAAAAGTGTAACTTGATTTAATATCAAAGACTTAACTGCATAAATAAAATAAATAAATAATTATAATTGCATAAGTTGATAAAAAATGCTATGTAATAGCTTTACCGCGGCAGTCACCGAGTGCCACACGTATTTTTTTATAGAATAAGGGTGACAAACGAGCACTCAATCCACCTGATTGTAAGTGGATGCTGAGGCTCATAGACATCTAGATTTATCCCCGTTTAAGAATCAAAACGAAGATGCGTTGTCATCCCTGAGTACTAAGATGGAATACCTCGTTTCCAGTAAAAAAGGGTTTACGTTTCTCTACACTCACCATATGAAACACAGCAGCATTAAGCTGCTATTTTACGCTGATATTTTGTGAGAGAGTGGTCCTTCCCCGGTCGAGCCGACCCATTCGTGCTACAACCATAATATATAGCTGTAGCGTGGCTTTACCACGTATATTACAAAAATGATGAAAGTGAATATTCTCAATATTTAAAAAAAATATAGCTGTCAACAAAAGCTACACACCTATCATATGTCCACATTTCAACGTGGGCCTCCCACTCGACTGTTACGTTTTCCTGCATATTTTACGAGGTCGTCCGGCTTTCATTCCACTTTTCCTTTTTCACTTTTCCACTACCTAGTAGTTGGGTGTCATGTCGTACCGCTTAGCGGGACGAGGCTGCTACTCGGGAAGCTCTCTTTCACATCTATCACATCGGATCTTATAGTTAATGGTTGGCTCATTGCGCCTTCTTGACGGATCCGTTGGATGATTTCAGTAACGGTACTGCTGCAGTAGCACCAGAGTTACCACAGAGTAAACGTCATTCACGTACGATTCTGCTTCTACAAGGATTGTTTCTGACGAATAGCAGCATAGACCGGAAACAATTACTTATTGTTCAAAATGAGGTCATGTTGCCCAAAAAGTTTCTTGTTACTTTTTAGACCACTTCGTAGTAACCCATGCAATCTGACTGACTCAGAAATCATTGATATTTATAACTTAGCGGAAAACAAATGGAATGGGAAATTCTGCACTACACAGAAGAAACTGCATTTCAAGCAAGTGTTACTATTCTAAATTCTAAATTAAACTTCAATGTTATATACATTGTTATACAGATGCGTGCTAGTAGCCAGAGACGTCTTAACTTTCATGTTTCTGGCTTAATATTTAAGGAAAAGTTTTGACTTTTCGTGGTGAGAGGCCCTTCAGGTTGCGACCTGCCTGAAGCCGTAGGTCGCTGTCGTCTTTACGCTGCTTCTACTCAGATATACGTTCAGATATAGTCAAAAATATTTTATTGCATTGTAGCTTATTTAAGTCTCTAGATTAAATTTCAAGAAAAAATGCTTGACGACATGTAATATGTAAATATGACGAAAACTATAAGGATGAAAAAAATAAATGAGGTTGTAATAATCTGTTAAATTGAAGCAAAATGCAGGCCAGTATCTACTTGACGCTTTTTTCATTATACCCGCCGAGGCTTGCTTTCGGGAATATAGAAAAATGAATGTTATATTTTCTGGATCCAGTTAGGCTGGGTTGGGTCCACAAAGAAAGAATTTTTGTGTCCAAAGAGCATGTAACATTTCATCCAATGTTAAGGTATGATTGTATACAATAAATTTATTTCATTACAGTTTTTAACTATCATAAATATATGTCGTTCAGTTGCCGCCATGTCTAAATTTCCTTCTTTATCTGGTAATTAATAAAGTTCTCTTCTCTTGAATTTATGTTAGAAAAATTGTCATTAACTAATCATTCCGTAATTGATAGTAAAGCAAAGTTACAGCCTATATACGTCCCACTGCTGGGCACAGGCCTCCCCTCATTTCTGAGAGGATTTTTAGGGCAAGGAAGTGTCCGCCGCGCTGCCCCAATGCGTGTTGGCGAACTTCACACGTCTTCGAAATATTTTTTGTCTTATTCCTCAGACATGCAGGTTTCCTCACGATGTTTTCCTTCAACGCCGAGCACGTGGTAAATCAGCACTTAAAACTGCAATTAACAATTTCATTGGTGCCGGCGGGGATCGAACCCAGGTTACTCGCGTTCTGTTATATTTACAGCGAGCGTTAACCATCTGAGCTTCCACGGCTCTTAATCAATAACTCCGTAATTGATAAGAAATATAATATGATTTTGTTGCACTATTAATATATTTAAAAATTTGATTTTAACTAACTTACAATTTTACGGTCCGACGTCAGAATTTTCACTATCCCGTGGGTATTGTAAGAGTAGGGTTGTCAGTTGGTCGAGATTCATCTGGACTCTCCCAACATTTTAAATGATCTCCAGACTCCCGAAAAAACTCAAAATTTCCAGACTAACAACTTCTCTTCACATCACAGCTGCATTTGATTAAATAAAAGCTCAGTTAGCAACTAGACTGAACTTTGAAGTAAATTGATTGAATTTTAAATCTAGTAAATACTAACAAAGGATCCAAATTGTTAGATTCAGTAAAGTCTAAGTCTAAATATGACAACCTAAAAATTAAGTAATAAACCTACTTAAATTAGTTGTGTGTCAACAATGTTAAGTCTTTTTGTAGCCTATTCATGTAGAAAAATTAACACTATATTCTACATTTTTATTTATAATATTAGTTTCTCGGGACAAAAGCCCTAAAATCCCGACTTTTTGAAATTTTGTCCAGATATTTTGGTCAACGATAAGTAAGAGGTAAACGATAAGTATAAATGATAATATATAAGCAGCACCATCTTCTAAATAATAATTGAAAATAATAAAAAAACTGCCGTTGTCAACCCGCCTGCCGAGCTTGGCATCTATGGCAAATAAATGAATGAATTACAGTTTTACGTTTAAATTTGTTTTAAAGACTTTTTCTGTGACAGATCCAAGTATAAAATAAAATATAAAGTAAACCGTAATACGTAAAATAGCTTTTAGACCTGCTGGAGACAACTCAATTAAATTAATATGGGGTTTCTTTAATTAAGCAGTAATTAAGTAATTCGTTTTGTTTTCTACTATTCCCCGAGGTGCTTTTTATTAACGTACTATGTAGTCAAGTTTTAATTTACTATTCCCTGAGGTGCTTTTTATATTTAATTCTAAATAATACACTGTGTTTAAATAAAAATAATAATATCATTATGGTAGCTATAGTATCTTAGAGTTATGTTATGGTAGTTTAGAGTATACATAAGCATAGCTTGCTTTTTCGTATTCTAAGATATCTAGTATTTTTTTCTATTTGATTTTTTACCTTTTTTTTTTGATTTTTTCAGCATTAATCTGAGTGCAAGCTGTGTTCAATCAACGAATCATGGTCTTGATACTTATTTTTATAAACATAAGATGTAAAACGTGTAAACTGAGTTTTTCTGTATCGTCCAGATTATGAACCAAATAAAAATACGTTATTTCACTTTTTCATTTAACCTATTCTATTATTTCTAAACTTTTGCTATATTCGAAGCTCTCTATAGTTACTCGAGCAAAATAAATTATTTGTAAAGTCTTTGAAAAATGGTTTAAATAATGTTCCCCACTAAATTTAGCAAATATTAAGTAATTAGAAAATAGCTATTAAATCACTTCCCGATTTCGGAACGTTAAAACAAGTTTTGCTTATTGCCGATATGCTAAGGGGGCGTCCATAAATTACGTGTAAATTACGTGAGATGTTTAAGGGGGGAGAGGGTCGAGTCAAATCTCATCTAATCTTACGTTGGAGAGAGGGGGGGTCTCGGCAAATATCACGCAATTTTTTTTCTGATTGAAACAAAAAGAATTATACTATTTTGGTCCATTTAATCCAGATTGTACACGCTTCAGATTTAATCTTAAGCGTATATCGTAATACGATTAACCACTACTGAAATATCAGATTATTAAACCAATTAGTTAAACCTATGGTCAAGCTAAAGAGTATAGTAGGTTTGGCCACACAATTTTTTAATGAAGGAAAATATAACTTAGAGTTATGGTATATAGTTATTAGTATTCTTATCCAAAAATAAAAATTATCATCAGTTAAAATATCAAATTATTTGTTTTGTCACGTGAGCGCTAGAGAAACAAAGATTGTTGTAAGAGACGTAAAAATAGAATTTAACTTTGCACTAAATTTCCGATCCAATTTTTTTTATAAGGTTTAGGATTACTTACTCAGCATAAAATCACAAAATGCTGACAGATCCAGGTAGCGCTTCAAGCGCTATCTTGAAAAAACGTTTTCAGCCGATATATTGGAACGCACTTTAAGCCAAAAAATATAGAAACCATTTTTGTAGAAAATAAAATTTCACATCTTTTGTTTCCAGTGAACTTTTTTGTAAAACTTACCGTTTACGATTTATGGCCCATTTAATGAACCGGTTTTTCTATCGACTCTTGAAATATTCGACTAATCAATAAAATGCATAAATCTATTTTTAAAGATCGGTTTCGTTTCTAAAACTTTTGTTTGAAACTTTTTTTTCTAATGTCCATACTTTTTGAGTTATAGGACGTTTAATGTTGGACTACCATTTTGTTAAACACAAAGCAATTTTTTTTTCTTTTTTACAGTAACAATCCAACGCGTTTACGCAAGAAACCCACATTTTGAAAAATCTCACGTGAGATTGGGCATGGGGGAGGGGGTTGAATAAAATCTCACGACATCTCACCAGGGGGGGGGGCGGGGTACAGAAAATTTATAAAAACACCTCACATAATTTATGGACGCCCCCTAAGTTATGTTTTATAAAGCCATTTATGAGAAATAAACTTACCAGATTTATTGTTTTCGAACGAATATCTGTTGTTCACGTTCGACGTTCTTTGAATTGAAGTGAAGACTTCTCTTTCATGTTCGTATTCCATTCATTCTTACAATAATAGATAATACTCAAATGTTTTATAACAACTTTTTTATTTCAGAGTAAAGATGTAGATTTAAAATGATATCATGTCTTGTTCGTAAATTTATTTGAAATCAATATTCTTCTTATCTTGATGTGCGCCACGTAGTCAGAAATATTTTTAGCGCTACTCCAAGTTATGATTATATTTGTGGAAAAAATAGTAAAGTTACATTCTTTATATGATTGCTAATCAATTTGCCAGAATCTGTTTAACAATTTTCATTGTATTTAAACCAAACCTTTTCATAAAACGGAACAACCTGTTTTCAATATCAGATGAACTGCCACTATGCACAAATGTTATGGCACTATAACTATGCATATGGTTTGTGTCGCAAAGGTCACGTTTGGGTTTCAAGTTACCTGTTCAAGTATTATTCTCGGCCTGTTCATGTTGCGTTAAAAAACTGTAGTGAACAAAACACGTAACCATATAGATAACCCGACTCCTTTTGTTAGAGACGCGCCCTAGCCTTGCGGGGGCTTGAAAACCTGTTTCCGATTACTTATAACCAGACAACAAAAGCTTTGAATTGCTTACGCTGTACTCTTGCTATCGCAAATAAGAGCACGATGCACATAAACTTCATAAATATAAAATCATCACGGGAAAACTCAAGAACAGTTTTCGTGATGCGATTTATTCCTTTGCATTAAATTTGTGTCTGAATAAAAATCTAGTTTGTAAACACTGCAGCGGCTGTTATATTAATTACTATGCTTAGTGTTAAACAAAGTTGTAATGCACAGGAGTTTTTAGCAAGTTATGCGCGAACGTACTTGATGTCATTTTATGAAAAATATTTTAGAATGTAACGAGAAGTACATATCAAGGGAACAATGGTAAAATAAACAAAATAATAACTAAATTCACACGTCAGTGCACACGCGCAGGTTTCGCTTCCTCTTAGTGGTCTGAATGCGCCAGTTTATTGCTGCAATTATCAAAATTATACGTACCATTTTATAGTTTCACCATATATTTAGAAATAAAATTCACCTAAATCGAAATTATCGTTTCGGATTAAATTAAAATATGAGAAGTAAGTAGGTAACTCATTCCTTTAGTATTGAAAATATTTTCTTTATATTATGTACGAATATCACACTTGTAGGGTTTCCGTAAAAATAAAGGTAAATGTCATAACTACGAGGTGCTGCACGTAAGACACAACTTACGTTCGATTACTTCCCTGTTATTTTTGCTGTCTAACTATATTGTCGATGATGTTTGAAGATGATATTTTTATATTTATTTTATATCACGTAATTTGTGCATTTTCGGGTTCCCTGTTATCATGGCCCACTTTTGAATAATCAGGCCAATTTATTTATTCTAAAAGGAAAAGGAAAGCTATAGTCAAAAAAAAAAAAAAAAAAATATATATATATATACGTCCCACTCCTGGGATAAGCCTGCTTTAATTTCTGGGAAGGTTACGGCAATGAATTGCCCACCATGCTGCCCCAATGCATGTTGGTGGATTCCACATATTTTCGAAGAATAAATTTTTTAATTTATTAGACATGCAGGTTTCCTCTCGACGTTTTCCATCACTGCCGAGCTCGCGGTAGATCAACTCTTAAAATTGCAAAAAATTTCATTGAATACAGCGAGGATCGAACCGGGGCTGTTCTCGTACTGTGAATCTACAGCGAGTGCTTAGCCCCTGATCTACCACGGCTTATTTAGTCTATTTTTAATATTTAAGTTTTTGTTATTGTTAAATAATTTTCAAAATTGAACTGTGGATGAAACATGACCATAAACGTAAATAATATATACATACTTATTTTCAAAGTAATTCTCTTTGCAAATAACCTTCATAGGATTTCTCCTTTGAAAGCAATAAAATGCTAATTATAACACATAGAAATGCATCCAATAAACCTTATGCTTTAATTCCTATTCCGTGTTTACTTACGAAGTTTGTTGACTATAATGTTTCTGATATAATCTAAATTCGATATCAAATAAGTTATCGTGTACAAAAGTCTAAAAGTAAGAGCAGCTTGGTGGAAAATACATTATATCTTTACCTTAACTTTTTGCTCTCTCTCTCTCTCTCTCTCTCTCGCTATATTTTTATGACTGTATCGGTATCTATCAATTTGAGTATGTTACCTGTTATGAAAACATACTTATAACAATTCAAAGAGAACGCTTGTGCAATCTCCTATCGCGTGCAAACAGATACCTTATCATCCCTGAACTTTAAGATGAGAACCTAACCTAACCTAACAGCCCGTAATTATACCCGCGCTTTTACTCTTAAAATCTATAAGTCGAACCAGAGTGACCAACATAGCTCAACAGATTAGTAAGCTGAGTGGCTATGGGTCAGCCATATAGCTCGAAGAACCTACAATCGATGGGAAAAATAGGTTCTCATGTGGCAGCCTCGTACCGGTAGGCGAAGTGTTGAAGTGTTTTACTACTACTATAGCCTAATTTGACAACATTGTTAAATATTACTTTTAAAGTAGATAATTGTAGATTAATAGATATGCTGTGGACAATTTAATATAGCGGTTTTAGGGTAATGATGTTTTAATTAGACTTTTAAGTTCGCAAGTTCAAAAACAGATCGTATTACGACATTCGTAGTCCAGTCGAATGTGTATAACAGAAGAAGCACACCGTTTTCCCAGGTGCAACTTGCCCCTAAAAATAAATTACTCTGAAATGTACAAAACGAGTATACAGTATTTAAATTAATCTTTTTAAAATAAGTTGTTTATTGTAATGTATCACATACCAATAGGCACAGATCGTTGATTGATATTTGAGACCAATAGGTCGCGATAAAAAATATATTATTTTAAATGTCCGACAGTTAAAACTTTAAACATGGAAAAACATGTGTTTACACTATATATGCGTCACAGACTATGTAAAGTTCTAAATCGATTGTAATGTTCCAGGAGTAGTTATCACTGATATTAAACCAGCTTATTCAGATATGTACATAGTCATTATATGTATGTTGAATTGCAAGGTTCGGGAGTAAATGCATCTAGTGAATCTGTCTCATTCATAAATGGGTGTTCGGTTTGTATGAGTGAAATAGAAACGTTTGAAGGTTTCGCTATCTACGCCTGGAGCCGCCCGCCCGCCCAGTTGATTTCAGCGCGCTGCCCTATACGCAACGTTTTGTATTTTAAGTCATATTAGTCTGTTTTATTAATACTTTAATGCAATTTCTATAGTATGTTGTTGTTTTAAAAAAAAGATAAATAGTTTTTATAGATCGGTAAGCGATAACATTAATTGTTTTATTGTTATATCACACATACTACTGGAAAATTAGAATTTTTGTAATTCCTTTATTTTTACATAATAAGAAAAAAACTATGAATATAATTAATATTTTAAAGACATGGTTTACAATATTTTTATCATCAGATTTTTTATATATTCCGTAAAGCTTATTATAAATTTTAACTTTATAATATTTTAGAAATTACAAATGGCTATTAATAAAATCATTTTAGGATAAAATAATATATTTTTGTTTTTTATATTTTAATTATTATACTTAGATAACATCACTGTTCCATTGTGTTTCATTTAAATTGAGAAATTTACTAAAGAATGCTTTTAAAAGCTTAAATAATAACATATTTTTAAATGTACTTAATAATGTATTGTATTTTATTATTTGCTTCATGTGTATGTTATAAACTAATAATTACTGCAAAGTATATAACATCACATCAGTTATCTTTTTTCATCATGTTAAATATTTATGTGGACCGTGTTTGGATAAAATTATATCAGTGAAGTTGTGTATTTATAAATAAATAAAAAAATTACATTGATTTCTTTATATCTGTGCTTGAACTAAGGAGCCAGTATAATTAAAGGCACTTAATGTGAGGCATTCCATCTTAGTCCTACGGATGACATAGCTTCTGTAGCCTTTTTTGTTTGAAGTTGGCTGCAGTTGTCCACCCAGTAGACTGCAACAGCCACTAAACATGAGGGGGACTGTAAGTTCGTTTATCACTTAGTTTAAAAAATCATTTTTGTCCAAATAATATACAAGGTACTTAAAAACTATAAGTTAGAGAGATTTTAAGGGAATTCAAAGAAAAATAAATAAAAGTGTAGGGTTTTTCGATTAATATTACTGGCTATCACTCCCCTATCTGATAACGTCTCGCATATACGTGTATATATTATTACTACATTGTTCAGAGGAAAGGGTGACATTTTCCTACGCACGCTCATTCAAGTGAAAACTAAGTTATTCATATTACACCTTTTGAAACATCAGCTTGCGCAAAAATACACTGTGATTAAAAGTTTTTGTAATATCCCACATTTTTATCTTTATATAAATTTTTACGTAACAGTTTTGACATACTATCAATAATATCAGTGTAGACATGTTACTTGTGTAACATAACCCTTCCGTCATAAACCCTGCACGGCATTTCCCCTCGTAATTATTTTGCGATAAGACTAGGGTGTGTTTTTTTTGGGGTAAATTCCAATATTGTTAATTAATGTTATGTATGTTTTCATAATGCATTCCTTTGTAACGACCCAAAAATTCTTCTTCAGCCTTGGTATTATTATATTAAGTTTTTTTTTATTTGTTACAGTTTACGGCATGGGTGGATGCAGTAATCTTCGTATTTAGTCTTGAAAACGAAATAAGTTATAAGACTGTTTCAACCTACTTCAATAAGATGTCACACTATCGTAATTCGGCTGAAATTCCAATAATACTGGTTGGTACTCAAGGTGAGTATATTTAAAATTTCACTTTTACATCGTCATTGGTTATATATATATATATATATATATATATATATATATATATATATATATATATATATATATATATATATATATAAAAAATATAAAATTCAGAAACTTTATTACAAAATCATTGATTAATTCATTAATTTTGGATGACCTCTAAGTCTAACACGTTATTTCTGGTTGCTCTTCCAGATGCCATAAGTGAAAGTAGTCCACGCGTAGTAGACGATAATCGAGCTCGTAAGTTGTCGAATGAATTGCGGAGATGTTCCTACTATGAAACATGCGCGACGTATGGCTTGAACGTAGAACGAGTATTTCAAGATGGTAAGTGTAACGTCACATATATTGTTGTAGTAATCAGCTTAATCATTAATATAGGATGGTAGTTTTAATTTAGAGTATTCTGTGTTTAGAGCTCTGTCGCCTAGTATGTAATTGGTTATTGAAAATAACTGTTTATTTCTCGAATCGAAAAGTTATGACACATCTCGTCAGGTATACCTTAAAACCTGAAAATTAGATTGTACAACCAGTGCGTGTTGCCAGTGACGACTTATGGATCTGAGACGTGGTCCTTCACTGCTGGCCGTATGAGGACGCTCAAGGTCGTTCAGCGAGCTATGGAGAGGGCTATGCTCGGGGTTTCTCTGCCTGTTAAACTTAGAAATGAGGATATCCGTAGTAGAACCAGAGTGACCGACGTAGCCCACCGGATTAGTAAGCTGAAGTGGCAATGGGCCGGCCATATAGCTCGAAGAACCGACAACCGTTGGGGAAAAAAGGTTCTCGTGTGGCAGTCTCGTACAGAAAGGCGTAGTCTAGGGCAACCCCCCACTGGATGGAGGGACGACCTGATAAAACATGCAGGAACTCCATGGATGCGGTGGCTCAGGACCGCGCTTTGTTGCATTCCTTGGGGGAGGCTTATGTTCAGCAGTGGACTTGTGAAGGGCTGTAATGATGATGATGATGAACCGATTATGTTTCTAAAAATAAAAGTAGGAGTAGCTATATTCGTATAATCATTCATTATAACCAATTTAAAATCCACTGCTGAAGGCAGGCTTCCCCATAGAATGTTCCGTAGAGGGGATTTTGCCATAGTTGCCACGCTAGGCAGGCAGTTTTTTAAATATTTTAATTTGTAATCGGCAAGATACTGTTGCACATGTCCTGTTTAATTTCCCTTTCTCGCCTCCTACGACATCCATGGAATAATATTGCCTAGTGGATTTTCTTACGCCTCCACTACACGGCGTATATACGTACATGTAAGTATATTAAGTAATTTTATTTACTAAGTAATGATCTTTTAGTTTCATAAATAGCTATTGGCACGTTTACTCTAGATTTGAAAATATGAGTTTGTCTCTTCTATCGATTTCAAGTATTCCATATTAACTAATATTAAAATAAGCAGTTTTTACACTTTTATTCCGATTTGTTTTTGAAATTGCGGTCAATTACACGACATTTATTTCAGCTATTACAACAAATTGTTAAACTATGTTTGCGTGTAGACTGCGCCGCGTGATGATATGGATGATCGGCGCGGGGAATATAACCGCATGCAGTGGCAACATCGTCTCGTTGCTGTGCGGTCGTTTCGTTCGTTTTCATTCACTCACATTCCCACCCGACTCGCGTTATTGCTTATTGTTTAGTGTTTACATTTTTGACATATCAACGCATGGTTGCGTTAGCTTGCCGCTTTTTGCGAATAAAGTTTTTGCAATTATACTTGATTTCTGAATGGAGATATGGATAAGACACTCATTTTTAACTCAAACTTGTCACCGATATCGAGCCTGAGGCGTCGAAGTTCGTGCTACAACATTCAAAGAGCTGAGGAGCGCGACCGTCGAAAATCTATTAAATTTGAATGTGCGTGAATTTTACCGTTTAAGGCCCGTGTTTCGAATAGAAAATAGTGTACCTGATACTATTCAATGAAGTTGCTTTTGTTTTAAGTGTTTAAAGTGATTTAAAGTGGCTTTTTTTTCTAGCGTGTCAGAGGATTGTCGGTACGAGATTGTCAGCTTCATCACAGTGCCTGGCTGGGTCCAGGCCAGTTACACCGCAGCCTTTAGCAAATTCACCAAGTCACAATCACTCATCCTTTTTATACAAGGTAAGATTATGCCATATTAATGAGATGCATACTGAAATCAAAAAATCTTTCAAGGGGTTGACTTTTAGGTAACCCAATTTTAGACTTATTTTGTCACATTAGTAGTGGTGGTTTTATTATAAATTGATGCAGCAAACTATTTCTTAAATATGAACTTGCTGCTATTGCTGTCTTCAATATTAACAAAAGAAGGTTCCATTGAACAAACACTGTAAAACCTTTACCATTACTGTTATACACTTTCTTAATGTTCATGACTTCTCTATCTTTCATATATATTTACTTACTTTTTTATATTAATAAATTCAAATAACTACCACTTTATCTCTCAGTTTCTGGGCCACATGTATGTACTTCAGAATGTATAGGCTTAGGTTTTAGTAGTAACATAAAGTAAACTAGACAAAAACTGGCACATTGACAAAAAGAAAAATTTAACATGAACTATAACAACACACCAGTCTGTATTGTTGATTAGATTGAGAGTTATCCTCAAGGGTAATCAAATATTCTATCTCAAAGGCCAACAAGTGGGTATGCTTGGAGTTGGATGCTGGTGTATTCCCTTTTTAACCAAACTGTTTTATGTAATTATTCGAGTACAAATGTTCTGTTATTTCATAGTATTTGATAAATACAAATATTTGTATTCGATGAATTACTACTTTTATAGAACACACCTTTCAAAGTGCTAAGTTATATAATTTTAATGTAAAAGGCCTAACCAGAATACATTGTTAATTTCAGGATAGCAAAACATTTTTTAGTTGTTTTCCAAACACTAAAAATAACCTGTGACATTTTTACAATGTCTTGAAAAAACATTTCATATATGCCATATTTATGTCATCATTTTGTTGTTTAACAATGATATGCAAATAGATGTTTAAAACGATACAGAAATAATTTTTCTAGCATTTTCACTACAAAATGAGTTATCATTAGCCATAGGAACTGAGGTGGCCTAAAATAACAAGTTCTCTTTTTATATAAACTGTATTTTTGACAAGAAAAATATCAAAATTCTATCATACTGTGACCAATAATGGACTAATAATGCTATTTTAATATATTTTGTTTTGTTTTTTAAAGCGGCTGCATTATAATTTATAACTTATTTTCTTCTTTTTCTTCATCAGCCCGCAAAAGTCAACAGTTGGGCATGGGCATCCCAAAGTAGTAAGAATTTGCCTTATTTGAATGTTTGGTAGGCAGATTGGCAATTGTAGTACCAGAAGCGTTACTTACACTTTTCATGTGGTAATAAAAACACAATAATAAACATTTTGAGATGTCACTAAATTGAATTAATATTTAATGTGTTATCATTCCTTTTTTAGTTTTACATAAGTCAAACAAGTATTAGTTGATTGTAGTCAAAATTACATTATGATAAAGTGATGGTTTGATTACCATGCCAAAAAAATGAGATAATTTTTTTAAAAAAATATCTAGTTATTTACAGGGGTGTGGATTAAACCACATCCTGCATGGGATAATTAAAATACCTTCTTACTAATTGACTCTAACAATGCCTGTGCATATTTGACCATGCTAATATCCAATCCTGCAAGTTACTATGCAAAACTTACAAATAAATCAAACTGCTAATTTCTCAAATGGTGTCCATAAAAATAATCATACAAATTTTTGAAAATTGATTAAGCATGGTCAAACACTTTTTGTTAGTTCAATATTAAAGCATTACTACATGTTAGCTAGAGAGCCGTGGTAGCTCAGATGGTTAAAGCTCGCTGTAAATGTAACAGAACGTGAGTAACCAGAGTTCGATCCCCACTGGCACCAATGAAATTGTTATTTGCAATGTTAAGTGCTGATTTACCATGTGCTCGTCGGTGAAGGAAAACATTGTGAGGAAATCTGCATGTCTCAGGAATAAGAAAAAAAAATATTTCGAAGACATGCCCAGCAGCGGGACGTATATAAGCTGTAACTTTACTTTTTACTTTTACATGTTAGCGCTGGGGATAAGTCTGCATTGAGTTACACAAGTTTGATTCCTGCTGAAACTTATGTAATCGTAATTTTAAATGCTGAGTTTTCGTAATTTTGAATGTGAGGAAACCTGCATATCATTAACATGAATTTTGGCAATGTGATGAACTCTTTTAATAAATAATTTATTTTATTTATTTATTTAATCTTTATTATACACCTTATAATAAGAGATATAAAGGGCGGACCTAATACTTTATGGCATTCTCTAACAGTCAATAATATAATATTTTTATTTTAAATATATTTTTTTTAAATAATTGACTAACTAATAAAGTTACAGTGGTAAGTGGTTACTGCAAATAAAGATGGTTTACATATGCTTTGTCACCTCTAAGCTCTAAGATGAAAAGTCTAAAAGAAGTAATTATACTGGGTTTCTTTACCCTTCAACAAAGCATTGCTCTAGAAGCAGCTATATTCACTTTATCAATGCTGTAGAAATGCCGTCATTAAGGAGTATGCTATGGCTAAATCTGAATGACAGGTTGAGAAATTGTGTAATAAGTGAAAAGTGTGGGTCGCAACATGATGTTGCGACCAGGATTAACAAAGCAATGCTTCGGTGGTTTGGTCATGTAAAAAGAATGAACAAGGAAAAAGTGACAAAGCAAAGCAGCAAAGTCAGGAAGGGACATCCTAGATAAAGGTTTATGTATCAAATTAGCGATATATTGAAAATGGGCCATATTAGGAGTACCCTTAACTGACGAGCGACGATAGATATATGGATGTAAACATCCATATATCTATATGGATGTAAAGGCGAGAGAGGTTTGCCAGGATCATGCCAAATGGAAGTTATTAATCTCTGCCTACTCCTCTGGGTGACAGGCTTGAGTGTTTATATATGTATGTCATTTAATGTTATTTCAACACTTGCAGTATGATTGTCAGTGTAAAAAATAAATGTGAAAGGAAGTAACCTATAATGATAATACAAGTAGATCCTCGTTACTTTTATAACATATCAGCGGCAGGATGCTATCTCTGCTTCCCTTTAAATATATAGGGCACCTATTTAACATGAATAATGAGTATCAATCATTTAACATGAAATAATGAGTACCAACTATTTTTATTAATATTTTCATATTTCTTATTTTAGATGGGGATTTAATTTTTTATGTTAAATTTAAATTTTTGACCATATTTCTTATGTGATAAGGGGGACGATTGCTAGACCCATTGAGTATTGTGGACTATCTCAATTGAAAGGTGAAATTTAAAGCCATAAAGCCTTGTTATAAATGGCTTATCTTCAATGGCTCAATATTTAAATTTTTTAAAAGTAACAAACTCACCGTTTACCTGGTGGTAAGTGGCTACTATAGTCCGTAGACATCTGCAGCCGACTTCAAACAAGGAAGGCTAACATGCCACCTCTAGTCTAAAAGCTAGAAATATTTTCATAGAGACAGATTCTTTAAATTTTTGTCCATATTTCGTATGTTATATAGGGGGATGTTCCCAGACCCATTGATCATTGTTGTCTGTCAGAATTTTTAAAAGAAAATATTGAAATTAGCAAAGCCTTGCGCTTGCCTTTGCTTAGTAGGAACACTACGAATAATAAAATTGAAATTATATTCTTATTATATATATGCATAAATATTAGTGTGTTTATATTATCCAATTGTTAAGAATCTAAGAATTAATCTTAAAATAATCAATAATTCATACAAACATTTTTAACATATTTATAATAATATAAATTTATTGTAATTTGCCATATTGTTAAGAATCTAAGAATTAATCTTTAAATATATTTTATAACAGATAATAACTGCAGAATAAGAAATAATTCTATACAATAAGAAACTTGATGCTGAAGTGCTTTCTAACTATATTTATAAGACTGCAGAATAAAATATATTGAAATATCATTGGAGGTCCATCCATCTATCCCGGAAATCTGGGATTAATTTGCCTATTGCAAAAATACATTTACAGGCTGTAATAGCCATTCTGTTGCAACATTATCATCATCTAATGATGAATTATAAAGGGCCGTAATCGGCCTTTCATAATTCCACTGCTGAACATTGGCCTCCCCCAAGGAATGCCACAAAGCACGGTCCTGAGCCACCTGCATTCTTCGATCTCCTGCATGTATAATAAATTTATAAACCAGAATAAACGACAGCATGTGAGTAGCATGACCTTGACTTGTAGGCAATGAAGTCTAACTAAATTATTAGAAAATTGTAATATTTCTGATATTTATATGGATATTACTTACTAGCGATCTGCCCTGGCTTCGCACGGGTGATATTTGGATTATGTTGACGAAGTCTTACGGCAATCTGATGAACGGTATGGCAGTGCATAAAATACGAACAAACAGATATTAAATTTATATATTAGATTAGATACTCGTATATTATTACATTACAAATGTGGATATTCTTAAAGAAAATAACAGAGACGGTACATGATCTTCCGCATCTGGGATCCGCGTAGGTGAGGTAACCAGTTGTGTCAGACCACATGGCAAAGCAAAGTCTTAAACAGATACCTGCATGATCGGTTAAACGAGAACCAAGCCATTCAGCTTGGTGGGCGTTAAAATCACCAAATATACTTTCAAGGCTACCGAGGCGTCGAAAACAGATGTCCTCTCTGATGTACACGCAAACTCCAGCCAAAAAACAAAAGAGTATTCTAATTTGTACACCCGGTAGGAGGGATACGAAGTATCAGCCAGAGAGGACTCCTGTGTCTAGGTTATAAAGAGCAAGGCCGGCTTCGCGGTCTCGAGTTGGTAGTGGTCGGCGTTAAGGTTTGAATGAAGTCCTCTTATGTTGCAGAAATTCACGGATAGCGTAGCAGGGGACGCCTTTGTCTCATTGCTCCGTTTGCCCCGAACAGGTTAAGTCTCGAATCTCGGAATCCCCCCCCTTACTCCCTCCGAGAATACCCGGAGGGAGTGAGGGGGAACTACTCAGGAAGAGCTTGGGCGTGGATGCTCAGTGAGGGATTCTCCGACACCGGGGGTGCTGGTGTGGCTGGTGTGTGATCGTGGGGTAGTGTCCTATTTAACTCCGCTACCATGTTAAGGGGGGGGGATGATTGGGCCTCTCACTAGGCGAAATGCAGAAGCAGAGCTTCTTTTTCACGCTGGTTTTCTGTGTGGTCGTGGTACCTCGGTTCGTGTTCGCCCATACGCGCAACAGCAAAAGCTATTTGATAAGCATTACTTCTGACAGTCTTATTTTAACGCTAACATGTTCATTACCATTTTGATTAATATTTGGATCAAGGCAGTTCGTAACGTATTTAAAAAGTTTCATTATTTATCAGTGATATTTGTACGTTTTCAAGTGACGCCAAAGAAGGAGGCTATTAAATTGACTGTAATTTTTTTGCTCGCTTTTATTAGCGAGATAATTATATTTCTACTTTGTGACGCCATATTTAAAAGTTTTTTTTTTAAATAATACAGTTTTGCATCTAGCCAAAGTCTCAAAAGTGTTGATTGGAAACACTTATTTTTGTGGATATAATAAATTATTTTTGATACCCAGAGTTATATTCTCCACAATTTAGGATTTCTTTGGTAACCGATGTTGATGACAAAGATTATTAAAGTTGACTTGCATTATTGCTCTATGTTCCACACACAATCTAAAGCTGTAAAATATTTATTTCATTTATTCAGCCTGCAATAGCCTATCTTAGGTCTCCCACAGTTTTCGTCATAGGGGATATTTTGGATAGTATTATCCATACGCGCGCTTAGCAAGGCAACTTGATAACCACAATGTTTTTTTGACATCATATATTATCGTTTTCATAATCTTTATCATAACACTGGTTAAAATAGATAATAAATACAGGCAATATTTGTTATCAATTGTTATAAAAATATACTATATTGCATCTTGATTAGCGACATCATATTATGTTATCGTTTTTATTTTATCTTACTTTGTTTATTATCAACCATGGTGTGACTTGAATAATAGCGGTAACATCCAATCGTAAAACATATTTATTACGTATTCACTCTTTAATCAGTTAAGTTTAAAATTAACATCACGGAATTTTTAATTTTGTTAAATATGAGACAGTTATTACAGTCGCCGCTAACCATAATGATTCTACAAAAACTCATCGCTAAGTGAGGCTTTAAAAGTAAAGTTTATTAAGTGGCTAGTAGTAAGTTAGTACAGGTAGTTATTCTATATTTAAATGTAATGTCCATCCATTTGCAGTTTACAGTAATTACAGTAAACATCCATTTGAATCCACATTACCTACTGTACCAAGTTTTTTTTCATCAATATATATATATATATATATATATATATATATATATATATATATATATATATATTGTTCAAAATTCAAGTCTAGTCAAAATAATAACTAAGAACTTCTTACTGCTCTTACTCCATTTTCTGTACAAAACATTGACGTAAAGGCGTTTCTTTGAATTCATTTAGTGTTTTGTAGTTACAGTGAGTGACGGTGATAAAAATCATTACAGGGCACAGGCCTCTCTTTTCGTAAATTGAGTGGTGCAAGTGTCTGTCTCAATTCTCTTGTGTGACAATTTAACAGATTTTCTATCTGCTTGTTCATATTTTTATACAGATATTTTTACATGACATGTACGATTTTTGACGATGTAGAGCTTCGATCAACATTGTTGATCGAAGATGTAGAGGCTTGCATTGCCTAGCAGCTACTAATTAGGTATGTATATGACTTAATCCGATGCTATCCTGGCCTTTTTTTGAAGTTGGTTATGTGTCTATGGGCCACAATAGCCACTTACAATTAGGTAAACTCTTAGCTTCGTTGACTCTAATGCTATAAAATAAATGGACTTATTTTTCAATCAAAGCAAAGTATTATTTTTTACACGAGAAGTATGAGAAATTATTTATAGTTAGCGCGAACACTTTTGAAGACTATAATACTTCCTGAGCTGTCTGATTGCATCTGAAAGTATTACAGCGACGTTGCAGTACTTTCTAATTCTTCTAAACCCCTGTAAATAACTATCAAGTAATCTTTAATGTTATTTTTGCGCAAAAACGAAATCATTTTAGAGATCCATAATCAATAAGAAAAAACCATAAAAATTAAACATAATCGCTATTTATACGTGTACCTTGCGGATATTCCATAATGAATGTAAAATTTATATCAAACGAGTCCTATCGCTAAAACAAAACAAATCAATCGGCTGCGTAGAAATGTTTATCGAAAAGAGTAACATTTTGTAGCCATGTCACTCACACGTTTAATTGAGATAAATCAAACCACACCTCATATGTATAAATCCATCACGCCGTTATACTACGTTATTTTTTCTAAAATTTTCTTCGCTTTATAATTGCGAGGAGCAAGTTAAGGTTTTTATACCTACACATTGTAGTTACTATTCTATGAGGGTCTGAAAAATAAATTAATTGAATCTTGAAAGTTGTTATATTACATTTACCAACTCGTTTTGTTTTTCATTTAATGTTCAGATCATCGTTAAGTGAATCGTTTTAAACCACTAGAAAGTTACAAACCTTTATTTTTTACTAGTATATACCCATAAGTATATGGATTAACCCAATAAAATAATCGTAGCGTAGTCGGTGCTGTAGTTTCTGAAAAAATACCACACTAATAATAATAATCTTTACACTTTAATCAAAATCTTTTACTTTTATCTTTAATCTTAACACACTTATACATAAGGGGGAAAACAGAAAACCTTACTTTATTGAAGTCTGTTAAATATTAAAATTTATGATACATAAAAAAGTGTAACAAAATAAAACTCAACTGTACAAAATATTTCATATACGATCCTTCTTATGGTTTTTTAATTGTATTCGGCATATTTATGATGAAATGTCGCCGTAGCCGAAACGAAAGTCAGTGCATTACGCAAAACAGGATTTCCCTTATTTAGATTATGAGACGGTTCCTGTTTCCACACGCGATTCCTCATTCTACTCCAAATTATTGCGAAAGTGTGTTAACAATGCTCCGCTTCCATTCAAACATCGCCTCTTCTTTTTGTAATATTGGTGACAAACGAACAAACTCAAAACTCATAGGTAGAGCCACGCTGCAGCTTAGATATTATGGTTGTAGCACGATTGCGCAGGCTCGACCGGGGAAGGACCTCGCTCTCACAGAGTACCAGCGTAAAATAGCAGCTTTAATACTGCTGTGTTTCGTATGGTGAGTAGAGATCCGGAGAACCTTTTTTACTGTAAACGAGGCTTTCCATCTTAGTTCTCAGGGGGTGACAACGCATCTGCGCTTTGATTGCTAATCGAGGATAGATGTAGATGTGTATGGGCGACAGCGTTCACTTACCATCAGGCAGACTGTGTGCTCGTTTGTCCCCCTTGTTCTATAATGTGTTCTAAAATGTGGCTACTGTAGGCAAATTCAAACATAAAGGCCCTAATTCTTAGAAATCCCTGAATACTAAGATGAAATGTCTCCAAGTTTGTAATTATTAGATATTCCTTTTATTTATCTCAAAAATTGAGAGTTATGGTTTATTTGGAGTGTGCGCCGGAATCACATGGCTTAACTTAATTCCTTCTTCTCATTTTAGATTCCGGACGACCGATATTCCACGGATTCAGACCAAACGGTTTGCTTCGTTTTCGTAACGGCGCCTCTACACGTTGGCCAACACAGTGGCGAATGTAGTGGCCAATAGCATTGGCCAACGTGTAGAGGGGGTGTTTGGGCTTCATTGGTATGTATTGGAACGATGGCCCACAAGTTGGCGCGAGATCCGTGTGGTGTCGGTTTTTTACAAAAGATCAAAGGATTGTTGGCCGAGTTTGGTCGCCGCGTCCACACGTTGGCCGCGCGTTTAGTTTGCTACAAGCTCCCAGAGTGATTACACGCATCTGATTTAAATTTTATATTCAAGCTTTGTAGGGTGGATACCCCCAATTAACCTGTTAGCTCGCGAGGCTCGCGAGGCCACGCGTAATATGACACTCCCGTTCGCTCGCGACCTTTTTTGGCGGGAAAATTTGCAAATTAGCAAATTTTTTGCTATATTGCAAATTTTGCTATATTTTCACTTTGAGACAATATTTATGGATAAAACTTACAGGAATTCTTGTTGAATGTATAAACTATTGAATAAAATTATTTTGGTTGTTAGAAATTATAATAAAATTCATAAATTACCCTTTATAGCATAAGTAGTAGTATATACTTCACTTTTAGTGCCAAAATTACTACTAATTTGAATTCTACACTTTTGTTTTTGGAGAAATTTATATGAAAATGTTTGGAAACATGTATATTTTTATGTTTTATGTGTTTCCATTCGTTACTCATACCAAAATATTAAAATATTATAAAAATTAAAAAAAAAAATAATATTTTATCTGTATGACATTTCGAACAATATTTCTAAAATATGTTTGTGTGAATTTGAAATAAATACAACGTCATGTTATTTGAAATATATACGAAAACTATTTTTACTTACATTTTACACTAAAAATAAATGAGAATTTGACAAATAACACATTTATAACTCACCTGCCAAAACGGGCTTTCCGGAATTTGAAGTACTTTTGGCAATTTACTTTTCACTTTTTATACCACAAATTACATATCTACGTGTTTACTATATTACAAGGAATATAAAAAAGTATAATACTTTCGTTTTTAGTCCAGACACAAATATAAAATTCGATAAAAAAGATGGAGCACCTTCAACAAAGTGACACGTGGAACGCCGGAAGTTCAGAGTGATTTCTTTTTTTTTTTTCTAAGAAACATTGCCAGGTTATGGTTTAAAATAAAAGAGCATATCTTTGTCTTTGATACTATTATCTATTGCATAGTGTCTTTGGTTTTGTTTTAATTAAAAAAAATTATTTTTCAAAGGGTAGTACTTGTGGTACACATGTGTATCTTGATCGAGCGAGCGTACGATGTTTATGTTTGGTACACATGTGTATGCTAATCGAGTCTACAGGTTAACAGTCTTTTAGTGCCAATTTCAACTTTAAACATTCCTACTTTATTTTTTTTTTTTTATTATTATATATTATATTTAGCGCGATTTAATTACTTTTAAACATTGTTTTCGCATCTGCATTTTGATTCGTAATCGAGGATAGATGTAGATGTCTGTGGGCCACAGCAACCACTTACCATCAGGTGAACTGTGTGCTCGTTTGTCACCCTATCCTATATAAAAAAGCCTCGATTTCCTATAATTTAATCGTGCAAGTTTTCGAATCATCATCATCATTACAGCTGTTCACAAGTCCACTACTGAACATCCTCCTCCACAGACTGCCGCAAAGTATGGTCCTGAGCCACTTTGCTCGTGATGAGTTTTTCATTTATGTTCTAAGTTATAATTAGTACCTATTATTAAGTCAATGTTAATTATATTGCTATTGTTTTTGTCTTTCTCAAAAAATAATTAAATTACCAAATAAATTATAAGGTGTTTTATATACACCAAATGTCTGATTGAAAAGCAAGTACATGTTTTGCTAAACTTTAAAATCAAAACCCAATTTTAAAACATAGACTAATCGATTATAACTCCTTTAACTTTAAAATAAGTTAAGTTCTTATTAATGGTATTTATTCCAGTTTATGATGCATGTAAAGAATAAATAAAGCTAATCGTATATCGTATATCTATCTTACAGCCCCATTAATATCCACTATTCTTTTATAATTATTTTATAAAAACGTTACCCCCCACACTTCGATTTTCTCCTGTATCGCGGAGGCAGCTTACAAACATAAATTGCACAAGTACACACATCCAGACCCGAAAGAATTATTTGTAGGACATACAAATACTTGTATCCGTGCGGGATTCAAACCCGCGACCCCCGGCGCAGCCACTCATTGCTGAGCCACTGCGCCACAGTGCCGTCGTCTAATAAATTCGTCCGCACATTGGCCCGAACCGAAGTAAACTGAACGACCTTCCAACGTGTGGACGCCGTCACCAACTCTCGGCCAATATATTCGCCACTGTGTTGGCCAACGTGTAGAGGGGACATAAGGTGTACAACAAAGGAGTGGAATAATTTGCAGGCGCCTGTCTTTCCGTCCGATTACAATATCGATGTTTTCATTAAATCAGTGAATAGATTTTTGTTAAGTCAATGTGATTCTACGGCGATCTACGGCTTTATCACAGTGTGCAGTACAATGTCAGAGTGTATTCAAGCACTGGTACTTAATAAGTTACAATAAAGACCAAAACACGGGAGTGTGGTACTGCTGCTTGTCTTCGGAAATACATAAGTTGTTTCATTAACTATCCGATATATAAAATTATTTGTTCGTGTTCAACTCGTTCATAATCTAACATCATCACAATACGTTGTAAATTGTGCGTGCGCCAGAGAAGGTACAGGACGAGTAAAGAGGTATTGTAATGAATGTCGGGTACAACTATCATCATCATCATTACAGCCCTTCACAAGTTCACTGCTGAACATAGGCCTCCCCCAAGGAACGCCACAAAGCACTGACGTCCTACATGTCCTACCAGGTCGTCACTCCATCTAGTGGGGGGTCGCCCTACACTACGCCTGCCGGTACGAGGCTGCCACTCGAAAACTTTTTTCCCATCGGTTCTCGGTACAGCTAGTGATAACTAAATGTAACAGCTTTGGGATTAAATCGTAGCCACTGTACCTCTATAGCTCATGGGCACTTGCAGCCAGAGAAAATCTATTTACGCGTTGACATCCCTAAAAACTAAGATGGAATGAATGTTATGTGGGTGAATGATTCGTTAAAGTATTTTAAGTCTATTTGTAAACACAGAGACACAAATCCCTTCTCATTTGAGGTAACTCGTATAAGGTAGACTTTTATGTAATCGGACCCAAACACAATACCTGCAAATGTTTTTGCTTCGTGACTCAGTAAAACTCTGACGCTTAAGAGTCAGAAACTACACTGGCTAAAATACGATTGTTAAAAAGAAGACGTGGTGATGGCTTCTCCATTTCCATCACTTTATTTTTTCTACCTCACGCCCTTTTTTGATTTTGGTTCCGTATGAACCTTTATAGTTTTGCCATGTCCGTTGGTCCGTCCGCGGTTTTACTCAGAGTAGTAACTGTAATTTGCATACTGACCTAGTTATTTACACATATCAATCACGTCTACAAAATAAAATGCTAAATACACTATCGTGTATACTTTTCACATTTACAATAACAGCATGTTTGAAATGCTTCAAATTGACCATAAAGCAAACCAAGAAAAGATAAAAAAATTAGAGGAGAAATACGAGCTAATGCAGTCAACCGTCAATAGTCTTCAATCGCGCGTGAATCGATTGGAACAAATATATTTTTGGCGCCGATAATATTGAGATACAATGTATGCCCGAAGTAAATTTGAGAATTTAGTGACATTGTTAAAAAAGTTGGGTAGTGTCATTGATTGTGGAGTAGCAGACTAGCATTGATAATGATGTTAAAAGGAAAACCATTACAGCCAAGTAAGCTTAACAAGTTAACGATTAGTCGACCAACTTATATAACTGCCCTTGCTAATCCCAGAAAAATTCGTTACATTTCTATACAAAATGACCTAAAACTAGCTGTATTATAACTTTATAATGTTATTTTAAACAAAAAAAAAATAAACATTTTTGAAGAAAACTACTTATTCATTACTACTATACCTTTACGTTTTCCTTTGCGGAGTAGGTAGAGAGGTAGAGATATGGATAGGGAACTATGACCAACCTTGTACAGACTTGAGAAGTGAATGGTTTGATATTGATTGTGTAGCGGCGCTGTCGTCGCGCCACTCGCACACCGAAACACACCGAAACCTAAATCGCGCTATTAACATTCCGAATCATAGACAGTATATATATAGAACTTCTCCGAACTATCACTCGGAGTGTCGGCCGCTCACCGGGCAGAACAACTTGCCCGGCGGGAGATCTCCCATTTTTCTACCACGGCCACAGTCGTGACCCCGACGTGATCTGAACACGCAACCAACAAACAACCTTCGGAAATTTCAAGCTTCATCATCATCATAAAATACCCCACACATTCGCTCCCGAGCAGATACCAGATATCGTCTGCAGTCTTCAAATCCTGCAAGCCATCTAGCTTCACAAGGTTCATCGCAGCACTGGAATAGTAATGCTTCATGTTCCTTCAAGCTACTCTCTGCGCCATACGGTGTTCGGCACGGCTCTGAGCCTTACTGCTCGCCTCTGCTTCACGACACTCTCGCAGATTACTTGCCTTCTTCTCGACTCACCGCAGACTACAAGGCAATCTCCTGGCACTTGCACATTCGTCGACAACGAGACTTCACTATCGACTTCCGGTCTGAGCAGGGGGGTGATGTAGCGGCGCTGTCGTCGCTCCACTAGCACACCGAAACACACCGAAGCCTAAATCGCGCTATTAACATTCCGAATCATAGACAGTATACAGGTTGTCCGGTAATGAATGGATAACCTTGAAATGTCTTATAGTACAACTTATGGCCGTCCTGAAAAAAATACGAAAAATAATATATCACAAGTAGTACCTTTGATATATTTTTTTTAAAGAAAAGTCGATTCTTTTCTATCTTATTTTACTGTCTTGAACACTATGACCAAAAATGAATGATTTCTATTGGTTTTTTGTTATATTATTATTATACACTAACTGTGATTATAGGTAAAATGTAAACAATATGAATAGCTTTTGCAGTTTTTATTTAAAAAATTCGCAAATCAATTTATTTCTGAAAAACATGCAAAAAATATTATTTAAGCGAAGTTCAAACCTCTTGGGTATGAAAAAAATTTATGAATGTATGGGTGACCAATAATTTTACAATAATATCGGTTTCGTGTAGATTTTATAATGGTATAATTCATAAATGTATCTTCCATAAATAGTGACTTATTGCCATTAATGTAGAAAAGGAGAAAATTTGACTAAGTAACAAAATTTGTAATGTGGGAACATTTTTTAAATTGAATTGTCTCTGATCATTGGGAATTAATAAAAACACATCAGGAGTTGATCATACATGAAAACAGCTATTTTTAAACAAATTGAAACCAAATTAAGTATTAGAAATTAACTTATTTAAATGTAATAAAATAACCAATTTAAATCTTGAAATGGTTACTTTACTAGCGTGAAATGGGTCGTGTGACCTTCATATTTGCTACCTGCTGCCTTTTGTGTTAGACAAAGAGAGGTCTGAATTGGGTAAGTGGGAGAGAGAAGAGCTAAATGTAAAAGAGAACTTAGTGCGTCACACGACCTGCTCGACTTCGCATGTATTTATTTTGTCTCCTTTGCAATTATTTTAATCAGTGTTAAAACGACCACTTGGCTATTTTACCGGACTATTTGTTTTTCTTATTGATTTGGACTTGTTTTGCGTTTGGTGATATTTGCGACGATTTGGCTTGTTTCTGGACTAAACTGGACTTTTGTGTACCTATCAAAATGCCACGTCATCAGTACACGGCACAAGAATATGCAAACATGCATTTTATTTATGGAGAATGCAGAGGCAACGCAAATGCAGCCGCAGCTCTTTATAGGGAGAGGTACCCTAATGCTCGCCACCCAGACTGGTGTGTATTTATAAGAGTCCACGGTTGTTACTCTGAGGGAAGAATGCCGGGTAGTGGTGTCGGTGGTGCTAGCGCTGGTAGAATCGCTCGTCCTGATGTAGAAGACGTGGTGCTTGAGGATATTGAAAACGATCCTTCAACCTCTACGCGAGCAATAGCTCGACGCACAGGTATTGGAAAATCGACCGTACACGATATTTTAAAGAAAAACGAATTCCACCCTTACCACGTTACACGCGTGCAAACTCTCCAACCAAGAGATTATCTCTCAAGAGTGCGTTTTTGCCGGCAAATGCTGGCAAAGATCGAAGAAGACCCGCAATTTTTTAATAAAATTTTGTGGAGCGATGAGTCAACGCTTAAAAGAGACGGTTACTTAAATTTACACAATTTACATAGTTGGGAACTAGAAAATCCCCATCTTATGCGTGAAGACAGGTCACAATACCAATTTAAAATAAATTATTGGACCGGAATATTAAATGGTATGATAATTGGCCCATTTGAATTACCGGGGGAATTTAACGGGGCAAAGTTATTTGGAGTTTCTTCAAAATGATCTCCCCAATTTATTACAAGAGGTTCCCGAGGAGCTGAGGGAATCGTATTGGCTGCAAAATGACGGTTGTCCTGCGCATTATGCTGTTCCGGTTCGTGCATATTTAAATAGCAGATACCCAAATAGATGGATCGGACGTCTAGGGCCAATTTTGTGGCCTCCACGTTCACCGGATCTAAATCCATTGGATTTTTTTTACTGGGGCTGTCTGAAAGAGGAAGTATACTGTAAGCCCGTGCGGTCTTTGGACGAACTACGCAGTCGTGTCAGAGAAGCCGCATCAAAAATATGCGAGCGACGGTACACTAGACTGCTCAGATCATTTATCCGAAGATGTAGGGCATGCATAAGAGTGTCAGGCAAACAATTTGAACATTTGTTGTAAATTAACGAAAAATAAAATATTTTAAATGTTGTTTTTTATTAATCCCCAATGATCAGACACAATTCAATTTAATAAATGTTCCCATATTACAAATTTTGTTACTTAGTCAAATTTTCTCCTTTTCTACATTAATGGCAATAAGTCACTATTTATGGAAGATACATTTATGAATTATACCATTATAAAATCTACACAAAACAGACATTATTGTAAAATTATTGATCACCCATACATTCATACATTTCTTTCATACCCAAGAGGTTTGAACTTCGCTTAAATAATATTTTTTGCATGTTTTTCAGAAATAAATTAATTTGCGAATTTTTTAAATAAAAACTGCAAAAGCTATTCATACTGTTTACATTTTACCTATAAGCACAGTTAGTGTATAATAATAAAACAACAGAAAAACCAATAGAAATAATTCATTTTTGGTCATAGTTTTCAAGACAGTAAAATAAGATCAGAAAATCGACTTTTCTTTAAAAAAAAATATATATATCAAAGGTACTACTTGTGATATATTATTTTTCCTATTTTTTTCAGAACGGCCATAAGTTATACTATAAGACATTTCAAGGTTATTCATTCATTACCGGACACCCGATATATAGAACTTCTCCGAACTATCACTCGGAGTGTCGGCCGCTCCCCGGTCCCCGGGCAGAACAACTTGCCCGGCGGGAGATCTCCTATTTTCCTACCACGGCCACAATTGTATTATTTTCAAAATTGAAAAGTATTTTTTTAATACCGCTACCTATAAGCCTGGTTGGAAAATAAGTATTTCAGTTACCATGGTCCTATTTGTACCGATTTTAGTCGTTATAGTGGTCAAACCGCGAACTCACTTAATCATAGTAGCAAGAATTCATTCAATAATTGCTCATAGTAAAGGGTTTTTCAATTGGCGCGGGTAGATTTTGGCGGTCCGTGGCGGCAATTTTGCTTTGGTGACATCTATCAAATCTTTTGTTTATTATTCGGTTACTTATACCAAATCAACATGGCAAGTTACACGATTAAACAGCATGTTCAAATGATAAAACTTTATTATCAAAATGAGTGTTCGTTAGTGCAAACATTGCGCGCATTGCGCCCATTTTACGGTAGACGTGTGGTGGCCTTTCACAGTCGACTCTTCAACGTTTGGTGGCCAAATTTGAAACGACCGGTTCGGTAAACAACACAGCTAACACCCGTACGTTCAAGGAACGCAAGATCGGCCGAGAAAATCGTCGCGGTTCGTGAAAGTGTACAGCGGAACCCGAGGCAGTCGATTCCTCGCCGTGCACAAGAACTCGGCCTTTCACAGACTTCAACTTGGGGAATTTTGCGTTGGGATTTAGGCCTACACCCGTACAAGATCCAACTGACCCAGGAGCTCAAAGTTCATGAGCATAAACAACGCCGTTTGTTCGTTTGGAAGAGGACCCCAATTTACGAGGCGCATTTTTGGATGAGTGGATGTGTTAACAAGCAGAATTGCCGTGTATGGGACGACACCAACTCACGCGAGTTTCACCAGGTGATAATGCACCCTCAAAAAGTTATCGTTTGGTGTGGATTTTGGGCCGGCGGCGTCGTTGGTCTGTACTTTTTCGAAAATGACGTTGGTGAGGCGGTCACCGGTAACGGCGAGCGCTACAGAACGATGATAACCAATTTCTTTTGACCCAAATTGAACCATATGGACCTAGACGACATGTGGTTCCGGTACACAGCGGACACCATGATTGCCATGAGCGATTTGAGCTTATCTCTCGCAGGTGTGATGTGAATTGGCCACTAAGGTCATGCGATATGACCCCGCTAGACTTTTCTTGTGGGGTTTCTTGAAGTCGCAGGTCTATGCAAATAAACCACAATCAATCGCTGCCCTAAAGGTGAACATAACCCCAGGCCATCGCTGAAATTCAGCCGGATCTATGCAGAAGAGTCATTGAAAATTGGACCACTCGATTCCGTGCCACTGTAATGGCCCAGCTACACGCTCCGTCTTGCCTGTGAGCATGCCGGCATAAACCAGTTTGCACAGCTAAGGGCGTGCGTGTGGACGGCAAGACGGTAGCTCGCGCAGGCGACTTGCGTAATCGTTGACGTGCAGAAGATTGGATTGCGCGGGCTTGGTTTGCACAATTTTCCCTGCGATCTTACTTGAGCGTGCGGCTGGTTATTCAAGCCGCGCTTCAGTCCGGCTGAATTGTTTTTGAAGACACATGTCATGTTATAAAATCTTAAATTAAAAATAAATAAATCTGTACGCAATTATTCTAGGGATTTTATAACTGACTTCATAGAATTGTACAAATCATTGCCAGCGTTGTGGAAATTAAGAGTTAGGATTATTCCGACAGGAACAAAAAAAAATGAAGCTTATTATTTATTAATTGAAAAACTAAAAGATGTATGTAAATATAACCTAAGTACCTTTTTAATGATGTGTAATAAATATGTTGGATTAACAACTTGTGACATTGTGATATTGTTAGCAGACTTCCAAAAATAAAGCAGATTATCAATTCGATATGTATGTGTGTAATATTGTTGGAGTTGCACAATATTCGCAATATATATGCAACAATATAAGGCTCCGTTTCAAAAAACCTCTACTGGCCACATCATGACGTGACGAGCTCTCAGAACATTTTGAGGTTTGCACAGTCCAGTTTGCGCGAGCTAACCTGCAGTCCTGCACGAGCCATGGTACACTCATGACTGCACAGGCCTGGACCGCGCAAGCAAGACGGAGCGTGTAGCCAGACCAAAGAAACCGAGGTGAGCATTTGAACGATGTCATATTCCACACTTAAAGGCACATGTGGGCCTTTCAAATAAAAAAAAATAATTTTGTTAATACGTCACACCTGTGTGAGACGTATTATTTCATTTCAACATCTACCTACCGGCCTTCATTAAATGTGCTTTACAATATTCATATTTATCAACAAAACACCAGAGCTTAACTATTAACTAGCTTAAACAGTTAGTGGTAATATAGCTAAATATAGTAAAGTGCGTTGGCTTAATTTACCAAAAGTTACAATTGTTTCTTGAAACCCACATTGTCATCAAATTGAAGGACAAGTACTGGAAATGACTTTAATGATATTCGTTTGCTGTGCCCGACGAAGTAAAAAGTGTGTGTTCAAATGCGTGGTATGCCTAAAGTTAAAATACTGCCACTAAATAATGCTCCTTATCTTAGTTATACCGTAATGTAGAAGCTAATAGTGGTTAAAGTTAAATTTCAGCTTAAAGTGTCGTATAGGTACATACGAAAGCGCAAACGCAAAGTAGGTCATCAACTTGAGTTTCTTAAAGCAGCACTTAAAATTGCAATTAACAATTTCATTGGTGCCGCCCGGGATCGAACCTGAGTTGCTCACGTACTGTGAAATTTACAGCGAACGCATAGCCCTGGAGCTACCACGGCCACTAAGTTCAGATTTCCACGTGCTCGTCTGTCTGAGTAATAAGAAAAAAATATTTCGAAGACGTATGAAGTATTTTTTTTCTATTTTAATGCGATTGTTTATGTATAAATTATGGTACGGTGGTTTTCACTGTCCATATCTAACGATAGTCCTCATTTTAGTTCTTTAGGTCGACAACGCGACTATATTCTTTATTTTGAAGGTGAAAATAGCCATCAATAAGATAAACACCCGATAGACTCTTAGTTAATCACTATGTCGTAAAATACCATCCTTCCAAAAATAATAGAACTTTAAAAATACTAGCATCACGTACATACTTTTTATCATTGATTTCGTCATCTTATCGAGTTCATATTCAGATATTGAAAAACCACTAAGTTACAAGTACGTACTTAAAGCAGCGGTGACAATCTCGACTTCTATAGGATCATTTTTATAAAATTAATAAATGTACGTAAAAATAAATGATAAAAATAATCTTTACTTAGAAGCTAAAGGCCAAAGCGTGAGCGAAATGGTTCTAACAACAAAATTCGTATTCCTGTTCACTTCACCTAGTTCTATGGTAACTCCTTCACAGTTCAGGCTACACGCCTTTGGAACTCCTTACCCGATGACATCAGAAAAGCACCCAATAAGTACGCTTTTAAAAAGTTAGTCCCTGAACATCTATTAAAGACAAAGCATTTTACATGACTCATCCATTTAAAATGTATTGCTAGAGAAATATATATTCGTAGTCATTTGTATTTACTAATTATGTATGTATTTATATATGCATATGCATGTATTTATATGTTTGTATATATGTATGGATAGGTCATATATATGGTTTATTTATAAGAAAAATGTATATATTATGTAGTTAATTATCATTTGTTTTGTGTTCTCTTAATCTATATTGCCACACCTACGTCAAATTCTCACTACTCCATGGGTAGTACCAGAGAGAGGTAGAGAATGCCTAAAGGCATTAAGTCCGCCCTTTGGTTATTTTGTTTTAAGGAATGCAATAAAGAATAAATAAATAAATAAAATAAATACGCAATTTATAAACGCTTATAGCGTCGGATTCATCAAATTTACTGACTTAGTCGTATAAGTATGTAATTAAAATCTTTAGATTTGGACGCCGGCCGCTTGATAATGATCCTCAGCCCGCATGAGGCCCGCGGGCCGATGTTCCACATGACCGTCTTAAAACTATAACTTAACAACCTAATTAAACCTAACCGATTCCGTGGCGCAGTGGAGTTGCGGTGCAGAGGACCGCATATTCGAATCCTGCACGGAAAAAGTATTTGTACAGCCTAAAAATAACTGTTACGGGTCTCCGTGCAATCCTTGTACAATTTATGTATGTAAACTGCCTCAGCAATACAGTAGATAATCTTAGTGTGGGTGTAGTGCTTTAAAACAAATGTATACTTAGTAAGCAAATAAATACTGGATTACTAATAAGCAATGTCAAAATTTTTGATCGTTATCAGACAAGTAGTAAAGGTTCTAATTATTTGTTTTGTAGGATTCTCTGCCGCGGGGCCATCACACGCTTTCTGCGTCGTCCCACCACTTACACCGGGGTGCTTCGTCCTTCGACGCTTCCTCCAACAGTAGCGGGATCTCCTCCACCCACGTGGTCGAAATACACAGCACCAACGGTTCTGACACCTCTTCGCGATGGGGAAACTCGCTGGGCAGTCACGGATCCTCGTCCGGGTTGGTTTCGATCGCCACGGAGAACAACAACGTAAAATTTACGGCGCCACATTGTCTCGACAACCTACAGCCGGTGAAGGATCCCAAGGATCTCCCCACTCCATCTTCAACCCCCACTACTTCGAGGAAGTCCCGGAGAAGATCAAATCTCTTCACGCCGTCCAAGAAAGGGGACGATAGGTTTAAGAATGGGGAGCTTGGTTCGGGGAGGGCGATACCATTGAAACAGGGGTACTTGTACAAGAAGAGCAGTAAAGCACTGAACAAGGAGTGGAAAAAGAAATACGTGACTCTCTGCGACGATGGGAGGCTCACTTATCACCCTAGTTTACATGTAAGTATCTTCTTTTTCTTTCTCTTCTTTTAATATAAGCCTGTAATAGTCTACCAGTTGGATATGGGACTCAACCGTAGGAGTGAGAATTTGCCATAATAGCCACACTTGGTAGTGGTAGGTAGATTAGTAATAACAGTAGCAAACGTGATAATGACGTAACGGTGTTGCGTGGCGTTAGGCCGAGTGTGTGCCTACTTTTAAGTGTACACTTTCGTCACTAAGTTACTAGTTCTTAGTAGAGCCATGCTCTAGCTATATTATGGTTGTAGCACGAATGGGTCGACTCGACCGGGGTGGAACCACGCTCTCATAGAATACAAGCGTAAAATAGCTTAATGCTGCTGAATTTACTATGGTAAGTGTAGAGAACCGAAGACTCTTTCTTACTGGAAACGCAATCCATCTCATTCCTCAGGGATGACGTCGCATCTGTATTTTGATTCTTATTTGTGGATAAATGTAGATCTTTATGGGCTACAGCATCAATTTACCATCAGGTGGACTGTGTGCTAATTGTCACACTAATCCTATAAAATAAAAATAAAAAACTAACTATAAATAGGCAACATTTGGCGCGCACAAAAGTTTTCAAACTGTCGTGGAATTAGAATAAAATATTATTCTACTTATTCTTTATTAGCCCATGAATTATTAATCACAATTAACTGTTGTATTAACTCTGGCCTTCATTAAGACCACCTTCACCAATCACCATTAAGACGTATAGTGGTGCTATCATATATGGACTATTTTGGCAGTATTGGCATTTTCATTGCCCTACATTTGTACTTATATATTAAGGATAAATTACAAGTATTACAAATTTAATATTTAATTAGTCGAGATTCTTTTATACTGTTTAATAGTTTTTTCTTCAATCCTTACTTATAGTTTATTGTAATATTTGGTATACGGTGTTGAATGTACATTTTTTACATTTGTTTGTATATATAAATAAATAAAAATAAAAGCTTACAGCTGGACATAAACGTAAACCTCTAAATATTGTAGGTAGGTTTTATATTCATTGTCACACTTGACGGACAGATCGGTGAGCCTACCTGCTGTATGTTAGTTTATCACTTCAGATGTATAAAAAAAAATAGTAACTGCTGATAATAATAAAAGTTCTAAATTCTTTCAGGATTACATGGAGGATGTGAACGGCAAGGAGATCTCACTGCAGTATGTGACGGTCAAAGTGCCGGGACAGAAGCCACGGGGCTCGAAATCCATCATCACAACTGTGCCCGGCTACAACGGGTACAGCAGCTTCGACATCCACGACAGTATCGGAGGATTATCACTAGGTCAGTTTTTTTATATTAGAATAAGTGCGACAAATGAGCACACAGTCCACCTGATGGTAAGTGGATTCTGTTGCTCATAGAAATCTACACTTATCCTCGATCAAGAATCAATATGCAGATTGTGCTGTCACCCCTGAGAACTAAGATGGATTTTGCCTTGTTGTGGCGGCTTGTGGGAATATCTCGCGGGTATCGTAAGAGAGGAAACTAAAACACGCGATTTGCAGCAGTATAATCCTGATTAACAACTGCGCTATGGGGGATGCTTAGTACCTGTTCAACAGTGGACCTTGATGGCTGTAGTAATAATGATGATGACGCCTTAGCAGTGTCCAGCTGATGTGTGAAAACTTTAGTTTCAACTTTAGTTTCTGTCTTAAACTTTCAAAAAATCTAAAAAATATCCCGTTTTAACCTCCGTAATGAGATGACTACCAAAGAATTCGCAAAAGTTTTTAAGACAAAAACAAATGATAGGAGCATAGATCTACTCTTCCATTAAATTTTTATCAAATGAGTAAATAGGGGAATACGAAACATGGATCGGTCATGGTTTTTTGAGGTAAAATCGTTCTGAGCGGCAGTTGTCCCTATCGCACTCTACGGGGAGACCACAGGTGAGGAAAGGTTACACTAATACATACACAATCAGGGAAGTGGCAACTGTCGAAGTTAGTACTGAGCTACGCACACAAATGCAGACTATTCACTAACATATTGATATACATCGGTTGCTCGGGCGCAGCGCGAGGCTATTGTTTCTTCAAATACCTATTTATCAATACCCGCGCAGACCGAATACGCTCTTAAAATATACACCAAACTTTTTAGGTCTGTTAAAACAAGGCCGGCGACTTGTCCCATAGCACGATTGTTTGGTTATTTGTTAAGAAGACAGCAATTGGTCGAAGCACCATACAAGTAAGAACAACACAATCGGTGACTAAAAAAACGAGCTACAATTTTCGATAGAAACGTATTAATCGCTTGTTTCTATACATAATTACCTACATATATAATTACATGCATATTTGGGGTGTTACTTCAACATCTACAGCTTGCTTGCTATCTCTATGGATTTGTTTCATATCGAGCGGACGACAGTAATGCCCCATTTACATTCAGCCTTTTTTGGGCTGGGAAGTGAGCAGGGAAGTGGGCAGCGCAGTATGTAAATAGGCTACTCGCGCTGTCACTGCCCACGCCGACGCTCCCTCGATGTCGGTTTTTCGTGCGGAAGTCAAAGGACGAGCATCGCGAGCGGCAGTGAGTGTTCACATTCTGCTCCATCGTTCACTTCGAGCCAAGAGTCTGGACGAACCGATGTGCATGCCGTCTTGTTTTTAAATAAATACGATGCCTTTCGAGCGGAGTAACGAAAATACAACCAAGTTTTTAGGACTGCTGGAATCAGCAAAAACTATATGAGATTTCAACGATAAAAACCATAATCCACCATCTTCTACGACGACGAATTTTTTTCTTTTGATATTGATATCTTCTTAAATTATTAACATAATTTAGTATTAAGCGCGGACGCACTGTCTTCTTGTAATAAAAAAATTAATTTAATGTGTAATGTTGTGTAAAGTCAATGTAATTATTTCGAAGTCTGCCATAGTCGAAAGTCGAAAGTGATGTGAGTGGTAGGGCAGAATGTAAATACACACTTCTCTCGATCCTGCTACGGCAGTATTTAGCGAAGTATGGCCGGCAGCGCGAGGAGTAGTGGCAGGGGCTGAATGTTAATGAGGCTTTAGAAGGCGATGTGTATAAAAAAGCCATTAATTTTTATTTTGTCTGTATTTTGCAGGTTATAAGGAGAAGCCAACACGATTAACAGACAAAGCTCTTATGTCAGCGTTTGATACGTTGAAAGAACCGGCCTCAAGTAGGCAGTCCCTGGCGTCGGAAATAGAAGTCGGCTCGACCAATGGCACGGACAAAGATACGCCTCATGTCAAAAAGCGGCACAGGCGGATGAAGAGCAGCGGGGTGAAGAAAGACGGTGAAGAAGGTAAGTAACTAAATATCCTTTACACTTTACAATAATAAGACAGTTTTCAGACGTGTGGGCAAATATCATCATCATTATTACAGAGCTTCACAAGTTTACTACTGAACATAGCTCCCATATATATATATATATATACTAGCTTGCCAGGCAGATGTTGTTCCGCCCTTTTCGACGACCCATTGTCATGTCCTATTAAAAATCGTTAAATTCGCAAAAAAAAAAAATTGTGGGTCACTCATGGGCAAAAAAAAAACTATCCTATCTCTCAAGTTGGACCAAACTGCACACGGTGTGCAAATTTGATTAAAATCGGTTAAGTAGTTTAGGAGTTCATGGCAGACAAACAACGTGACACGTAATTTATATATATTAAGATATATACGCCGGCTCCAATGACATTTTTAATTGCTTTTTTAAGTGCTGATTTACCTCGTGCTCGACTGCGAAGAAAAACATGAGGAAACTTGCATGTCGGAGTAATTAAAAAAAAATATTTCAAAGACATATGAAGATCGCAAACACGCATTGGGGCAACAGCTCGGCGGACAATTCATTGCCCTAAAACCTTCTCAGAAATGAGAGGAGGCCTGTGCCCAGCTGTGGAACGTATATGGGCTGTTACTTTAATTTTCTTCAGAATGTGTAATTGTATAACACTATTGCATCAGAATAATTTAATCTAAGACACCATTAATATATTTTGCGTTATATCTGTAAATACTTACATTTGCGATGCGAATGTTGTTTTATAAAAGGACCTATTATTTATCAATATCTGTGGTCTGTGAATTTTACCTATCTAATCTAAATAATTAAATAAATCAAATGCATGTTTCTTCACGGTACACATTACGTCGCTAGTTCCTCACGAGGTGAAAAGGATTCTGTCAATAAAACTCGACATAGAAATCGTCTTCTTCGTCGTCAGCATGTAACAGACTGCTGCTATCTTAGTTTGCATCACAGTTTACATCCAGTTGATACTTTTTCCCTAGAAGTCTATCTACTTTCAAAATATTTAATAAAGGTTTAGATAGATTTACTATCCAGTGAACTGGCAGATTTATTGTTTATGTAATAAAAAAGGGTATCTATTATTCTGATTTCCTTTTAATCTAATGTAAAAAGGAGTCTATCAGTTTTAATATTTGTTGCGATATCTTCGGAGTTTTTATCCGATTTAGGTGAATTTTTAGTTAAGAGTATACTTTCAGGGTGGGGAGATCGATGTTGATTATTTTATGTTCATTTGTTTATTTCTTCATTGTCATTACATCCTGTCACAAATCATGCAGGGATATTTATATATTTATATTTTCCATAGTTGCCACGTTTGGCAAACGGTTCGGCAACCGCAATTTTTTTATTTTTAGTCGTTATTCAATTTTAGAGCAGCTGCTCCCCATCTCCTGATTTGTTTCCCTCTGTCGCGGATACCCACAGCATAATATGGGTACTGGATATTTTAGCACTGCCACTACACGGTCCGACTATTTTTATTTATCAGTTCATTTTAATTCATTTATCAAGTTGGGATTTTCCAATACAATGAAGTGCCACGCCTGGCGGATTAGTGGGAATAGTATCAGAAATCGTACTTACTGCTCCACATTATCGGCCTGGGTATTTTATGTATGTCGTAAACACGGGGGCTTTATTGCCATTTTCGGTTGTCGCTTTTAGGACGCTTACTCGACTACATAGGATGGTACATTTTTTTTACGCTGCCTTCAAATGGTTGGTATAATATTTATAACAGATTTTAAATAAGATAATGTAATAATTTTGCATTTTGTCTAATAATTACCAATTTTATTTTCAGAGGGTGAAAGTGCGACGTCGTGCGAATTCACCATCGTCAGTTTGGACGGAAAACGATGGCGCTGGGAAGTAGGCAGTGGTACCGGAGCAGCCGCCGCCGCCGAGAGAGACGCCTGGGTTGCAGCCGTCGAAGCACAGATTCTCGCTTCACTACAAGGCCGGGTCAGTGCTCTCGCTCGCACACATTCATTTATAATCGTACTGTCTCTCTCACTTAGTTGTCATATGGATTTCGGGTCGCAACTGTCGAGGTACAGATATTGCCTCGTTACAAGGATGGATCAGTGCCCTCGCTCGCACACATTCGTTTATACTACTACTCTCTGTGTCATTCACTACCGCATGGCACCCGGGTTACAGCCGTCGAGGCATATAGGACTCGTTACAGGACCGGGTCGGTGCTTTCACCCACACCACTCACAGTCTTACTCATGCTGTCTCTCTCGTTCACTATCTCATTGCCCATATACTCGCCTCGCTTCAAGGCTCTCACTCGGACACATTTACATGTACATATTCGTACTATTTTTCTCGCACACTATGCCTGGTACGCTGCAGATAACACGCACTTTCTTCTGTTATATCTCCTCTCGCATATCGACACGTGATGTTTTAAATACATTATTCCAAGCATTTGTATTACTTAATCTCTCTGGCACACGGCCTGATTGTTGTATCGTCTCTTGCGTCTTATATTAATGAAATGAAATGTTTTATAATCAATCACAAAAATCGAATTAATTTGCAACCTCTTAAAAAGGGTTACATAATCGTAGTTTAAAAGCTTATTACATAAACGTCATTTCGTTTACGTACAAGATATTTCATTCTAATATCAGTATATTTTTGAATGTTATCAATTAGTTTTGTAAAAAAAAATCGTAAACATATACACGTAATTACGTAAATATCTATATAAGTAACTGCCGAACCCAGTTAGTTTTTTAATCGCTTGTAAAGTAGGTGTAAAATTGCTTCAAATTTAAGCTCTGGTATTGCTCCTCCACTTAGACCATTCAACCCAATAGACGAATAATATTGATTTGTGTTCGCAGACGTCCCGGCAGCCGGCACCAACGGGCGCGAACTCGACGGGCGACGTGCGCGCCACGCAGTACGTGCGCCGCGTCAAGGGCAACGACCACTGCTGCGACTGCGGTGCTATGGGTACGTAAACACTGGTGTTATTTTATTAAAGAAATACTGGCAATTTTGTTAACACTACTTGTTCCGTTAAGTACACTTTAAGTTCGAACTGCTTGTGTATACGGTTAAATTATATCTACTTCCCTAAATGGTTCCGTGGGTGTCGTAAGAGGCGACAGATGCATGTAAAAACAGAATAGTAGGACAAATCCCGCGCCGCGCGAGACGGAAATGCCTACTATTGCAGGGTTATCACTATCTTTTTATTTAACAGCAAGTCTCATTCAGTTTTATAAGTAGTTACAATATTTACAAACATAATCGTACGAATATGTATCTATGCATCATATTTGTTAATCATTTCATTAGTTTCCTCTCAAATAATCAACGTTTGTCAAAAAAAATTTTAGCTTTACATTACAACAAGTGCGAAATAACTAAAATATGAGTAAATTAACTCTGACCATATGGTGTCAGTTCAGATTTAATGTTTAAAATTAATTTGATCTGCTGTGATATAATAATTAGTGTACTTATTAGGTAAAAAGCTAATTTACTTAAGCAAACGCATATTTAATTTATTTTACAAAGTTTACTGTCACGTGCCGGGCACGCACAAATATTAGTGGCGTTCGGTACATTTTTTAAAAGAGAGCCTACTATTCTGTTTGTACTATGACAGAGTATTTGTTGTATATATTGTAGATAACAGGAGATGAACAGCAGCATCTTTCTGATAACAACTGAAATTAAACTATGGCAAAATTCCGCCTATGAGGCCTATGTTCAGCAGTGGACTTTTATAGGCTGTAATGGATGGTGTAGCGGCGCTGTCGTCGCCGCCACAAGCGAAATACATCGAAGCCTAAATCACGCTATCAACATTCCGAATCATAGACAGTATATATAGAACTTCTCCGAACTATCGCTCGGAGTGTTGGCCGCTCCCCGGGCATAACAACTTGTCCGGCGGGAGATCTCCCCTTTTCCTTTCACGGCCACAGCCAGATGTAGCGCCGCTGTCGTCGCCGCCACAGATGGCTTTTATAGGATGTAGAAGTGCTTCACGTCGAATGGCAGATTTGAACCCACGCCAGAGAGGTTTGTTAGTGAAGTAGCGAAATTACATATTACCTCGTAATTTAAATTTTTATGAAAACTTACTTTTATTCGTTTCAGATCCCGATTGGGCGAGCTTAAACCTTGGTATACTAATTTGCATAGAGTGCTCCGGAATACACAGAAACCTCGGATCGCATATATCGCGAGTGCGGTCGCTGGATTTAGATGAGTGGCCGTAAGTGCATCGTTATTTTAAATTTACTACTTGATATAAGTAACCTCAAGTTGGTGGTTAGAATACGTATGTCCAAGTGAAACACCTTTTAGGGCTGATTTTTAAATCGCCGGTTATTATGACCCGATTAAACGTAAATGCAGTAAAATTGAAATATTTGTACTATTTTAGTTACTTTATTTATTTAAAACTGTAATATTGTATTTTATCCTATGAGTCACAATTACCAGAGTAGTCTCATTGTTGCATCTTCTCATTGTCATTTTTTGCAAAGATTTCGTCACACTTATTAAGTGTAATGTTTTTGTAAAATGTTTTGTTGTGTAAATATAACTATAATTTTTATTTATTTTTAGCTTGGGCCACGTGAGCGTCATGGTGTCCATAGGGAACGCGCTCGCAAACTCGATATGGGAAGCAGATTTACGAGGCCATATCAAACCCATCGCTACATCCAGCCGAGAGGAGAAAGAAAGGTATAGTTATATGCTAATAATCAAAAGCAATTATATTTTTAACAAGTTGCAATCGCGATATAATTGATATATTATAATATTCATATAATAGTGATAAAGTTAGTTATTATATTTGGAGAAAGAATTGACACCGAAGAATTAACACCGAAAATTTCGGAATTTCTCATCCGAAAAAAATTAATATAACTCGATAAAACAAAATTAAACTGCCATTTACATTCCATGGCTTCCCACATGATATACGAAGAGATTGAGATGAACAATTAATATTTTCAAAAGTTATCGTGTTTACACCTCCATACGGACTTGATAAATGTACACCACACAAGCCACTAAAACCACTTTTTAAATGTTGCTGCTTGGAAGCTTTCCGTCATCCGCCGTACTCACCAGACCTTGCGCCTACAAACTTCAACTTTTCCCAGAATATGGATATATTATTGTCGGGAAAAAGTTCAATACCCGAGAGTGATGCCTTTGAAGAATTTGTTGCCTCCCGTCTCACTGATTTCTTCAAGAAGGGGGCATCCATAAACTGCCACTGCGTTGGCAAAGATGCATCGATATCGATATTAAACGCGGAATGATGCTAATAATGTGAAACTCTGTTTTTATACTAAGGAGGGTATTCACAAATTAATAATATACAGCGCTAGACAATAATGACACTTGAAGGTACTTAGGCTCAAAACTTTTCAGTCGTCCCTCGTAGATAATGTTTGGGCCACATGTTTGTGATATGTCCAGTGTCAATTAAAATACACAACCCCAACTTGAGTGGTGTTTAGATCTGGAATTCTCAGTTGATTTCCTGTAACAATTCACAAGATAAAAATGCAGTTTAGGCAAAAAGTTTAAACAAAACCAAAACTTAAATTTAAATTCAAAAGTTGACGAAATTTATCGCAGTATATGTAATATTCCTTAATAATTATATGAAAATTGGAACAAAAACATTTTAAAACTTTCTTTTTTAAATAGTACTTACTAATGTTTGTGACCAGTAAACATGATAATTACCACAACAGAAATTAAACTTATTTTGCGTTCCTCTAAATTTGTGTACTAATAATTATGAACGCGTTTGTTCCCAGATGGATACGTTTGAAGTATGAGCGGCGCGCGTTCCTGTCGAGCAGCGAGGCGAGCGTGAGCGGGGAGGCGCTGCGGGCGGCGGCAGCACGCGGCACCATGCCCGCCATCCTGCGCGCGCTGGCGGCCGCCGTGCCGCCCACAGCGTCGCACCGCGCGCACTGCGCCACCGAGCGCTCGCTCGCGCTGCGCGCCGCCCCGCCGCCGCCGGACACCTGGCCGCCGCGCAGCTGCTCGTGTGGGTGAGTGTACGTGACTGTACCTGACTGTACCTGACTGTTTTTGACCGTGCCGCCCACTGCGTCGCACCGCGCAGACACCGCCACCTAGCGCTCGCTCGCACTTCGCGCCACCGCTGCCGCCGGACACCTTGTCACCGCGCAGCTGCTCGTGTGGGTGAGTATACCTGATTGTACCTGATTGTGTCTGACTGTACCTGACCGTGCCCCCCACTGTGTCGCATCGCGTGCTCTGCACCACCGAGCGCTCGCTCGCAATGCGCGCCGCCGCCACCGCCGGACACCTGGACACCGCGCAGCTGCTCGTGTGGGTGAGTGTACCTGATTGTACCTGATTGTGCCTGACTGTACCTAACTGTACCTGACTGTACCTGACCGTGCCGCCCACTGTGTCGAATCGCGTGCACTGCGCCACCGAGCGCTCACTCGCAATGCGCGCCGCCGCCGCCGCCGGACACCTGGATACCGCGCAGCTGCTCGTGTGGGTGAGTGTACCTGATTGTACCTGATTGTGACCTGACTGTACCTGACTGTACCTAATACCTGACCGTGCCGCCCACTGTGTCGCATCGCGTGCACTGCGCCACCCAGCGCTCGCTCGCAATGCGCGCCGCCGCACCGCCGGACACCTGGACACCGCGCAGCTGCTCGTGTGGTTGAGTGTACCTGATTGTACCTGATTGTGCCTGACTGTACCTGACTGTACCTGACTATACCTGACCGTGCCGCCCACTGTGTCGCATCGCGCGCACTGCGCCACCGAGCGCTCGCTCGCAATGCGCGCCGCCGCTGCCGCCGGACACCTGGACACAGCGCAGCTGCTCGTGTGGGTGACTGTACCTGACTGTACCACGACTACTGCCCACTGCACTGTGCCGTCGCAGCACCACGCGGCGCTCCTCGAGTGGGCGACAACCTTCACGCGTACCTACTCGAGTGGGTAAATGTACACGCGCGTGGGTCTCCGTTTGCGTCGGAATTGGGAATTCCCACTAATATCGGGAAAAGAATTTGTTTAAAGTTACTAATAAATTATTAAAGTAGTTCTAATCTATATTTGTACTACATGAAGAGAAAACTTTGTATTAGTAACCTTTTAAATAATTTACACGTCCGGAAGAGTGCAAGATTTGGAATAATCCAAATATGTTATGGAGAAGAAATGTAGAAAGCTAAAATTTAATTCTGATATATGTTACAAATTCGTTAAATAAAATAATGTAAAACAGTCATTGTTTACGTTCATACCGCAATGTCAATTGTCCAACACATATAAGCGTGGTCATAGGCCTACCGATACCAATTATAACATTCGCACAGGATAGAAAATCGTCGCTTACGAATTTTATAATTTTGCCTACAAGATAATTAATGATATATTGACTGTAGGTGCTGCGAATTTTTTTTAAATTATTACGTTTTTTTTGGAGTGTGACTATGTCAAGTCAAAAAGCGTAAATCTTTAACGTTGGATAAGTTGTGTTTATTGTTCTATATATATTAATATGTGCAGTTGAAAGCATCTGAATTACATGGGTAATAAATTGTGTAATAAGAGAAGAGTGTGGTTTGCAAGATGATGTTGTGACCAGGATTAAGAAAGGAATGCTTCGGTGGTTTGGTCATGTGGAAAGAATGAATGAGGAAAGAGTGACAAAGAAAATTTATGTTGCAGAAGTGAATGGCAGAGTCGGAAAGGGACGTCCTAGGCGAAAATTTATCGACCAAATTGGCGATTTATTGAAAACGGGCCAAATTAGGAGTACCCTTAACCGACGAGCATGTATGCGTAGGTGTATGGATGTGAAGGAGGCAAGAGAGGTGTGTCAGGATCGTGCCAAATGGAAGTCTGTAGTCTCTGCCTACCCCTCTGGGTGACAGGCGTGAGTGTTTATGAATTGAAAGCATAACATTACATGTAGGTAATATATAATTTACTGCGAGTGGAAAGTACAGCTTGCTTAATGGATACACTTAAAAATTGAATGAATTACAATTAAATTGCGACCACTAGACGACCTTTTTAATATATTGTTTTATTGACCGGGCACTTTTTAAATTTCATAATAGTAAGCTATGTACAGTCATAACAACCGATCATAGTCCACTGCTGAACAGAGGTCTTATACGAAAGGAGGCAGTTGTCACGATTAACATGTGGATTGGCACCAGCAGTTGTGTCCGACACCCACGGTACGATAGGGTGGAAAACTGGATATTCTTTTTAGAATTATAATCGACACTATGTGTTATTATTGATTTATGTTTTTTCGCAATTTCCAAATGTGATTTTCATTTGTGAACCTAATAATAAAAAATACCTAATCGCCAATTTATTTTCCACAGCACAACGGCAACCCGAACTACCCTGACTCTGACGGACACACTTGCGTCTTCTACGCCAGGGCAGCAGCTAACCACTTGTCCGGGATTCCAATCCAGTACCCGAAGAACCTGCAGCTGACGTGTCCGCTGCACCCCAGCCCCCCCGCCGGTGCCGGCACCGGGTCCAGCTCTAGCTCCAGTGCCAGCACCAAGAGTTCCAAAAACGCAGAACCGGAATGCAACTGCATTATATTCGAACTTCTGAATGCACAAAGTGCTGCCAACGCGCTAGTCGAGTTACTCATCGGTCTTCAGAACAATCAATACATGAATAACGGCTTGGAAGGTGCAATTTCTAGCTCCTTCAGCCACGGGACCCTAGGCCGGTCATCTTTTGGTCCCAATTTGTCCCTAACTAACGGCAAATGTGGAAGCATCGTCTAAATTAAATAGGAATTGCTATATGTCTAACGAAACTACGTAAAATTGTCTTCGTATTTGAAAATCTATTCGAATGTTATATGAGTGTAGTTTAAAGACGTTTTGAATCAAATTTGAAGCCGCATTTAACTTATTTAAGAGTGTGTACACACCTGAATTATTGTTATAGAAAAAAAATAATAAATTTCGATAACAAGCGCGACTAAAATATTAAGAGAGAATTTTAAAAGTTACCAATACCACATGCAGAGTATACACGATATCATTAGTTTAGGGCTAAGTCACACGACAACTTTCTTATATAAATCAAATGGAACCATATATATATATCGAATTTTGCTAGAAAATTATTAATAATTAATACATAAATTTTACATATATACTTTTTTTTATGAACTTGAATATAATATACAAAGTGCTTATCTCTGAGTAGTTTGTCCAAATACGAAAACCAGTACAAGAAACACGAACGTAATTCTGGTGCTCCGTTTCATAATACCATCGTGCGTATGTTTGAAAACGATTTATCGATTTCAATTACGCTTTGAAACAATGTCTAAAATAAAATTATCAGTTCTAGAATCGTTTCGTCATTTCATTGTGAAACTTTTAGATAGATTTCGTGTATGTCAATTTAAAAGTAAATAAATTCTTAGACAAATATTGTATTCAATTTGAAATACACTGCTATTGTATGAACTATATCGTAGTTTAATCGTAGAATTGGGCAATGGCACATTGTTATCCAGATTACGATCTGCCTAATTCAAACGTTCGGTCTACGACATATACAAGAGAAAATAATGTTTTTACATTGTGTAATACTATAAAATAATACAAAAAAATATCTTTGATGGGTATGGCATTTAGTAGTGACATAAAGGGTAAAATTTAAAGTCCAGTAAAATTAGCTTGAAATTATCTGCCAGTGATTAATTTAATGATGGCATCGATTATTTTGAAATATTGTTCGAAACAAATAACGAAATCGATACATTAAATATGTAATTTCCAAATTCATTTTTAAAAGATTATTATAATAAAGTTTTTCATTCGAAATAAGCTGTCAACACAACTATAGGTTGTGTATTTTTAGAAATTATTTGATCCCAAGAACTTGCTAGCGAAAGTTAATGCCATATTTTAAATTTTTAAATGTGTAACACGTTTCAAGACTGTGAATGAAAAGTCTTCGTAAATTCCGAACAATGTTTTCCCGATATCTTGTTTTAAAAATACACTTATCTAAAAATTGGAAGTTTCAAGGAGGAATCAATTGAGTTAAGATAATCTTTGGTAACGGAAAAATATCGGCGCTTCATCACTAATTTAATTTATAGTACAGGTATTGCTTGAGTTTTGACATGGCAAAATTAATTGACTAGAACCGTTTTAGTGTGCATACAGCTTTAGTTTGTTGTTGTATTTCGACATATTTACTCCGATAGTTTTCGAAATAGAACCTTATCCCGATAGCGTAATAGCTTCATTTTGATTGAATAATTATTTATTTTTATTTTGAAATTTTAGCATTGGATAGACGTAGAGTTTGCTAGGTATACATAAATTATTAAATTAGTACACAAGATCTCAGCTCAACCGCTATTTGTAGGATAAATTAGTGTTAATGTTTAGGAATAATTACTGTCGCTTTGTCATTACGCCTTCGGGTGCACTTTGTATATCGAAATTTTATTATTTACTTCAATATTTGTGTATAAAATGGCTAAATACCGAAACAAACTTTGAGACGTAAATGGGGAAGACGGCTGCCAAACTTACGACGCTTTTAAGAGCGCAATCACTCTTAAACTAGTACAATTATATTAATTTAATTAATTCATTGTATATCATATAATAAATAAAAACAATTTAAAAAAGGTGGCAATATGTGATTGATGTAAATAGAAAAACTCACTTTTCCCTCAAAATTGGGAGACCACTTAAAAGGTCACGCCATGTAAAATCTGTTGGAAATAATTTTTATATTAATTTTATGTAATACATATATATGATCGATCTCTAATAGATTTTTCACTATCTAAAATTTTTAAACACAAGTAAATATTCAACATAAAATCAACATTATAAAATTATAAGTTTGATTAAATACATATTGTGACCACATGGTAAGAAACTGACAGTAATGTTGCCATCTTTTTATAAAATTGTCTCCTTCCTCGTTGAGATCCCAGAATGTAATTTAATGTACTCCATATTTGATCGATGAAAATAATAAATTCTCTTGCTAATTTTTTTGGCCACTCATGACTATCGTCACACAGTCTACAGTTTGTAAAATCTGGACAAATATTGAAGTTGACGATATCGAACACAACATTCCATTATTTATTGTTTCAAATCCCGAAGGTGACTAGTTGATGTGATATTTCTAAGATTTTTCCCACTTTAAGCCAAATGTACTGAACCCTTCTGTGCCTACTCTAGGTAGTTATGCTTCGAAGTCTATTCGTAGATCGGTGGTTAATGCGAGAATTACTAAATTTGAATATTTATACTTGATACTTATATTTAAAAGAACTGCCCGATCCATGATTAGACGTCGTTTCAATGTTATATACTTCGTACGCGTTTGATAGGATAGCTCTGAACATAGGTAAATGGACATTTTTATTAAATGCGTTGCATTTAGTTAAACTAAATTTTTGTCGCAGTTTGAAATAAGACAAATTTTTAAAATCTTAGTTTTAAATTTACTGTTTTGTTTGACAAATTTATTTGAACTTAAATCGACTTTGAACTGAAAGTGAAGATTTCTTCGTTTTTGTATAATGCTTTAATAATGGTAATTGATGTATATTTGTTGTTTTTTTTAATTGACGAAAGTTTCTTGTAAATTTTAGCAATAAATCGTATACCGATTTCAGTATTCGAAATAGAAATATTTAAAAAATGCACTGTCTATTTATATTCTGCACGGCACCCACTTCCGTATCATCTATTTTTTTTAACTATTTTTAAATAGTTTGTTGAAATTTTATTGATAATTTTAATTACGTTACCTATATTTCGGTTCGCGAGTTTATTTACATAATTTTTTAATTTGTTTTGTGTATATTTTGTACAGGCCAAAGAGCTTAACTATGTAAATACTAAAGGAGCAGCTCTAGAGTTCTAGCTGTAATCTTAGACCTTCGTTATTGTAATTTTTAAGAGATTTGTTGATGTTCTTGATCTTGTGAAAATAAAAATAACATGAACACATTTTTTTGTTTTATTGTACTTATGTTTCATTGTACTTTTTACGTGGTAGAATCAAGCTGCAGCTATATAATGGTTGGAGCCCAAGTGGGTCGGCCCGACCGGGGAACGAATACGAGCGTAAAATAGCAGCTTAATGTTGCTGTGTCTGGTATGGTGAGTGTAGAGTACTGGAGACACTTTTTAGTGGAAACGAGGAATTTCATCTAAGTCCTCAGGGGTGACATGGTATCTGCATTTTGATTCTTAATTTCTGTCAGGACTCGACTGCTCAAAAAGTTTTTGATAAATTATTCCCAATTAAAAAAAAATTAAAAAATCATAAAGCAGGGAAAAAAATTTCAAAGTTTGAGGAGGCCCAAAAAAAAAAAAAAAAAAAACAAAAAAAAAAAAAAAAAAAAAAAATTTAATTAGGCAAACAAAAAAAAAAAAAAAAAAAAATTTTTTTTTTTTTTTTTTTTTTTTTTTTTATTTTGGTGGGGTTTTTTTTTTTTCCACACAAAACCCAATTAACACCTAAAAATCTAAAAAAATAAATTTTTTATTTTTCTTTTCCCCTTCCCCCAAAAAAAAAAAAAAAAAAAATAATTATTAATAAAAAAAAAATATATTAAAAGGGGGTTTAATTTTCGTTAAAGTTCGGGTTTAGCCTAATAGATGGCGTTAAATTAATGGTGCTTTGGGTTCGCCCTTTATTTGCACTTTACTATTTTTATTTTATATACAACCACTAATTACATTGCGCAAGTGCTGCAATGTAATTAATAATTGTTTATGTTTCTTGTGCTAACTGTTAGTTCCCATTACAAAAAATAAAAAACCGGTTATTTTTAAAATGTTTATTGTTTAAAAATTATTTGTTTATTTATTGAATAACATTAGATGTGTTAAATTTATAACAATATTTGCACAATATCAATTGATTTTTTTTATACAATGTCCCTACTGGTTAGTAAATATTTTATATTACAGAGAATAGAATATTTTTTACTAATAATACTTATTGAAAGTCGTGTTTTATTTACCACTGATACCTCTGTCCTGGGAAGAACCAGCATACAACCATGGTGGCAATCATCTCATTCCCAGGAGTTATTAAGCTATTGCATAGCTTCTATCGCGGGCCTTAAGCGCGGGGACCGAATCCAGAAATTCCGTAACGAAAAAAACCTCACGCTCCCCACTCCGACGGGCACGGAGGTGTGGCGTTGAAAGCCGTGCATCGTCTAACGTCGTTTCAGTTCGGCAGACTTCGGCACTCGGCAGAATTCGGCATGGTGTTTGTGTGCGTGCGACTAGACGTATGCGTGTACACTAGCTGCTAACTCAATGATAAAAATTCCTGAATAACCTACATGTATTGTAATATATCAAAAATATTTTAAACAATATTAACTTCTCATTTATTCAATAAGAGAAAAAAAATTGTTTTCTTATCGGTCACCATGCTCAAAAAGTGTAACTTGATTTAATATCAAAGACAACTGCAATAATAAATAAATAAATAAATAATTATAATAGCATAAGTTGATAAAAATGCTATGCAATAGCTTTACCGCGGCAGTCACCTAAGTGTAACCTGATAAAATATCTAAAATTAAGAGTAAAGCACGAATTTTAACCAACGTGTATGAAGTGGTCTTAGACCTTGTGCAAATAAGTCTTTACGACTGAAACATATTAATAATTAATGTTAAATAAATATTTGTCTTTAACAACTTTGTTTTGAATTTATTTTCAAAACATTATTAATTCCCCCAGAAAGCACAGATACTGCAGATATGACTGACTGACTGAAGTTAGCCACTTTTATTTGATTTTGTTTAATTCCTTCAATCAAAGATTTTATAAAAAGTGTCTCAAATATAATTCGGAACATATATGCTGTGAAACAAAGTTTTACAATGAGATTTAAGAAAGTTAAAAAAGTATATGTAATCTTTGTAAACAGTTTCCCCATCAATAAAAATTGGACAAAATGATAATACGACAAAAGAATTTGTTTGAATATCTATATGATAACAACATATTATGTTAGTTAATGCGTTAATTTAACTACGACTCTGCTGAATACTTTCTTCTTAGTGAATAACCACGGAGCAGAAAACACGAATATTACCTGCCAACAATTTAAATTTAAATTATTGGTGGCAAATTGTTAGTAAGATGCGAATAATATATTATAAAATCTGGATTATTTACTGGTAAAAATGCCCTCCACTCCAAAGGAAGAGGTAGTAAATAGAAGAAATTTTACTGCGCACATTTTGGCAGTTAGCAAATTCGCAGAAACTAAAAACTAAAATAGTTTTATTTCAAAAAGATGAAAATTAATGTAAATATGTAATTAATGTAATAATTGTAATAATGATCTTTGTAGAACAACACCAAGCAAATACATAAAATTTGTAGTTTCAAGAAAAACGCTTTTACTAATTTCACAAAACTTTTCATAATGTGTTTAAAAGCTTTTATCAAAAATAATTAAAAACATTTGACAAATGATTCCCCCAAATGGGGTATTTCAAATCATTAAATCTGTAGGTGTGCTGCGCACACACATGTAAACTTCGCAATGTTGTATTGTAACTATATTATGTAGTGAATAAGATTTTTCAACCAGTCACTAGTTGCCCGCCAACTGTATGGCACGTTCCGCTACAATAAATATATTAGTAAAAGATTTCATCTTTCATTATGGTCACCAATAGGCACCCATATGGAGTCAGCTCCTAAACTGGTGACCCCGACGTGATCGCAAAGCCCGACGTGATCGCAAAGCCCGACGTGATATCGCGCTAATGCCGACGTGATCAAGATGACCGAAGTGGTCTATGTGATGTTAATGCAGTAGTGGGCAATATTCGCGTGGTTGTGATCGGTGGACAATAGATATAGTAACATGAGTGCGCCGTTTCCGCCTACGTCACAGAACGTGCCGCCTGTTAACGTGCCACCCGTTCAAGACATCCAGCCACCTGCGCAACCGCCCATTATGGCGCCAGGTGTAGATGCAGTGTCCCTACAGTCTCGCCTCGCAGACTTTTGGACGGACCAGCCACGCGTATGGTTCGTACGCACGGAAGCTATCCTCGCACCTCAGAGGTTGAGTGATGAGGCGAAGTTTGACCTGGTCGTGTCTAAGCTAAGTAAGGAGGTTATCGCGCAAGTGACGGACATATTACTCAACCCGCCTCCTACCTACAAGTACGACGCACTCAAAGCTCGGCTACTCCACATCTATGAGGAGTCAATGTCGAGGCAGATCGAGAAGCTTATGAGCGAGCTAGAGCTGGGCGACCAGAAACCATCTCAGCTGCTTCGGCGGATGCGTGAGCTCGCTACTGACAAGGTTCCTGATGAAACCCTTCGCGTCTTGTGGCAGGGTCGTCTTCCGACACAAGTCCGAGCCGTGCTAACTGTGTCCGACTCCAAGGACCTGGACAACCTAGCAGCAGTTGCAGATAACGTCATGGAGGCTGTGCGGCCTTCCTATGCCGCCACCGCTACTTACACCGTGCCAGCGCCAGCATCTACTACCGCCTATGACTTGGCCCTGTTGAGAGCTGAGGTGGCTAAAATAAAGGCTACCGTGGACCGGATCGATCAGCAGAGGTCGCGGTCCCGCGCCCCTGATCGCAACCGGCGTCGTTCACAGTCCAGGCGCCGTAGCAGTCCCTTCCGTCCCCGGAAGGAGAACTACTTATGCTTTTACCATTACAGGTTCCGAGAAAAGGCCAACAGGTGTACGAAGCCTTGCGCGTGGAAAACAACACAGCCGGAAAACTGAGCAGCGAGGTACAGTCCGAGGGTCTTCAGGTCTGTACCGTTTTTCCATTCAATCGTTTGTGTGTGTCAGACAGTAACTCCGGACTTAGATTTTTAGTTGACACCGGTGCCAATGTGTCTGTTTTACCAGCCGTGAGAAAAGATCGTCTAAATCAGTGTAGTGAATATAAATTATACGCAGCTAACGGCAATGAAATCGCAACTTACGGTACCAAGACAATAGTGTTAAACTTAAACTTACGCCGACCTTATCGTTGGGAATTCGTTGTAGCAGATGTCAAACAACCAATTTTGGGCGCCGATTTTTTAACGTACCACAAACTATTAGTTGATTTAAACGCGCGTAAATTAATAGATAAAACTACAGAATTGAATGTTTCGGCATCTGTTGTCAATGTATCTCAACCTAGTGTTAAAACTATTGATGTAAATCATCCATATCAGGATTTATTGTTAAAGTATCCGGACATCACTAAACCAGCGTCATTCCGAGAAACTGCGAAACACGATGTCGTCCACTATATCGAGACCTCTGGCTCGCCCGTGCACGCGAAAGCGCGCCCGTTGCCACCTGACAGGTATAAAAAAGTTAAAGAAGAATTTCGCATCATGCAAGAACTGGGCATCTGTCGTCCTTCAAAGAGCGCGTGGGCTAGTCCGCTCCATGTAGTTCCTAAAAAGAATGGAGATATAAGACCTTGTGGGGACTATCGCCAGCTGAATGCGATAACAAAGCCCGACAGATACCCGATTCCTCGCTTGAACGATTTTACTTTTATTCTTCCGGATAAAAAGATATTTTCAAAATTAGACATCAATAGAAGTTATCATTTTATACCTGTCGCACCAGGTGACGTGGAGAAAACCGCTATCATAACACCATTCGGACTTTTCGAGTTTCCTCGAATGACCTTCGGTTTGCGCGGAGCAGCACAAACCTTCCAGCGCTTTATGAACTCCATTTTACAAGGTCTTGATTTTGTTTTTTGTTATTTAGACGACTTACTTATAGCTAGTGACAACGAAGTTCAACACAGGCAACATTTAGAAATTATTTTTAAAAGGCTTAATAAATATGGAATTTCAATTAATTTGGCAAAATGTCGTTTCGGACAAACTAAACTAGAATTTTTAGGACACGAGATTAGTACCGACGGCGTCAGGCCGTTGCAAGATAAGGTTCAGGCAATTGTGGAATTTTCGAAGCCGAAAACTGTCGCAGAACTAAGACGTTTTCTCGGTATGGTCAATTTTTATCGAGCTCATCTTCCCAACGCAACTTTATATCTAACAGAATTAAATAAATATCTTAAAAGCTCAAAGAAAAATGATAAGACTCCCATCGTCTGGACGGATAGTGCGAACGAAGCATTTACGCAATGTAAGGCAGGTCTCACACAGGCCGCTACATTGACGTACCCTAGAGTGGGTTCCGCACTCGCTTTAATGACTGATGCATCTAATACATGCGTGGGAGCAGTCTTGCAACAAAAGGAAGGAGATAGCTGGAAACCATTGGGCTATTTCTCAAAAAAATTGACCACCACCCAACAGCGATATAGCACATACGATCGCGAGTTGCTCGCTATATAGGTACTTAGCTATAAAACATTTTCGGAAATTATTTGAAGGGCAAGAAATAACCGTGTATACGGACCATAAACCTTTAACTTTTGCATTTCAAAAGGTAGGACGCGATGAAAGCGAAACGCCTCGGAGAACGAGACATTTAGCTTTCATAAGTGAGTTCACTACAAATATAAGACATATAACCGGTACGAATAACATCGTAGCTGACACCTTATCGCGCATCGAAGCCGTGACTATGCCAACTGCGTTGAATTTCGATGACATTGCAAATGAGCAGCGTAGCGACAGTTATATCATGAATGTTATGTCTGGTTTAAATACCGATAATATTTTGTTAAAGGAACTAGTTATACCTATGTTAAATAAGTCTATTTTTTGTGAGATGTCTACTGATACAGCTCGTCCGTACCTACCGGAAAAGTTTCGACGCCTAGCTTTTGATAGTTTACATAATTTGAGCCATCCTGGAATTCGTTCTACGCGAAAGATGTTAGCCAAAAAGTATTTCTGGCCTAGTATGAATCGTGATGTTTCTTTGTGGGCAAAAACGTGCATACAATGTCAACGTTCTAAAGTTAACAGACATACGGTATCGAATCTGACTAAGTTTCCGGAAGTAGAGCGTTTTGAGCATGTGCACGTCGATATCGTTGGCCCTCTTGAGATCTCACCAGATGGTTATAGATACTTACTCACGATAATCGATAGGAGGACCAGGTGGCCTGAAGCTTTTCCGTTACGAGACATTACGGCAGAAACTGTTGCCAAACATTTATATGAAGGTTGGATTTGTCGTTACGGTTGCCCGATAAAGTTAACTAGCGACCAAGGTCGCCAGTTTGAGAGTAGTCTTTTTAACCAGCTGTTAAAAATGTTGGGGGTTAATAGAATTCGAACTACTCCTTATCATCCGCAAAGCAATGGCGCAGTTGAACGTTGGCATCGTTCTTTAAAAACAGCACTTTCAGCTCGCCTGTCACATGGGTCCTGGGTGGAAGAGCTACCCACAGTATTACTTGGGCTTCGCGCGGCCGCCCGCAGTGACTCAGGGGTTAGCGCCGCCGAGTTAACGTTCGGACGAAACTTACGTCTACCGGGAGACTTTTATGACGGCTCTTCGAACAACCGTAACGTCAATGATTATTGTTTAGTGGATAAGATTAGAGATACTATTCGTAGTTATAAGCCTACATCCGACGATTCACGTAACTGTCATAGTTTTTTTGTGCACAAGGACTTACGTAACTGTGAATATGTCTTTGTTAGGGACGATTCAATACGTAAACCTTTGAAACCACCCTACGACGGTCCATACCGCGTGATAAAAAGGGGCTCAAAAGTTTACCTAATTCAATTACCCGATAGACAGGTACATATTTCTATCGACAGATTAAAGCCTGCATATGTATTAAAGGAATGTGATGGTAACGAAGCAACGCCACGCCAAAGTAACGCTGACAACGCAGCGGATGTGGCACCTGCGCATGTACGGTTTTCGTTACCACCGTCCACACCGCTGACGTCGTTGTTACCCGGCCCGAGCAACCCGATAACCGTGAAAACAACGCGAAGTGGTCGGATTGTTAAGTTACCTTCACGATTTATAAGCTAGTGTTAATATAAAATATATATTATACAATTACATGTCTAAATGATAATCAGGTTTAGTTACTATGGATGTGAAAGTATTATTTGCATTGTCAAGTGCATAATATTTTCATTCAGGATATTCAAGTTACATTATTTAAGTTGAATGTAATTGTAGAGGTATCGTGTTCAGTATTTTGCGTATACTGCACTTTCATATAGGTTCCAGGTAGCTAGTTTAGTTATAATGTATTTAATATAATTTCATTCGAAATAGGTACTTCCTTTGCGATAGCATTAGCGCGATAAGTTTTACGATTTTTACTATGGGTAATTTTCAAGAAAAACCAGTTATTGTTTCTCAGGCTCAAAATACTGTAGAGAATAAAGTGGATAATTTTCAAACATGGTTATATGTGATAGCCAGTTTTATGGGGGCGATAATCCTGTACACTATTTGGGTAAAGTTTAATAAGAAGTTCAAAAGCTGGCTTCGTCATCAGGTGTTAATGACAGGCGTTCCGATATCGGGCCAGAATATGGGTCAGATGATAGGTGCTTCTAGCACCAGTCTGCAGCATGTGCCCGCGCCCGCCGCGGCCGCCACACCTTTCGCGGGGGTCTCCGTACAGCCCTGCGCACAAGCGCATTAGCAAGTTTTTGTTGTTAGTTTTAAGTTTATATTCATTGTATAGTTTTAAGTTTTTTGTATTCATTTTTTGTAAAGGGGGGAAGTATTGTAGGTGTGCTGCGCACACACATGTAAACTTCGCAATGTTGTATTGTAACTATATTATGTAGTGAATAAGATTTTTCAACCAGTCACTAGTTGCCCGCCAACTGTATGGCACGTTCCGCTATAATAAATATATTAGTAAAAGATTTCATCTTTCATTATGGTCACCAATAGGCACCCATATGGAGTCAGCTCCTAAAAATTGTTAATAAATATCAAAATTGCATTTTTCACATGACATAAACATAAAAAATTAAGGACCCTTATGGGTCCTTAATTTTTTATGTTTAATAATGATAACATTAATTTGTTGATCAAAATAATTGTACATAGTTCAGACCTTTAAAGATGACATAAGAGCTGGTACAATAATTTTAAATAAAATATTAAAAGACAGACATATTAAAATTAATAAAGATAAAATAAAACTTAACTAATAACTTAAACAATCTGAATTTGGTTTTACACAATTTTTATAGATCTTGTATGTTTTCTTACCGGAACCTCTCATTAAAAGAATCAAACAATTGGTCAAACAGGAGAAGTATATCTGCCACATCTTCACATTCTTGAGGTAGCAACTTATTTTCTGCAAAGATATAAAATGTTATGAGTACTTTTTAAATAATAAGAAGCAATTAAATGTTTGACACAAGAGAACACAAGTAAATAAGCGATAAAGAGACATCTTACAAAAAATAATTTCAACACTGAATATTATTTAACAAAGTATACTTATATACTAACACAAGTAAATAAGCGATAAAGAGACATCTTACTAAAAAAAAATCAAAAGTATATATACGTACTTGCACAAAATCGTAAAACTTCAATTTGGAATTTTTTCAGACATAACACGCATTTCTGTAAGCTTATTACACATTCTTAACTCATCTCCTACATCAATTTCCAACAGTAATTTTAAATGTTGCCATTTTTCTATTTTTACTTGGTCATTCTGGAGATACCTTAGGTCTTTTAATATTAAATTATGCCTCACACATTTTTATAAATGTGGCGGGTCGAATAACGGGAATATATCATGATTTTTTAAGAATATCCTGCAATGTCCTCTTTGAGGGCAAGGTAAATAATTCTTCTTCGACTTCTTTTCTAAATTGAAAAAGCTAACATATTTTTTCTTCAATATTAAAACTTCTTCCACGGCCACTTTTATTACGCTGAGTTAATTGCATATTTAGCAATGTCTAAGCAGGCTTTTTGAAGTAATTTTGTCTACGACATTTTTTCTGCTGCTGTTACTTGACTTTTTGGTCTTCTATTTTGTTTTTTAAAATCATTATTTTGTTTAACATTTTCTTTATTTTTATATCTGTATAACTTCTTTTTATCAATGTATCTGAAAAACGTATGACAAACAGGTAATCATATAGAGATCAGATGAAATAATAACACCATAGACCAGATTGTATTGGAATCTCTTTTTTTAATGAAAGATTTTTAATTGCAACTTCTGTTTTATAATGATATAATAATAATAATAATAAAATAAGGCAATTATATATTTATGGAACCCAACCAGATGAGAAAACTATATAGATACCTCGAGATAATAATAATACCAAGGACCAGTGATAACAAAATTTTGAAGTTATATCTGCAAATTTTAACCGCCTTCTAGATTTGAGTCAGGAGCGCTTCCTCTCAGAGTTCTAAGTTATTTCGGATGCAACGAACGCAAGGTACGACCACGATTAACCCATTCCTTGAATTGACTACAGGAATAATTTCGGTTAACTGCCTACTCCATATGCTATTTACCTTGTGCGTTATTAGCCAGGTTTAGATATATAGCCTTTTTACTTGTTTCTTCTATGAAAAGATTTTCAGCATACCTATTAAATGTTAATGTCGTACTTGTTATTATTACAGTAAATTCTAGCCTTGAAAATTGACTGCCTCGTTGGTCTAGTGGTTATAGTGGCGCGACTACTGATCATGAAGTCCTGGGTTCGAATCGGAATCGTCCCATCGGAATATGAGTAATGGAATAGAGACTGCACCTGTGCTTGCGCGTACACTTGGGCACTATAATCCTGTCCTGCGGCGATGGTCAGTCTCTGTTGAGGCTGACCGCCGTGACCGAAATTCGGTCTGGAGGACATTATTATTATTAAATTCCAGCCACTATATCTTTAACTTATCGCAAACTTACTGGTACAGTAATAGAGTATAGTTACAGTAATTAAGAATTTATTAATATTATACTACCACCAGAGAATTTTCCGGACCGATACAACTTGGGACTTTCAAGAAATGAGCCTACTCTTTTGTTAAAGGCTGGCAATGCATATACAATTCCCTTGTTGTGGTCCTTCATGGGCGGCGGTAGTCACTAACTATCAGGTGAGCCACAGTTTCCTCCCCCCTCCTTAAAAAAATAAATTAAATACTTCTTATACAATACTCATGTGAACTTGTAGTAGAAATTTGTGAAGAAAATACATCCGGTATATCGGTATATGTGACGTGGGTTCAATTCCTAATGTTTCTGCATGAAAACCTGTAATAGTAGTGAAAGTATATGAGTAACACATAACTTTCTTTATTGGATTTGTTTTATTCACTGCTACATACCATATATTATAATTATAATAATGTCCTTGAGACCAAATATTACAGTGCCCAAGATGTGCAAATACAGGTTATCTCATAATCTAATGGGACGGTATTTCGTAATGACCGGAGAGAGAGAACACAGCAAGGGGGGGGGGGAGTGAAACACAGCCAATTTATTATCTCCAGACTCATGCTGAGAATTTCTTTACAGATATACCCAAAAACAGACTTTGGCCCGACCCGGGATTCGAACCCAGGATCTCATGGTCAACAATTGCATTTACGACACTAGACAAATGAGGCAGTCAAGTGTTATTATAATATTAAGAAAAAAATTAATGTTTTCATTAAAATAATTAAAAATTAAAAATAAAAAGTACTGGCCAAGTGTGTGGCGGGCCACACTTTAAATCATTTATCCAATGGACTTGCCTCGCATGACTATTCCCTTCTGGCAAGGTATTGGATTCAAAATTCTTCTGCAATTATAAAACTGTTTATAAAATCTACTTTATTATTACAAGAATCTTACCCCTAAGTAGGTACTCTTTGCCGATTTGTGCGATTAATATGTGCATAAAGCAGTCAAATACTTAAAATTTACAAAAAGATGAAGTTACACTCCATATGTAAATATTTTTTGATTGTGATACATGCTTTTTTGTATTAAAATCATTCAAAATAATAATAGAAAAGTAATAATCGAAAACTTTACCAATTACTTTATCTACTACCTACTTTATCTATCTATCCTAAATTACCCGGAGGGTCGCCCACATAAACCAAGAGTATTACAAATGAAACTGTATGAGGCTATTTGATTGTATAAATACTTTGATGAGGCAATAATAACTACCAACTAAAAATAAGCGGAAGTAATAAGTAAGTAAGATTTATTTATAAATGTTTATTTCTTACAGTTCACAATACATTACAAAGTTATAATGCAGCTAGTTTTGTCATTTTCTATGGAGTTGTAATGAAATTTTTACTAATCCAAGTTCCAATTTGCTGCAATAGTTTTCCTTGTAACTTCATTATATATGATACTATTGAGTACACTTTCAACATTTCCAAAAACAGCAGTTTAGTTTGTAGAAGGGGACATATGACTTTAATGAAAAGTATGTTTTTAATATTTCACAAACAAACCCCTGAATCGTAAAGATGTTCTTCCATATCTACAATGTTTTTGAAAGATCTATCCAACGATACTACCATACACGATGGAATACATGAGTAAAAAATATCATATCTATCATTTACATGTATAGGAGTAGGTAGAGTATAGGAGGTATGAGGTACCCAAAATAAAAATGTTTTTTAAGATTTTATTTTACAGTTTCGTAGGCATGATTACTATCTATAATTATGCTAAATTACAAATTTGTAGCACCTAGGTTATGAGTAAAACTGCAGACGGATAGACCTAGCAAAACTATAAGGGTTTTCTTTGTGTAACTATGGAACCCTAAAAATTCAAAATATTATTTAAAAAAAATCATCTTTAAGGTAAAAGTGAATAAGCTATTATTATTGCTAAGTCAGTGTGCTTTACTATCTAGGGCTTTATAACCACATACCACCGGGTGGGGTTGTTGTAGTTAAGCTATACACTGACATACCCATAATAAGTAAAAACTAAAAGTTTGCTTGACCATCTTTTCTAATATTACAACATGACAGTGAGAAAACTTTTAATAAAGACTTACCAAGGTAAGACTGAGGTAAGCTGTTTTTGCAAGTCTTTTGGTACGAGGATATAAAAAACGATCCTCAAAGTGCCGATCACTAATGCGGTGATTATTGTAAATTTCAGAATCGGTTTTATCTTTTAAATATGTTCCAGCTATCCCCTTCCATAGCTGAAACCTTTCCATTGAAAGGTATTCCAGTCTACGAAAGTAGTGTAAAATATCTGAAATGATAAAATACAGTGGAACCTTAATATAACGTACCTCAATATAACGACTTCATTGTTTTTACAAATTTTTAATGAATATAACAGACCATATCCCAACCTTCAATTTCTTAGATATTAGCTGTTTACAAGTGAACAAAAACTGGAAGTTATGCGAATATTAAAAAAGTACTTACTAAGTTGGTCACATTGCTTTCATGACATTTTTGCGCACATTCAATAAACAAAAACGAAACAGGGTTTATAATGAAAGAAAATACATAAACACAGGAGAAACATGAATAACTAATAAATTAAAACATGAATAATAATAAATAATTACTATTAGTAACCGCCATTATCTGCGTAGTAAATACTCGTAGTAAAGTGCGCACTGCGCATCAGTGCGCATGTGCGCATGGAACACAGTTAAAATCTAGCACCCATTGTAGAGAACACTACAATCCCGTCAAATCCCGTCAAGTACGGTAGACAAGTGTCAATCATTCATTGAAACTCAAAACTCTCAAAACATTACACATTATTTCGTATTTTTAAACTAAAAATGAATAAAATTATAATTTAATTTTTGCCATTTCCAAATTATTTTCATTTCGAAAATAAATCTAAAAAAACATAAATTTTTGTTGTCCCTTTAAAAGGTCCGTTAGCCGTTAAATACAATTTTTCCCGTTGCTAACTTCGCTGTCCAGTCAAATCTAACGGGAAACCCGTCAAGTTGGCAACACTTATTGGAACATAGTGTTTCGTATGCAAGAACTTAATATATAAGTGTGCCCTCTAGTTGGATAAAAATAAGTCTAGTCTACGGTTTTGCAATGTAGATGGCAGTACAAAAAATATCACTTTGTTCTCAAAATAATGTTCTAAGTGGTGTGTTACCGAATGGTAGTGGTACTTTTTTCCAAACTTGTAGAGCTTGTAGATGCCACCAAAGAGTATAGTAATGTTTAGAGGTTACCCTTCAGAACCATAGATAAGTGCTCAGAAATTGGTATATAATAAGCAAGGTGTAGAGCGCGCGTATTGCTCATTGCCCAAACCAAGCGTAACCAGATGGTCTATAGATACATTAGTATCTATAAACCATAATATGTAAAATATATAATAATATAAATATATAAAATAGAGCGGTTGAATAGTGATTCGCCAAAATTGGTGACAATGCGTTATCGTACTTAGAGTATGTAAGTTTTTGTAAATATTGGGGAGGCGATAATAAAAATAAACATTTCTCCCACATTTTACAAAGTTACATTAAATTTCTTTCATAAATAGTTGTCTATGTCTAATAATAGACGAAAGAATAGGTGAAATGAGACGAGCATAAACGGCAGAACAGAATCAATCTCGCCTTGGAGTTGAACGAGCTCAATACCATCTGAACAGTTATAACTAGCGACGTTGATGAGTCTTTGGAATATTTTTAAATATAATTCTACCATGGGACAATAGGGAAAAAAGCAGGATTTACGTATTCATCTAGAATTAACTATGCGGTCTGTACTATGGTGGTATGTCCAAAATTTGCATTAGCAAAAATTTTTGTGATGCTCTGAGATAAGAGGAAAACGGATGTGCTGTTTAAGTGAAAAAATTGTTCTCCCACATTTTCAAGATCCCTCACACTTTATTAAAATCCTTCTAAATGGAGATCATCCCCCGTCTACACATTTTTAGATAATATCCGATCACATAACAGCACTTGCCAAATGACATCCTTTGGGGCAAAACAAATAACGGAGGAACAGTTCATGCCAACCTTCAAAGTACAAGGTCAAGTATATCACCGCATTGGATCATTGTTACCAGAAAATGACTACATTTCTCCAAATTTATTTTGTGTCGGACTGTACCGAACAGACTAATCTTATGGACCCACATATGGTCAGTTCAAAATAAACAGTTGATATTTTTTGAAATAGTGGATTTTCGATATATCGATCGTTATAAATATATATAATCGGAGTTTTACATACAAGTTTATTTATCGATATATCGAAAATCCGATATTTTAACAAATATCAACAGTTTTAGTTTGAACTGATCGGTTGGAATGATCAATTGAATTGACCTTGTGTCAATTAAAAATCGTCATTTTCCACAGCTTAACAGTTATCTTATATCAGGATTACAAGACATGTTACATCAAATTAATAGCTATGTGCATAATTTAAAAGTTTCGCTGGAATCAATTCCGCACGGCAGTAATGACTTTAAAATTTATATATTTTTAAATGTATATTATCAGCGCATATAGACGTCCTGTTAGTGAACATCGCGGGAGGCACAACGTTCCCGTTGAAGACGAAGTCGCGGTTGTTTTAGTCGACCAAGAGATCGAAAGGCTTGACATCGTACTACGCACTCGAGATTACGGAACACGTCGAGCATACGATGCACCGCAATATTCGCTCGTGCCTATATTGTGACGGTGAGCCAAGTTAATTCTACTGCTATTCTACTAAATAAATTTCAATAAAAAAAAATATCTGCTCAGCAACTTTGTTCAGATCTTTTGCAAATAAGGAATCTTTGCAAATAATCGTTTCGTTTATTTGCAAAGATTCCGTGGATTGTCCAGCCGTCTTATTGTGGACATGTATGCTAAAATTGAAACGGAACGTTTAGTATACGTTTGCACTAATCAACGACAATTACGCTCTGAAGAATATGTGCATTTGCAGGATGCAATACAATCAGGCAATAACGTCGAGAATTTGGTGCGATTGTTTTTTTTTTGATTGGGTTGGAACAACATGGCGTCTAGCGTTTTCGCGCGAAAATTTAAAACGATAGATTAATAGTAATTTTTATGCCACTACTCTACGTTTCTGACCGTACTATAAGGTTCTACATGAGCCTTTCGTAGATACAGTCGCCTCCCTCAACTGGCCACGTTTCGGTGACTTTTTCGGGGAAAACGAGGGTTTTTCTCTGCAATACAGAATTAGGTTTTTAATATAATAATAATCCTTATTTCCATATATTTTATTCCATATATTATATCAGTTAACAATGTGTCTGTTTATAAATTACACAGGAAATTTTAACTTATAACATGAGAAATAGCATCCATTGCCGAACTGGGAGAGAATCTGTATTTCAGCATATGGCACCAGTCCCTGGACGTAATAAACATAAATTATTTATTTATATTATGGAAAAATATATTAAGATCAAAAAATATCGGATATACATCCTAAAGTATGGCACCGTCGATATTTGTCATCCCGGTGAGTCACTTACCATGTCATCTACGGTTGTTCGACGCTTTTTAACTCTGAGTACGTGCACAGGCAATACCTAGTAGCAATGATTTAATACTAGGAGCTCTGCCTTAACTGCTTAAACTGCCTAATTATAATTACTTGCCGGAAGCCGTGCTCGAAAATTATCACGCCAGGCTCTACTGGAACCGGGCCATCATTACAGACAATACTATTCTTGCGATGAAGCTTGATATTGTGCTGATAAACCCCCGGTCAAGTCACAGTCAAGGATATTTTTGGTCAACATTACCATTCCGTATGACAAGAACTTCGTGAAAGCCGAAAAATATAAGCAAATAAAATATCTTGACGGAAAGGTGACCGACATGTGGCGTAGTCTACCGACCGAAATTATTCCTGTATTCGTTTCTACGAACGGGCTAATCTCAGTCAACCTCTCGGGTTATCTGAGGCGGCTGGCATTCCGTGACGCACCGCTCTGGGCTCTAATGCAGAAGGCGCTGCCCCTCGATACCGCCCGCATCGTCCGCCGGTTTTTTTCCCTTTCCCCCTAACTATCGGCCGTTTGGTCTCCCCTGCCGAGGGCTTCCATCTGGTTGGGCTTTTATATTTCCTTTTATGTATTTATTAAGCCCAACCAGATGAGAATACTCTATTATTACCCCAAAATAATAATAAAAATCTCAAAAATTCTATCATTTTTATCTTTTATATTAAAAATGCGTCGTAATGAATTATTTTAACTGATTTTACTGCGCACGCACATATTCGTAAGGGTCGATCGATAGGAAAAAACGTTGTTGCCCCTTAGAATTATTAGACTTCTTTTTGTAGGATAGGGTGACAAACGAGCACACAGTCCACCTGATGGTAAGTGGTTGCTGTGGCCCATAGACATCCACATCTATCCTCGATTACGAATCAAAATGCAGATGCGTTGTCACCCGTGAGGACTAAGATGGAATGCCTCGTTTCCAGTAAAAAGGGTCTCCGGTTCTCTACACTCACCATACGAAATACAGCAGCATTAAGCTACTATTTCACGCTGGTATTCTGTGAGAGCGTGGTCCCTCCCCGGTCGAACCGACCCATTCGTGCCACAACTATACTTCTAATATAACTGCAGCATGGCTCTACTACTTGTTGCCCATAAATCACGATAACTTTGGGATAATTTAAAATAAAAGCAGAAGTCTTATTTTTATTTACTCGTATTTTCAAAAACTACAATAACGGTATAACATTATTGATATATTTGAATTTAAGTTTAAAATTTGGCTATCTGGCTCTTACTTTCATAAATAACCCTGTATATTAATGTTAATTATACCTTCCGACATTACACGACTATGATTGCGTACCTTATACTGAGTATTACTAAACGGTATTTGTTAGAGTTTATACAGGTATTAACAAGCAGCCTCGGGCTATCCCGATGGCATCCGATGTCCCGAGGCGAAGGAAATGTATAAGGATATCTCTACAGATACGCATTCTTTCAAAATCAAAAATACGACGTTATTAGGATATTTCAATGCAAAACTAGACACAAGAAAATTGGAGAGCTGAAGGCAGAGAATTTTGCTTAAGGCTGGTAACACGGAAACGAGTAGAGAATTTGTAGGGTTAACATAATGATTTCTTATATTTACGCGAACGTTGCACATGATTAAAACTACTTTTACGGATTTTATCGCGTTTATTTTTTACTTTTTTATTTTTAATTCCCGACGTTTCGGGCGCTTTCCAGCACCCGTGGTCACGGGGGACTGAGATGACTGACGTCCCGATGTCATTGTTAAACCCGGAGTACCTTCAGCTTTTTTAATTATTGTTTATGGTCCGATCTATGCAAAATGAACTGACTATGTCCTGAGGTCTTGCAGTGGTATGCTTGGGTTTAGTTTTAATTTTATTGATTATAGGATCCCAAGCAGGTGGTAGTACCCAGCCTCCTTCTCTATTGAAATTAGGATGTTTTTTAATTTCAATAGCCTCACGTATCATCCTTGGTAGGAATCGGTGTTCTTTCGCGAGGATTTGTGGTCTATCAAATCTGATGTAATGGTTGGGGCCGTCTAGGATATGATCACAAACTGCAGACTTCCCGGAACGTTGACGCTTCACATCAGCTATATGTTCTTTTACGCGGGTCCTAATTGATCTTTTGGTTTGTCCTATATAAGAGAGACCACATTCACAATCAAGCTTGTACACTCCTGCATCTTGTAGAGGAATATGACACTTGACTTAGTCATCCGAAATCTTAATAACACCATTGGTCACACTGTGTATAGGAAAAAGACCCATACAAACCGATATTTAAACGGTGAATCTCACCACCATCCTTCACAGTTAGCTACTGTGGGCAAATCTTTGTTACAGAGAGCACGAGGGATCTGTGACAGCAAACACCTGGCCGCCGAGCTTCAGTACGTCAAGCAAGTTCTGCACGACAACAAGCTTCGGGTCCCGCGCCTACGTCACAGTGACCGAGTGAAGCCGGCCACAGTCGAGCGTGTGCCTGCTGTACTACCATATGTCAGAGGTGTCACAGACAAGATTGGCTATATCTTGAAGCGAGCTTCTATTAGAACATTCTACAAGCCGCCGAAGAAGATTAGTCAGTACCTACCATCCGTCAAGTGTCGTATTCCTCTACAAGATGCAGGAGTGTACAAGCTTGATTGTGAATGTGGTCTCTCTTATATAGGACAAACCAAAAGATCAATTAGGACCCGCGTAAAAGAACATATAGCTGATGTGAAGCATCAACGTTCCGGGAAGTCTGCAGTTTGTGATCATATCCTAGACGGCCCCAACCATTACATCAGATTTGATAGATCACAAATCCTCGCGAAAGAACACCGATTCCTACCAAGGATGATACGTGAGGCTATTGAAATTAAAAACATCCTAATTTCAATAGAGAAGGAGGCTGGGTACTACCACCTGCTTGGGATCCTATAATCAATAAAATTAAAACTAAACCCAAGCACTGCAAGACCTCAAGACATAGTCAGTTCATTTTGCATAGATCGGACCATAAACAATAATTAAAAAAGCTGAAGGTACTCCGGGTTTAACAATGACATCGGGACGTCAGTCATCTCAGTCCCCCGTGACCATGGGTGCTGGAAAGCGCCCGAAACGTCGGGAATTAAAAATAAAAAGTAAAAAATAAACGCGATAAAACCCGTAAAAGTAGTTTTAATCAATTTGTAGGGTTTTCCCTGCTGCTGATTTAAATGTAGTTTTCTATTACCGTTAAGGTTTGTAGGAAGTCAACTTGGCTTACTTCACAGCTGCTTCAGGTCGCTGGTGCTGGCACGTCGATTGTCTGCAATTAATATATTATGAGCAGAGGTTTGCGTTTATGGCCTCGAGCTCTTTCAGCGAGAACAAATATTATTACGAGTGGAGGCGTGATAGAATCCATCACCTCTTTTCGCAAACTATCTCTTGAGTATTGTAAAGGCGACTTTGGAATATTCTAGAAAATCTTATATTGGGTCGGCTCGATAGGGAAAGGACAAAATACCGGCATCAAATAGCAGCTTAATGCTGCTGAGTTTCATATGGTGTGTGTAAAGAACCGGAGACACTTTTTACTGAGAATGAGGCATTCCTTCTATGTTAGTCCTTTGGGGTGGCAACACATCTGCATTTAGATTCTTAATCGAGGTTAACTGTAGATGTAGGACACTTAATACACATGCCATTACGTGGAATGTGTGCTCATTTTTCACTTGTATACTATAAAAAAAAACTATAAATAATGTAAATTGAATGAACGAAATAACACAGAAATTTGTAAAACAGGGTGATAAATTTAAGGAAAATAATCCACTAATGGAATCCAATAAAATTAACTAAATAATGCACTATATACGAATAATATAGAACTTGGGATGATTATAAATTTTCGCAGTCTATTTTGCTGCAACAGTGAGAGCTATACGGCAACACGAAATGTCCTGAAACAAGCATACATATAAATTGTTAACTATCAATTATACAAAAGACTGTTGCCAAGAGCATTGAAGTGGATAGTTACGAGCTCGAGTTAATTAGATTTATTGGAATTAACATAGAGGATTAATAATTGAAAGACATAGTCGATACAAACTAATTATAATTGCTTCAAATACAGCGAAAGTACACATAAATACCAAACATATGAAAATATTTTTCGAGGGAAGCATTTTTTAAATTGTTCGAAAGTAATCATACTTAAACGTTTTTCACTAGTACGAGTCGGATCAGCCGTTTTAAATTGCTTAAAAAATATGTTGGGTAATTTGTTAATCATCCGACCGATTGAATTAATTGTATTGATAGTTTCAAAAATACGGGCCTTACATAGAAGGCAAATAGGACTTTCAATAACAGTTAAAGATGTAAACGCAGCTACTGCCATTGGAACACATGTAACTATTAACGTAGTTTTCCAATGTAGTAATGCGGTAATTGCCGCTGTGTAGAAAACGGCAAAAGATGTATTTGACACTACACTTTTATATTTTGGTCCAAAATATTCTAAAACGATTATGTACACTATCATTTTGTAGTTATCAAATGCCATTCCATGAATAAATCGACAGATACAGAGTTCGATAAAATTTTGCGCGAATTCAATAGCTGCAGTTCCCACACAGTCTATAAAATTATTAATCTGTGCGATTAAAATTCCAATCCAACCAATAATATGGCCACCTATGACAGATGTGGTGGTTAAAATTGTTTCCACGGTTCCTTCATAGCCGTGATTATTAAACACCCATTCCAGATCACTCAAGATGTTTGCGTACAACCTTTCAATTGTATTAACTTCACAGTAGTTTTTGCAAGTTGTCTTCCTGTTCACTGAATTTAGTTCCATTTCTGTAACTGATACTTTGGTCCAATTAAAAACGAAAGTTTCACAATGTGAGTATCCAAGTGAACAGTTTGTGTCTGAAGTTATTGCAAATTTTCGACATTCGTCAGTATTAAATTCTGTTAATTTTGGAGTCCAACACCAAGGATTAGAGGGCTCGACCGTCACAAAAGTTTGTATATAAGAAGACCGCACAAGGAAGAAAAAAACGGCAAGGTGGCACAGGCTAAAATTAAATTATATCGTTTTAATCCACCAAATATGTAAGTAACTAAGTATAAGACATTAAAATTATTATTATTATTATCATCTTCGCTTCTATTTCTTACACTTTCAAACATTTTTCAAAAATATAATCAATTCTAAATTTAAGAAAGAAAAGAATTGGCTTAAATTAATTTGCCACGTTCATTTTATGTATAGGCCAAACGAAGTAATGATTGTATGGAATGATACATAAAGTTAAACGTTTGTACTTAATTGGAATAAAAACGAAACTGAGTATTTTGGCCTTAATGATTAAAATTAAAGCGTGATAAACATGTAAAAGAAAAGAAGGCGAACGCTACAAAAGCTGATAATTTCTTGAATTTGGCATTTAATTATACAGTCGATAAGTATAGACACACATTTTACATATTTATTAATCACTAGTTTATTCATGTGGTTTCACTCACGTTGCCCCAGAAAAGGGGAGACGTGGAAAACCGAAAACTCCTTTACCTTTATAACTACATCTATCCTCGATTAAGAATTAAAATTTAGATACGTTCCATCCTTGAAGACTAAATAAAATGCCTCGATATCGGTAAAAGGGATCTCCGGTTTTCTACACCTTACGAAACACAGCAGCATTATATACTAATATTTCATGCTGATATACTGTGTTAGTTTAGTTATCAACGTTTCTGTTCGAATTTAAAGATTATACAATTCTCATTATGGTAAAATTCCACCTATAAGGCTCTGTCGATAGAAACTTATGCAATATGCGAAACGAAATAGAAATAATTATGTTAATCTATACATAAAATAAAACTATGACGAGGTCCAGCGTGAAATAGTATTGCTATTTTAATTGAAATTGCTATGTAATTCTGCGTTAGGGTTGATTTTCCTTGGTCGAATCGACTCCATTCGTGCTGCTACTAAGATGTAGCTCCAATGTACGAATTTTTCTTTCTCCGGCCCCAAATAATCCACAGCTGGACATGGGTTTTTTCTGCTGCAAAAAGATTTGCCTTAATCGTTACGCTCGGCTTGATGGTGCCAAAAGATGGTGCAAAAAAAGATAAAGCCATGCGTAACTTATATAAAATATATAATAATAGGTACTAGACGTTTCGCACTTTTGACGCTGTTTCCGTCGCTAGACTGGATATATTTTCCCGGGCATAAAAATGTTTATATAATGCTACTAGATCTTCCTAGAATATGCTTTATAAAGAAATATATTGGAAGCTAAATTAAAAGACAGTTATTCTAAATATACACATTTAATATCAAGACTAACGAACCTTTATCTAGTCTTCATTTACATAGAATAGGTATATGAAATAGTATGCCGCTAGGCAACCAATAATTTAAATAAATTACAGTGCTATCAAATTATTTTTTTTTGTTAAAAAATAAAAGATAATATTATTAATGGAAGATTCGCTACTTTACTTAGCCTCGTGGAAATGATAAAAATTGGTAAAAAAAAAACAGTAAGTAACAGGGGTAGCAGGATATCCGATAAGCGTGGCAATTTTGGAAGAGCGGTAGAATGTAGGTAAATGGGGCAAATTAATCTGGTGCAAATATATATATCAAATTGTGATTTATAATGGATTTTGAATGATTTCGAAAAATGGAAAATTATTATGATTAAAAACAACTTCATTTCTTCGTATAAAATAAATTTTTATTAAAATTGTTTTTTTTTTATAAAATCTAAATATCAATAATCACTGATGCCACTTCTTACGTTAATTACACATCGACGTCTTAAAATTAAACTGTGAATGTCTTGCTGCCGTATAAAGTCCTACGTTCTTTGCAACTGTTCGTAATTGTTGTTCCATCATCAAATTTGGCGGGAAATCGCTAAAAGCTTTTCGTTGTTAACATGTCCCAGGCATGCTCAATAGGATTTAAGTCGGGCGACTGTACAGGCCAATCTAAAACTTGAATATCGTGGTCTCGTCGAGCGGCCGACATCAGCCCGGCCGTATGGGAAGGACTATTATCGTGCATGAGTAAAAATTTCTGGACCATTTGGATTTTGTGTGGGACAATAACAGGCTCTACTACCTCCTCGTGGTATTTCGTGCAGTCATGCTACCTTGTATCCAAACGGGCTGGGTTCGTCCGTCAAGATGAATTCCTGCCCACACCATGATTGTCCCGTCTTGGTATGAGTGGACCTTCTGAGGGTGCCGTAGACGGCTAACTCTTCCTGGAGTTCTCCTAACGAGTGTCCTTCGTGAATCCGGATGAAACCGAAACCAGGACTCATCAGTGAACAGCAGCAAAGACTATTGTTCGTCACTTCATGGTAAATGCTCCCGTGCCCATGAAAGCCGCCGACCGTATTGCCACGTCGCAATGCTGGAACACTCCTTCGCACGGTTTGGTCGCTTACCAGCAGCTGGTGGTCCGCCTGGAGCTTTTGCAGTAATGGCGTCGCTGTGATATTGGGTTGTCTTCTGGCTGTCATTTGGAGGCATCAATCCTGTCTCTGCGTAGTAACACGATATCTACCCGCGTGCCGTTCGATTAACGTTACCACAGCCTTAATATCACGTTTTGGCTGATGTGGGGTGTCTCAGCAACGACGCGTTGAATAGCACCATTTATAACATGACCACGGCGCGTAACATTTCATCTCGACTCAAATGACGACGTGACATGACTCTTAAAGTTCACACGGCAAGTTAAATTAAAAAAAAAAGAACAATATAATACCTTTTCATTAATTAATAACAGTAGAACAATTTTAATTTTCCTTGACGTAACGAATTACTAACAATTTTGCTGCCATATTCAGATTTTTTTATTAATATTTTTCAATTTTGAAAAAAGAATAAAAGACGTTTCAACCTGTATATACACTTTTTACGAAAACTTTTAATACAAAGTCGTAAATAACTTAAGATTAAGGTATAGAGCAATTACAGTTCGACCATACCGTAATATACACCCGTCACAATCAAACACTGGTGTTACGTGAAGGATATAACTACATGATAATACCAAAGTATGCAAACCAACAGCAACACTATACCTCTCACTGTAACACAGCGTAGCCTTTTATTATTACTACAACGTTCAGAATCACAAAACTATCTTAGCACTCCTAGAATGACTTTACTCGTAGAATAACTTAAGCGGAATCTACCGCACACAGCGCTTACAGTGAACTTTATACTGCACAAATGAGTGAGGATTTCTCGATATATCCTCAATTATAAACTAAAGTAGGTATAAAAGTTATCGTTCGCTGCCGGATGCGGCGCCAGTGTGCTCACGCTTCGACACGGCCGTCTTGACGTTTCACACGTCCTCGTGTGGGGTGGTGTCTGGAAAGAGGAAAAGGGTTGTCACAATAAAAGGGGACTCGCTCGGTCAACCTGACCATAAATAACGTACTGCAATTTTAAGGTAATCTTAACAGTCTATTACAAGCAATTACAGCTCATTTTTTGTAACAAGACAAAGGTCTTGAAACAATTTCAAAAGAAAAATGGAGTACAAAACTGAATTCACACAAAGTAAATCACCCTGTCGAACAGTATTTTAGAAGCAGTCAATTCAGTATCAGTAACCTACGTTCGGTGCCTGATAGACCTCAAGACAGCTTCTATCCAGCGTATGATAGATCTCAAAACAACCTTGGTACGGCGTCTGATAGATCACAAGGCAGCTTCCATCTATCGTCTGATTGATCTTAAGCTTAAAAACCTTGATACGGCGTTTAATAGATTACAAGACAATCGACCTTCAGGTTACCACGAACTGGTGCCCGATGACTACAGACAACCTTGAACCGGCGTCTGACAACTCTTGATAACCTCCAAACGGTATCTGATAGCTCAAAATAATCTCAACTGGCATCTGATATCTAGCACAGTCATAACACTCGAATCAAAAGCAAACGAAGCAAAAGGCAGTTCTGTTCGGCAGTTACTAAAACATTTCACTAGTCAGAATAAATTTCATTGTCACGATGTCACAAGTATTTTTTACAAAATGCACAAGGACAAACATGCAGACCCGGAACAATTATTTGTAGGCCATACAAATACTTGTTCCGTGCGGGATTCGAACCCGCGACCCCGGCGCAGCCACTCATTGCTAAGCCACTGCGCCACGGAGTCGTTTACAATGATGCCTTTGAAATTTTAATTACAATGAGTCTTACTTGTCTAATTTCATTCCCATTTATGTTGAAAAGGTCTCGGGGACAATTATGTTAAAAAGGTTTTTAATGTTTTAATATAAATTTTGCATTGCCTGACTTAATTTATTTCATATTCTTTGTTTTAAAAACATGTTATAACGTAATGAACAAAATTTTTCCTCTACTGTTATTCTATGGTGACTATGCTTTTATCGTAATTTCATTTTGCCTCTTATCTGTTAGAGAGTACCTAAGGCATCTTACTGTACACGTTTTTCTTATTCTTTCTATAATAATTTTGAGAAAGAAAATCACTCCTAAATATTTTTTAATTTCTTCATAGATCCAACCAAAAAATGGTACATTTAGTAGACTGGCAAAGTGTCGTTATAAACTTTCATCTACATTAGCTCGTAAAAGTTTATCAAAAAAGTCAATTTTGAAACCGTTCGAATCCGCCTACTGTGGTAAACCACTCCGTTTTTACGTGGGAAAATCCTCATTGATATCCGTTTGTCGCTGGGGCAACAGACAACTTATGCCGCTCTCCTACTGGCTAAGACCCCACGGTGTTCATCTCACGCCTGTCACCCAGAGGGGTAGGCAGAGACTACAGACTTCCATTTGGCACGATCCTGACACACCTCCCTCGCCTCCTTCACATCCATACATCTACGCATACATGCTCGTCGGTTAAGGGTACTCCTAATTTGGCTCATTTTCAATAAATCGCCAATTTGGTCGGTACATTTTCGCCTAGGACGTCCCTTTCTGACTATGCCCTTCACTTCTGCAACATAAATTTTCTTTGTCACTCTTTCCTCATTCATTCTTTCCACATGACCAAACCACCGAAGCATTCCTTTCTTAATCCTGGTCATAAAATCATCTTGCAAACCACACTCTTCTCTTATTACACAATTTCTTACCCTGTCATTCAGATTCAGCCCTAACATACTCCTTAACGACCGCATTTCTACTGCTATCATTCTACTCTCGTGCTTCTTCTGCCACACCCAACTTTCACTACCATACGTTAAAGTAGGGACCAAAACAGCATTGTGAATTACCATACGTGCCTTTTTCGACACATTTTCACTCTTCACAATAGAGTGTAGGGCCCCATTTATTCTATTTTCTGCATTCACTCGTCGTTCTATATCCTTATCACATCTCCCATCCCTGCTAAAAACGCAACCCAGATATACCAAATCATCTACTTGCTCGATCAACTAGTTAGTACTAGTAGTTTTTAATTTAATGAATAAGGGTGACAAATGAGCACACAGTCCATCTGATGACAAGTGGATGCTGTAGCCAGTAGACATTTAAATCTACCCTCGATTAAGTATCAAAATGCAGATGCGTTGCCCACCCCGAGAACTTATAAGGAATACCTCGTTTCCAGTAAAAAGAGTCTCGGGTGGTTGCACTTGGTTGGCTATACTTTGGTTGGCCCAGCTTTACGTGACAGATACCAAAGCACCTATACCCGGGAGACACCTGCACCAGCCGGAAGGTTAATGACCTGTGTCACCTGTTCATCCAGTCTGGCAGAACTGGAAAACGCCTCGACAGTCCAGCTTCCTCTCCTGGGGTAAGTTGGATAATTGTTAAAGTTTAAACTACCAACCTTTATCGCAATTTCTATTCACTGTAAGAAGGACGATACTCTTGGTGTCGGAGTTTCAAGTGTCCACTGTCTATGGCTATCCACTACTCCATCTATCGTCCCGCAAGTGTCGTAAGAGGCGAAAGAGGGAAACTGAAAGAGGACATGGGCAGCAGTATCTTAATATAATAAAAAATGGAGATGCTAATTCGTCTACCAAGCGTGGAAACTATAGCAAATTACTCCCTTTGAGACAATCTATGGGAGAGGCAAAAGGGCTGTGATGGATGGTCACGAACCACTCTTGACATCTTTTTCATACCACGGAACAAGCCCCCAAGTAATGCCACACTCACCAAACATTACCATCGTTACTCCTCCGAGAACTTCCCAGTTAAAGCTAACCCCTGGAATGAGAACGTTAGTAATCGTGATAAGTATTGCTTGTATTTTTTACAGAAAAAATTCCTCGGGAATTATACTGATAACTGACAACCCCCTATAGAAATCGTACAATAGTTTAACGTAATAAGTACTCATACTGGTAGTATACAAGCAGACAGACATTAATAAGTTGATTTTTTGGCATCGATATCACTTAGCCTCAATTTAATATTTTTTAATTAAATTGAATGTACAGAAATGACCTCGTCACAGTTTTGTTATATGTATATACTAGCGAGTCGCCCTGGCTTCGCACGGGTGCTTTCTGGATCTCGACTACAGTGTCACTTATCGGGTTCAATTATTAATTATTATTATAATTATTAATCGTTATCGAATCGACTTTATTACACAGAGAAAATTTCTTCAGTATCGGTTCAGCGGTTCAGAAGGAGACTTGATACGACTTTTCATAGCGGCGAACGGAGGACAAAAAACAAATACAAAACAAAAACACCGTTCGTCGCCTATACTTACAATGCCGACACTGCCTCACACGACTGATACATAGTTGTGTACCGCAAAGAAATTGAGGAACCGAGGAAATGCTGTGCAACGATACGACAGACGACAACGTAAGGTAAATAGTAGTACTGAACAAAAAGAAGAAAAAGCAACAACAAGAAGAAAAAAGCAACTGAAGAAATCTTGGAAGAAATAGTGTTAAATAACAGTAAATAAAAGATTTCCGTCGATCAGTTAGACCAATGATTCCCAAAGTGGTCTATATCGACCCCTAGGGGTCTATGACAACCTGCAAGGGGTCTACGTCAGCGAAAAAAATTTTGGGGGTCCATGAAATGAAAATGGGGGTCCACGATAGTGGATCTCAACACACACACTGATAGTACCTATATACTTACATCATACTATCTTATAATATCAAAACATATACATTATTTATAAAAGATTTGTAGTTTATTTTATATTTATTTAATGTTACGTATACAAAATTTTATTTTGAGTAGTTTTAGTTTAAATTCAATTGATAAATGTATAAATTAACATGTGTTTTCACTTTAAGTTTTTAACACTAAACTTCACTACAGTTAGAAATTTATAGGAAATCAATATCAGGTAAGTAGGGGGTCTACCCAACACGGAAAAACATGGCAAGGGGTCTACGACACAAAAAAGTTTGGGGAACTCTGAGTTAGACCGTCGAACCTTGCCATTCTTTTCAAAATTCGTGCGTTTCAATTGGACACCTACCTAAATATCTCTCCTGTATTTGCCCTAATTGCCACGCTTGGCAATCGGGTTGACCACAGAAGTTCTAATTATTTAATTTAAGTCATTATTATGAAGATGCTGCTCCCCATTTCCTGATTAGAGGGAAACCCTTGTCGCCTCTTACGACACCCACGGGATGGTGTGGGATAGTGGATATTCTTACACCGCCACTAGAAAGTAATTAAAATTTATTGAGATAATCCAGTTATAAATTGTATATAAACCTTAGCTGCTGACTGCGATTATAATGGTGATATTGTGGTGTCAAATTTAATAAATGTCAAATACAATAAATCTCAGATGCACTTTAACCACAAGAAATAGAATGAAACGCGTCGCTGACTGTAAATAAAATAAGTGTTTCACACTTCAAACCACATCACATCATTGATGCTTAGCGGCAAGAATAGGAAGGAGCTAATACAAACCCAGATAAACTCCTATGCAGATCAGGAGCCCTACCACTAGATAGAAGCCAAGCCTTGCTGACCAAGGAATGGGTGACAACCACTGATTTTTATAAAAATTAAGTGACAAACAGACTTACACTCCACCTGATGGTCAGCGGCTACTAAAATCCATAAACATCTCATCCATAGACTAAGATAAAATACCTTTCAGCGTTAATTATACTGGCCCGGAAAAGGGAGCAGCCTTGTGGTATAGTCTATATAACAAAAAAAGATTTATTAAAATTAGTTCAGAATTATGGCGAACATATCGCTTAATATACATACAAAAATGACATACGGTCGTATAGATAGAAGCAAGGGTGACATACAAGCACAGTGTACACATGATGGTAAGTGAATGCAGTGGCCCGTAGACCCCTAGATTTATCCTTGATTTAGAATCAAAATGCAGATGCGTATATTTTTTTTTATATAGAAGAGGTTCACCTGATGTTCAGGGACTGCCGCCGCCCATTAACAGTCGCAACACCAGGAGAATTGCAGGTGCGTTGCCAGCCTTTTAGAAACGAGTATACTCTTTTCTCGAAGGTTCCTAGGTCATATCGGTCCGGAAAAATCGCCGATGGTAAACTATTCCACAGAGAGGTCGTACGCGGAAGGAAACTCTTTGTGAAACATACAGTACTGGACCGCCAAGCATCTAGATGCTGTGGATGTTATCGGTACGTTTGGCGCATAGTGTGTTCACGAAATTTGACGGCTGGGATTAATCCGAACAATTCCTCAGGGCACTCCCCGTGGTATCTTTTCGCAGCGCCAGTAAATCGAGCCGATCGGAAAGCACTCGGTCGTCGACGATTCGAGCCGCTCTGTGCTGGATGCGGTCAAGTGAAGGAACTGGTACTGGGGAGCCCCAACCCAGAGATGGGATCGGTATTCCATGTGCGGCCGAACCTGCGCCTTGTAAAGTTGCAGGCGGTGTGCCGGCATGAAATACTGTCCCGCTCTGCTGAGCACGCCAAGCTTTATAGAGGCCAATTTGCCCTTCTCTTCCAAGAGACCACAATACTGCACGTCACTCGATATGTCGACGCCGAGGACACCGATACTCACAACAAGGGGATTGCCTTGAAACTGAGGAAATACGACAAAGGGGTTCTTTTTAGCAGTTAACGCGCAAACTTGTGTTTTCTGAGGTTAAACTGGACTAGATTTAGTCGCACCCTATCCGAGACTTGGTTTAGCAAAGACTCGACTACAGACACAAGTTGTCCCGGTACTCGGAGACGTTTTGCTGAGGAATATTGGCACGGCCGGATAGTTTTTTTAATAGATTAGAAGTGACAAACGAGCACACAGTCCACCTGATGGTAAGTGGACGGTGTGACCCATATACATCTATATTTATCCTCAATTGAGAATCAAAATGCAGTTGCCTTGTTTGAGGTCTAAGATGGAATGCTTCGTTTTCAGTAAAGAGGGTCTCCTGTAAAGAACGTAAAGACATTGCGAGCCTCTCTATTGAGTGAACTGTATAAATAGTATGTGTTGAGTTTGAGTACCTCATTTTTGTTAGCGTTTACTATGTGGAGACTTTAATATCAATCTCCTAGAACCTTCCTCCATCAATATTAAATTTAGATCATTGTTTACCTCATCTTTATCTCATGGTCTTTTTAATTTATTTTTGGAGCCAACACGTATTGCTGAATCTAGTGCAACATGTATAGATAACATTTTTTTACAAATGTTAAGCTGTCCAATAAGTGTGTAATTCAAAAATTGAGCTCTGATCACTGTGGACAATTAGTTTCGTTACCTTATGTTCATAAAAAGCAAGTAGATAAAAAAGTTGTGTTTGTTCCAGTAAATGCACGTCACTTAGAGAAGTTTAGAAGTAACATAATAAAAAAACTTCCATCACTTTCATACCAAAATAATTCAGATTAGAAAATTATTTATATAACATTCATTGCTAATAAGCTTAAATAGAACATTATTTAAGCCTATTTGTGTGCAATGAATTTGATAATACTTTTACTTCTAAATCATTTTCCTTGAACAGTCGCGACCACATAGTGATATGACCACTTTCTAACATTTATAAATGTAAATAACCTAGAAATTTTAAATATTTGGTTGGAGTCACACTGATTTGGGTCTTATTAATTGATGCTTGAATTGCGAAAGCCTTAATTGTTAATTAAACACGACTATAACTAAAGGTACTCGAATATCCTTTTAACTAAGTAATTAATAACAGTCCTATCGCTTCTGGGCATGATCGATGCTGCCCAAGACTATAAAATTATTTCTCCCGAGTCAATATTACGTAATGAATTTGTATTAAATTACTTTTTGATACAAATATCATCCACCCATTCATCACAGCCTTTAAAAGTCTATCGCTGAATATCGGCCTCCCCCACGGATTGCCTCAAGGGTGGGTTTGAAATAGTTGCCAGGCTTGCCAAGCGGGTTGGCAAACGCAATTTTTCATAATTTTGAGTTGTTACCGGAAAAACGCCCCTGCCCTTCTGGTTTGTTTACATTTGTAGCCTTTTACGACACCCATAGGACGATATCACTATACTACATATAGTATAGTGGATATTGTTACATCTTCACTTTACGGGGTACAAATATGGATTTAAAATACTTTACTAAAACGAGTTATTTTTTTTAAGAAACAACAAATTTGCGGTGACCTTTAGGATAAATGCGTCTAATGTATAAATTATATAATATTTTTATTTAACAAATTATATTATCTTACGAATGCCTCCATCGAGTGGAAGTGTGGCCCCTGTAATAGCGATGTAAGAATATCCTATACCCCATATCGTCCCGTAGGTGGAGTAACCAGCAACAGAGGGAATCTAAAACAGAAGACAGCAGCGTCTTACCCTATAACCCATTACAATCAAAATGAATATCATACTTCTACGTGGTAGAGCCATGCTGCAGTTATATTAGTAGTATAGTTGCAGCACGAACGGGTCGACTCTATCGGGGCAGGACCACGCTCTCACAGAATACCAGCGTAAAATAGTAGCTTAATGCTGCTGTGTTTCGTATGGTGAGTGTAGAGAAATGGAGATCCATTTTACTGAAAATGAGGCATTCCATCTTATCACGTTAAAAATTTCGCCCGGCCTTCGGCTTTACGAGTATTATTTATTACACAATATCAAAATATAAGCTCTAAGAATTATTAATGCATTTATAATCTTACTTGCGTCCTAAAAAAGGCTTAATATAACTATTAAAAGTAATTGAATAAGTAATTTATAGGATGTTTTTGTTGAAGCAATAAATTTTACCCTCTTACATTTTTTAACATAACATTTTGGCAAAGGAGCACAATGAAAAAATATTGTTGCATTTTTGATGTAATGGACAGAAAAGGGTCAGGTTTTACAGAATAAATACGTAGTTGTGGCATCTATTACTTTACTAAAAGCCTTATTTTTAATAAATTTTCATTGCTTAAATAGTTTTCTGTTATTATTTATTATAGAACTTTAATTTTTTAGATCTTTTAACACAACCTTTACGCTGGATTCTTCTTCACTGAAAATAAGCTTTCTCTTAAAAAAGGACGAGTTGTCAAAGTTACCTCGGCTCAGCGTCCACCACTCTATTATTTTTTTAAATTCGGAATAATATTAGCCTTAATATAAAAATAGTTATAATCCATCTATTACTAACAGCCTATAAAATTCCACTGCTGAAAAAAGGCCTCCACCATAGTTCGTCTTATAGGGCATATTTTATCATAGATGCCATGCTTGGCAATGGCATCCGCAAGCGCAGTTTTTTATTGCTTTGAGTTTTTTTTAGGAAACTTCAGATATCAACAATCAAATTATGTTCCTACCTTTATGTGGAAGTTACCCATGACAAAGTATTCTCATGTTCATTAGAAAATAAAAGGGTAGAGTCACTATTGCCGGCTCCATGGCGCAGTGTAGCTTAAAGTTTGGGCGACGAGGGCCTCGGAATCGAAACTTGCTCGGAACAAGTATTTGTATCGCATACATATAACTGTACAGGGTTTGGATGTTTGTCCTTGTGCTATGTCTTGTCCCATATTTTTTTATTGGATTGGGGTGAAAAATGAGCACACAGTCCACCTGATGGTAAATTAATGTTGTGGCTCGTAGACTTCTACATTTATACTCAATTGAGAATCAAAATGCAAATACGTCGACATCCCTGAGTTCTGAGATGGAATGCCTTGTTTTCAGTAAAAAGGGTCACCGGCGCTCTACACTCACTACACGAAACTTAAGCTGGGATTTTACGCTTGTATTATGTGAGAGCGTGGTTCTACCCAGACAAGCCGTCCCATTCATGCTAAAACCATAATTCACTACAGCGTGGTTCTACCCTGACAAGCCGACCCATTCATGCTAAAACCATAATTCACTACAGCGTGGTTCTACCCTGACAAGCCGACCCATTCATGCTAAAACCATAATTCACTATAGCGTGGTTCTATTCTGACAAGCCGACCCATTCATGCTAAAACCATAATTCACTACAGCGTGGTTCTACCCTGACAAGCCGACCCATTCATGCTAAAACCATAATTCACTACAGCGTGGTTCTACCACGTTTGCAAACTGCCTACACGATAGAGGAAAAATCCCTAGTATGGGGTTAACGTTTTAAAAAAATAACTAAAGAAGAAAAATAACTAACTATATATAATTTGCTACGAAAGCTTATGATAAATACAGGCATTAATTCTAGGTCTCTAGCATCAATAAGACACGGGACGATATGGAGCAGTGGATATTCTAACACCGCACCTGCACGGTAAATACAACAAAAGGTTGTGGTTGGTACGGAAAATAAATGCAAGTTGACAGGTCAATAAAAGTTATCCATAGGCAGTTGTCACTACGCAGTACGTGTGTAGCTTAGAATAATACAGTAATACATTCGTATGCATAGAGAAAACCTACTATTCTACATTAGTTGAGTCAATATACTGGTCTCACTTTTTATAATTTAATTTTCAAATAAGGCAAAAAGAGACAAATCTATTGAAAGATGTTGCGTGTAATTCATGCGTGGAAATAAAAATGTCAAGTGGTCATCTTTGGTATGTTTATACCATGCCAAATATGAAAGTAAGTACACTTGTATCTTCTGATTTGCTAGCAAAATGACATTGTTATTTTAGTAGTATTATGTCTTTAATTTATAGTGATTTCGTTTGTAATGTTAGTAACAATCGATATCGATATACTAGTTTTGTTTAGTAATTTATTTTTATTACTTTAATATATGTCTAAATTATGAATAAAATTGGGCTAGACTTATTATTATTCCAATGATCAATTAAATTGTTTTATAAATCAAGTAATGACAATTATTATATTATATTGCAAATATTCGTTTCGCAAACATTAAAAACTAATAGTTACAAAAGTATGAATATTAAGTCTTGACACACACACACGATACATATGCGAGTTGAATCCCATTTGTAATCGCAATTTCATATGGTTACTAACGACCTGCCCCGACTTCAAAAGACTCCACGATCGCATGATCTCAACACTTACGCGGGTCCAATTGTGTGTGTGTTCATCAAAAATGGTCCAGCTGTTCCCAAGTGATGTTCTTTTATACATGTGGCAATTGATTTTTATTTATATAGATTTTACCACTTGCTTAGCGGAAAACTCGAATATATTCAACAAAGTTTTATCTGTATGATGAAAATATTTTGGCGTAAAAAAAACTTCTTACCAAATAATATATATTCTTACTTAGAAGTTCTAAGACTCCATACCATCTCGTGAATATCGTAAAAGACAACAACTCAGAACAATAAAAATTTGTAGTTGCCAAACCACTTGGTAAGAGAGGGAACTATGGCAAATATTCCACCTAAGTTCAGTAGTGGACTTTTGACAGGTTGTAATTATTAAATGTATGATGGATAATATTTTGAGGCAACAAAGAGGAAAGCGGGTTATACATTTGTAATTGATTTATTGGTAGTTGTGATCTAGTACAACAGAGAAGCGCGGTCGCGCCACTGTTATTGTTGTTCGCGACGGCCTAACAACCTTAAGAAACAAAGTGATAAAGAATATTGTTTTATGTATTAATAATGAAATTACCAAGAAAACTGAGTGAAAACGTGTATTAATATAGTTGTTTAACATATTTATAACTCTCAGTATGTTTGTATAGAATGTCGTTTTGATAACAAGTAATATAAACAACTTTTATTATATACCAAAAAATCGACCAATCACAGCGCGTCTTATCGTGGAACTCTCTAGAAGTTTTTTAATTAACTGCGTAATAGTTCATACTAAAAATAATGAAAATAATTTTATGTCCTAAAAGAGTTATAAATATGACATTTAATTAGCATATCGCTTATAGATTAAGAAAGTATAGGAATATTTTTGTATAATTAAACGCATTTCGTAGTTATAGAAAAATTAAAGAATTAAAATGCCCAAATATTATGAAAATTTGGGACATTTCGTTTAATAACTTTTTACAATGTTAATGTTTTTAATAACCTTTATGATATACTAATAAAGTACCAGACTACCGATTTAATGATGTATAGCATGTTAGTGTAGCAATTAGTTTTGTATAGAAAATATTGCAATTTATGCCATTTGTATAGTGAAAAGTTTATGCAATAAAGAGGCAAATGGAAAATGGCAAGCGGCTCACTGCAAAGTATTGCTAAAGTCTACCTTAGGGGCTCGGGACCCAGTACCCGTAGTAGTGTGAAGAACTACCAGTGACAAGTGAAGTGAAGTGAGTGGTATCCGGTGGTAGCTGAAGTGACTAGTAGCAGTATATAGTGAATAGTGAAAGTGTTAGCTAGCCTAAAAAGGTCGTAACTGACATTCGCAGTTACATATAGTGAAAGTGTTAGCTAACCTAAAAAGGTCGTAACTGACATTCGCAGTTACATAGTGAAAGTGTTACCTAGCCTAAAAAGGTCGTAACTGACATTCGCAGTTACACATAGTGAAAGTGTTAGCTAGCCGAAAAAGGTCGTAACTGACATTCGCAGTTACACATAGTGAAAGTGTTACCTAGCCTAAAAAGGTCGTAACTGATATTCGCAGTTACATATAGTGAAAGTGGTAACTGATATCCGCAGTTACACAAGTGATAAAATCAGCTAGTTTAGTTGATAATAGCTGCTAGTCAGTAGTGTTAGAAAACCAGCTACTACCAATAGATATTTGATACCACCGTACAATTTAAAGAAATCTTTTGAAATATACAGTGAACAACCGTAGTTTAACAACCGTGATAAATAGTTATAAAATTTCGCGACTAATCAATCAGTCGAACCGCTGGCCACTACCTTGCTATTTGTATTTGTTAATCGTGCATTTTGATTTTAACTACAGTCCACAATATTTCAGCGGCACCAACAAAGACGGCGGTGAGAGTACCCACCGGAACCTATAGGTGTCGGACGTGAGCGACTCGCGAAGTATCTTCGACAACATTTACTCCGGAGAGTTTCGCCCGTCCGGCACATTCGTTGGTCCTTCGAGCCGGATATATCCGTTTGTATTTCGGAACCGGGTAAATAGTCACCACCGTATTAAAACCGCAGAATTTTCAGATTCAAGATGCCGATCACCCGTTCGCAAGGAAGGGCAGCCAAGGCGTGGACCGTCGGTCTGGAAGGAGGTTCGTCGGCCAGTAACGCCGCCGTCCACCACCAGATGCCACCACGCTCACCGTCAACGGTAGAGGGCGCTGAGGCGCCATGCTGCCCCCCCCCGAGGGGGGGATACCCCTGCCCGCGCCGTCCACTACGGCCCGCACAACGAAGCAGAGGGAACATATAGAAGGCAACGATGACTTTAGACGTGCATCATCGCCACCAGCCCGGGAAGACACCCACTCCGAAGAGCCACCGAGGGGCCACACCGATTGTAGTACGAAGTCTAAGAAGAATGTTCGGCCCAATAGAAGAATTTTGAAGGCTCGTGAAGAAGTATTGAAGATCAAACTAGAACTTGCGCAGATCTCCTTACAGATGGCGGAAGAAGAAGACGAATCAGACGACTATGATGAAGATGGTCACTCCAAAAGTGAGTACGTTCGATCTTGGCTCGTAAACTCTGTAGCCAAACAAAAGTCAAATCAAGGCGCAATCACCGGAGGGAAGGCACCATTTAATAAAACCGTCACAAAGCCGACCCCGGACGTTGTCGACCTCAGTGAGCCCCAAAAGGAGCTCACGAACCAGGATTCCTATCCAGAAGATGCACAAAAGCATCCCATGCCACAGAAGCTCAGCCAGGAACCCACCGTTGATGAAGACAGGGGGCTCCTACCGATTGTATCAGAGCTCGCAGACCAGGATTCCTATCCAGAAGATGTACAAAAGGATCCCAATCCAAAGAAACCTAGCCAGGAACCTGTCATAAGTGAAGACAGGGGGCTCCGTCCATTTATATCGGAGCTCACATCCGCTATAGCCGCGCTCGCTGACAAACCAAAGTTAGAGAGTGCGCCACTATCGTCGCATACTTTCGCAGCGTCGAAAGCTATAATGACACTGCCAAGCTTTAGCGGAGCACATACCGAGTGGCTTTCATTCCGTGCCATTTACGAAACAACCCGAGGCTACTTCAATGACATTGAAAACACTGCTAGACTAAGACGAAGTCTACAAGGAAGAGCCTTGGAAACAGTCAGTTCAGAACTCATCGGGCATGCTAAGCCAGATGAGATTATGCGAGAACTGGAGCTACAATTTGGGCGTCCAGATTCAATCGCACAAGCAGAAACCGAGAAGTTACGAGGATTAGCACGCTGTACAGAAGCGCCCAGAGACATCTGCACATTCGCGAGCAAAGTGAGGGGAAGCGTCGTCACTCTTAGAGCCCTAAAGCGAGATCATTACCTCGTCAACGCAGAGCTGCTACGACACCTCACCGACAAACTGCCAAACTCTATACGTGCCCAGTGGTATAGAATCTACACTGAAAAATATGACTCTAGACCAGACCTCGGCTGCTTCAGCGAGTTTATTACCGAGCAAGCTCGCTTCTGCAGTGCATTTGCGCCTCCAGAAATTATAAACGAAGCACAAAGCAATCGTTCAGTACATAGAGCACACGCGGCTACTACTAAGCCGTCTCCGAAATGCAGAGTGTGCGAAAAGGAGGGTCACTACGGATCCGAATGTAAAAAATTTAAGGAAGCAGATACCAACAAAAGATGGGAACTCGCAAAGCAAAATAATTTATGTTTCCGCTGTTTACGTTATCGAAATCAGACACACAAATGCAAAACCAATAAGTGTGGAATAAAAGGATGCACCGCGACACACAATCGACTTCTCCATAACAATACAAAGGAGAAGACTGAGGTCAAACAAAAAGAACCTCAAGAAACCGTAGCTAACTCATTCGCTGTGTCAAAGCATCAAGCCTATTTAAAAATAATTCCAGTGCGAGTAATTGGACCGGCGGGAGCTGTAAATACACACGCCCTGCTGGATGATGGGTCAACAGTTTCACTAATGGATGAAGAGATCGCCAAACAAATTGGAGCTACAGGGCGGTTGGACCCGTTTAAGATCACCGCTATCGGGAACACTACCCTCGATTCACCGGAATCCCGAAGAATCAAAGTATCGCTGAAGAGTCTCCACAGAAAAAGGGTGCCATTCAGAGCACGCACGGTTGCAAGCCTAAACTTGGGGCCACAGACTGTGCGTGCAGTAGACATAGCCAAGTGCAAGCACTTGAAAGACCTAAAGGAGCAGCTAACATATGACTCCGGCAACCCAAGGATCCTAATAGGACAGGACAATTGGAGACTTCTGATAGCCACTAAAATCCGAAGAGGTCCGCCGCACCAGCCAATCGCCTCGCTCACAGAATTAGGATGGGTGCTACACGGGGCACACACTAAAGCCCCGTATCAGCGCGTCCACGCGGCCAATGAGCTGCACAAGAGCGAGGTTACTATAGATGACCAACTCCGCGAATATTTCGCGCTGGAATCTCTCATTATCAATCCGAGAAGACCAGACTCCGACCCAGAGAAGAAAGCTGAAGATATACTAAATAGCAGCACCCGTCAGTTACAAGACGGGCACATAGAAACAGCGCTTCTCTGGAAGAAAAAGGATATCGAGATGCCTGGTAATTACGAAACAGCAATAAAACGGCTCGTTTCCATTGAAAGAAAATTAGATCGAGACGAAGATCTAAAAAGAAAGTATGATGAACAAATGAATTCCCTAGTACAAAAAGGGATACGCCGAGATAGCACCGAAAACTAGCACACCGGGAAGAACATGGTACCTACCCCATTTCGACGTCCATAACCCAATGAAGCCAGAGAAGTTTCGAATAGTACACGATGCCGCAGCCAAAACAAAGGGGGTGTCATTGAACGACTTCCTGCTCACGGGTCCAGACCTACTGCAATCACTACCAGGGGTCATGATGCGTTTTCGCCGCCATAAAATCGCTGTCTCCGCGGACATAGCCGAAATGTTCATGCAGGTTAAAGTCAGACCTGAAGACAGAGATGCCTTAAGATATCTCTGGAGAGGGGATCGACGTAATGAAGCTCCACAGGAATATAGAATGACGTCGATCATTTTCGGTGCAGCCAGTTCACCCTGCACAGCCATATTCGCGAAGAACTGGAACGCTAAAAAACACAAAGACAAGTATCCAGAAGCTGTAGAAGCTATCATTCAAAACCACTATATGGATGACTATCTCGACAGTTTCCAGTCTCTGGAAGAGGCAATGCGAATATCGAAGGAAGTACGCGACATACACAAAAACGCGCACTTCACCTTAAGAAAATGGGTTTCCAACGCACCAGAAATTGTAAAAGAATTAGAACCTGACCATGAAGCATCTGAGTCAGTCGATCTGGGAAACAAAGGAACCGAGGAAAAGATACTCGGATTAATCTGGAAACCGGGTACCGATCAGCTGAGCTTCAACCTAAAGCTCGCTCGACTTCCAATCAATTTGCTGCATAAAACACCAACCAAAAGGGAAGCACTCAAAATAGTAATGTCGCTGTATGACCCGCTCGGCCTCGCCTCCCCAGTTACAATTCGAGCAAAGCAAATATTGCAGGAAGCATGGAGACGAGGAACAGACTGGGACCAGGAGTTGGACGAAGACCTGACTAAACAATGGTCCGCATGGATCCAACACCTGGAACAGCTCAAATCAGTAAGCATCCCAAGATGCTACCCGGGATTCAGCGACGCACGTTCACTCCAAGTCCACGTGTTCACCGATGCCAGTGAAAGCGCCTACGCAACGGCAGTCTACTGGAGATCAACGACACCCGATGGGACAGTACATGTGAGCCTCATCATGGCTAAGGCGAAGGTAGCTCCACTGAAAGTAACGTCGATACCTCGCCTCGAGTTACAAGCCGCCGTGATGGGAAGCCGCGTAGCTACCGCCGTTATCCAGGCACAATGCGTAACGCCCGAAGCCGTCACATATTGGACTGACAGCAAAACTGTCCTCACGTGGATAAAAAAGGGCTCCAGGAGTTACAAACCTTTCGTTGCCCACCGAATAGCAGCAATCGAGGAACATAGTAAAGTAGAGGACTGGCGCTGGGTACCTACCAAATTGAATATAGCTGACATTGCCACGAGGGACGTACCACCGAACTTCGACTCCAATCACGAGTGGTACAACGGCCCATCATTTTTGTATAAAGAACCGTCAGAATGGCCAACCGAAAGACCCACGTCATCCGAACCTACAGGTGAGGAAAGATCCCTCACCATTAAGGAATCTCATCAAGCTCCGATACTCCGAGAAGCTGTTCCCGATCCAGCAAGGTTTTCGAGATGGGAACGCTTATTGCGAGCTACGGCTAGAGTGCTACAATTCATAACACTCTGCCGCAAAACTACAGACAGGATCTTCTATAAAAGAACAAAAAAGGGCAAAGAGGAAGATCCCGACTGGAGGAAATCGAAAAATAATCCGCGACAAATCGCGCAGCCTCCCAGTCAAGTGAAAAATAGAGATGTCAAAAGGTACATCACACTAGAGGCCGAATTCATCAGAGAGGCCGAAAAGCTCCTGATACGTGCCATACAGGAGGGCTCCTTCTCACAAGAGATAACTGATCTCCGTAATAATAAAAAGGTCGCTCATGATAGCCGCCTACGACCGCTTCAAATAGAATTGAAAGACGGGATCATCGCGCTACGAAGTCGCATAGCCGCCGTGAAGGGAGTCACAGAAGACATGAAGGGGCCAGCTATATTGGATGGTGATCATTACATCACACAATTATATATTGACTGGACGCATCGTAGCCTGCATCATTGCGGAACCGAACCTACCATCAACGAGGTTCGACAGCACTACTGGGTGATCCGACTTCGACCCACTACGAAAAAGATAGTGAGCCAATGCATACAGTGTCGCATCAGAAAAGCACAACCATCAGTGCCAGCGACCGGTGACCATCCCAGTACACGTCTCGCTCATCACCAGAGACCGTTCACCTTCACCGGTCTGGACTATTTTGGGCCACTTTCAGTCACTGTGGGACGTCAACATCAGAAGAGATACGTAGCTCTCTTCACCTGCCTCACATCCAGAGCTGTCCACTTAGAAGTTGTCGCAAACCTCAGCGCTGACTCCGCAATACTAGCATTAAGAAGATTCGCAGCTCGCCGAGGGTGCCCCACCGAGATTTACTCCGACAATGGCACCAACATGCACGGTGCAGACAAGGAACTTCGGGAGGCTTTTCGAGAAGAAGCCAGTAGACGAGGCATAGTGTGGCGTTTTATAACCCCCTCCGAGCCTTTCATGGGAGGAGTATGGGAACGTCTCATACGATGCGTGAAGACGGCACTATACACCGTCCTTCATGAGAGACATCCGCATGAGGAAGTATTAGCCACGCTGCTCTGCGAGGTGGAGTACACAGTAAATAGCAGACCATTGACTCACATCTCTGTAGACAGCGACGACGACGAAGCCATCACTCCAAATCACTTCCTTTTAGGAGGATCTGCGAGACTGCCGACACCTGGAGTATTTGATGAAAAAGATATGAATAGCAAAAGACACTGGCGACGCTCCCAGATACTCGCTGACATGTTCTGGCAGCGTTGGGTCCGAGAGTATTTACCGGAACTTCAAAACCGGCGGGAGGCCCATGGGCGAGGTCCCAATCTCCAGGTGGGCGATCCAGTCCTCATAGCTGACGGCCAGTTACCTCGTAACACCTGGCCACGAGGGAGGGTGGAAGCTGTTTACCCCGGTGCAGACGGACAGATCCGCACTGTGGAGGTACGCACAGCAAACGGCCTAATCAAGAGGCCAACCAGGAAACTCGTGCCGCTGCCGAAGTAGAAGCAACGTCGCTCACCGAAATGGATGCAGCGCCGCTGTGAGAAAATCGTCGCGACGCTGCACGGCGGGAGAGATGTTCGCGACGGCCTAACAACCTTAAGAAACAAAGTGATAAAGAATATTGTTTTTTGTATTAATAATGAAATTACCAAGAAAACTGAGTGAAAACGTGTATTAATATAGTTGTTTAACATATTTATAACTCTTAGTATGTTTGTATAGAATGTCGTTTTGATAACAAGTAATATAAACAACTTTTATTATATACCAAAAAAATCGACCAATCACAGCGCGTCTTATCGTGGAACTCTCTAGAAGTTTTTAATTAACTGCGTAATAGTTCATACTAAAAATAATGAAAATAATTTTATGTCCTAAAAGAGTTATAAATATGACATTTAATTAGCATATAACTTATAGATTAAGAAAGTATAGGAATATTTTTGTATAATTAAACGCATTTCGTAGTTATAGAAAAATTAAAGAATTAAAATGCCCAAATATTATGAAAATTTGGGACATTTCGTTTAATAACTTTTTACAATGTTAATGTTTTTAATAACCTTTATGATATACTAATAAAGTACCAGACTACCGATTTAATGATATATAGCATGTTAGTGTAGCAATTAGTTTTGTATAGAGAATATTGCAATTTATGCCATTTGTATAGTGAAAAGTTTATGCAATAAAGAGGCAAATGGAAAATGGCAAGCGGCTCACTGTAAAGTATTGCTAAAGTCTACCTTAGGGGCTCGGGACCCAGTACCAGGAGTAGTGTGAAGAACTACCAGTGACAAGTGAAGTGAAGTGAGTGGTATCCGGTGGTAGCTGAAGTGACTAGTAGCAGTATATAGTGAATAGTGAAAGTGTTAGCTAGCCTAAAAAGGTCGTAACTGACATTCGCAGTTACATATAGTGAAAGTGTTAGCTAACCTAAAAAGGTCGTAACTGACATTCGCAGTTACATAGTGAAAGTGTTACCTAGCCTAAAAAGGTCGTAACTGACATTCGCAGTTACACATAGTGAAAGTGTTAGCTAGCCGAAAAAGGTCGTAACTGACATTCGCAGTTACACATAGTGAAAGTGTTACCTAGCCTAAAAAGGTCGTAACTGATATTCGCAGTTACATATAGTGAAAGTGGTAACTGATATCCGCAGTTACACAAGTGATAAAATCAACTAGTTTAGTTGATAATAGCTGCTAGTCAGTAGTGTTAGAAAACCAGCTACTACCAATAGATATTTGATACCACCGTACAATTTAAAGAAATCTTTTGAAATATACAGTGAACAACCGTAGTTTAACAACCGTGATAAATAGTTATAAAATTTCGCGACTAATCAATCAGTCGAACCGCTGGCCACTACCTTGCTATTTGTATTTGTTAATCGTGCATTTTGATTTTAACTACAGTCCACAATATTTCAGCGGCACCAACAAAGACGGCGGTGAGAGTACCCACCGGAACCTATAGGTGTAGGACGTGAGCGACTCGCGAAGTATCTTCAACAACATTTACTCCGGAGAGTTTCGCCCGTCCGGCACAATTGTATTATGCAATTGTATCAAGCAAACCCAGTGTCGATTAAACAGTTATTATTGCCTGTGAAACCTATAATAAGTTTATAAATAATATTACGATCCGCATTAATAAAAATCCTTAATTTTAATAAGTCATAGACTACATGAATTTATCGAGAACGTCCTTTGTTTTGCGTATGCGTATAACGGCACATCAATAGAGGTGTCTATGGAATGGAAAAACGACAAAAACCTTGTCAAAGGAAGAAAATGAGAATAATAGGGCTATTTTATTTTGTACCATGTTATAGCGTCTTGTGTATAAAGAGTACAGTTATAAGAAGTTTGTGAAGATTCTCTCTATGCTAGTAATTACTCTGTGTATTTAAACTAATTATTTTATTAATAGTGAATATACAGTAAAGACTTTTGCATTTATACATTTCAAACATATTTTTAAAAATATGTTATTATTTAAAACAAGTGAATATATCTCTAAGATGTTTGTTGTATGTAAATTTGTTTTATCTTTCATTAGTAATGATAACCTTTGTATTCATTAATTTTAAACTATATTTTTAAACTTGTTTATTGCATCATAAAATATTGTTTTTAGCCTTTTTAGAACGCTGATGGATAAGATCTTTATTACAAAAATGCTACCTCTACTACTTGTTTGCCCCTTCTTATATAAAAAAACCTAACGAAACTTAATGGCAAATACTCCAATATAATTAGCAATTTTTTAATCCTACAGTCCTGCTTTTATTAGTGTGATTTTTGTTTACCGTTATTAGACATTTCTAGTATGTTATACATGTCTCATCAAGAGATCTGTCTTAAGACTATTTTTGTTTTACAGATATAGAAAACAAAAAGTCAGATATAGAAAAAAAAGTCTTGATTACTTCGCAGTAAACTTAGTAACTACTTTAGTAAGACATTTCTGGTGTCTTATAAATGTCTCATTAAGAGATCTGTCTTAAGAACATTTTTGTTTTTACAGATATAGAAAAGAAAAGTCTTGATTACTTCCTTGTAAACTTAGTAATTACTTTTTTCGTAACGTATACTTTAGAGGTCCTTATTAATTATAAAACTAATGGCCAAAAACTCAAACGCAATTCAATTTAAAGGTGTCGTTAAGTCTCGTGGTGTCACAGTAAATTTGAATTAAAGTGATAGAGACAGCACGAGACCTAACGCCATCTTAACATTGAGCAGTATTTAAGTATTGGGACATAATGCCGATTAACGTCTTACACCTTTCTGTTTTTTTACTTCATCCCATTTCCATTAATTATGCCGTAAACTGAAAAATATAATGGAGACGGTCCATTTCGGGCCCATTATATGTTCACTATACCGTAAAAGAGCAAAAAATTCAGGGATTTTATTAAAAATAAAATAAAAGAATAAATCAAACTAAATAACTTGTAACAGTCATAAAATTATGTGTGAAATGTAATGCATGACAAGTAACTTGAGTCATGAAATTATGTAGGTAGTGTGATATTTTTTTGTATATTCCGAGCTCATGGATTGCATTGATATTGACATTCAAATATCCACAAGAACGTTACTTATTCCAAGACCAAAATAGCTCAAAAGTTCGGAGACATTTCAGCCATTGTACATATAAATCTACCTGATAGACTATCAGTGATAAGAATAACAGCATTTCAGAATTCAAATATCTGTCAATAATTTTATCAGTAACCTCATGACAGTTGATAGCTAACTTCAAAACAACATCAATTCGTGATTAGTGTTGCAGTTATTGGTAAAAATAAAATATTAATACCACTGAAATAAAGGCAAATTCGTGGATTTGAGTGACCAAAAGTGGTATAATATATTATCTTAATTTATTTCTTACTTGCACAAAGCCAGACCTACGCTTCATACAATTTGGGACCGTCTCCGTTTACTAGGTAGTAAAACAGCTTTTCTAGGATTCTGCTTTCCTAGGAACCCGTCTGGGTAGTCAGTCTAGCAGTTCTGACACTGCTGTGTTGGTCTGAAAGGTACAGAGAGCCGGTGTGATAAACAGGCTGCGAGGCATTCCATCTTAGTTTTCAGAAGTGACAACGCATCTATATATTTCTTTATTTTAAGTTAGCTGCAGGTGTCCATAGACTTCAGTATCACTTACAGTCACGTGAATTGTAAGTTAGTTTGTCACTAAAGTTTTGTACAAAACCACACTGCAAGAATACCCTTTTGTGTCCAGTCCAATATAGAACGATCGATATTTTTCTTAAATGCTCATCTACCAAACGTGATCTAAAATACTGATTAGTAAAATAATGATCGATATTTTTCTTAAATGCTCATCTACCAAACGTGATCTAAAATACTGATTAGTAAAATAATGATCGATATTTTTCTTAAATGCTCATCTACCAAACGTGATCTAAAATACTGATTAGTAAAATAATGATCGATATTTTTCTTAAATGCTCATCTACCAAACGTGATCTAAAATACTGATTAGTAAAATAATGATCGATATTTTTCTTAAATGCTCATCTACCAAACGTGATCTAAAATACTGATTAGTAAAATAATGATCGATATTTTTCTTAAATGCTCATCTACCAAACGTGATCTAAAATACTGATTAGTAAAATAATGATCGATATTTTTCTTAAATGCTCATCTACCAAACGTGATCTAAAATACTGATTAGTAAAATAATGATCGATATTTTTCTTAAATGCTCATCTACCAAACGTGATCTAAAATACTGATTAGTAAAATAATGATCGATATTTTTCTTAAATGCTCGTCTACCAAACGTGATCTAAAATACTGATTAGTAAAATAATGATCGATATTTTTCTTAAATGCTCATCTACCAAACGTGATCTAAAATACTGATTAGTAAAATAATGATCGATATTTTTCTTAAATGCTCATCTACCAAACGTGATCTAAAATACTGATTAGTAAAATAATGATCGATATTTTTCTTAAATGCTCATCTACCAAACGTGATCTAAAATACTGATTAGTAAAATAATGATCGATATTTTTCTTAAATGCTCATCTACCAAACGTGATCTAAAATACTGATTAGTAAAATAATGATCGATATTTTTCTTAAATGCTCATCTACCAAACGTGATCTAAAATACTGATTAGTAAAATAATGATCGATATTTTTCTTAAATGCTCATCTACCAAACGTGATCTAAAATACTGATTAGTAAAATAATGATCGATATTTTTCTTAAATGCTCATCTACCAAACGTGATCTCAAATACTGATTAGTAAAATAATGATCGATATTTTTCTTAAATGCTCATCTACCAAACGTGATCTAAAATACTGATTAGTAAAATAATGATCGATATTTTTCTTAAATGCTCATCTACCAAACGTGATCTAAAATACTGATTAGTAAAATAATGATCGATATTTTTCTTAAATGCTCATCTACCAAACGTGATCTAAAATACTGATTAGTAAAATAATGATCGATATTTTTCTTAAATGCTCATCTACCAAACGTGATCTAAAATACTGATTAGTGTTCCTATTCCTCTTTACTTTTTCTGTCAAAGTCGTAAGGAAAAAGCGTCAATAAACAGGAGTTAATTTTCATATATGTGGAAGAGAACATAATTTAATGTAGAAATAATATCACGTAACTAGCTATATTTATTTATTTATACTTTTATGCACAAAGTACGAGTATATACACGTAGTATATATGGCGGACTAAATGCTATAGGATCTTCGCTTGAAGTCGGCCATTAAGCTAAACGGAGATAGATATATAAGATGCGGTGTAGCAATAATCAAAATAGAAAGGGTATAAAAATTATATATATATATATATATATATATATATATATACATACATATATATATATACATATATATATATATATATATATATATATATATATATATATATATATGTATATAATTTTTATACCATAACAGATTCCAGAACCTTTGAGAGAAAAGGCAGTATAGAAATTGGTTTAAAATGAGATGCAGCTCTACATTGGTGGGTTTGGGAATGGGAATAATAAAGGCTTTAGGCCAGAGAGTTGGGAAAGCACCAGTAAGCGAAAAGTTATTGACATGAATTATCACGGGTAAAACAGTAACCAACACGTGCAAAACCTAATGGTTTTGCACGTGTTGATGTGAGCAGGATGATCCCTACTCACATCGTCACAACCAATAGCTTTTGATTTCATCATCACATAGGTCTCCCCCAAGTAATGCCACATAGCACGGTCCTGAGCCACCTACATCCATCGACTTCCTGCATATCTTACCAGGTCGTCACTCCATCTAGTGGGGGGTCACCCTACACTACGCTTACCGATACGAGGCTGCCACTCGAGAACCTTTCCGGTTCCACGAAGTATATGGCCTGCCCATTGCCACTTCAGCTTACTAATTCGTTGGGCTATGTCGCTTACTCTGGTTTTACTGCAGATATCCTCATTTCTGAGTCTATCACGCAGAGAAACTCCGAGCATAGCCCTCTCCATAGCTCGCTGAGCGACCTTGAGCGTCCTCATACGGCCAGCATTGAAGGACCACGTCTCAGATCCGTAAGTCATCACTGGCAACACGCACTGGTTGTACACTTTAGTTTTCAGAGATTGAGATATACCTGACGAGAAGATGTGTCGTAATTTCCCGAACGCTGCCCAGCCGAGTTGAATCCGTCGATTGACCTCTCGGTCGAAGTTTGACTTACCTAGTCGGACTATTTGTCTCAGGTAAACGTACTCGTCAACAACTTCAAGCATAGTGCTCCCAACAACTACGGGCATAGGTGTGACATGGACATTAAACATGATCTTTGTTTTGTCCATGTTCATCTTAAGACCTATCCGTTGGGAGACACCATTGAGATCATTGAGCATAGTGCTTAGGTCCTCCAGCGATTCTGCCATAAGGACTATATCGTCGGCAAATCGAAGGTGAGTGATGTACTCGCCATTGATGTTAATACCGTATCCTTTCCAGTCCAGTAGCTTGAAAACGTCTTCCAATACAGCGGTGAAGAGTTTCGTGGAAATAACGTCACCCTGTCTTACACCCCTCTTCAGTTGGATAGGTTTCGATCTCTGGTTCTGTACTCGGATAGCCATCGTAGCCCTACTGTACAAACACTTCAGCACTTCGATATACCGACAGTCAACTTGGCACCGCTGAAGGGACTGTAGCACCGCCCAAATTTCGACGGAATCAAAGGCTTTCTCATAGTCCACATACGCACTTCTGCTCCACGCCTCCGGAGTAGTGCCACCATGGAGAACGGAATTGAAGAGCTTCTGAAGGATTTTAAGTACCGGTATTCCACCCGCTTTCAGAAGCTCCGCTGTAATTCCATACTCGTCTGGGGCGCTGCCGTTTTTAAGTTGCTGGAGAGCCATTCTAATCTCGCTCAGACTGACGTCCGGGATGTCATCGGAATAGTGTCGGATAAGACTTGCTCTTGGATCGTTACTCACACTTGCGTGTGGCTCCAATGATGATGTGTACAGCTGCCCATAGAACCTCTCAATTTCACTCAAAATCTCAGGTGTCCCGGAAACGATGCTGCCACAGTCAGTCTTCAGCTTTGACAGTTGGCTCTTTCTGGCAGACAGATCTCTGGCAAAGACTTTGGAGCCCTGGTTCCGCTCGATCGTTTCTTTAATACGAGTAGTATTAAGTCTCGCCGTATGCATTTGGAGATCTGTTTGTTCAGTTGCCTGTATGCCGTCAAATATGTTGACGATCGCAGCCTCATCTCCCGTCTAACAGCCATAAGATTAAGAGTGTGATCGGAGAGTTTTTGTGTTCTTCTGCGGCGGGTCTTGAAGAACTTAGCTCCGATCGCATGGATAGTTTCCACGAGCTTGTCATTCATATCGTCCACTGCATTGCCATCTTCTAGGCACTGAAAGCGGTTACGTAACTCGTGCCGAAAGGTTTTAGGATTTTGGATAAGAGCACGAGGAGGACGGAGCGTTGACTTCATTAGACGAGACCTCTCCAACTTAACGTTTAGGTTCAGTGTGCCTCTAACCATTTAATGCTTTCGTATTCGTCTAAAGGAGAAAAACTTAAATTTTCAGGAAGCATGGAAGATATATAGATATATGGGATTGCGCATTAACTCTAGAATTATCAGAAACTAGTTGAGGAAACTGAAAATGACAATTAAATTCGTCAGGAGAAAAGTTGATGCTATTATAGTCAAATTGCGATTTTCCATATCCAAGCGTATTGAGATTGAGCCGAAGTTGAATTAAGTACTTTGTCGTGGATATATCGGCGTTTAGCAGCTATCACCATCTAATTGCATTGATTTATTGCAGCACTGCTATAAAGTGGCAAGTTTCTATGCTTGCCATTTTATAACAGTGTGATTCTTCTTAAAAGCACGAAAAGTTCTATCGCGTTTTGCTATAGCCATTCTTACCCCAGTCGTGATCCATGAATCAGGAGGACGCTTAAGTAGAACGATACCCTTAGGAGCATGTTCATAACACAGTTCTAATATGTTGCTGTTAAACAACTCGACTTTTTCATCAACTGTGGAAGCAATGTCTACAGATGACCAGTTAATAGCATCCATATGACACTTAGGCTTGTCCATATCTAGTCTGGCAATAAAGGCTTGGGAGACTTTAATTTATATAACAGGAAAAGCAGGTTGTGTCATGGAATCTAGAAATATAAGTAGTAATAGGGAATTGTCTATAATTGACAACGTGTTCAAGGGAGGAGACGGCCATAATGTCAATCCAGGTGTAAGCAGAGTGAAAGTTATGACGTGTTGCATTAAGAGGCAAAATAGTAAAATTATGTGACATCATTGACGACCTCAATTTGCAAGATTTGAGAGAAACCCCTAAAAGGTCAGTGTGTTAAAGTCTCCAATGATAATGTGATCCGTTTAAGCAGAATTAAAAAACAACAAATTTTCTTCCAAATCGGAGAAGTAGCACTTGGGGTGGACATTGAAATAGAATATAGGGAAGAAGATGTGCTTAATATTTTATAAGGCAAATTACTACGCAGATATTAAATTATGGTGTAAAATATAACCTGGAAGACTATAAGACGTGATAGAGAATTCTGGCTTAAGCTAAGTTTAGTTTATTTGATCGATATATTAAGATTAGTGTATTTCAGTTATTTTCATAATATTTTGATCTTGCAGAAAAGCGCCATAAGAGCTTTTTGCAAACTGATACCGAGAGTCTCTCAGAGAAAAAAAATTAAAGAAATAAATATATTAAAGGGCCTCTCAGAATATTTACGAAAATTTAATGTATGTTCACAAAAACTAAAGTATTTTAAACACTAGGAACGAACACAATGTAGTGATACCCGTTTTTCGACTCCACAAAATCCGTAATTCATTCATGAAGCAATGCATACGCTATTACCAAGTTTAAATATTTTATTAAACAAATCCTGTATAAAAATTGTTATTGGAATATAAATGAATACATGATTGATAATAACCCCTGAGAATGAGGTGGTCGTTTCCAAGCTGATTCTTAAATACATTTTGTAAAAAGTTTTTACAAACTTACATATTGTATAATTTCCTTTTTTTAAAAATCCACGCTAGGTTTATTGCTGTTACTTCCCAGGACAGAGATTTTTTTCTGAAAAAGCGTTAAAGTAAAAAAAAATACTTTCAATAAGAGTTACATGTAATCTATGTTGAGTAAAAATTATTCTATTCTATTATTCTAAACATAGACACCAATTGTGCTCCTAACCCTACAGAGGCGGGCTTTATGTTTTATTATTCCTATATCTAGGGAACTATTCAAATACACACAAAATTTCATCAAAATCGGTCGATCCGTTTTTAAGTTTTAGCGAAACTAAACGACAGTAATTGATTTTTATATATAGAAATAAAGTCAAAAATAGATTTTATTGTTCTTTAAAGTTATCAAAAATAAAAACACTCTCGCAGAATACCAGCGTAAAATAGCTGCTTGATGCTGCTGTGTTTCGTATGGTGAATGTCTAGAGCCACCCCTTTCTAATGAAAATAAAATATTGATTAAAACTACTTTTACGGATTTTATCGCGTTTTATTTATATTAATTTTAATACCCGACGTTTCGGGTGCTTTCCAGCACCCATGGTCACGGAGGACTGAGGTGACTGACGTCCCGATGTCAAAGTTAACCCGGAGTACCTTCAGATTTTTAATTATTGTCTTTGGTCCGATCTACGCAGAATGAACTAACTGTATTTTGAAGTCTTGCAGTGGTATGCTTGGGTTTAGTTTTAATTTTATTAATTATAGGATCCCAAGCAGGTGGTAGTACCCAGCCTCCTTCTCTATTGAAATTAGGATGTTTTTTAATTTCAATAGCCTCACGTATCATCCTTGGTAGGAATCGATGTTCTTTCGCGAGGATTTGTGGTCTATCAAATCTGATGTAATGGTTGGGGCCATCTAGAATATGATCGCAAACTGCAGACTTCGCGGAACGTTGATGTTTCACGTCAGCTATGTGTTCTTTTACGCGGGTTCTAATTGATCTCTTTGTTTGCCCTATATATGAGAGACCACAATCACAATCAAGCTTGTACACTCCTGCATCTTGTAAAGGAATATGACACTTGACGGATGGTAAGAACTGACTAATCTTCTTCGGCGGCTTGTAGAATGTTCTAATAGAAGCTCGCTTCAAGATGTAGCCAATCTTGTCTGTGACACCTCTGACATATGGTAGTATAGCAGGCGCACGCTCGACTGTGGCCGGCTTCACTCGGTCACTGTGACGGAGGCGCAGGACCCGAAGCTTGTTGTCGTGCAGAACCTGCTTGACGTGCTGCAGCTCGGCGGGCAGGTGTTTGCTGTCACAGATCCCTCGTGCTCTCTGAAACAAAGATTTGCCCACGGTAGCTAACTGTGAAGGATGATGGTGAGATTCACCATTTAAGTATCGGTATGTATGGGTCTTTTTTCTATACACAGATGTGACACATATGACCTATGGTGTTGTTAGGATTTCGGATGACTAACACATCTAAGAAAGCTAAGGAATTATTTGCCTCTAACTCCATAGTAAATTAAACTTTAGGGTTTATGGAATTAAGATGTTCTAAAAATGCAGTTACTTTTTTTTGGCTTTGTCTGATGGTAAAATATATAAAGGAAATGCTACGGTTGTAATGGATACGTCGGATTACAATTTTAAAATACAACGACTTTTGTCGGATGAAAGTACATACCGTAAGGTCAAAACAGACCCTACAACTAATACGCTTAAAACAACTAGCGATCTAATTAAGAAATACTCCGAGAAATTGAATCTAGACGTCAATTCGATGATACCTTCGTGTGCAAAACCTCCCAAGTTGTATGGGTTACCAAAAATACACAAACCTAACGCTCCATTACGTCTCCCATTGTCGCCGATATATTCATGGAAGACTTTGAGGAGAAAGCCCTCCTTACTGCACCTGTTACCCTAAGGTTCTACAAGCGGTACGTAGACGATACTTTCACAATTTTACCATCAGACAAAGTAACTGCATTTTTAGAACATCTTAATTCCATAAACCCTAAAATTCAATTTACTATGGAGTTAGAGGCAAATAATTCCTTAGCTTTCTTAGATGTGTTAGTCATCCGAAATCCTAACAACACCATAGGTCATATGTGTCACATCTGTGTATAGAAAAAAGACCCATACAAACCGATACTTAAATGGTGAATCTCACCATCATACTTCACAGTTAGCTACCGTGGGCAAATCTTCGTTTCAGAGAGCACGAGGGATCTGTGACAGCAAACACCTGGCCGCCGAGCTGCAGCACGTCAAGCAGGTTCTGCACGACAACAAGCTTCGGGTCCCGCGCCTCCGTCACAGTGACCGAGTGAAGCCGGCCACAGTCGAGCGTGTGCCTGCTATACTACCATATGTCAGAGGTGTCACAGACAAGATTGGCTACATCTTGAAGCGAGCTTCTATTAGAACATTCTACAAGCCGCCGAAGAAGATTAGTCAGTTCTTACCATCCGTCAAGTGTCATATTCCTCTACAAGATGCAGGAGTGTACAAGCTTGATTGTGATTGTGGTCTCTCATATATAGGGCAAACAAAGAGATCAATTAGAACCCGCGTAAAAGAACACATAGCTGACGTGAAGCATTAACGTTCCGGGAAGTCTGCAGTTTGCGATAATATTCTAGATGGCCCCAACTATTACATCAGATTTGATAGACCACAAATCCTCGCGAAGGAACATCGATTCCTACCAAGGATGATACGTGAGGCTATTGAAATTAAAAAACATCCTAATTTCAATAGAAAAGGAGGCTGGGTACTACCACCTGCTTGGGATCCTATAATTAATAAAATTAAAACTAAACCCAAGCATACCACTGCAAGACTTCAAAATACAGTTAGTTCATTCTGCGTAGATCGGACCAAAGACAATAATTAAAAATCTGAAGGTACTCCGGGTTAACTTTGACATCGGGACGTCAGTCACCTCAGTCCCCCGTGACCATGGGTGCTGGAAAGCACCCGATACGTCGGGTATTAAAATTAATATAAATAAAACGCGATGAAATCCGTAAAAGTAGTTTTAATCAATGTATAGTGTTCGCGTAAATATAAGAAATCATTAAAATAAAATATTTCATATTAATCCTTTTAAACCAAGAATAGATGTAGATGTCTGTGAGCCACAGCATCTATTAACCATCAGGTGGATTGCGAGCTCGTTTGCCACTTATATATTTTATAAAAAATGCGATTATTCCTTTCTAGGGAATAAGTTTATAATATCTACAAAAGATATTTGTTACTGTATTTATAAGAAAAACACGTTTTATGCTATTTTTAATATTTCTCTTCACTGTTATTTTAGTTAATAAATATAAGACTAAATTTTGAAATCTTTGATAAAATTATTTTCGTGAAACATCTCTATTTTCTGTCATTTAACCCACCACCCTAACGTTTTAATCTCCTGTAAAGCTAGCTCATCTCAACAATTACTTGACTTTATAGGCTTTCCGTAATTCATTCCATAAATTATATTAAATTCCTTTGTCACATATGGAAATTACCTACATATTAAATATCGATTATCAAAACAAGCATAATAACGAAATCATACGACTAATCAACCACTTTATTTCAAAAAGTCCACTGTAGAACAGAGGCCCCCCCAATAGATTGCACCACAGGGTGACTTTTGCCATAGTTGCCATGTTTGATGAACTCGCCTGGTCGACCAGGTCGCCTGGTAATTTTTGTTGTTATCAGAAATTTACTGTCCATTGTTTCGGTTTCCCCCTGTCATCTATTACGACACCCTCGGGATGATATGGGCCAGTGGATGTTCTTACGCCACTACTATAAAGCAAAAATAAAAAATACTTTAAAATATAGAAACTGAGTTTAAAAACCAATAAGAATTATGTCCTTATGATGGCTTCTGAAGTCGACGCTAAGACGTATTAAAAAATTAAAACCCTGACTTCAGAAGCTATTATGTGGAATATTTTTATCATTTTTAGTTTTTGTTGTCAGGTTTAATATGAGACAACTTTTTGAACTACTAATTTAAAAAAAGAATCATATAAAACCAGTTCGTCAACAAAGACAACATCTTTGTCCAAACTTACTGAAAAATATTATATGTACATAGACGAAGTAAGATACTTCCTCTTTTTAAAGTCGGATAAAATCAATTACAATAGCAAATAATGACCAAAGTAGTCGTGTGAGGTGAAAACTCCTGTAAAATTATACATATATATATGTATATATATATATACACATATATATATATATATGAATATATATATATAAAATATATATATATATATATATATATATATATATATATATATATATATATATATATATATTATATATCATCATCATCATAATCATTACAGCCCTTCACAAGTCCACTGCTGAACATAGGCCTCCTTCAAGTAATGCCACAAAGCACGGTCCTGAGCCACCTGCATCCATCGACTTCCTGCATGTCTTACCAGGTCATCACTCCATCTAGTGGGAGGTCGCCCTACACTACGCCTACCGGTACGAGGCTGCCACTCGAGAACCTTTCTTCCCCATCGGTTATCGGTTCTTCGAGCTATATGGCCGGCCCATTGCCACTTCAGCTTACTAATCCGTTGGGCTATGTCGGTCACTCTGGTTTTACTGCGGATATCCTCATTTCTGAGTCTATCACGCAGAGAATCTCCGAGCATTGCCCTCTCCATAGCTCGCTGAGCGACCTTGGGCGTCCTCATACGGCCAGCAGTGAAGGACCAAGTCTCTGATCCGTAAGTCATCACTGGCAACACGCACTGGTTGTACACTTTAGTTTTCAGAGATTGAGGTATACCTGACGAGAAGATGTGTCGTAATTTCTCGAACGCTGCCCAGCCGAGTTGAATCCGTCGATTGACCTCTCGGTCGAAGTTGGACTTACCTAGTCGGACTATTTGTCCCAGGTAAACGTACTCGTCAACAACTTCGAGCATAGTGCTCCCCATTACTACCGGCATAGGTGTGACATGGACATTGAACATAATCTTTGTTTTGTCCATGTTCATCTTAAGACCTATCCGTTGGGAGACACTATTGAGGTTATTGAGCATAGTGCTAAGGTCCTCCAGCGATTCTGCCATAAGGACTATATCGTCGGCAAATCAAAGATGAGTGATGTACTCGCCATTGATGTTAATACCGTATCCTTTCCAGTCCAGTAGCTTGAAAACGTCCTTCAACTCAGTGGTGAAGAGTTTCGGGGATATAACGTCACCCTGTCTTACACCTCTCTGCAGGTGGATAGGTTTCGAACTCTGGTTCTGTACTCGGATAGCCATCGTTGCCCTACTGTACAAACACTTCAGCACCTCGGTATACCGACAGTCAACTTGGCACCGCTGAAGAGAGTGTAGCACCGACCAAATTTCGACGGAATCAAAGGCTTTCTCATAGTCCACATACGCCATGCAAAGTGGCAGATTGTACTCTTCGGTCTTCTGTACGATCTGCCGCAGGGTATGTATGTGGTCTATAGTACTGAAGCTTTTTCGGAAACCGGCTTGTTCGGGAGGCTGGAAGTCGTCGAGTTTGCGTGCGAGACGATTCGTAATGACTCTCGAAAACAGCACGTAGACGCGGCTCAGAAGGGAAATCGGTCTGTAGTTCTTCAAGAGAGCGTTGTCGCCTTTCTTAAGAACAAGACCACCGCACTTCTGCTCCACGCCTCCGGAGTAGTGCCACCATGGAGGACGGCATTGAAGAGCTTCTGAAGGACTTCAAGTACCGGTGTTCCACCCGCTTTCAGAAGCTCCGCTGTAATTCCATCCTCGCCTGGGGCCCTGCCGTTTTTAAAGTGCTGGAGAGCCATTCTAATCTCGCTCAGAGTGACGTCCGGGATATCATCGGAATAGTGTCGGGTAAGACTTGCTCCTGGATCGTTACTCACACTTACGTGTGGCTCCAACAATGATGTGTACAGCTGCTCATAGAACCTCTCAATCTCACTCAAAATCTCAGGTGTCCCGGAAATGATGCTGCCACACTCAGTCTTCAGCTTTGACAGTTGGCTCTTTCTGGCAGACAGATCTCTGGCAAAGACTTTGGAGCCCTGGTTCCGCTCGCTTCTTTAATACGAGCAGTATTAAAGTTGCGTAAGTCTTGCCGCATGCATTTGGAGATCTGTCTGTTCAGTTGCCTGTATGCTGTCAAATCTGTTGACGATTGCAGCCTCATCTCCCGTCTAACAGCCATGAGATTAAGAGTGTGATCGGAGAGTTTTTGTGTTCTTCTGCGGCGGGTCTTGCAGAACTTAGCTCCGACCGCATGGATAGTTTCCACGAGCTTGTCATTCATAGCGTCCACTGCATTGCAATCTTCTAGGCACTGAAAGTGGTTACGTAACTCGAGCAAAAAGTCTCGGGATTCTGGATTAGAGCACGAGGGGGACGGAGCTTTGACTTCATTAGACGAGACCTCTCCAACTTAACGTTTAGGTTCAGTGTGCCTCTAACCATTCGGTGATCGCTGCCGGTTTTCACCCTTGCGATCACTGAGACATATATATATATATATACATATACATGTATATATATATACACACATATATATATATATATATATATATATATATATAATAAAATTTCTTTATCAATGTTGTCAAGTTTAATGTTTGATTATTGCACCATATTTTTAGATGATTAAGGTTTTGTTGATTTCAACGGATTAAGATTACTCCGGAGCGAAGTAGCTACTCGTTGACTGAGACGCTGCGAGGCCGCAGTTCGAATCCCGCACTAAACAAGAGTTGTATGTTATAAATAAATAATAATAATTTTTTGTATGCTATAAATAATAATTGTTCTGAGTGGCCCTGGGTATATACATATTTGTCCATATGCAATATATACGGTATGTGTAATAAAATCAAACTCCCGATCTAAAGAAAAATCTTAGGGTAAGTTTTACGGGGTCGATGTCGGCGCAGGTGGTCATGGGCTCCTCCTAGCGGGTGCCCGCCTTATCATCGTGGTTGGTAGTCGTGGTCTATTTGACTTGGGACTTGAACTCACACTGAATTTTTCGAAATTTTGAATCTAATAGTTTTTAAAAATGTTGCTTGATCTTAATTGATTGCATAGATTACACCAAATAAACATATTTTCTTTATTTCTCAATATAAATAAAAAATAACAAGATCTCTGTCTATATACTCTGAGAACTTAACGTTCAGTGCTTAAGAGGAAAAGCCGTCGTGTGATATAAATTACTTTCCAAGACTTTTTTTTACCTAAGAAAGCTTATCCCGGCCACAGTGGAAATACAATCAAGTCTAAAAAAGTGGTATAATGGAGCAAACCTACGGAAATACGTACTTCCTTATTTACTTTAGTGGTCGTCTCTAGCAGAGAGCTCTGTGCGACTGATTGCCTATTATTATAACAGACTATTGTGTTTGATATTGGCAGATATAGTGCTTATACTTTTTGATTGGCAGTATGAACGTAAACAATGAATGTTTTATTTTATTTTATTTAAATTTTATTTTGTTTTATTGTAACACATATTATATGTAAGTTATATGTTGCTGCACTCCTTCTCCATATAAACTTCAACTATGCCAAATCTCACACTGCTCTATGTGCGCAATTAGGTTAAAAATGGCCACAATGTTATCTCTTCACGTATTAATATATACCTACATTTACATCGGTTACAAGCTTCTAACAATAATCAGATGGTGTTAAGATGTGGGTAGTGTTATTTATCTGACAGATCTAGTCGGTTTTAAGTCTTTGTTGCTTTATCACAAAAAGTGGTGTATAATTAGTCTTAAGCTGAAACTAGACCGATTCACTAAAATGTAAAGTATGAAATATGATAGCAAATGTGAAAGGAAGCATTTGTTAGGTACAATTTCCTATCAATTCAAATTCAATCGCTACTGTAGTCCATGAACACCTTGCGACCAACTTAAAACAAATGAGACTACATATGCGTTGTCACTAACTAAGAAGGAATGCCACATCATCATCATCGTCACTACAGCCTGTCTCCAGTCCACTACTAAACATAGGCCCGTCACTTACGTCGCCACCAACGTCAAGAAATGCCATAAAGCACATTACTGAGCCACTTACGACTCGACTTCCTGCATCTCTTACCATATCGTCACTCTATAGACATACACTTTACTTTGAGGCTGCGATTCAAGATTCCTTCTTTCTCATGGCTTATCTATTGCCACTTTTTCTATTGTGACCTTCCTTCCTTTCCTTCAACTTACTGACCCGTTCCGCTATTTAGATTCTAAAGCGGATACCCTCATCTCAGAGTCTATCACGTATATAAACTTCAAGTTATTCAATACCTATACCACCTTGAACATCCTCATACGAATAGCAGTGGCGTGCTACCTGGCGAACTACCTGAAAGTAAACTGGTTCTCTACATTCAGACCTGAACACAACTGTTAGCAATGCAAACACTGCTAATTAACAGATTTTATATGGCAAGACGGTGACGGTGACGGTGGCAGATAAGAAGTCCTACCACCTAGTATTTGCTATAACTACAACAACTGCAACGAAATGGACATGGCTTTTTTTCAATATTTTGTTAACCACTTTTCTTTCTTTTTTCTTTTCTTTATTAATAACGTTACCCCCAGTACACTTGGATTTTCTCCTGTATCGTGAAGGCAGTTTACTAACATAAATTGCACAAGGACAAATATCCAGACCAGATGTTCCGTGCTGGATTAGAACTCGCGGCCCCCAGCGCAGCCACCCATTGCTATGCCACTGCGCCACGGAGCCGACACTTTATGCTGAATATGCTGATACCTAGTAGTTGTTTACAAAAATCGCGGATTGACCCACGATTTTCTGGAATTGTTTTGAACGTTTAAAAATAAGGCTATTATATCTTCATTCATTTACCAGTCATTACATGATCGGAAAGTACAATTCATTTTTAATAGATAATATTTTTCTCACATCTGCTTGTGACTTAAGCCGTATAAAAGGATCAATTCCCTAATCTTCCTAACTTTGAAAACGACAGACATTAGAAGGCTTCAAAAGGATTTCTTTGTAATTTGTTCAGAATTTCGGATGACATTCAAGCCCTTACTATAAATGAGTTCTTTTTTCTCATATACCTAAGGTTATTACACAATTAATGTTTCTAAGGGGCTTCTTACAAATGAAAAAACTTATTAAATAAAATTAAAATATATATGCGTTACAGCATTAAAGTCCAATTCTGAACATAAACCTCCCTACAGATTGCATCGTAGGGGGGGATTTTTGCAGTAATTGCCACGTCCGTCTCCTGTTTCAGATTCCCTCTGTCGCCCCTTCGAGGCCCACGGGATCATATGGGGTAATGGATATTCTTACATCGTCACTACGCGGTACATATCATAAAATATACACATTTTATGATGTATGTCAAGGAATTGAAAATGATTTTGTGGGTTTGAATTGACGAAGCACTACAAAGATTAAATAAGACTCTCTCCGTCTAATTACAGAGGTATTTATTAATCGTCTTGGGTTTAAACTATGATCTAAGATATGTGTTCCTAACTATAGAAGTATCTTAGCCGCGGCGCTATATTGTTCCCGAAATTCGACATTTGTCGTCATACTCTATACTTTACATTTCAGTTCTTATATTTCCGCGGGACTTCTTTCGCAAAATAGATTATAGTTAAAACCGTAAAACAGTTATAAAGTGCTTTTTAATACGGTCAATTGTAATTTAACCACAGTAAATGGTAACAGTCTGTACCGACAAAACTTAAAAAGTCGTGAAAAAAAAAAGATTTTTTTTAAAATAGTGAATACACAAGCATGCGGCTTCTTGTAATGTTAAATAGTCATCGCTTTTCATGAACATCTACAACAGCGGATGAATTACACATCATGTTAATAACCGGAAATGTCGGAACAATAGAGCCGACATTGTTTCACGCCAGCACGCCCCTTGCAACTTTACAAGGCGTAAGTTAAGCCTCACATGATACTGTTTTCAGCCCTCGACGTGCACCTTAGTTCTTACTCCTTTTATTTTACTGAATCCAACAAAGACTCAGTAAAATAAAAGTAAAATTTGTACGTGGTAGAGCCATGCTGCAGTTATATTAGTAGTATAGTTGTAGCACGAATGGATCGGCTTGACCGGGGAAGGGCCACGTTCTCACAGCATAGCAGCGTAAAATACCAGCTTAATAATGCCGTTTCGTATGGTAAGTGTTGAGTTTTCGTTTCGTATGTTGAGAGAACCGGAGACCTTTTTACTAAAAACGAAGCATTCCATCTTAGTCTTCACGGGTGACAACGCATTTGCATTTTGATTCGATAGATATATGCTGTGCCCTATAGACATCTGTCTATGGGCCACAGCCACGACTGGTGGTGGTGGTGATCAGGTGGACTGTATATATATATATATATATATATAGGATATAAAAAAGTAATATATATATATCCTCCCATATACTATCCACTCCTAGCCTTGTATATATATATATATATATATATATATACATATATACATATTAGAAGCTATTCCGTTTAGTTATTTGACGACGTACGTGTTTAATAACAAGTTTAATTATTTAATCATTTAAAGTTGACTAAGGAATATGAAAAGTTCATTAAAGCAACTAGAATAGTTACATTAAAAAATTCATCCAATGTTATCCTCACCCTTAGAGTTAGAATTATATCTCCTCTGACATTACTAAAGTAAAATTACCACTAAAATATAATGTATTTAATAAAAACAGCACACGAAAAGGCATTACAACTGGTTTACACTTGACGAATATATCACGTAACATATAAACAACGAAAATAAGAAAGTATTTTTCACTTTGAGTTCTTTCACTTTGAATTATTAATCTCTCATTTCAAACACGCTGCTACGAATAAGAGATGTATCTTACGTATTTTATATTATGGGCTTAAATTGCTATTGCTTGTAACACCGGTATTTTCCCTGACTAAATGTAAATATTTGATTCATGCTTGGATTGGGAACAAGCGCTACAAAACAGAATAATTTATTATTGGTCGGTATCTAGGGTTGCTAAATTAGGAGTCTTTAAATAGAAATTCGGTCTGGAGGACATTATTATTATATCATGTCTAAGCACCGACTTCAAAAGTTATTCTTTTTAGTTTTTAAACGGAATCTTTTTTTAAATTTTTTCTAAGTTGAATGTGTTCAATTCGTAAGACGAAATAAGTCTGAGTGTAGCCCTAGAACATGTGACATTATTGTTGGGTAGTGTACCCTATTTATTTAAATTACATAATATTATTGTTTTTTTTTATCGTAACAATGTTACTGTATGTTGCCAGATCGAGTCGTGCCACGGAAAGTGAATAAATAAAATATTATTGTATATGTGGGGCGAGCAAGGGCCCTTTTGAATTATAAGTGAAGAATAAATATCTCACAAAAAGCAATTCACAATATAAAAATAATCGGTTTACATAATTGGAGAGAGATAGTTTAAAGGACAAGTCTGTAAGAGCTGTGTATATTTTATTTTATTAAATATACAAATTATTTCAGTACCGTTACCGTTACATAGATTAAATGTTTTTCCACTGTTGCCATGCTCGGCAAGCGGGCTGGAAACGGCAGTTTTTTGTTTTTAGTCGTTGTAAGAAGACCCTGCTGCCCATCTCCTGCTTTGTTTACCTCCGAAGTCTCTTAAGATATCCACGGGATGATATGGGGTAGGTGATATTCTTACAGCGGCACTACACGTTAAAATATTTGAGTAAAACTGGTGATAACCGTGGTAGCTGAAACACTGAGTGCTCGTTGTTAAAAATCAAATTACGCGAGCGACCCGCGGTCTATCTCCGCTGGCACCAATGAAATTGTTTATTCCAATCTTACCTGCTGATTTAGCACGTGTTCGACGATGAAGGAAAACATCGTGAAGAAACATGTATGCCTGTAAAATAAAAATAAATATTTTGAAAAATGTGAAGTCTACCAACACGCGCGGCGGACATTTTAGAAATTAAAATAGAAAACACCTTGTTAGAAATGGCAGGAGGCCTATGACGTTTACAGGTTGTACCTTTATTTTATTTTTCTTTAAAGCACGTAATCAGTTATACGATGGTAAGTGGTGAGTGTAGCTCATAGATGTACAACTTACATAATTTACACTGCCGAAACTTGATACTAAGTCAGGATCAATATGCATCCAGTTTTTCGACTCTACAGAGTCAGTAATTCATTTTTGGGGCAATGTATACGCTATTACAACAAAATCCCAGAAAATATACAAGGTCTCTCTATTACCAAGTTTAAATATTTTATTAAACAAAAACTGTATAAAAAGGGTTATTATGATATAAACGAATACATGGTTGATAACAACCCCTGAGAATAACGTGGTCGCTTCCAAGCTGTTTCTAAAATAAATTTTGTAAATATTTTGTAACCCTTGAGATTGTAAATTTATTTAAAAAAAAAGTTCCACTGGGTTTCTTGCTGGTTCATCCCAGGACAGAAGTTTTTATTCGAACCAGTGGTAACGTAAAATACTGACTTTCAATACTTGTAATCTATAACTACTTGTAATCTATATTGAATAAAAAGTTATTCTATTCTATTCTACTCTATTCATCATATTTAGGACTGAAATAAAATGAGTTTACCAGAGATTAGGTTATCGATGTTCTTGTCTCTCTCTCTTGTTCTTGTCTCTCTCTCTCTCTTGTTCTTAATTAAGTTTCTACAAAAGTGGAGAGAAGACAAGGTAAATCTTATAGAAACAGCGGCTTTTTTATTATTGAGGTCATTGAGCATAGCGGAATTAGTGCGCATTTTTTTAAAGAAACTTCTACAAATATGTTTACGTTCGTAACCATATTTGTATTGGAGAAGTTGAAAATTACTAGTTTAGTAGTTTAGGGGGAAAGTAACTAAAAGTCATTCATAACAAGTGATACATGAGAGATGCCTACGTTCAGCAGTGGACTTCTGATAAGACGTAATGAATAATAATGGTACGCGACGGTTTGTGCCCTAGTGTAGTACTATCAGGTCGCTTCGACAAGTGATCCTAGTTAGGTATCAGCGCGCGTCCGTCAGAAACTCGACTTTTAAATTAATCTTGTGGTTTTTACAAGTTATCGGAAATAAAATAAATAATAAAATGCAAAAAGTTTGGAAGCAAAGAAGGTACACTGACTGCTTATAATTTCGAGGTTTCTGTCTTAAGAAGAGTCAAAGGTATTTTCCAAGTGGTCAAGACATGTGAAAAAGGTTATACGTGCTTATGATAAACATGTAATATTTATAGCATTGTAAATATTCTTTTCAAAAAAAAAAAAACATAGAGAAGATTGATATTGAGAATAAAGAATAAATATTATATGAGTATCTAGTTGTTTGAGCTTGACCCTCGTTTATTTCTATTTGGTTTGTTGAGTTATCTCGTTTAGTGTCTTCTAAATGACCTATTCGACTTTTAACTGTACTTGATAATTTAATAGGGGTAACGGCTTTTTGTTGTCCCTCCGACAACCATGCCTATAGCTAAATTAAATATTAATTAAATTTGTTCCTCCTTTATTGTAACTTATTACACCTTAACTTTATTTTTTAAATGTTTTGGAACTCTGAGGTTAGGAATTCTAATGCATTTGTAATAAAAATTGTTTTACATTTGTTTTTTAATTAAAATTGTCATCATTACAGCCTTTCACAAGTCCCCTTTTGAATATAGGCCTCCCCGAAGGAATGCCACAAAACACGGTCCATCAACTTCATGCACGTTTTGTCAGGTCACTCGATCTAGTGGGTGGGCCCTACACTTTGTCAACCGGTACAAGGCTGCCGCCCGAAAACCTTTCATCCTCATCGGCTGTCGGTATTATGTCGGGAGAAGAACACTATCACGCAGAGAATACCCAAGCGTAGCCCTTTCCGTAGCACGCTGAGCGATCTTGAGCTTCTTCATACGGCCAGCAGTGAAGGACCATGTCTCAGATCCATAAGTCATCACTGGTAACGGGCACTCGTCGAAGTTGGACTTACGTAGTCGGACTATTTGTCCGAGGTAAACATGGTCGTTAACAATTTTGAGCTTTGTGCTCCCAATAACTACCGACATAGGTGTAATGGACGTTACACATGGTCTTCGTTTCGTCCATGTTCATCTTAAGAGCTATCCGTTGGGAGCACTATTGAGGTCATTGAGCATAGTGATTAGGTACTCCAGCGATTCTGCCATAAGGATTAAATCGTCGAAAAATCGAAGGTGAGTGTTCTATCCTTTCCAGTCCCTTAGTAGTAGCTTGAAAACGTCTTCCAATTCAGCGGTGAAGAGTTTCGGGGATATAACGTATTCGACCTCTCGGTGCGTCGTTTGACCTCTCGGTCGAAGCTGGACTTACTTAGTCGGACTATTTGTCCCAGGTAAACATACTCGTCGATAACTTCTAGCTCCTGTATATAACGCTTATATTTATGATGTATATACATGCTATAAGCATTCCCCATTTATGTTCTATACAGAGGATAAAAAGGTTTTTTTTTAAATTAATAATTTACATGATTGCTATAAGCTTCAAGAAGATTTCAACAGGTTGGACCATTCTTACAAAAATAATAGATTCATAGTTAACGACAAGAAATGCCAAGCATACAAAAATTTGGCTTCGTAATACGTACATGCCAACCCTTCTATAACTTACCCTTTATTTTTATTTACCGTCCCTCTGGACCGCTGTCCGTATGCCAGTGTTAAACAAAATTCACTAAAAATATTAGGTTCTAATATACCTTACGCAAAAATAGGAGTGCATAAAAAACAGGAGTAAAAGGATTGTTAACAACGAGTTAACGCATATACGCGGCGGATTGTATCAATTTTGACGAATAAGTACTACTCAAACAGCACACAATAGTTAAAGGAATAAGCGAGAAAACCTCTAATTATCATACCCGCTGCGAGGAAAACAGTAACGTCAAGAGACTTGTACTGCACGCGGTGGCTGTGCGAATTGTTTTTACCCCCTCATCTTTCTGCTCGCCTAGTATTATATATTTACCATGTCAAAGTCACCACAGAAGCTTGTTTGTTTGTTCACATCGAAGAATTTAATCCTTAGTTTTAATGCTGTCCTAGTACTGTATAATATATTTCTGTTGACATTGAACGGACATTTTGGCAAAACTATTCTTAGGCGTACACACGCTCATGCAGGCTGTCAGTTTTACAACAAACACGGTTGTGATTGACGAATAACCTACCGCAAACTACCGCACCTAACCTAATGCAGTGATTGACGCCTGCATGAGCGCTTGAGCCTACATATACGCCTATGGCGTACATCAAGCGCTCGTGCAGGCGTCAATCAATTCCATCAATCACGATTGATAAAATAGGGAGATAGGGGTACATTACGCACTCCAATAATAAATATACATAAAAGGAGCTTGCATAAATGAAATATCGAATAATCTAGATGATATTACAAATTCAGAATTTTTTATTTTATATTTGCAATCCTAAGGATGTATGCAGCAATAAGTCAACCAAACAACTACACTAACATTCTATGTCAGAATATTTGAAGCACTAAACGAAACTTTGATGGCCTAACTGTACTAATAAAAAGGATGAATGTAGATTTTGATCTGGTTATGCAGACTGAATGTTGGCTGTTTTGTTCTGGTCAAATACCTTTATTAGAATCGTATTCTTCTCATGCCAAAAAACAAACTTAAATTCAATAAATTTCAAAATTTCAAAAATTCAAAAAATAGACATTAATTTTGGTCTAATACATGACAATAATAATCCTGAAGAAGTAGTAAATTTCTTAGTAGAAACATTATCAAAAGCACTGGAAAACAACACTAAAATATTAGACTGTCCCATCGTAAAGCTACATTAAAGCCATGGATAACTCCTGGCATCTTAAGATGCATGATAAATCGTTATAAGCTCCCTAAGGAACGTAAATTGACACTCGATAGTGAAACTCCAAAAATAACATATCGTAGATATCACAATTACTGTAACGATATTCTAAAAAAAACTTAAAATACAGTCTCAAAGCAGTGAACATCAAATAACTGGCAATAACAGTAAAAATATATGGGTTACCTCCCCTATATTTTAAAATATATGGGAAGTAGTAAAAAGTGCAACACATCTGAATAAGCATAGATTTTTTTTATAGAATAAGTTGACAAACGAGCACACAGTCCACCTGACGGTAAGTGGATGCGTGGCCTATAGACATTAACATCTATCCTTGATTAGAAATCAAAATGCAGATGCGTTGTCACCCGTGAGGACTAAGATGAAATGCATTGTTTCCAGTAAAAAGGGTCTCCAGTTCTGTCCACTCTCCATACGAAACACAGCAACATTAAGCTACTATTTTACGCAGGTATTCTACGAGAGCGTGGTCCCTCCCCGGTCGAGCCAACCTTTCGTACTACAACCATACTAGTTATATAACTGCAGCATGACTCTACCAAGTTTAAATTAGAGGCAATAGATTTTCTGGGACAACTTTCCACTCCGGTAGCATTTTAATGAAGTTAATAATTATTATATTAACGTCGGTGCAAAATTACCTAACAAAATTCTTTACTTTTTTATAGAAGAGCCCTCATCAACCACAACACCAGGGGAATTGCAGATGCGTTGCCAAACTTTCAGAAAGGAGTAAGCTCTTTTCTTGAAGGTCCCTAAGTTGTATCAGATAATTCTGATAAGTAATTACAATAAACCTGATATAAATCAAACAACGAATAAATCTTTTGTTATGCTGGTTAGTGATTACGATGAAGTTATATAATCTCATTATGTTATTAAAAAAACAGTTGTGCAGGATGGGATGGTATGCAAGTGATTTGATATAGATCTATATATAAATATAGATAAAGAATATATAAGCAATATAGGAAAAATTTAAACTGTTAACCTTCACATATCCAGTAATTTTCTTACTATTTATTTTAAATGTTTGCTATCTTTAATTAAGTTTGCTTAAAGTGCCGAGTTTCGCCAGGGGAAATCATTGTGTCGTAAGAGAGGAATGCATTTCTAATACTTACTTGGCTTAAAAAAAGTCGTGGTGGCTCTGGCGATAAGCGCATGCTTTAAAATTTCATAATACATGACCAGACTCTTTTATAAAATAAAGGTGACACGATCACGTAGTCCACCTGATGATAAGTGGATGCTGTGATACCTTTACCTATCTTCAATTAAATCTCTGAAATAAATAAATACTCGTAATATTATATAGGTTATTTATGATTGTTTTGAAAGATACACGTATGTCTATATGTCATTATAAATTGTAAGATAATATGAGTTTTTTTTAATAATTACAATTTTTATCAGTTTATACACATAAAAACTAATAAAACACATAAAACCTACAAAAACTTTTTATAGATTGGAAATTAAGCACAGAAACATCCTTAATTTTATGATTTACGATTGATGTCACTAGTATCTATAGAAGTAATTGGTTACTATAAAATGTATTTACATCTACTAAAATGAAGTAATAAAAACTAAAAAAAAATATGTTAAAATTTACAAATTAATTATGAATTAAATAAAATAGTCATATAAATGTTAGTTATTTATATAATTTAACTTATTAGTAACTGGAGGCAAAATGTCACTCCTTTTTATATTTTACGTTAGATGGCATAGTCTTTACAAAGTGAAATGTAGATTGTCAGCGTACCTAGTTCAATTTATAACGCATTGATTTTACGCTTTATTATAAATATTTTATTTATTTTAATAAAATACATCAAACGTATAAAATAGAAACTAACATCATAAAAGGAAGGAAAATACTTAACCCTACTTTATGAAGTTCCTTAATCAGATAAAAAGTAGCCTATAAGTTCCCTCGGGTTCCTAGCTTCCTCAACACAAAAGTTCATAGAAATGTGTTTTGAGAGATTCGAATCCACAAACAGACAGACAGACCGACAAGAATTCTAAAAAACACTAATTTGGCTTCAGTTCCTTTTATTTAGTCCCCTAGACTTGTTTTCTTTCATAAAATATTAAAATTACAGACCCAATTTTCTACAGATTTATTATATGCATTGATTATCTAATTTGTAACCTTGCTTCTACTTTCGGTACTAGAATCAGATACCATTTGTGCAAAATACTAAGAACTGTCTTAGCACAGACACACTAGGAACTATAATATCTCTGACGTCACAGAAATACGAACAATAATTGTTCACAATTCATAGTTTCCGACAATATTTAAAAGGTTGCATTCAGCATTTTGTAGAATTGATTTGTTAAAGAGTAATCGAAAATTTAGATACTAATAAAACAACTGAATATGTAGTGGCGGTGTAATATTATCCAGGGCCATAGCATCCCGTGGGAACCAGTAGTGGATATTGACAGGCTGTAATGGATGGATTAGCAAAGCGCATATAAGCGATTAAAATTTCGTTATTAACATTTTCGCTACTATGTATTCAGTGTAAATATGCATGTATAATAGAGAGACATAATAATATAGTTTTTAATAGAGTCACACTGCAGCTAAATAATGGTTGTAGTAAGGTAGAACTTCGCTCTTACAGCGTATTATCATAAAATAGCAGCTCAATGCAGCTGCTGTGTTTCTTAAAGTGAGGGTAGAGAACCGAAGACACTATTTCACTGGAAACGAAAATTCCACCTTAGTCCTCAGGTGTAACAACGCATCTGCATTTTGATTTAAACCGAGGATAGAAGTTGATATCTATGGGTCTCAGCATCCACTTACCGTCAAGTGGACTGCCTGTTCGTTTGTCACTCTTATTTATAATATAAAAAAGATATAAATTCAAAAATTCAAATTAGCAATCAATACCCCGAGTTCAATATTACCTTACTTATTATTGTAGTTATTATTTATTAATGAAATAAATAAATATAAAATTATTTCATAAGATATTTTTCATGAATTAGTGTTGAAATAACCCATATAACAAATATGAAACTAAATCCTTATTTACGTCAATCAACATTTTGTGTTCACGAAGTATATCGTTTTTCATCGTGTTTTTCCGAGACTAAAAATATATAAATATATAAAAGAGAAAAATAATGAAAACCAATTTTGTCGTTTGACTTTGTAATTGCGTTTAGTTATATTTTTTGGTACAGATTTATTGTGATTTTCAATATTTGAGTATTTGATAGTCATTTCTTAGTACCATCAGTAATCTTCCTGGAAAAATATGTAAAAGAAACATTTTAATACTTTTAAAATATTTAATTGCAATGAGTCAGTTTATTAGTAAACTAAGTATTTTAATATTAACACCCACGGAAAATATTTAACATTTTAAATTCTATTTTAATACAAATAAATTTGAATTTTATTCTTCACAGACCACAGCTTTTGTTTCCTTGCTTATCAATCTTTTTTTAATACAAACATCTTTATTCTTATTATTTAATGTTTTTTTTAAGCAAATAATAGAAAAATTCACTCAGAATGCTCAGAAACCAGTTAATTGCCAACGGTAACTATATCCCCGCTGTCGTTCTCACAAAAATTAATGATTCAATACTATACCTTTCATCCAATTGGTGGGTCTTCTTCCAATTAGTGGGTGGTTAATTGCTATATACTGAAATACGCTGCTGTGTTACTATTATTACACTGACTGAGAGCGACTCCCAACCTGAACATGGAATCCTAGAAATTATCTTGCAATGTAAAATATTCCATACATATTTTTGTATGAATAATTGGTAACGGCTATTATATTAATTAAATTTTTCGAGGCAGAGTCCGCGAGGGACGCCGTAGACGAAAGTTTATCGAGCAATTTTACGAAACATTCAAGATGGGCCCGATTGAAAGTACCCTTAACCGACGAGCATGTATGCGTGGGTATATATATGTAAAAAAGGCGAGAAAGGAGTTTCAGGATCGTGCCAAATAGAAGTCGGTATTCTCCACTGACGTCTGTGGGTTAGAGGCATGACTGTTTATGATTTTTAAAAGCTTTTATTTTTACCGCATGCTGTGACAAATTTGGAACACGAGTTATTTGTCGTTATAAAACTGACTCTAACGTCAACTCTGTGCTAGATTTTGCACTAATTATCTTACAAAGGATGTTTTTAACAAAAAATAGTACAGGTGGCACCGCTATAGGTGCGTATGGTATCTGTACTTTGATGGTAAATTAGTCGAGTCCGCCATTTTGTGGTAGATTGTAGATCACCGTATTTAAAAAAAGACATGATAGCTTTATTTATAGTGTAGAACAATTGATCCCAACATTTTTACGGCATTAAACGCAAGTAACAATATTTGCAGTATTACGTAATTAGTCCTCAAAGGTATGGGTCAAATAAGAAACACAATGCTGTAAGGATTTTGTTTGTGAAGTGCAATTTTGGAACAATATGCAGTCTAGTACAAAACCAAATTTGCAGTGCGTGTTAATAATGTATTTTTTATTTTTATTTTAGGAACACTTCGAAATCAAACTCAAATGAAACCGTCGATCATCCTGGATAGTAGCGATGATGAAAACATGTCTGATGATTATGAATATTTAGTCTCAAAACCATTACAACAAGTTTTAATACCAGAAAGTAATCAAGAATCTCAATCAATCTCAAGTAGTAATGTTGAGGCAAGCGTTAAGCAATCAACCATCGACGAGCAGCAACTTCATAAAACAAAAAAATAAGAATGATAAGTTGGTTTGGGCTGATGATGACATTCAATATGATGAAATGCAGAATTATATTATTATATTTATTATTATATTCTTTCACAAGAAATAGTGGAACTAAATTATCATATAGCATTTTTGAAATATCTTTCCCCGTCGTCAGCCATAAACTTCGTGAAAAAAGAAAGTAACATATATGCTACTCAAATTTACCCTGTAAACCACAATGAAGTCACTCATCCGAATATTTATTGGTATACTGATGTATATGTCAGTTGTTATTCTGCCAAGTGCATGGCATTACTGGAAGGATGGAACATGTATAAAAAATGGCTTCAATGATGACACGCAACAAGTTCGAAGAAATAAAACGGTTTCTACATTTCTTTGACAAGAATGAAGAGAAGAAGCCTGGAGATACTGATTTTGACAAACTACAAAAAATACGGTTAGGTATAATTCGCGAAAGACTTCGACTAAATCTTACATGTCTTACAAGGTCTTCACTCCATCTAGTAGAGCGCCGTCTTACAATTTGCTTAGCGACGGTACAATGTTGCTACTCGAGGTCATTTGTTCCCCATCGGATGTCGCTTCTAGCATTACACCCTGCTGTCCACCTACATATTATTACAGTCAATATTTATACTGTAATACCTTGTCCAATCTAATCCAATTAAAGAAACAACATGCCCGCCTCGTATTTTGGACATCCTCGTTCTGGGGAGTAATATAACAGTAAGCAGTAGTAAGATCATGTTTAATGTCCATGTCACACCTATGCCGATAGATGTTGGGAGCATTAAGCTCGAAGTTTTTGACGAGGATTTTTACCGGGGACAAATAGTCCGACTAGGTATGTCCAACTTCCACCGAGAGGTCAATCGACGGATTGAACACGGCTGGGCAGCGTTCGGGAAATTACGACACATCTTCTCCTCAGGTATACTTCAAAACCTGAAAACTAGATTGTAAAACCAATGCGCGTTGCCAGTGAAGGACCACGTAGGGCAACCCCCCACTAGATGGAGTGAAGACCTGGTAAGACATGCAGAAGGTCGATAGATGCAGGTGGCTCAGGAACGTGCTTTGTGGCATTACTTGGGGGAGGCCTATGTTCATCAGTGGACGTGTGAAGGTCTGTAATGATGATAATGATGATGATGACAACAGTAAGCTCAATTTTCAGTTAAAAAAGGGGATTTAAGTTCATTATCACACATAAAGGAATAAATCAAACTGCAATTAAATATGTAAGTCCCCTTCACTGACCTCTATATGTACAAGTACGCTGGACTGGCTATAAACCGTGACATGATGAGGCAATTTGATTTGCACCATTTTGGCGCTGACAGCAGAAGTGCACGTCTACAGAACTAATAATAGGGATAAGGCAGTGTGACAAAATATCGAATAAAAATTCTATACCTCAATAAATAGAATGGACTCTATGGATAGATGGATTCTACCCGTAACGTCCATTCTATTTATGTATCATATTAATATAATGCCAATATCATTCACCATCATTAAAGCCCTTCACAAGTACACTGCTGAACATAGGCCTCACCCAAGGAATGCCACAAAGCACGGTCCTAAGTCACCTGCATCCAACAACTTCCTGTATGTCTCACCAGGTTTTCACTCCATCTAATTGGGGAACTTCTGACACTTCACCTGCCGGTACGAGTCTGCCACTCGAGAACCTTTTTCCCCCATCGGTTATCACTACTTTGAGCTATATGGCCGGTCAATTGCCACTTCAGCTAACTAATCCGTTGGGCGATGTCGGTCACTCTGGTTCTACTGCCGATATCCTCATTCCTAAGTTTATCCTCCTAAGCTTTCCAGCTTCGGCAGTGCCACGTATTCTAGGGGGCTTGACATATCGCAATCCATAGGTTCGTGATCTAACACTTAATTGCTTTTGTCGCTAGATGTTGCGCCAGAGTAAGCTGCCAAAAACCGTGAAATAAACTAAAGTAGGGCCACCAGGAAGTGAAAGCACAAGTTAAATCTTGAGACTCGAGATAGAATTGAACCTCTAGACTCGCATTTACTAAAACCCCATGGTATTCTACCTCTGACTCCCTCTGACTCCACCTGCATCAGGAAAAAACGAGTCAAGCATCAGGTGGTGCAGCCTCACCAAAGTCGTGAAGGATAGTCGAGTGGCGATCCTTTGTCATCTGGGCGAGCGCATCGCCGATTGCCATACCAACACTCCTTTTCTCTGACGACTCCACCTCGACTACAGCGGTACTGAGAGAGGAATCTCCACTAGCCGCAGCCCACTAACACTCTTCAAACGTCCCTCAACATTAACAGGTGACCTTTCGACACTTGGCTATGACCCTTGAGTTTGTGGAAAAATGAGGAAAGAAAAAGTAAAAAAAAAACATTCGAAATAATCATCTAATACTTTTATACTTACTGGTTCTGGTACTAGCAGAAAATATTGTCGGAATACTGCACTTTTTCAAAGTGGTGCAGTTTTCATGTCTAATAAAACAGTCGTCCGTGAAATGTTCAGAACAAGTATGATCATTTGGTTTTGGACGCCAATTTTCAATATTTATGCTTGTAAGCCATAACATTAGTCTAGATTCAGTTGGAAAAACGTTAATTCATAAACATTTGATAATCATCTGTTATTGGCGACTTTGTTTGTTAAGAGATATGGGTAGGAAAAACATCGATAAGTATTATAGACAAGGAACTCGACAACCCTATTGAATTTTATTGTTTATCAAAACTCAGTAATATACAGCCAAACATGTTGGTATATATTATACTAAGATTAGTAAGAAAATTTTAAGTATTTATATTATCAAATAGTTTTAATTTGTTTAATATTAACTGCAAATTCACTTACTTGTGAAATGTTATACCTACCACTTCCCTTTTGGTAACGAGTTTTACAGATTACGCACACTCTCATTATTACTAAAAGTAATTCTTATTATGTAACTAACATTATACACAATCAAACAACATAAAATACTTTCGTTTTTTAGTTTAAAAGTTCAAAATACAGATTTTATGCCACTAATAGTATCCAAGACGACCGTTAGGGGTGCTTCAAATTGGCACAGACATTTTGTATGGTGTAGCCACTCCAGCGTACTTTTGTGTATATAGAGGTCAGTGGTCCCCTTACTCTAAATATACTAGGAAGAAAACAATCCACTACGGACTTAGTTATAAAAAGCACACCGTGGCTATATATCGTAACTTTTTCTTTTACGCAGCCTACCTTCCTTGAATATATCAGCACCAACTTCAGGTAAGAGTTCATGCACACTGAGACCGACATAACGACGTAAGAAATAAGTAGCCATTCATCTCAATTAAGATTTCATTGACTTTGTGATCAAACCCTATTTTCAACATGCTCCAAGCGCTAATAAGAAGTTTCTGTTGTAATCTGACTTATACTGTCTAAATTGAGAAGAGTTCATCGTCGTGGAGTCAAACACCAAGTTGCTACCCGAGCAGCAGAGCAAAAAGTGAAAGCAACGCGCTGACATTTTTTTTTAATTTAATTTAACATCACAGAATCACACTTAATACCTTCACAGTGATCAACAAACTATGCCATGTTTGCAAATAATAGCCGTTTATTTTTAATTCCACTTATTGAAATTATTATTATCAACGAAACTAACAAATGTTGAATATTATGAGATGGATCTTGATACCATGCACTAATCATGCTTCCATTATGGTAGCTTATATAGTTGGCATATACTCAGCATTGTAGTATATTGTTAATTAGCCAATGTACCAATAAAAATATAAATATTATCTTCCTTTCTTTAGCTTAACAAGAGTCCACTGCCTAAACATTTGCAACAGCTGTCTCACTTGGAAAGCGAGTTAGAAATCGCAGTTTTTCGGGGTTCATTGCTGGTTATTCCCAGGACGGAGACTTTCCGAACCAGCTTAAATAACTTTCAGTAAGATACTGGATGCTTTTTTACGTATGGAAAAAATAGTGTGAAACAGGTAAACGGAATAGAAGCCTATGGCACCGATATTTTACAATGATTTTGCTTTTACATTAACATATTATGAAATTGATCTATCAATAAAAGCCACTAATTTGAAATGAAATTTCGGCACAAAAATAAATAAATACAAAACTATTGAACTAAATAAATATTATATTAAAATAATACGCACCCAAGTAGTAGTATTATTACAGCCTATTTTTTCCAGGCGGAAAAAATCATCCAGCATATTGAATAAAAATGATTGTATGCTATTTTAGGGGGAGTTTTAAATTATAGGTAAGAATTCGTTTCAATAATTTCATATTGCATAAAAATATATTTATTTTATAAATTTTTAATATACCAACCAGTCTTTAATTATAGCACATTAACACATTAATAGCAGATTTAGTAACGATGCGACTTAAATGTCTCAAGCGTTTGTTCACTCCTGTTAACTTGATGATATTTTTAAATTTCCTTATGTCTAATCTTACGAAGCAAGTAACATACGTTGTTTATTGCTGCAATATTGCTTTACGGGTTAAAAAAACTACATAGGTATCTGCAAATCGTCTTCAGAATTTCTGATTTCGTAATTTTAAAACTGTGAATGTTACATTTGAACAATATTTGATCGATTATATTGTCTTCGTTTTAAATATTTCCTCCATAGATCTCGTGACTTCTTATTAAATAACACCACCAGAGTCTGAGGTATCTATCTTAAAGCAATTACGTTCATCCATATCGTTTCTTCGTTAGCTCTCCAAATATCGATTAGCACCATTAACATACTAAATGTTGTCACCACATCACAAACGAAGCCAACTCCTATTAAAGAAACAACATGGCTGCCTCGCATTTTGGACATTCTCGATTTACGACATGATATCACAGTACTACCTTGACAAAGGCAAACATATTTAAAGAATTAATTATGTATAAAGGCACAAATCTTACCGCCACTAATAAATTTGAGGATGTATTAATGCCAAAAAAAAATTAGGTACGAAGCAATCCGTCACAATGAAAAGAACACCGTAGCTAAATATTGTAGCTTTCCTCTTCCCCTGGCTTATTTTTCCTGGATATACCAACACCAACTTCAAGTAAGAGATCACAGATGCACACAGCGACCAACATAGCGAAGCAAGGAATAAATATCCATTTATCAAAATTAAAGCTTCGTTGATTTTATCATTTATGTGATAGTTTGACAAGCTTGCAGTAAACAAATGGAGAGTTCCTATTATTATTTGATTGACACTGACATAGTTGAGAAGTGTTCGCCATCGAGGAATCAGACACCAAGTTGTTGACAAAGCACCAAAACATATAAGTGAAAGCAACGCATTGACAGGTGTTAAATCAATAGTCATTTTTATTTATATAATAACTATTAGCTTTTTTCAAAGCTTTTCCGTGATTGTGATACACGTTAATAATTTAGGTTTGTAAGTAAAAACTGATTTAAACTCATGAATTATTAAAATGTTATCAAGTAATTAATTAAAATTTAATATACTACGCAAATGCAGCAACTTTTCTCTCGCCACCAGCATACGGTAATGTTATATTGAAATATAAAACTATGTTGTAAAAAGAGGGATACGTATCAAACAAACAATTTTATTTTTAATTGTAGATTGTTTGATACGTTTAGGTGGTCTTGTACTCAGAATTATGTAAATTAATTAGCAATGAATAGTTTTCGACAGTTTTATCAGAACATTTTAATTAAATTAATGAGAAATAATGTCAACCATTTCACTGACCCGTGAGTCATATGTGATGAATGACATGAGTCACATATCATATCACATATCATGGTCTGCGTATATTGGCAGAAAGAAGTTTCCTCCTGATCGCGCATAGATTAATTTGCACATTTCATACTTTTTCGAGGTTGTTCTTGGCACATTTTATCCTTTTTAGAAGTTGTTTTTAAGGTCCACATATGAAGATTTGCGATTTCTTAACGCTTGGCGTATTAGGAAACGATCATCCCCATAGTTTGGAACATGGCTTTTTCCCTGATAACCGGTCCCTTTATGGTGCGGCTAGGTCCAAAGGACTGTCAAACGACTCACATTTAGTTGCTGAGCCACGAAGCAATAGCTACAACCCTCCTCAAGCAGCGCAATAGTTTTACTGGCCTTTATCACTTTGTCTACCATTTATGAGACCACTAACTGCATTAAAATACTTTGAAAAGTCAAGGAAATAAGATGTAATTCAATAAAAGGGTTAATATTGAAAGGCTTAATTTACGTTTTCCTGAGAAAAAAGTATCCGTAGTGATAAATTAGAAACCGAAATATTTTTTTATGCTACCATAATGTAAATATGATCTAACTTAGGCACGATAGTTGTTTACGCCCGATAGTATCGACCGGGGTGAGGCCGCGACGGTTAGCGGGTGGCGAGGGAGGTTTGCGCTTGCGCCGGCGACAGCGAGCTAGTCAGTGGGCCGCGAGGCCGGAAGGTGGCCGGCAGCGAGCCTCCGGGCGCTGCACCCGCACCCGTAAAGGTCGAGCGTTACATAACCTCCCGGGTCGAGTTAGGGCCGCCTGGTGTTATCTTATATTGTACGTGGCTTATTTCTTTAGTTTGTTTGCGCGAAGCCCGTGTCGATTATACGTTGAAAGCCTCTTTGTGTTTTCTTATATTTGTACATTTCCGTGATAACGATACCGAAATAATATAATTGTTTTGTAACCGTGTTAAGTATTGTTGGGACTGTCAGTCGGTTACGCGCGGCAGATGTTGACTTGAGTGCCTAAGGCTTATGTTAATTGTGCGCGCCTTTTTGAATATGTGGGTCAAGACTCGACCGCCTCTAATTTAGTTGTCTGTTTTGGACGTTACTGACAGAGCTCTTGGAATTTGTAGTGATTAAAGGAACCTTTATGCCGTTAATTGCATCGACGAGTTAGTAGTTTTGTGCTACGTGAACCTGGGACATTGAACTTTAACCAACCGTCCTTAAGTTGTACCGCGTGTCATTTGTTTAACGTCAATTAACGTAGATTTGGTTGAACTTTAAGTTAATTAAATGTACAATAACGTGATAAACTAATATAGTGAAAATAGAAGCGGAAGTTTTCCATTGGTGTACGCCTCTTGGATGGATCTCTCATTTGGAGAGAGGCAACGCCTTGGGATCTGCTGTCCAGGATCAGCGGGGATGTCAGGTTACACATTGAATACAATACTGCACACCACTTACATGCACATCACCTTTCACCTGACTATGCCCTGTGGTTAACCCTAACTCCGGTAATCGGTAAGTATTGCTTGCTTCTTTGCCAGCCGTTATAGTTTAATTATCCATAGGTCTTGGACCCTCCCTTTTGTTACCCGATCGACTTTGTCAGGGTAACTCAAGGCCGTAACAATAGTTACGTCCATCCCTAGTGAAATGTTCTAGAAGAGTGCCTCCGCGTCGTCGCATGAGCGCTGTCAGCGCCTATCGTTGATCCAGGGCGAAATTACGAAGGTAAAAATATGATTCCCCTGGTTTTGTTTCGGTAGGTCGTTGATTACCCTAACCACGTTTAAAAATGTAATTTGAGTTTTAAGGATTTTTTGTCGGATGTTAATTGAACAGCTTTAACGATCATTATTTTTTTATTTCATTATTATTATTTAAAACGTATTGTTTTTATCACAATCGATAAAAACATCTTACTTTTTATTCCATTGGCATTGATTCCCTTGATATACGCCAGGGTTATCAAAACATGATGAAAAATCAAAATTGTTTCTAATTTTCTGTGAAAAAAAGAAAGTTTTCGTATTATTTCTTACACATATATTTATTTTTCATATCGAGTGCAGTTTCGTGGTCACTTGGAAGAGAAGGCCAAATTGTCCTCTGAAAAGCTTGGCGTGCTCATCAGAGCGAAACAGTATTTCATGCCAGCACACCGCTTGTAACTTTACAAAGCGCAGGTTCGGCCGCACATGGAATACTGTGCCTATCTCTGGGCTAGGGTTTCCCAGCGCCGGCTCCTTCCATTTGATCGCATTCAGCGCAGAGCCGTTCGAATCGTCAGCAACCGAGCTCTTTCCGATCAGCTTGACTCACCGGCACTGCGAAGAGGTGTTGTATCTCTTTGCGTATTTTATCGCACTTATCACGGGGAGTGCTCTGAAAAATTGTTCGCATTAATCCCAGCCGTCAAATTTCATCAGACTCCCGATATCATCCACACCATTTGGATGACTGACGGTCCACCACTGTATAAAGCCGGTTTCCGAAAAGGCTTCAGTACCATAGACCACATACATACCATGCGGCAGATTGTACAGAAGACTGAAGAGTACAATTTGCCACTTTGCCTGGCGTATGTGGACTATGAGAAAGCCTTTGATTCCGTCGAAATTTGGGCGGTGCTGCAGTCCCTTCAGCGGTGCCAAGTTGACTGTCGGTATATCGAAGTGCTGAAGTGTTTGTACAGTAGGGCTACGATGGCTATCCGAGTACAGAACCAGAGCTCGAAACCTATCCAACTGCAGAGAGGTGTAACGTTGTAACGACAGGGTGACGTTATATCCCCGAAACTCTTCACCGCTGCTTTGGAAGACGTTTTCAAGCTACTGGACTGGAAAGGATACGGTATTAACATCAATGGCGAGTACATCACTCACCTTCGATTTGCCGACGATATAGTCCTTATGGCAGAATCGCTGGAGGACTTAAGCACTATGCTCAATGACCTCAATAGTGCCTCCCAACGGATAGGTCTTAAGATGAACATGGACAAAACAAAGATCATGTTTAATGTCCATGTCACACCTATGCCGGTAGTTGTTGGGAGCACTATGCTCGAAGTTGTTGACGAGTACGTTTACCTGGGACAAATAGTCCGACTAGGTAAGTCCAACTTCGACCGAGAGGTCAATCGACGGATTCAACTCGGCTGGGCAGCATTCGGGAAATTACGACACATCTTCTCGTCAGGTATACCTCAATCTCTGAAAACTAAAGTGTACAACCAGTGCGTGTTGCCAGTGATGACTTACGGATCAGAGACGTGGTCCCTCACTGCTGGCCCTATGAGGACGCTCAAGGTCGCTCAGCGAGCTATGGAGAGGGCTATGCTCGGAGTTTCTCTGCGTGATAGACTCAGAAATGAGGATATCCGCAGTAAAACCAGAGTGACCGACATAGCCCAACGGATTAGTAAGCTGAAGTGGCAATGGGCCGGCCATATAGCTCGAAGAACCGATAACCGATGGGGAAGAAAGGTTCTCGAGTGGCAGCCTCGTACCGGTAGGCGTAGTGTAGGGCGACCCCCCACTAGATGGAGTGACGACCTGGTAAGATATGCAGGAAGTCGATGGATGCAGGTGGCTCAGGACCGTGCTTTGTGGCATTACTTGGGGGAGGCCTATGTTCAGCAGTGGACTTGTGAAGGGCTGTTGTGATGATGATGATATACGTCGCCTGCTCACGTGCCACTAGCGCTCAAGGTTTATTCATTGTTACCGAGACCTTTCGTCCTCCACGTCCACCATCTGAGCATGATTCCGTCGTAACGGAAATGCGAAAATTAAAATTAAATCCCCTGATTCCCATATATCGCTTTTTAAGAGAGCCCCGCAGTTCCTGCCAAATTATTGTTATGCGCCTAAGTCGACGGCACTAGCGCCATCTAGAGTCAGAGACGAGAGTGAGGGGAGCTTTCCAGAAAATGACATCATTAATCTTTCAACCGACAGCGCCATCTAGTCTCGAACCGAAGAACTAAACTTCTAGAAGTTGAAACTCGAACTCTCGGTACCTTGCGCGTGTTTACTTGAATATTCTGGATATTTCGGTGCTAATTTATATTTATAGGCGCTGCAAGATGCGATGGGGGAAGTATTGAAGTTGGCGAGACAAGCGAAGCTTCGGAGCGGAATAAAGTGAATCAGTGTGATTAATTATTAGTGTTTTTAACTTTAATTAGTGTAAAGTGAATTAAAGTGTTAATTTAGGTAATTCTATCGGCAATTTTAATTGTCACGAACCTCATGCTCCATAACGTACAATCTCTACGTAAACACTTGCAGGATGTAGTAACCGATCCGCAGACGATGGCATGCGACATTTATTTAGCCGTAGAAACTTGGAGTTGCCTTCAAGATTTATTCAATATGAATAATTTTGAAGAAATAGTTCGAACAAATGGCGCGAAACAGTATTCTGCAAACCCCGGCTTTGGTGTATCTGCAATGATAAGACATAATCTAGAATATGAAGTGTGTGAAGCAGTATCTTTTGAAGTAAATAAAGTGAAAATAGTAGCCTTATATAGATCATGCAAGTGCCCCAACAGCGTCGCAGTGGGTTTTATAAATAATTTACTGTCGCATAATAGTTCTTGCATTATATTTGGACGAAGACTACCTTAGTAACAGCAATACTGCAGTATTTAAATTACTAAATGACGCTGGTTATCACTCCATGTTACAACCCCTACCCACTACTCGTGTGGACTCAAATAGACAACATTTTCTCGAAATTTCCATGTGTGGTTGGAATCTATAACTCTTTTTTTAGTTATCACCGTCCTTTGTGGGCCCGTTTTTAGTGTTCCGTAATTATTAGAGTTCCGTAACAAATAGCCTTTTTAAGTTGGGTTACCACTATGTTCGCGCTCCAGCGGCGCTCCGCGCTCCTGCAACTGCTCCAATGGATACGTCGCGCGCACTTCTACATGCGCTCCCCTTTGTGTTCGCGCTAAAAACAATCACGAGTCGGAGCGCCTGCCGCGGAGCGTGCAATGTTGCACGCTCCATGTTCGCGCACGTACCCACCACCGAGAGCAGTTGCAGGAGTGCGGTGCGCTGCTGGAGCGCGAACATAATGGATACCCACCTTTAAACTCATAAGTGGGAACACTTATTGTGACGGACGGGAAACTACGGAACCCTACACTGAGCGTGGCCCGACACGCTCTTGGCCGGATTTTTTTTAAAAGATTTGTAACGCATCTGCAACTCCCCCGGTCGGCAGTAATCACTTGCTATCATGTGAGCCTTGCGCTCGTTTGCTCGTTTGTTTATAAATTAAAATTTTTATTTATGTAATTAATAAATTTGATATAAATATTGAAATAAATTAATGACAATTCGATATGTAACATTTATAATTGACATTATATTTACTGACATAAGAACATTAATATTTGACATTGATCTATAATAATACTTATACATCTTATTGGCAATTTACTTTTCTAACACTGTTACATAATTAATTAATCATCAAATCGACTAAATAATGTTAAAAATTTTGTGTCGTTAAAAATTCGATAAGTATTATTGTATAAGTTACGAGTACTTGACTATTAATATTTGCACACCACTGAGCACCAATGGTCACGGGGGAAAGACTTTGGGTGCTGTAAAGTGATTGAAACGTCGGGTATCTAAAAAGTTAAATATACGCTATAAAATTCGTAATGGCTGGTATTATTTAAATCTATTTAAGGACTCCTAATTTAGCAACTTTAGACACCGACCAATAATAAATTGTCTGTATCTTAATGTGTGTACATAAAATAAATAAAAAAAAATTATTTTGTTTTGTAGCACTTGTTCCCAATCCCAACATGAATCAAATATTTACATTTAGTCAAGGAAAATAATGATGTTACAAGCAATAACAGTTTAAGCCCCTAATATAAAATACGAAATATATATCTTATTCGTAGCAGCGTGTTAGAAATGAGAGATTAATAATTCAAAGTGAAAGAAGTCAAAATGAAAAATATTTTCTTATTCTCATTGTTTATATGTTACGTGATATGTTCGTCAAGTGTAAACCAATTTTAATGACTGTTTTTATTGAATACATGATATTTTATTGCAGTAATTCCAGAGGAGAAATAATTCTACCTCTAAGTGTGAGAATAACAGTGGATGAATTTTTAATGTAACTATTCTAGTTGCTTTAATGAAATTTCGATATTCCTTGGTCAACTTTAAACGGTTAAATAATTAAATTTGTTATTAAATAAAAAGACGGCGTCAAATAACTAAAAAGAATAGCTTCCGCATAATAATAATAATAAAATTTCTTTATCAAGGTTGTCAAGTTTAATGTTTGATTATTGCACCATATTTTTAGATGATTAAGTTTTTGTTGATACCAACAGATTAAGAGGATAGAGTAAGTCAGCTCAAATTCTAATTTCGCCCCCACTTCCCCGCGCGTCGTATGCTATGTACCGATATGTTTGTAATCACTAATACTGTAAGTAGAAAGGTCGTTAGACACTTATTTCATTAGGTTTATCATATTTATGCCTGTTTCTTAACGCCAAGCCAGCCGCTTCTTATTTTTATCACGGTTATTTCCCATTTTAATTTTACGTCGTACTGTTGCGTAATGTGTATTCTGATCGTAGCGACACAACTTCTCCCTTCAAAAGCCTAAGCGATACTAACGGTGCGACAGGAATCAAGCTCAAGACGCTGATAGTTTAGGTAATTTCTTTTTACAATGAAAATAATGGTATTTTATAAAAAGTAAATAACATAAGCACTGCTTTATAGTTAGTTCAGTTAGTATGCAAAGTTTCATGGTCTTATTTAAAGTATTTTATGAATAACAGCGGTTTATTGTTTATTTTGGAGGTAACTTTGGATTTTTTTTCTATCGAGAAAATTTTACGAAATCGTGTTTTCGCCTAACATAATCTTTAACATTAATCCTCAACTTTACCATATATTTATTTCAAAATTAATGCTGCAATATTTTCGGCATAACGAAGGATCTTGCTAAGCCATTTGACATTATATTTCCCCTTAAGATTACTCCGGAGCGAAGTAGTTACTCGTTGACTGAGACGCTGCGAGGCCGCAGTTTGAATCCCGCACTAAACAAGAGTTTGTATGCTATAAATAATAATTGCTCCTGGTGGCCCTCTGTATATACATATTGTACATATGCAACATATACGGTATGTGTAATAAAATCAAACTCCATATCGATAGAAAAATCTTAGGGAAGTTTTACTGGGTTGATGTTGGCTGAGGGTGGTCATGGGTTCCCCCCACTCTAGCGGGTGCCCGCCTTATCATGGTGGTAGTAGTCGTGGTCTATTTGACTTGGGACTTGAACTCACACTGAATTTTTCGAAATTTTGAATCTAATAGTTTTTAAAATTGTTGCTTGATCTTAAGATTATATAGATTACACCAAATAAACATATTTTCTTTATTTCTCAATATAAATAAAAAATAACAAGATCTCTGTCTATATACTCTGAGAACTTAACGTTCAGCGCTTAAGAGGAAAAGCTTTCGTATGATATAAATTACTTTCCAAGACTTTTTTTACCTAAGAAAGCTTATTCCGGCCGCAGTGGAAATACAATCAAGTCTAAATAAGTAATATAATGAATCAAACCTACGGAAATACATACTTATTTACTTTAACTAACGGTCGTCTCGAGCAGAGAGCTTTGTTTTTCTTTATTAACTGGCTTTACGGCTCTGGTTTCTAGACCTTATGAGCCTATCTTTTCTTTTGGAATCTTCACTTTATGTTCTTTTTCTTCATAATATGCAGATGCGTCACATTGCAAAGCCCTTGGGAGATTTTGACGACAGCTCAACCTAGCGGACAGTTGATGACGTCAGCCACTCAAGTTCATAAGGCGCCCAAGCGATCAAAATAACTTGAGGTTTATATCGACATCAAAGCACTCGTTTCATCGTTTTCTCTAATAGTTCACACGCGCGGACACTTAATTCGCAAAATCGCATCACTTTTACGAATCAAAATCCACTTCAAACCATTATTCAAGCGACAAAACAGGAGCGACAATCCATCTACGGCCAAGTTCCCGCCAAAACTCAGCTCTGTGCGACTGATTGCCCACAGAATATTATGTGTTTGATATTGGCAGATGTAGTGCCTATACTTTTTGATTGGCAGTATAAACGTAAACAATGAATGTTTTATTTTATTTTATTTTTTTGTTAGACATATTATATGTAAATTATATGGTGCTGCACTCCTTCTCCATATAAACTTCAACGATGCCGAATCTCACACTGCTCTGTGCGCGCAATTAGCTTAAAAATGGGCATAATGTTATCTCTTCGCGTATTAATATATACTTACATTTATATCGGTTACAATATATTTTATTTTATTAAGTGTGCAAATTATTTCACTACCTTTACCATGACAGAAGGAAAACATCGTGAGGAACCATGCATGTCTGAAAATAAAAATAAATATTTTGAAAAATATAGAGTCCACCAACACGCGCGGTGGACATTTTCTTGCCTTAAAACCTTGTTAGAAATGGCAGGAGGCCGGTGACGTTTACAGGTTGTAACTTTATTTTATTTTTATTTAAAACATGTAATCTATTATACGATGGTAAGTGGTGAGTATAGCTCATAGATGTACAACTTACATAATTTACACTGCCGAAACTTGATACTAAGTCAAGATCAATATGAATCATATTTAGGAATGAAATAAAATAAGTTCATCAGAGATTAGGTTATCGATGTTTTTGTCTCTCTCTCTCTCTTGTTCTTAATTAAGTTTCTACAAAAGTGGAGAGAAGACGAGATAAATCTTGTGGAAACGGAGGCAAATGAGTGCACATTTAAAAAAAAAACTTCGACAAATATGTTTAACGTGGTGGCCTAAAAGAACCCACCAACCAGTTTGTCCTATGGGTGATTTAAATGGAATGATAAATAGCGGTATAATCTTCATGTTGACGCTAGGCTTAAAATACCCAGACCGGCGACGGACAGTAGCGTCAAAAGGCGTCAGCGTGAGACGTCTGGTATTGAGATGGTCAATACGTCTTATAATCATGACGATTATACGGCAAGTCTTCCGAATAACGAAAGAGGTCTATGTCCAGCAGTGGCTATCTGTGAGCTAGTGAAGATTTTTTTCTCTCACACAGGCCTCTTGATGGTAAGTGGATGCTGTGGTCCATATACATTTATATTTATCCTCGATTAATAATTAAAATGCAGATACGCTGTCACCTGAGGACTCACATGAATGCGTCTTTTCCAGTAAAAAGAACTGGAGAGGCTGGTATATCACGCTGAAATTCTATGAGGGCGTGTCGTTCCCCTGTCGTCCCCATAATGTACCTACAGCGAATTTCTATCTAGTTAAAAATTTAGTTTTGAATATGCGCTTCTATTATACTATAACTATATAATATTGCTACTGTAGTAATAGAGTGACTAAAAGTGATTCGTCACAAGTGATACATGGGAGATGCCTATATTCAGCAGTGGAATTCTGATAGGATGTAATGAACAATAATGGTATGTGACGGTTTGTGTCCCAGTGTAGTACTATCTATATAAAATTGTCATCACCATCATTATTACAACCTGTCACAAGTCCCCTTCTTAACATAGGCAAGGAATGCCACAAAACACGGCCCTTAGCCAACTGTATTCATCAACTTCATGCATGTTTTGCCAGATCGTCACCCCATCTAGTGGGTGAGCCCTACACTTTGCCTACCGGTAAAAGGCTGCTGCCCGAGAATCTTTCATCCTCATCGGCTGTCGATATTATGTCTGTTACTCCGGTTCTAATACGGATGTCCTCATTTAAGTCTATCACGCAGGGGAACCCCGAGCATAGCCCATTCCATAGCTCGCTGAGCGATCTTGAGTATCCTCATACATGCCAGCAGTGAAGGACCACGTCTCAGATCCATAAGTCATCACTGGCAATGTGTGCACTGTTTGTAAAATCTAGTTTTGAGGTATGCCTGACGAGAAGTTGTGTCGTAATCACCCGAACGCGGTCCAGTCGAGTTAAATCCGTCGTTTGACCTCACGATCGAAGTCGGACTTACCGTGATGGATGACGCCAAAAGTGTTCGCGATATTCCTGGACTTAGCGAAGCCATTCGACACTGTCTATGTCCTACTTTTAATAAATAAACTTGAGGGGTTTGGTGTCAGCAATTTACATCTGGATCTGTTTAAAAGTTATCTTAGAGGTAGAACACAGTGCGTTAAAATATAAGATCATACTAGCGACTAAAAAACAATAATATACGGAATACCCTAGGGCACTATTTAGGTCCTACTTTATTTTTGGTTTGCATCAATGATCTGTGTTCAATGAAGGTATCTAGTGGGAGCATTTTGTCCTTTGCAGATGACATAGTTTTAGTTTTCAGCGGTTTTAGTAGGAAAGATACGTTTGCTTATGCACAATCTTGATTAAATAGAGTTCTTAAGTGGCTAAATGGGAACTTACTCACGATTCATATCGAAAAAACTAAATTTGTAACATTTAGCTAGAAACTGTTGCCAAAATTAGATACCTGGGCATAATTGTTGATCAGAACTTATCTTTTAGGCCTCTAAACTTACGGCTTGTGCACGTAAGCTTATATACGATTTCAGAATATTTCGTCAAGTTGCTGAATATAAAGTTTCACGCGTCGTATATTTTGCAATATATTTACATATTGTATTTCTGTATGAAACAGAAACTTTTTTATTCAATGTGAATTTATAAACAATACTTATTGAAAGTCACCTTTTTCCACTGGTTCGCAAAAAAAACCTCTGTCCTGGGAAGAACCAGCAAGAAATCCAGCGGGACTATTTTTTTGTTCAAATAATAACTTCTAATCATGTTTACAATTAACAACAAAACAAATTAGAAATAGCTTGGTAGCGATCACCCTTCCCAGGGGTTATTATCATCCATAAATTCCTAAATATTATAATAACCCTTTTTATACAAACTTAGTTTAATAAAATTTTTGAACTTTGCGTATGACAAATTTTGTATATTTTCTGGGATTTTGTAAAAGCGTTATACATCGCCCCAACTGACTCGTGGAGTCAAGTAACTGGTACTACTAGCTTGTGACTGTTCCTGGTATTTACAGAATGAATATCACTTATTTTTGTAAAACTACATTTATTCTTGTGTACGTACATTAAATTTTCATAAATGTATTGAGAGGCCAGAGTTAATATATTAATTTCTTTAAATTTTTGCCTCGGTGAATCTTTTGGTTTTAAATACTATATTGTTCTAATGGCCCTCTTCTGTAAAATAAATATAATTTCAGTGTCAGTCGCGTGTTCCCATAGCAAAATATCATACGACATAATAATATGGAAATAACTAAAGTAAACTATTCTAGCTGTTTCAACAATGGTAAGAGTTCTAATCTTTTTACAGCATATCTACTGCAGAACTAAGTCTGCTAGTTAGTTTTGATATTTGAGTGAGCCATTGAAGCTTTGCGTCTTTTTTTATAGAAGAGGGGCAAACAAGCACGCGGCTCACCTGATGTTAAGTGACTACCGTCGCCCATGATTAACCGCAACACCAGGGGAAAAAATTCTATTGTTTTCTAGTGTGATTCCAAGAAAAATGGTGGTATCAACAAGACTCAGTTCTTTCCTATTTAAAATTACATTAGTATTAACATGTTTGACATTAGGACTTACGAATTTCATACGTTTAGTTTTAGTTCTATTTAAATGCAAATTATTAACATTAAACCAATTGACTAACTTAGCTATAGGATTATTTACTTCGTCGTAATTTAATAACTGTCGTTTTAATTTGAAAATTAATGAAATATTATCAGCAAATAATACTATTCATGGTTACTCCCTACTATGTAATATACAAGAAAAAGAAAGGGGGGAAAGGGGAAGGGAAAAAATTGAGGCGTGCCTCAGCACGCCGATTTGTACAATCAACCCGGAAGAACTCACACTATTAATGACAACTTTTTGCGTTCTGTCACTTAAATATGAAATAATTAATTTAAGAGCATCACTTCTTACGCCGTAGTGTTGAAGTATGGTGAACACAATCGAAGGCTTTGGATAGGTCACAGAATATACCCCAAGCATCCTGTGAATTCTCCCTTGCATTAAAGATATATTTAATCAGCTCAACACCAGCATCAGTTGTCGAGCGACCTTGTGAAACCGAATTGATTTTTATGAAGTAAATAATTTACATTAAAAAATATAAGATTTGATCAAGAATTTTTTTTTCAAAAATTTTACTAAGTGTTTGCAGTACAGAAATAGATCTAAAATTGGAGGAGTCTAATGTACTACCAGATTTTAATAAAGGTATTACTTTACTTCTTCTTCTTCTTCTTCTTCTTCTACCTAGCGTTTATCCCGGTTACTCATCCCGCCCAGCGCGGGAGAACCCAGGGTCCACTTTCCTACACTTCCTCCTCCACTTTTCCCGGTCTTCGGCATCCATCGCAACTAGCCCATTGGCATGTCATCCTGCACGACATCAAGCCAGCATTTCTTGGGCCGTCCTCTACTCCTGGTACCAGGTAGGGTCATGTCCAAGCATTTGTTTTCCACATAGCTTGCCGGTCGTCGTAAGACGTGGTCGTACCAGCGGAGGCGACTTTCCTGGAGCTTGTCAGCAATGTCACGGACATGGAGGCTGCCGCGGATGTATGTATTCCGTACATGGTCTTTCCGCGTGACGCCACATATCCACCGCAGCATGTTCATCTCCGTGACATGCAACAACTGCCGGTGTCGCTCCAGCACCGGCCACGCTTCACTGCCGTACATAAGGACAGGCCTTATGATGGTCTTATAGACCTGTCCCTTCAGCTTGACCGGTATTTTGGGGTCACAAATGACACCCGTCGCTGATATACGGGCCTTGATGTCGCGATCGATGTCCCCGGATAGAGTGAGGAAGAGATGCGAGGACCTCGTCAGGCGTAATCGGTGGCACGAGTCCATGGTGCGGGAGTTGCTCGGGAGGATGCACTTCCCGGTGCTGAGTATTCAGCAAAACGTAGAAATAAGAGCGCCATCTCTCCTTCACCGCACGATCATCGTACAGGAGCTCGCCATTAGGGCAGTTGACGCTGCAGCAGCGAGTAATATCTTGCGCTACTTTGGCTCTAGAGCGTGCCAGTTTATATATGAGCTTGTGCCCCTCAGGAGGGTCCAACTTAGCATATAATGGTTGCAAGTGGTCACACCTGGCTCTGGCTACAGCTTTCTTGGCAGCTCTTTTCGCTGTCTTGAAAGATGCGCGATCTTCAGGAGATTTAATCGCTTGCCACGTCTTGAAGAGCGCTTTCTTCTCCCGTAATGAACCCTGGACTGTGGCGTACCACCACCAGGTCTCCTTGTCGATTTTGCGACCCCCTTTCGCCACGCCGAGGACTTGCTTTGCTGTCTTTGTGATTGCTGTCTGAATGGTTTTCCAGCACTCTTGGACGGACTTGCCTGCTGTATCGAGACTAATATCCCCAGCGGCAGAGTCAAACTCTGAGTATCTGGTTTGATCCGGCAGCCACAACTTTGACCAAGGTTTTACGCTGAGGTCCATGACAAGAAATCGGTGTTGGGCAGTGAGACACTCACCGGGTATGACCTTACAGTCTGATATGACTTCTCCTGGTCAGTAGATAGTCGATTTGAGTGGCGTTCCGACCGCTCCTGTAGGTAATCAGGTGCTCGGTTTTCTTTTGAAGAACGTGTTCACGACGGCCAGGTCAGCTGCAGTGCAGGTTCTGAGAATGGTTTCCCCCTCTGCGTTTCTTCGGCGATAACCATAGCCACCGTGGACACGTTCATACTCCCCCTGCACCTCGCCCACAGGACCATTCAGGTCGCCACCCAACACGACATCGTGGGACAACGGTATACCGCATAGTACATCTCCGAGCCGATCCCAAAACAGCGTTTTATCCGCGTCGCTGCAGCCGACCTGTGGGGCGTAGGCACTTATTAAGTGGGTCACGACCCCCTCAACAAGCAACCTTACTACCATAAGTCGGTCGCATATGCGTCTAACTTTCAAGACGCTATCGTGGAAATGCTCGGCGAGCACCACCGCCACACCGTTCTCCCCATCAGAAGAGCCTGTATAGATCAGCTTGCAGCCGTGCCTAATATTCCGGCTCCTGTTGGCCTTCCACTGTGCCTCCTGCAGGAATGCCACTGCCACTTTACGCCTGGCAAGTATGGCCGCAAGTTCTGTGGAGCGTCCCGTAAGCGTGCCAATGTTCCAGTGTGCAAAGCGAATCTTCGTAGTTGGTGCTAACGTCTTTAGCCGAGCTCGCACGGGGCCCGGTAGCTCTCGCATACTTGTCGCAGGGTTAAGGCGATACCCATGCGCGTCGTTATGCAGCGACGCCCTAGTCCTACACGTATATCTCTTTCTTTTTCCATTTTTGAGTGGCTCAGTGCCAATTACCGGGGCGACTGCAGTCTGACCCCCGAACCCCTAGGACGAATCCCAGAGGAGTTGCATCGCCAGAGCCCTTTCTGTTGTCCGGCAGGTGCGCCACGTGCAGGCGGGGTTGGCTTGGGCTCCAAGATCTTAGCGGAGCCCCTTACACCCAAAGGTGTTACTTTACTATACATCATTAAATCAGGAAACACACCAGATTCGGTACTAGTATTAAAAATAATAGATAGTTGAGGTGCAATTGTATCTATTATAGACGCAATAACTTTAACGGAAATCCCCACAGATCGGAGGTTTTCTTAATATCAATAGTCCTAAAATATACTACAATATTTTTGAATTGATATGAAAGTGATGTAAGTTTTTTTACTATGTTACCTCTAAACTTTTCCAAGCGACATGCATTTAATGGAACAAACACTACTTTTTTATATACTTATTTTTGTGAACATAAGGTAATGAAACAAATTGTCCACAGTGATCAGAGCTCAATTTTTGAATTATACATTTATTGAACGGCTTAACATTTGTAAAAATGTTATCTATACATGTTGCACTAGATTCAGCAATACGCGTTGGCTCCAAAAATAAATTAAAAAGACCATAAAATTTAATGTGGTGCCATCCTTCAAGTATCTCGGTCACGTGGTTACCGAGGACTTGAAGGATGACAAGGATATTGAAAGGGAAAGGGAGGGCGATGGCAGTCCACTGCAATATGTTGGCTCGCAGATTTGCACGTAGCAGTCCAGATATGAAAATAACACTATTTAAAGCATACTGCCAAACGCTTTATACGCGCAATCTATGGATCAACTACAAGCGGGGGGTTATCAACGCTCTCCGAGTACAATATAATAATGGTCTGAGAATGTTGTTGGGGCTCCCAAGTTACTGTAGTACATCAGGGATGTTCGCATTGGCGCACACTGATGGGTTTTACACCGTAGTGTGCAAGCGAATCGCATTCCTCCTGCGCACGGTGCGAGGGAGCGCCAACACCATTCTCAGAGTAATCAGTGAAAAGCCTGACTGTCCGATACTGCGACACTGGGTGTACGCTAACACACATGTTGCAGGGGTGTCACGCAGTGCAGGCAGATATTTAAATTAGAATAAATATTTTCCAAAATGTTACTAACCTAGATTTTAAGATCTCTTTTTTATGCTACTAACAATTTTTATGGACAAAAGTCTGAAATAAATCAATTTTATTTATTTATTTATTTTAAACAATGATCTAAATTTAATATTGGTGGAGGAAGCTTTTAGGAGGTTGATAGTAAAGTCTCCACATATTACAACAGATTTATTCTGTTTATTACGCTTAGCGAAAACTTCCTCCATAATTTTTTCAAAAGTATCATATAAAGAACATGGAGGTCTGTAAACGCTCACAACAATGACGTGCTCAAACTCAACACGTGGCATTTCTACAGTTCGCTCAATAGAGAGACTCACAACATCTTTACGTTCTTTACATGATAATAATTTACTAGCTAAAATTAAGGAACTCCTAAAACCGTTTCTCTATTGAAAAAACTGACCACCTGGTGAATACTGAAGTTAAACATTAAATTATGAGCTTTTAACCAATGTTCAGCATAAAATACGAATATTGTTGCTATTTAATAAAAATTCAATTTCTGGCTCTTTGCCTATCATGCCTTGTATATTCTGATGCACCAGGTGAAAACAATTTTTATTATCATTTTGTGGAGTCATACAATTGCTACTATTAAGGATTTGTAAGCTACATTCTAAATTATTTAAATTATTATTACTGCTAGAGATTACCTCTATTGTCTCATTTTCTAATTTAAATTACTTGAGAACTGATTCCAAATCGCATGTCAAAAATTTATGCTGCTCAATAGGAGCAGATGTCTGGGTAGCCAAGTCCTTGGCTAAGTTAATATATAAATAATAAGATAGCACATTTGCTATCTGTCTTAAATTATATTTGGATGGGTAATACCTATCTGTAGTCAAAAATTTCTTAATTAAATTACTAATGTCTATTAAATTAATTGTATTAGTATAATTGTTACAATTAAATGTCAAATCTAAATTATTGTTACATGAAAAATTATTAACTAATAAATTTAAATCATATCTTATTTTATTCTCCTGTGGCCAATAATGTATGTAAGGCAGTGTAAAAAAGATAATTTTATGTACATTAAAAGTATTTAGGTAGTTATCAATATATTTTAATAATTGATTTTTGTTTACATTGCCTCTTTTTCCAACAAGCATTAGGACAAAACTTACTCGGTTAAAACTTTATTCATTATATGATTAAAGGATGCCCCAGGCGTACAATAATTACTAATCACTTGTCTTTTTAAATGTTTATTTAACATCACGCCCAAATTTTTACCTATGTCATCACAATACAACCAATACAAACAAAATATGGGTAGGTGCAGTCAAATCCTGTGTAATGTCTCTGGAGGTGGCTCAAAGAGCCATTCTAAAGGTTGCAAAGTTTCACCATTTCCTTTATCCAACAAAGACATAAACAAGACAGAGGGATTTATATAAGAAATGACATGTACTAATGGTTCGTGAACTCTTTATATTGTACAATCTGTTAAAACAACATTCTAATACCACTTATGATCCTTCGACGCAACGTTTAAAGAGAAAAGATATTGTCTGTATCTACCAAAGATTTAGAACTACATTTGCAGAGGTTTTTTTTGTTATATTGCACCGTTACTATATAGTAGAGTAATCCGTATACTGGGTATATACTCTTTAAAAAGAGCAAACTGTAAATATGACCTTCAATAGGTATTATACAATAATCTATATTGAATAAAAATCATTCATTTCATTTCATTTCGTTCGTTGCCTCATGAGGGAGATATTCGCCGTAATTCCCACAAATCGAGGCATTTTATCTTAGTCCTCAGGGGTGACAAAACATTTACATTTTAATTCTAAATTGAGAAGCCCTCATCCTTACTTCTATTTAAAAGGATGAAATTAAAAGCATCGCCATCCGAAAAGTAAAATAGTTATGATATATTAATGTTTCACAAAAAGAGATACAATACAAGTTTCACGCAACTAATTTGTTACTCTCACGGTGCTTTAAGGAAAGTTTAGTCCGTCGAGACTGAGTCGAATCTTTAGTTCCAATGTGCTATCACAAGTAAACCGAAATACGTACTCGTATAGATTTTAACTATAACTTGAAATTGATACATTATAAAATATTATATAAACTGATTTATAAATTGAATAATAATAAAACTGTATTTGTTTTAGAAGAATTTATTAGAAAGAGGAAATTAGAAGTTAGTCTTCAATTCTTTGCATGGGATTAGGGCAGTAAATATATTTTTTGATTCATACTGAAAATAATTTTTAGATACTGGTTCAGAAACCTCTGTCCTGTGAAGAATCAGCAGGAAACCCAGTGGGAAATTATTATTATAATAGTTACGTAGACATTAATTAAGTGGATTTAAAATAGTGCTTTCAATGCAAATAAAAATCCGTATGACTATTTAAAGTGTTCTTTATCAAACATCAAAATAAATTGCGTTTATTATAAAATGGGAACTCGCTACAAATTTAATGCATACACGATGAGGTTACTCGCGAACATTATTATAAATTATTTTACAACTGAATGTGAACGCTATCTTTTGTGTTGAACTTTGCTTTTAATAAAACTTTTTAGTTATGCGACATTTAATAAATTTTGGGGCTAATTTTTATTAAAATATTTGTGTTTGTCACTCAAATAGTATGTACGCTTAAACACAATATCGCCTTCATTAAATTCTGTGAACTTTCTCCTTAAATTATACCATTATTAGCATATTGGAAATTTTTTGTTGATAATGCCATAGTGATGCCCATAGAAAACATACGTAATAGAACAGGGGAGTGGGCGGAGTCCGTGTAGCCACTAAAATGTCATTAACATGTCAATTCACACGTATAAATGATAAAGGTCAACACAAGATGTATTTTGACGTAACAATCGTTTCCAAATTTCGCATGCAAATTATTTAAAAAATACCAAATTGCACACTATTTACATATAAATATGTATTAAAATTTAAACGATTTTTAAGCTATTGCATAGCTTCTATCGCGGGCCTTGAGCGCGGGGACCGAATCCAGAAATTCCGTAACGAAAAAAAAGCCTCACGCTCCCCACTCCTACGGGCACGGAGGTGTGGCGTTGAAAGCCGTGCATCGTCTAACGTCGTTTCAGTTCGGCAGACTTCGGCACTCGGCAGACTTCGGCACGGTGTTTGTTTGCGTGCGACTAGACGTATGCGTGTACACTAGCTGCTAACTCAATGATAAAAATTCCTGAATAACCTACATGTATTGTAAGATATTAAAAATATTTTAAACAATATTAACTTCTCATTTATTCAATAAGAGAAAAAAAATTGTTTTCTTATCGGTCACCACGCTCAAAAAGTGTAACTTGATTTAATATCAAAGACTTAACTGCATAAATAAAATAAATAAATAATTATAATTGCATAAGTTGATAAAAAATGCTATGCAATAGCTTTACCGCGGCAGTCACCGAGTGCCACACGTATTTTTTTAATGATGATTTTGAACATTAATCAAAAGTCTAAAATGTGTAAAGGACAATGTCGAAAATCGCCCAGTGTAATAAAAACATTGGACATACACGATACTTAATTATGTATTTTATTATATTTGTTGCAAATACTTTTATAACACGGACTAGCTGCATATTAAAATGAACATTAAAAAAGTATTCTATTCGACTTATAACATTAATCACCGCCATCTTTGTCAAACGTCATGTGGTGTATAAAAATTACTAGGGACGCCCAATCGATTATAATCAATCTTTTGAATTTTTAATGAACAGTTGCATATTTTTAATCTGAATCACATTTTGAATTTATAACTATAATAAAAACAATCAACACCATTTCTTTTTGTTATTCCCTAAAAGTATAATTTAAAAAACCTTCTATACCTAATGAATAAGGTCAAACTCGAAAATAAATAGATAGTTAGAATAATGCTGAAGTGAACAAAACCTAATTATTTCATCATGATCGGGTTTTCTAATGATGGTTTAGAAAAGCCTTTGGCTTACTTCTAGCTAAACGATCACTTACGAGTTTATGATAATTAATATTTTTGATATAAAAATTACGATAAGCAATAAATCGATAAACATTATATCGATAAAATTATTCGAGGATAGACATTTACAGAACTAGTATAATTCGCCTATGTTGTCAGCACTGTTGTTCTAAAAATTAATTTCATGTCTTGATGTTGGTAAAGTAGTTTGGCGCCCTTATATACATTTACTTTTACTAAGAAAGTTTATATTCTCTTTGTTACGCATATGCAATGAAAAGTGTATTTTGTGTAAATTGCAGCTCTGCTAGTGGTTTTATGTTGTTGAAAGACATTACTAAAATTGTTAAATGTAACACGATATTGTTTTACAGTTTCTTAAAAATCACACCAAATTATATAAACCATAATAGTGGTAGTTCTATTATAACCTCAAAATCAGATACTTTTTTTGAAATACATCTTTTCTGCAGCTAGTCCGCTATAAAAATAAGATCATATAGGAATTCCCTAATGATCGACAATACAACACATAATTTTTCGAAGCTTTTGGTTCCAGGGCGAACAATGTATGGGCGCTGAGCAATGTCCTTTACTCAGTCTGTCAAAACAGCGAATCGAGTTTGTAGTAGTGATAATACGACGTAATTGCTTGTATGTTGTGCTTTAAACGTGGTAAAGCCATGCTGCAGTTATATTAGTAGTATAGTTGTAGTTGTAGCACGAATGGGTCGGCTCGACCGGGGAGGGACCACGCTCTCACAGAATACCAGCGTAAAATAGTAGCTTAATGCTGCTGTGTTTCGTATGGTGAATATAGAGAACCGGAGACCCTTTTTACTAGAAACGAGGCATCCTACATAAGTCCTCACGGGTGACGACGCATCTGCATTTTGATTCGTAATCGAGGATAGATGTAGATGTCTATGGGCCACAGCAATCACTTACCATCAGCTGGACTGTGTGCTCGTTTGTCACCCTATCGTATAAAAAAAACGTGTGCTCCCGGCGACGCTGAATCTCGTACAAAATAAGTTTGACAGCCATTCTGTTGTGTCTTGTAGTATTCTATGGTGATGCCCGAAATTTGCGGAATATGTTAGCGGGGCCGATGTATTCAGTATAAACGTCTCGCGGTAAGAAAACAATTTCGTCGCCGAGGTCGTTGTCAACGCAGTGAGAGCCACTTATTACTATACTAATTCACGACCATATACAAGAAATGAGGGAGTGTAACCAGTAAACTCATTACAGAGTTGTTTATTGCAAACAGTATTTTTGGCAAATACACATCCCAAGAACTCTGATCTTCTACAAGGGTAGATGTAAAGGTCACAATAGTTTTATAATAGCGTTACACCAAATTAACTTGAGGAGTATATTTAGGTGTAAGAAAAACGTTAGAAATATTATACCCATTAAGAGCGCAATGGTCTTCTCACCAATACATTGGCTGCCATTATCCATGTACACCGTTTGGGGAATTCTGTGTGTTGAAAATACAGATTCTTCCAAATATTTAATTACAATGTCGGCTGGAGTTCTTCTTACCGGAAACGCTAGGCAATATTTAGGTAAATAACATATTACGACTAAGATATAAGAATTTTGTTTTCTACTAAATGGCAAGGGTCCGACTAAATCAATTGAAATAATTTGGAAAGGTCTGCAACACTTTACCTCAATGCAGGTTCAAATTTTATGAAAGGAACTCTTATGTAAATGCTATAAAGGTATATAACAAAATACCCAACGACTTCAAAATGTTACCTTTAACCATGTTTAAAAAAAGTTGATACAATGGTTAAAAGAAAAATGTTTTTACGATATAAATGAATTTATGTTTTTTTGTGAAAAATAAATCTGACGTCAGTAATATTGATATATAACTAATAAATAATTAATTTGCCTCGTTGGTCTAGTGGTTGTAATAGTGCGACTGCTGATCATGAGGTCCTGAGTTCGAATCCTGTGTCGGGCCAAAAAATGAATTATTGAGTTTTTCGTCAAGAAATTCTCAGTAGTTGGCCAGAGTCAGGAAGTTGGCGGTGTCTCACCCCCGTGACTCGGAAAGCATGGAAAGACATTGGTCCTGCGCCTGATCTCTCTCCGCTCATGTCTTTTTATCATCCCTTCAGATTATGCGAGTGAGGGAATAGAGAGTGCACCTGTGCGCGCATACACTTGGGCACTGTAATCCTGTCCTGCGCCGATAGCTAGCCTCCGTTGAGGCAGGCCGCCGTGGCCGCAATTCGGTCTGGAGGACATTATTATTATTATTATTAAATAATTAATTATGAATAACCTGAAAGTATGGACATTAACAATCATTACATAATTTAATATAATAATATTGACGTCAATGAATCTAGCTTGTAATAATTATAAATGTTCGAAATTCAATTCCCACTTGTTTTTTATTTTTTTTTGCATGTATATTATAGGTAATAATATATTTGCACACCATATAAAGTGGTGCAATGTAAATGGGCTATTAGACATAATTGAAAATCATACTTTATTGTACACATAAATTCTGGCAAATAAATAAATTTGAATTTGGAATTTGAATTTGACTGTTTAGGTCAACCCATTTCTCCTAATACATTATAAAGTAGGAGATTTACAAGGTAAGCAGATGTCCCACTTTGTAACAGACTTTATGACATCCCAATGCATACCTGACCAAAAAATACTGCAATGCTAAACGACGATATATTTTATGGATGCCTAAATGACCTGAAGTGGGTTCTGCGTGATTCTGTTTGAAAATGTGTTCTCGTAATTCTAATGGAACTACTTTTTTCCAAGAAAACTCTGTAGTTAATAAACATTTGTTTTTCGAACACCGATATAGTTTTTTTTAATAATAAAATTTTCGAATTTACCAGGATTATTCACACAATCATTATAAATGTCTAGATACCATTTATCGTTTGTTGTAAAGTAAGATTTTGCTGTGGAAATAGCAGAAACTACGACAGCGCGAGATAACGCGACTGGAATGATATTATCAGCACCGCTTGATAGTAAAATCAAAAGAAAATAGTCTAATGCTCCATCCTTCAAGCCTGCCAGTAGGGTTGTTTAAAGAGAGAAACCACTTTAATGCTGAATGATCAGTGTAAACTACAAAAGGTTGACCATTTTCAAGATAGCAACGCCAGTGTTCTAATGCTACTATTACGGCTAATGTCCCTCTTTCGGTTTATGTTTCCGCGTGTATATCGGCTGCCTGCTGATAGTTATTGTAAACATGTATCAATACCTTAATATTGAGTAGAGTATACATACATAAAATATACATGTTTATAAGCTGCATAAATAAATATTCGAAGCAAAAAAAAAAAAAAGAGAAAAAAGGAAAAATAATGTCAGTAAGTAATTGCCCACAGGTAATGTTATCGCAGAAGAATTTAAAGACTTCCTTATTTGTGGCATTATTAATATCATTGGAGAGGGTGTTCTAAAGTTGTATAGCCTGTATCGTAAAAGACGACCTCAAAAAAATAGATCTATGCTGTGGAAACCTTAACCTCAGACGGTTTGACTGTCTGGATGTTCGACCGTCGATCTAATGAAGAAAATGAAAATTATTCTTAGGATAAGAAGGTGAACTTGGATCGCTTAAAATTTAATAAAGTACAAGTAAAATCCAGAGCATCGCTTTTAACGTACAGGTAGCCATTGAAGATATGTGATAGAAGATAGAGAAGATATGTGGTCATACTTACGTAAACCAAAAAATAAACAACCAAATAAATAAAACTTATGGAAATATTAAGAAGGCGCTCCAACTTAGACGGTGCGACATGTCAGTATTTACCCGCGTTGGAATTTACAACGTGCATACTGACTAATAGTGCAGTTTCCAAAACCCACGCAAAATCAAAGTACATGCTCATCAAGTTCGTTTCTGTGTTAACGTTTGAGCGGCAATCAATAACGACTACATAACTTATTCTACGAATGATACGTTCCGTCATTGTATACTCGTATGTATATTTATTTATTTATGTCCTTATTTATAATATATTTTATATTTATGACCTAGTATTCTCACTTAGATAATCACAACTCATGATCGATCTATAAATGTATATGTGAACGGAAATCTTTTTACCCCTATACTTTACATGTATATAAACCTATACTATTCAAATGATTATAATAAGATACGATACGTTTGATCTTCTAAGTTGTGAATTTTGTTCAATTTGTTGGATATGCAAGTTTCCTCACGATGTTTTCCATTAACGCCGAGTACGTGATATTATATTAAAATCGGGGATCGGATTCGGTTTGTAAGCTTTTTGTTAACACCTTGCGCTGAATCCCTAAGATATTTCTGCATTAAAAAAAGCGACAAACCCCGTTTTTGCCATGATATGATCCATGAATATTGCATTTTTTAAATAAGATAATTTATTTTATCAATTTTTGTTTAAAAACTCTCTTGGATAAATACAGCCCAGATAACTCTTGGCATTGCTCGATCTGTTCACAAAGTTTAATTACAAGCGATTCAAATATTCCGAAGTACTAGCCCTGGCAGGCAGACAGACAGAAAACTTTTAAAATGTTCATTCATGTCTGAATGGCTTGCATAACCCTCTAAGCTCAGTGTAAGCAGTTATTTTGATATTGCTGACAGAAACTTTAATTTTATTTATATTTATAGACATATAAAATATGTATATGTACTGAAACAATACTTGTGAATAAGTATTATTGAACGACGTGTGCCAAAATAAGCTATTACGAAAATTCATAACTCATCGATACTTTATTACTTGCATTTTACTTTGATAAATGCCGGCAATATTTCTCATGAAAGAATGATGACGGCGCTCAAGGTATGAGGTATCTGAACCTTCCAGAAAATGAAGCAAATATCAGACCAAAAGTCGACGTTAGGGAATTCACACGTAAAGGTTTTTGTTCTAATTTATATACAGCTTGCATTTTTAGCGCAAGCCTTGTAATATTTGGTACATAATTGATTTCTTTTTATCGCTTATCCTATGAGATTTTTCTGTGTCGTTTTAAGGATAAAGAACAGCAGTGTTATGGTAGGATGCGGACTGCGAATTAAAAAGTCGTGTGTTTAAACCTTCTACTACTGTCACTCTACCTCTGTCATGAATTTCATTTGTAATTTTAACGAGTTTGGTATTTTTAAAAAGAAAAATATACATAGTAAGTATAAGCAAAAAGTAATATAATTTACACACGATAGAGCCACGTTGCAGCTATATTATGGTTCTAGCAAGAATGCGTCAGCTTGACCGGGGTAGGACAACGCTCTCACAGAATACTAGCGTGAAATAGCAGTCAGTGCGAGAATTACACTACCGTGCGGACGTACCGTCAAAAGCAATCCATTGCTTTCTGCCTATATTAATATTTGCTAATATTTTAGATATCCTGTGACCTACGGTTATCACACGTCAGTTCTCTAAAAACGCCAGACAGTGGCTGTATTTGATGATGAATCAAAATTCATTCGATTTAAAAAAGGTTTTTAAATAATTCTCTAATTTTTAATTAATTAAAAAATGTAAACACTGCTGCAAATTATGCGTTATTTTTTGAAATCCACAAAAGACATTACAATGCCAATCTTGATCCGAGCTTAATGTTCCTTTTTTCTAAGTTGAAAGAAAAATTAATAAAAAGTTTTTCTTTCATCAAAGCCATATTTTAAGTACGAAAATACAGTTATATTCTCACACCCATTAATCACGGCAGGTAATTAAGAATGTTGGATATAAAATAAAAAAGTTATTTGAGTTCTTTTTTTACTTTTATACAAGTTTTAACTAAAAATTATATCTTGGGTGAAGTAAGAATAGTTTGTCTAAACTGGGGGACTGGTGAATATTCTTCGTAAAGTGGCGCATTTCGTCCCGTGGGTGTCGATAGAGACGACATAGGGAAACAAACCAAAAGGTGGATCTCTTTCTATTAATAACTTAAAAAATAAAAATGAATGCCTATGGGACAATCTATGGGGAGGTCTGTGTTCAGCAGTGGACGTCAGATTGGCTGTAATAGTAATGGTAACGAACTGGAGTATGATGGCGGTGTACGGGAAATCATCACTGTATTTTGCAGTGGCGAAGCTAGAGCTCCAAGCTAGGGCAAACCCAAGATATAAATTGATAAAAATATAGATTGTTGTTTTTAGCAGTTTTACAAAAATACACCAATCTTGATCTGTCTCCATGCTTCAGTTTCATATTCAGTGCTGTCAAGGACGTGTTAACAAAGCACACAGAAGGCGTACCACTGCTAGATAGATTGTATTACATATCAGCAATTGTATAGCTTCGGTGGCTTTGAAGAAAGCCGTTTGGGTTTGTTTAAGCGAAAGAAAAAAAATTTACATCCAATACAATACATGAACAAAAGTAAAACACGAACAAAGTACAAACAAACTATGTACAAAATTAAAAAAAATACCAAATTATTTACATTCTAATGGATATGAGATAAGATAAGATAAGATAAGTGGAATCGTCTCGCTTTCTTATGGAAAGATTTAATTACGTCCACGTAAAATGTGGGTGAACGTTTTAATTGTACCAATAACTGTTTTTAATTGCGATAATTGATAAGTCTGAAATACACTCTTAACCTTGTGTATTATCTCAACAAAGTTTAAAGATTTCCTCTCCGATTATCACTTTAACACACTTCAATTCCTCACAAGGAACACTATTGGAGGATCCATTTTCATTAAAAATCCTTAAAAAAGCATAAATTTTGAACTCGTAATATTAAATCGCTTAAGATAAGCACACAGAGTAAATAAACATTGTAACGTGAATTGAACTTGCAAACGCCTGGCTTCCCAATTTTCCTATTCTATATTTTGCTATTCCCAAAAGCCTGGCTTTAAATCTCTATACTAATTGCTATATATACAATCGTAGTTATATTTCATTATAGAATATTTTGCCATAGGTTAGAAAGAGAGCGATCGTCTTCTCGAAAGCCCCGTAAAAAGCCCACGCGAGCGAGGGAGACAACTATTAGCTCTATTAAAACTCATTTTTTATGACAGCAGCAGTATCGCTAAGGCAATACGAGGTCATCGGTCGACATGTGTTGAACAGTGGAGTGCGCGGGAAATTTGAAATAGCTTGAAACATTTTACGAATTATTTTATTAGTTGATATTATTGATTGATTCAGGTTTAATAAGGCAAGCCCGGCTTTTCGGCTTTAATGGAAGCTTCGCCACTGGTATTTTGCCTTTTTCATGTAGTAAAAAGCGTAAATCTTAAAATAAATTGTATCTTGTAATTAAAAAAATTGTATTTGAAAGAATTTGTCTGTGTGCTTAAATCCGCAACGAAGATATCCATAGCAAAACAACAATAACAAACATGACGGGCCTATGGTGGAAGTGGCAATGGGCTAGCAATTTAGCTTGTTTAGTCTATATAACCTTTAATTATGCCAAATCTCATACTTTGTGCACGCTATATGCTTAAAAATGGGTACAAAGTTTTCCCTACAGATATTAAATTTCCTTCCCCCTTTAAACGCAAATGCGCCATTTTGTTCTCACACGGTATCGTAGCACGCGCCGCGTGTAAAGGGCGCCCGAACAAACGTAGCGTGCTCTTGAGTTTTGAGGAAACAGATAATTTTCCTTTCATGTTAACTCCTAAGAATTCCTTTTTCAAATAAACTTTGACTCTAGTTGAGTTGCATTCTGAACCTAAATTTAACCCCACTGTACCTAGGTTACCGTGCAGTGACGGTATAAGAATATCCACTACGCCATATCATCCCGTAGGTGTCGAGACAGAGGGAAACAAATCAAGGGATGAACAGCAGCCATCCCTTGATTTGTTGTTGACTAGTCAACCCGCTTGCCAAGCGTAGCAACTATGGCAAACTCATCGATAGCCTCATAGGCGATCCCTCCTAAGATCCTATCTATGGGGGAGGCCTATGTTCGCCAGTAGAATTTAATAGGCTGTAAACGGTAACAGCACCTAGATCAATCAACGAGGTTGTTCAGTTGCAGAATTCTATTTGTTATCGATAAGTTTTAAAGAATAAAACACTCTACAAACAATAATCATTCTATTACGTAACTTATATTTATTAAAATAATTTAAACATCAAATAATGGTTATATAAGCTCACCACTTATGAAAAGAAAAATTTTTACTCTCTCTCTATAAATACAATCCCTGGGATCCGACAAAAGCCTTTTGAAAGGTCAGAAACGATAAGGCTCTTTCAGTAATATGACAGGCTATTACAGTTCGACTAAGTTATTGAGCACTCCTTCAACAACTTTAGTGGATGTTTTGATCTCGTTGCGGTCATAACTATACTTACGTTTACCCAACTCTACACAAATTAATTTCTAACACAAACCAAAAGTTTTGCTATTTATTTTTAAAATAACATTTTAGTAATAGTTATTGTAAAACTAATAGTTTTAATCCTGAAAGCGATTGTAGCTCAGGGACTAAACGCTCGCCGTAAAATTTCACAGAACGCGAGAAAACCAGGTATGATCCCCATTGTTTAATGAAATTATTTATTGCAATTTTCAGTAACGATTCACCACGTGATTTTCAGTGAAGGAAAGCATCGTGAAGAAACATGCATGTCTGAAATTAAATAAAATATTTTGTAAAGCAAATAAGAAGTCTATCAATACGTATTAGGAATGCGTTACAAACGCATCTTGCCCAAGACCACTTTAGAAATGAGATGATACCTGCTCCCAGCAGTGGGACGTAGTAGGGCTTTACTTGGTTAATTAATACTATGCTAACGGCTTACTACTATACTTTTTTACTTGGTGGATTTATCGTATTTATGCGGATTATAATAACATTGAATAAAACCAACAGTATATATATATATATATATATATATATATATATATATATATATATATATATATATATATATATATATATATATATATATTATATTCACCGTTTTTGAGTGTTTGCATCACCTATGATCATGAAGAAATAATGTATTTTGAAGTCCTAATTTCATAGTTCAACATTACAATAATGTAATAATTATTATTATTTCGGTCAATCTCCATGAGGCAATCTATGGTCCCTTTATTCAGTAGTAGTTTTTTATAGACTGTAAAAAACGAATGGAAATGGAGATTCCATGATGGAATTGATATTTTCCGTAAAATTATACTATTTTGCTTTCTGGATATTTTACTATCACCATTTCCATTCGTATTTAAAAAAATTGGGAAATATATCATACACATCATGAAAATATATTCAGATATATAATTTACAAAGCTTAATTATGCCTCGTCGTAGCATATAACACACCCCTCGAATTCTGGACGTAAACACAAGTAAATGTAATTCAAAAATTGATTTTTGAATGTTTTTTTGAGATTTCATTACATTGTTCTCATGAAAAGAACAATTTCGTTTACCCAGACGTAAAATAATCAGATCGGCAAAAGGTAGTGAGGATGCGAGACATCTGGTACTGCGATGGTCAATACGTTTGAAACGCTTAATAGTTAAAGTAAATCCTCCCTGTAACCGGGAAGACCCGTGTCAAGCGGGGGCCATTTTTAACTAAGCGACTTTCGTATATTTTAACTTGTCATTTCATTTTTTAACATGGCCCATTGTACCATATAACAAAATAACACAAAATTATTTGTTAAATTACTTGTATAATATACTAACTAATTGATACACCATTTGAGCTAAACTTGACTATTATTCATAGAGAATGCTTTAAAAAATATCTAACATTTTATCGATCAATAGTTTCCTCTCGTGATGGTTCTTGAAACACTCCGCGAGCAAGTTTTGTCAATATTGTAAGTTAACGCAATCAAAAGATACGGTCCTTTATGTCACGTATTTTAATATTCGCTAAATATCTCACCCTAGTATCATAAAATTTGAATTTAATTGAGTGGACTAACTTTTTTCCGCTGTAAAGTTAAGTTTGTGCTTCAATCAACTTATTCGTTAGAGCAGACTAGAGCAATTTTCGTTGCTTACTACTAATTTAATATTTTCAGTAAGTTAAACATTTAAGTGAAAGTGAATATAATTGCTTATATGTACATCTGATTACTGACACTTTTATACGTACTTTTATATCATGAATATTATCTTTGTTAATTTAGGGCATCTGTATATCGGTATCAAAAACAGGCAAAAATCTTTGGAACTCTCGATTCCCGGGAGGGATGAACTATATATATATATATATATATATATATATATATATACTCGTACATTTAAATTTACTTTCAATTCCATTAGAAAGTTCTGAAAAGTTTTGAGTGCTTTACATCCGTCGTCTCGAGGGGCTAATACATTTTACTTTCCAATTTCATAGGTTTACTGGAACCGGCTACTTTGAACGTTTAATGAATATTTTTGTTCGACCTAAGCAGAATGCTTATTGTTTTTATGCCGTGGTATACTACAATATAGATTTAAAATAAGAGAGTATTTTTTTTATTCATAGAAAAGGGCATCAAACGAGCATGCGGCTCACATGATGGAAAGTGTTGACCACCGATCACGAATAACTGACACGCGTGCGTTGCCGGCTTTTTAAAAAAGGAGTAAGCTCGTTTCTTAAAGTTCCCTTAGCCGTATCGATCCTAAAATTCGGCGTTGGTAAATTTTCTTTTAAATCAAATCAAAACCAAAATGAGTTAAGCTACGAATCTGAAACTAGGCACCTTTATATCAATCGCGAAAGCTGACAGCACTCAGTCAGAAATCTTTCCTAATTTTCCGGTCGGATATCATTATTTTTTTAAAAATTTCTTTCAACCAATTCTTTTATACCTTTATGAATCATATCATATATTCTTTTAATTATTATTAATTGAAAAAACGTAACATTAAATCTAACTACACGTACTAACTTGGTACTTGAAACTTACCGTACAAATGAATCGCAATATGCTGATAATTAATTTATCATTTTGAGATCTTTTTTTGTTTCTAGGGGAATGCGTAATGATCTACTTTGAAAGCTATATTTCATGTTTCTAAGTCATCTGTACCTTTATATTGTACTTTTAATTGACCACTCAGTTTTATCAATACTAGCAATTCGCTCCGGCATTGCACGAGTGATTTCTGGACCTCGACAACAGCTCCACCTACCAAGTTTAAATGAGTTTTTAAACCATTCAAGGACTCACTCAAATACACAAAAAAATCATCAAAAACCGGTCGAACCATTTTCGACTATGCGAGACTAATATACAACAATTGATTTTTATGTATTACACGTAGTGAAATACATTATTTATTTGCTTTAAATCTTATTTTCGTAATCCAACTAGTTATTAAAAACTTTCAATCTTTACAAGCAGTGACAACGGTTTTTGCCGTTTTGGGATTAATTTGGTATTTAAATAAAGTCTAACTTTCCAAGTATATCAGGATAGGTGTCGTCCCCTAGAAAATTATAATTTTCTTTTCTAACGCCAAGTGAACCGTTGTGAACTCGGTCGCCTACTTATTTTATTTATAGAGGTAAAGGTGACTTTGTTCACCTGAGTATAAGTAGATCCTGTGGTCTATATACACTTACATCCTACATCTATCATCGATTAAAATGTGATGTGACACGCAACACTTATACACGTGGTAGAGACATACTGCAACTAAAATACGGTTTTAGGATGAATGGGTCGGCGCGTCGGGGAAGGACCATGCTTTCACAGAATACCCGCGTAATAGCGAAAGATGGTGAAGCGCACTGACTTAACAAAAACCTATTCACTCTTGCCTTGAAGACACAATGTAGATGAATAGAAAGACAGATGCTGGCAACTTATTCCACTTTGCTGTACGCATGATGAACGACGTAGAAAACCGTTTGGTTCGATTGCGTGGTAAGTCAACAACGAAAGGGGGAGAATGTCAACGTCTGGTTGTCCGATAGTGGAAGGGAGAGGGAGGAATTAAATTATACAATTCCTGCGCACACTCTACGAAATGCATATTTTACTGGAATCGAGGCACCTTAGTCCTCAGGGGTAACAACGCTTCTGCATTTTGATTCCTAATCGAGGTTAAATATAGATATCTACGAACAACAGTATCCACCTACCATCAGGTGGACTGTGTGCACGTTTGTTACCCTTTTTCAATAAAAAAAAACATAGCAGTGCCTCGTTACCAGTTCTAAGTATCTCCGGTACACTACACTCATCATAAGAAACGCAACAGCATCAGGTTGCTATTCTACATTGGTACTCTGTGAGAGTGTGGTCCTTCCCCAATTGAGCTAATATGTATTATTGCTTCCCTGGTACGATAATAGAGACAACTTTTGTAATATAAAATTATCAAGTATCAACTTCGTAAGAAAAAAGTGCTAAAAGTATTTGTGCTGAAACACAAGCGCTTACTTGTAATGAAAGACACAAGCCCCCTCTTTGAGCGATAAATGTACCATAAATGCCAAGTGTATCATAGAGTCAGGCGTTACTTTGCAGAAATCGTCAACTACATTTTTACCGTTTAGAGGCGAAGTACGAATCGTATTACTAACGGTGTTGAATCTTTCCTAGTGTAAGTGTGATTTTACGTAGTAGAGACATATTGCGGCTACACAATGGCTGAACTGGGGACCCTTTTTACTGGAAACGAAGATTTCCATCTAAATCCTCAGTGGTGACAACGCATCTGCATTTCGATTCTCAATTAAGAATTAATGTCTGTGAGTCAAAGTATCCACTTACCATCAGATAGATTGTGTATTCGTTTGTCACCCTGGTTTCATAAAAAAGCTACATAATGGATGCGGCACAAATGGATAACTCACTTAGCTAGAACCTCTTAAGAAATATCAGCGTGGACTAGCGGAATAGAGCTATATTGCATGGTGAGTGTAGAGAACCAAAGACCCCTCTTACTGGTAACGAGGAATTCCATCTTATTTATTTATTTATTTATATTTCTCAAGGGTGACGACCCATCAATAATTTGATTATTAATAGATGGTAGATGTCTTTGGCCCGCATCATCAACTTACCATCAGGTTAATTGTGTGCACGTTTATAACCATTATCCAATAAAAAATGGTGTTAGGTGGTGACAGAAATACTGCATGCATGTTAGAAAGGCAGAAATTTGGTCTTGTTAATGAATTTTCACATCTTTAATAATTGCCAAGTGTTGCAGACGAAATGACGAGCACAGTATCAGACGTCAAGCAGTTTTGAATCTGGTCTCTCTCACAGACCTAGTTTTTTCTTACCATTTAGATATACGTAATTTCATAATTCAAATTCAAATAGCTATGGTAGTTTAGATGGTTAGTGCTCGCTGTAAATTTCACAGTACGCGAAAAAACCGGTTTTGATAACAGCCAGTACCAATGAAATTGTTAATTACAATTTTAAGCGCTGATTTGCCACCTGCGGGCGGGTTTGCTTCTCGCCGGACGATCCCAACCTTGACGCTGGTTCTGTCGCTGATGTGGTACTTCAGGGTATGGAACTTTTTATTCCTTCCTATGTGGTGCCCATCGGAGGCAGATCTCAGCCATGGTTTAGTTGCTTCTGTAAAATAGCATCATGATATAAGCAGGAGTGCTATCGGGCCTGGACTGACGTATTAACGTCCCGGGATGTAAACAACAGCGTCCTTGCCAAGGCAAAGTCAGAGCACATATGCAGAATTGGCGAGAAACTAGTTCGCCTTCCTTCTGGAACCCGTGCATTCTGATCTCTCGCCAAGGCTGTCCAAGGGCATTCCTGTCAGCTATCTCTTCTTATCTCTGCACAGACAGGACGACTCACTGATCCATGACGCACAGGAGAAAGGCCGATCTGCTAGGCTCTTTCTTTGCGTCCAACTCGACTCTCGACGACGCATGATGACGGGGGAGCACGCCGCCGACCATCCCGCGGTGTGAGTGCTCCATGCCGGATGTGCGGTTCACACATTTCTCGTTTCACGAAGCACTCCTCTCCCTGGACATCCACAAGCTGAGTGGGCCTGACGGAGTCCCCCCAATTGTGCTGAGGACGTGTGTTCCAGAGTTTACACTGGTTCTAACGCGTCTTTTCCGATACTCCTGCTCCCTAGGCGTAGTCCCAAAACCATGGAGAACGTCTTTCGTCCACCCAACCGGCGCTAATCCACTAAAAAAAGGCGACCGTTCAGATCCGCCAAACTACAGGCCTATCGCCATCACCTTCTTGTTCTCCAAAGTAATGAAATCTATTATAAACTGCCATCTCATGCGGTACCTTGAGGATTACTAGCTGATTAGCGACCGCCAATACGGTTCTCGTTGGTGACTCATCGATGGGCGTATGCAGTGGAGTCCAAGGGGGAGGCAATGGCCGTTAATTTGGACATAGAAAACGCCTTCGATCGGGTTTTGCACAAAGCGCTGATTTCGATACTTCCTACCTATGGGCTTCCCGAGAAATTTTGCAATTGGACCACCAGATTTCTTGCATATCGGAACATCAACGTCGTTGTAGGCGGTGCATGCTGCGATTACAAGCCTTTTAATGCTAGCTTCTGACATGACTGCGATCTATCACCAACGCTGTTTCTTCTGCATATCAATTATATGTTGCAAACCGGTAACTTGACTTGGCGTGCTCAGCAGAGCGGGACAGTATTTCATGCCGACACACCGCCTGCAATTTTACAAGGCGCAGGTTCGGCCTCACAAGAAATACTTTTCCCATCTCTGGGCTGGGGCTCCCTAGTGCCAGCTCCTTCCACTTGACCGCATCCAGCGCAGAGCGGCTCGAATCGTTGACAACCGAGTGCTTTCCGATTGTCTTGATTTACTGGCGCTGCAAAGAGATGCAACATTTTCTTTCGCATCTATCACGGGGAGCTCTGAGGAATTGTTCGGATTAATTTAAGTTGCCAAATTTCATGAACACACTACGTGGCAAACCTCCAGATGCCATCTACACCTGTATCATCTACCTTCGAATTAATTTGTTTAAGTGATTATCAGTGATCATTTCACTAACTTTTAATTAAATTACTTTGATAAACATTTCTCCTCAATTGTAGAATAAAGTGCATAAAGTCATATCTTTATCTATAACAAGCGATTCGATATTCGATTTCTTTGACCTAAAAATTAACGAAAGGATATTAAAATGTATTCCAATATCGATGGATTTACTGTAGATATAAATCATAGCTGTCAAAATTATAGTATTATTTCCACAAGTAACATGTATTTGTGTCTTATATTTTCAAAAACTAGACTAAAGTTTAGACAAAATCATCTTCTAGACTTATCTCATGGGCTGATGCCTCCTAAAATTCTGAGAAGTTTAATATCTAATGTATATTGATTTATGATTGATGCTTAATTTTGAAGTGCCAACCAAAATTACAATTTACCTGAGTGTAAGCAGCTTCCTCCGTGAGCAGCACTTATGGACGTCCAAACCACGCTGCATAAAATAAGTAAAGAAGAGCTAAAATCTTCCTGAAAGACAAATCATCAAAAACATTTCTTTCAGATTCTTATTTACAGGCGATCGTAACAATTGAAACTTATCATAGTGTTATTAATATTATTATTGATATAATTAATTTAATCTTGCGACCGATTGGGAACCCGACGCATGCACACAAATCGGGTGCCCTAGCAGTAGAGAATTTCACCAGTTTGCCAATACGCCCAGAGTGCTGTGAAACTATCACCAGTGGAACTAAGATTTTGCTTTTATGAATAAGCTTACAAACACTTAAGAGCCTCGTTCATCAAACAGCAGAATGCGCCACGTGCAAGAGCGTTATTATATTCATCTATGCATTCAATTTAAATATATCATTTCAATCCAATTATTAACATTTCTTAAATTAATTTTTACATGGAGCATATTAAAGAATTGTTTGTCACAGAAAACGGAATATTATAGATTGAAAGTTATCATAACCTTGTTGTTATAAACATAAATTTGTTATATAGCAAACACATTTCAGAGAATGAATAGCCATTTACAAATGTAGGGACATAATAACGGTATTAAAACAACTTTATTTATTCCGCCTTTTGAACAAATCCTTTGTCTTTTATGTGTTAGGTGTCTAATTTTGTTGTGGTGACATAACCATCTAACGATGTTGTTGTTTCTGAAAAGTAGTTTGAAATCACTGTATCAGAAAATTTTAAAACACGATAAAAGAGACATGTAGTTAATTTTTTAAAATTTTGATCAAACGTTTAAAACGATATCTAATAATAATGTTCTTCAGATCGTTTCTCGGGCAAGATCTTCTAAATACTATCATGAGCTAGAAAGTACTGTGGTGTTATACATAGATAATCCTATATAAAGAAGGATTTAACGCACACCTGTTGTGTTTTTCTTGCAATCAATCTTGACGTACACCTTAATCTCAAAATTTCTAATTAAGTGTGCAAATAAACTTATAAATTCTACAATTTACTACGATTGGATTTCATGGGCTTTAACTTTTGTGCGCGGGACCCTAATTCTTTTTCTAAAATTAAACTAGACTAAGTTACTTCTAATTACGTCAGCTATTTGCCAGTAAAAATAATCGGTCCTGCCATTCCGGAGATTAGCCGGGATAAACATACAGACAGATAAATAGTTTGTAATTTGTTTTTTTTTATAAGTAGCGTATATACGCTAAGTTATATAACTTTATGTGCATTTAGTAAAAAGCTGTGTTTAAAATTTTTACATCACAAACTTCAATTTTATTTATTTGTATAGATATAAAATATATTCAAATTTTTGAACAAGTAACTTGCCTTCGGTCAACCCAGCGAAGGTTTTATGATGCGCAATGCCACCAGAATTAAAAAAAATCGTCGATAGTAATGCTTGACTTTCCCTTTTATTTTTTTTATTTTATACAGATTGTCATACATGACATCATTTGAACTCAGAAAATTATAAAATTATAATTTACTATTGATTTTTTTATTATACACAAGAACGACAACAACAAAAGACTTTAATTGAAAGCGATTTCATTTTATTATCTTTACAAATTGACATAAAATAGAAGAACAAATGATTTTAAAAAATAAAAATAAAACGCTTAGTCAAAGTTTTTCCGCTTTATTTAAAATAATTCCAAAATAACAGTAAATAAATTTAAGTTTCTTAAATCACATAAGACTTTTCTAATATGATAACTAAAAACTATAAATTAACCCCCTAACGATTCTTTTCCAGAACTTACTTCGTACGATCTAACAGAAAGGGTTGTAATGTTTTCATCACGGTATTCTTCGTCATTAATCCTGTACTTATGCATTTTTATAAAATCTTCAAAAGGGTTTAAGGCTTGCCGCCTTTCTTTACCTTCGGCTATTGTAGCTTCCCATGAAAATGGAACTTTATACGGGTTATCTCTAACAGTCTTTAAGGAGGCGTTCTTTATGTCATTATATTCTTCAAGGTATTTTCGTTTCAAGGATGTTTTATCTTCAGCGAGAAGGCTTTTCTTAACTTTTGGGCTTTTCTTTATTGCTTCAGGGAAAAGAATTGCAACCGTATCATTAAATATATTTTTTTGATTTTTCATTATATCGAGCATTCTTCTTTCTTTTTCCAATCGTTGAGACTCTAATTCTCTTAACGGTTTCTCGTGTTCTATCAGTTCAGCTCTATTTATTCTTTTCTTCATAGCGATAGTTCGCTCTATTAGTTTATGAATAATCATCTGCCACCGCTCTTCTGGACCAATGACTTTTAATTTTTGCTGCTGTTTTTTTTCCGCTTCTTCCACTAATCTCTTTTCTTCTTCTTCTATATGTCTGCGCTTTTCCTCTTCTTTTTCAGCTAAAAGTGTACCTTCTTTGCGCCTTATCTCCAATAAAATTTGAGGATTATTTTTTATCCAATCATTTTGCCAGCTTATGAAAGATTGCATGACATTTAATTCTCTTTTTGTCATTTTCTCCATTCTATTTATATATGATTGATTCTCGATCATAAAAATCGGAGGATCTAGAAAAGTTCTAAAGGAACCATTTACGTCACTTACACCAATAATGTTTTTTGTTAGGGGAAGAGTATGTAAGCTTACACCTGTAAGCATGGAACCAGACAGTGTCTGTACTGCTATTGGCTTGTCGCTTCTTAGCAATATGTCCCATGTTTCTAAATTACCTTCAGATGTCGTAACAAATATGATACTAGGCTTATATAATGACCAAGCAGCATCTGTTAGTCGGCAATTTCGCTTTTTCCAAAAAAGAGGTCTGCTCATTAGTTCATTAGACCAAATAGCAAATATTTTACCTCCAACAGTTAAAGTTAAATCGTTGAGGATTGGATTGACTTGTACGGTTGTTATGATGCCATCATGTATTAGACAACTGTACGTTATTTCACAGTATTCTGAATTAACAATTTCACCAGTGTTAAATTCATAACCATCCCATGTAACTCTTGCTAATTCTCCATGCTGTGTACCACAATAAATAATTTTTGATATATCACTTTCAGTTTGAGGAATGATTTCAGGAATAAAATATTTTCTTCCATCGCCTAAAGGCCTTGGTTTATGCATATATTTTATTAATGGAGGATTTATTCCAAATCGCTGTAATGGCAAGGTCTGTGGTCGGCCAGCAATGCCTAATAACAGTTTGAAACAAGGCTGTAAATTTCTATCTAAAACTTTGTATGGTGAAATATCAAGAAGTAAGCCAGATGGTTTTTTTGGAACTCTTTTTGACTTTTTGACTTTTTTTGTTTCAAACACTGTAATATTTTCCACAGATAAGTTCCAAATTAATATACTTCCATCTTCAGATCCAGTAAAAACCATTATAGAATTCCTATCTTTAGAAATCAAAGTAATTTTACCTGTCGGTGATACACTGAAATTGGGAGATAGCCAATTAATGGCAGTTATAGGAGCATAATGACTTGTTTGTAAGTTGCTTAAAGCGGTAGGTTCTACCACAGCCTTGTCATGAATATTTTTCATCCAGTCCATATGGGCATTCATAGCTATGTGATACTTTTCTCTAGTTTCACTAAGAACCTGTATACTTTCAACATTTCTCAATTTATTTGTTAGATCCCAAAGCACTACTTGTCCATTTATGCATCCACCTATTAAAATGTTTTCGTTAAAAGGGCAAAATGAAAGCACTTTAACTTCTCGTGGTGATTGCAAATAAAGTTTTGGTCGCAAACTGTCAATATGGCTCCATATCATTACAGGGTTCAAACCATAAGTTGCTCTTTGAATTGGATCATGACGTTGGCTTAAGGTTTTCATAATGGATGGATTCCCATCGGAATAGCAGATAGCTACTATACCTGTCCACATAGGATGAAATACAGCACATGAAACAAATTTTTCCTTTGCTAAAACATCTGTAAAACACACGTATTCTTCAAAAGACATTGAGTCATAAATATTAACTGTTTTTTCTGTTATTAAACTAGGATAATCATTGCGATATATATCCATTACTGTATTGAGTTCTACTATAGACTCCATTTCATGTTTATTTGCAACTAGAAATTGTTTAACCTTATTGATGTAAGATGAACGTCGCATATTTTTTAATGCGTTCATGAAAGTTACTAGCTCGATATCATTGGAAGTTTCCTTTACACTCTTCGTATCATCATCAGAACTGCTTTCATTACCTTTGTTTTTATCTAAACCAATGTTTGTATCACCACCACCCTCAGTTTCATCAATTTTTCCAAGCGCATCTGTCATCGTTTGAGTCCAAATATTTTTTGGGTATTTTAATTCCGTCTGAGCGTCTCTACTATAGATTCGGGTAGCCGCTTGAATCCCACAATCTACTCTTCGACAAAATATATTATTAAATTTTTGTCTGTAAGGAGTTAATTCAATGTAACCGTCTCTAACTGAATTGGTATCTCGGATTTTAAAACCTTGAGGTTGATACTTTGTAAGATACTGTGCCTTTATCTCTATTTCTAACAATGGCCTCGTATTAAAAGGAACAAGTTCCTTTATTTCTTCTTCACTTCCTAAGCTATTCCAAGGCCTTGGTTTTTTCTGAATTGCCTTCTCCAATTTTTTTTCTTGTCTTCTAATAAATTTTTCTGACTGTTGTTTACAGTGCTCTCTTGCTTCATTAGTACAGCATATATAAAATTCATCATCATCATTAGATTCGTCTACAATATACCCCATTAAAACAAATTCGTCATCATATGTTTCTAAACTTTGTTTCAAGAAATAAAATTCAGATAATTCGCCAACAGCATCTATATTTTCCATAATTTTATCCTTTTTGACCAATTTCCAAGGATATTGTACGTTAACATTAGTTCCAACGACCATTTCAATTTGAAATTGTGTTTCTTCTCCTAATATTAAACGGTATACACCATCAACATCATATTTAGGTATGAAACGTTTTCTTCGTGGTAATGGTTGCTGTTGTGTCATTTTCTGTTCAACTGTAACGAATTAACGATATTATTATTTATAACACCTGTATCAATATAATACTATGTTAGAGCAGTGACATAAGAACGTCAGTAACTATCATAATATAATGTTTTATGAATTATTATTTTTCTATAAATTATATAGATATTCACTAATATAAAGAAAAGGTTTTATGTACGTTTTATTTATTTAAAATTGCGTATCTTAATAACCGTGTAGTGGCAGTGTAATATCTACTCGCTACTATATAACATTTCGGTGGTGCCGGAAGAGGTGACAAGGGAAATTGAACCAGGTAATGGGCAGCAGAAACTTCTTGATAACAGCTTAATTTAAAAAAAATGGAGTTGCCGACATGCTTACCAAGCGTGGCAGTAACTATAGCATATATGTCCTCTGTGTAAGCTATTTATATTAAACGGCCCCTAGCCTACGTGCAGCTAACGTACTGTGCGCACGTTATACGTTGCTAGGTCAGGCGGTGAGGTCAGACGAAAAGATTCTACAACTGAGGAAATAATTATACTAGTAAAGTACTATAGGGATATTATAAAATTATCTGATGTCTAAAGACGGGGAGCACACAGTAATCCTCTAGCCTGGTAACTTGTTCTAACACCGGGAGGGAGGTACAAATGATCATCTGTCCCAAGAAATTATCGGATTAATCGTTCACAAGTCTCTAGTTGACGTTGTGTAGGACTTTGACATTGAGAGTGAGTCGATGAGGGTTGCAAATTGTACACTCAAAAATGAAAATGGTATTACCTAAAGGTCATATAAGGGGGATAAGTCGCTCGCGTCCGTAGGCTATGACCACCTATTACTAGGCCCACCCTACACGTGTCCCCCGGGTGGTGCTAAGTGAGCGACAAGCCGATACCACAGACTCGGCTCCACGCAGTGGTAGCGGCGTAAAACATACTACCCAATATTTTCGCACCATGAGGAACTATATAAAAGAAATGGCCCCGAGTTCCCGGCGCCCCTTTAATGGGGCAGGGGTGCGAAGAATCTCCGGGAGGAAAACCGGCGACGAGGTTCGCCACCCGTCACGTTCTGTCTCCCGGAGAGGCGAAAAGTGGATTGCAGAGGCCCGTCTGGCTACGTTGCATGTATGTGGGGCAATGAATGATAAAATGGATGCAGTATGCTATATGATGTATGATAGAGGAATAGATGTGTTATGTGTAAATGAGACGAAAAGGAAGGGGAAGGATGTCACTACACATGGCATGTACACCGCATACTGGTCTGGTGTAGACGAGATCGAGCGGGCATGCCAGGGGGGAAGGTATCATCCTTTCAGAAAGAATGGGCCAATGTGTGAAAGAGTATGAATGTGTAAGCCCAAGACTGCTATGGATACGAATGAAAGTGGGCTTAAAGAAGTTGTTTGTGTTAGGGGTCTACGCCCCAGACATGTCTAAGCCCACTTATATCCGAGAGCAGTTTTGGGAAATGGTAAGGATGGTGTTAATAAAATGTAAGGAAAATGAAAATATTGTTATGCTAGGAGATTTTAATGGAAGGGTTGGGGCGAGGAGGCTTGGCTATGAAAGGATACTGGGAACGTTTGGTGATGAAAGTATAAATGAGAATGGTGGAAGTCTCCTCACCGTATGTATGGAAAGGAATCTTTTTGTGACGAACACTTTCTTTCGTCACAAGAGGATTCACATGTATACTTGGGAAAGAGGTGACGATAGAAGCATGATAGATTTCATAATTGTGGATGAAATATTGAGAGGCGCAGTGGTAGATACAAGGGTTTACCGGGGTTCTAACGTAGGAACTGATCATTATTTGGTTTTATGCCGAATTAATGGTCTATTCAGGCGTTGGCGCCATCGATCATCTGTGTCTACCACTGCGTTACAGCGTATTAGAACAGAAAGGTTACAATATGAAGGTGAGAGAAACAAGTTCAAATGTAGACTGAAAGAAAATATAAGTGGTTTGGATGAATTATGTATGAAGGAGTTAGACTTGGAGAATGTATGGCAAAATGTAAAGAAAGGTTTAGTAGATGCAGCTACTGAAGTATGTGGTGTTAGTATGAGGAAGAATGAAAGGAAAAATAATACGTTATGGTGGGATGATGAGATACGTATGGCAGTTAAAGCAAAGAAGAGAGCATGGCTAGATTTACTAGCAACAAAGGCTGGTAATTCTAGCGGTACGAATGATGATATTGAAAGAAAAAAGGCAGTCTTTAAACATCTTAATAAGAGAGTAAAAGAAGTAGTTGAAAGAAAAAAGCAAGAAAGAACGGATAAGAATGATAGAAGAATATCGGATAACTTCCAGGCAAATTAAAATGTTCTGGAAACTTGTAAGAACTGCCAGGGGACATTCAAAACAGCCTATGATGAATGTTATAAGAGACGAGAATGGCTATATTCTGAAAGATGAAGTTTTGAGTTTAAAGAGATGGAAGGAATATTTTGAAAGCGTGTTTAAGAGTAAGGAGACAACGTGTGTACTAAGTGAAGTAGAAACTCCGAAAGAAGAGGAAAGAGGTAGCGAGATAAGTATAGATGAAATAATGAAAGCAATGAAAAGCATGAAAGCAGGTAAGGCTGCCGGATATGATAGAGTTTCACTCGAAATGCTAAGGGCTGGAGAAGAAGTCGTGGCAGGCCTGCTGCACACCTTGTTTAATTTATGCTGGGAACTGAAGCGGGTACCGGTAGACTGGTGCAAAGCCGTGATAGTCCCAGTATATAAAGGAAAAGGGTCGCAGCAGGACTGTAAAAACTACCGTGGCATCAGCCTTCTTAGCATTGTGGGAAAACTGTATGCTAAGGTACTGATTGAAAGGGTCATGAAAGAAACTGATGGAAAAATTTGGGATGTGCAAGCGGGATTCAGAAAGGGAATGGGATGTACAGATCAAGTCTTTTCCATGCGCATGATCGCGGAGAAGTTTTTGGCCAAAAACCAAAAGGTTTTTTGTGCGTTCATGGACTTGGAAAAGGCCTATGACAGAGTGGATAGGGATGTGCTATGGCAAACACTGAACTCATTTGGGTTGAGCGCTGGCTTGATACAGGCACTGGAGTCTTTTTATAGGGACTCTAGTGCTTGTGTTAGGATCAACGGGGTCTACTCGAACTGGTTTGACATCCATAAAGGTGTCAGACAGGGCTGTGTGGCTTCCCCGTGGCTGTTCAACCTATTTATGGACAGTTGTTTGCAAAATTTGAAAGTTGAAGAATGCAGATTAAGAATGGATGAGTTAACCGTCAAATGCCTTTTGTACGCCGATGATCAAGTTATCCTTGCGTCGTCGGCGGCCGAGTTGCAAATGACGGTTACATTAATGAACAGATCATTAAAAGAAAGGGGTATGAAAGTGAACGCAAGTAAGACGGAGGTTATGGTTTTTGAAAGAGAAGAAAGTAAAACGATTTGTGAAATAAGAATAGAAGGGGAGTTGATCGAGCAAGTAGATGAGTTTGTATATTTGGGCTGCGTATTTAGCAGGGATAGGAGATATGACAAGGATATAGAACGACGAGTGAATGCGGGAAATAGAGTAAATGGGGCCCTGCTCTCTATTGTTAAGAGTCAAAATGTGTCAAAAAAGGCACGTATGGCAATTCACAATGTTGCGTTGGTCCCTACTTTAACGTATGGTAGTGAAAGTTGGGTGTAGCAGAAGAAGCACGAGAGTAGAATCAACGCAGTAGAAATGCGGTCCTTAAGGAGTATGTTAGGGCTAAATCTGAACGACAGGGTAAGAAATTGTGTAATAAGAGAAGAGTGTGGTTTGCAAGATGATGTTGTGACCAGGATTAAGAAAGGAATGCTTCGGTGGTTTGGTCATGTGGAAAGAATGAATGAGGAAAGAGTGACAAAGAAAATTTATGTTGCAGAAGTGAATGGCAGAGTCGGAAAGGGACGTCCTAGGCGAAAATGTATCGACCAAATTGGCGATTTATTGAAAATGGGCCAAATTAGGAGTATCCTTAACCGACGAGCATGTATGCGTAGGTGTATGGATGTGAAGGAGGCGAGAGAGGTGTGTCAGGATCGTGCCAAATGGAAGTCTGTAGTCTCTGCCTACCCCTCTGGGTGACAGGCGTGAGTGCTAAAGGTCATACGAGTATACGCACCATCCTTGTTGTATACAGATAAGGGGACCCTGATAGCTTCAGCTCGAGTTACAAAATCGTTTTTAGTGCCTAGAAGATTGCATTGTAGTGGACGATATCAATTGGGTGACCCACCGCTAGATGGCGACCAGTCTACTAAATAACTTTGTGGTAATATATGGCCTCCCCATATACATATATGTTACTTATGATACTATGGTAGTAGTAGTAGTGACTTAATAATGGCTTCTCACGGTGCTTGATATCACATGATAGTTTTTGTCATCAAATCTATCATATATACAAAAACACAATTTCTTGGTTGTCGTATCTGGATATGTTATGGTGTCCCAGTGTCGCTGCAGAACGGAATATTCATTAAATATATTGCAGTTCCTTCAAGTTTTAGAATTTTCTAAAAAGAAACTCTGTTGTTTCTTTGGAAATTACACATATTTTCCGGATTGGATGACGGAAACACTGGATTTTCTGAAGTTTAAAAAAGTTTTAAAATAATGTAAATATATATAGTAAGCAACTATTAGTATTTTTGGTATTTATTAGTTACGTCATGTTATTTCAAAGAGGTACTTATTTAATAAAGTGCTCGATGTTGAAGAAAATATCCTAAGTAAATCTGTACGTCTGAGTAAATAATCATGTGTTAATAATCATAGCTCTCCCGTCTGTTATATCGCTTCTAACTTACTGTTAATTTTACTTGAAAATTCAAAAACGTACCAATTTCTTGATTTTGCTCCTGTGGTAACCGATCTTCAGTACTAGACTCAGTTGAATCATCACTGTTTGTGTTGTTCGCCATATTTTTACTTTCCTCTTCGCTGTCAGAAAAGCTCATATTTTCAATATTTTGAAAGTGATAATTCTTTAGTTCCACGCCAAAGTTTTATCTATTAAGCGTTGAAGAGAAACACTCGTGAGACCTCGGAAAAATCGAACTTAGCCGAAAGTGGAAAACACGGTGATCATTCGGGTAAAATTTTGGTAACTTTTACGTTACGTGCCACACTTTTCTTACTTCCTCTGAAAAAGAGAAAAACACAATGTAATTAGTACTGCATTTATGATGATTCAGTTGAAACAAATGCTATCCTAAGTTTTGAACTATAGGATGCCTATTTTATTCTGTAGAATTATTACGGTTTCCAATGTTCTTTATGAAAATCTATAAATTACTGTAATTAATAAATTGTTCCTTTACATTTATTTCATTTCAAAGTCATTATGAAAATATTGTTAAATTTTGGTTACAGTACGTACATAAAACGTAATATAAATATAGCATTGCAAAAATTAATTATACGATAAAATGTTATTTAATATTCATACTTCGAAATTCGAGAACGTGCCACAGTGTTAGTCATATGTACTTGTAGCACTATGATCACTTTTCACAACTCATCATTTTATTAGAATATTTTGAGATTTTTCGTCAATCGAAAGCCCCAAAATTTAATAAAACCTCACTAAGTCGCCCTTTACGAAACTTTCGAGAAATGATCTTTCTTACACCCGTACCACAAAGTGAGTGAGTCTTATCAATATTTTAAAATCCATTTCTTTTATTGTTATTATGGTAAATAATGTTACCCCACTAGAATTTTTTCTTGCATTTTTTGTAGTCCATATGCTTGGATGAATATTCTGCCTTTACGTGACGACTCCGTGGCGCAGTGGCTTAGCAATGAGTGGCTACGCTGGGGGCCGCGGGTTCGAATCCCGCACGGCACAAGTATTTGTATGGCCTACAAATTATTATTCCGGGTCTGGATGTTTGTCTTTGTGCAATTTATGTATGTAAACTGCTTCCACGATACAGGAGAAAATTCTAGTGTTCTAACGTATAAAAAAATAAAAACATTATGGATCGTCAAGATCGACGCTTGCTTGTTTATTAGTAGGTTGCAGTTTGACTGCCTCGTTGTTGTCCGTTATTCGAATCCTGCGTTTGGCCAAAATCAGTTATTGGGGTTTTTTCTCAAAAAATTTTAATAGCCGCCCGAATTCAGGAAGTTGTCGGTGTTTCTCCCATGACTTGAAAAGCACGTAAAAAGTTGCTCCTGAGCCTGTTCGATCGTGTCGGTTTGCCGTCCCACCGGAATAAACATACTAGTGCACTATAATCCTGTCCTGCGCAGATAGCTAATCTCTGTTCAGACCGGTGAACTTATTCAAAAATCGGTGTGAAGGACTTTAGGAGCATCGTTCTCAGGTTAGCACTTGAAAAAATGTTGGAATACTCTATACAGTACGTTTAAGGTAACATTTAACTACAAAAACAAAATTATTATTGTTAGATAAAAGATAAAATAATTTTAAATAATATTACACATGGTATGTACGAGGAGTACCCATAGTAGTAACGTCACCATAGTAGTAACAGTGAGTTTATGCTTAGACTGTTTCCAAGAAATGTATGATGTCTACAAATTTGAATGAAAACGTGGTATCTTGATTTGAAATTGTAGTAGCTCTAGTAATTATTGTAGTATGTATAAATTATGATCCAAATTATACCAACTCATGACGGTAGAATTTTTTTTAAATTGAATAATGGCTTCTCAGCTTTAATTCACCTATCATTTTTACCGCGTAAAATAAAATTAAACATACGAACTTTTTTGAAGATAAATGTATATCACATTAACTCTTAAAGAACTAAAAATACCTGAGTAATAATTCCTTAAAGCTGGCTTCTTTAGAATACTTTTTAATATACGTTAATTTGATTATTATGTTTTCAATTCAATTCGATTTGACTTTCAATTTCCAAATTAACACTACTTTTCTTGGTTCCCTTTGCAAAATGAATTTTCAACGCGCATGCGCGTATTAGTTTCTGTCACTGAATGGTACTGTTTCTAAGGCAACAAAACGTACGTTTATTATCTATTGGAAACGAATATACTAGGATCGCTCATTACTTAAAGAGTAAAATTATTTTCGTTTGGTGAGTGACGAAAACGGGAAACCCTGTTTTCCAGCAACGGAGCTCTCCATTCTAGTTCACAGTTTGTTAATGTAATTAAATTTCTTATTGAGATAGATGTAGATGTCTAAGTGTCTCAATATCCATATAATATCATACGTTTTGTACCATTTGTAATCAGTACTTCTATATAAAATAATTAATTTCACGTAAATATAAAAGCATATTACTGACACACAGATGCGACAGGGGAAACAAATCAGGACATGGGCAGCAGCGTCTTCCTAATGACGACTAAAAAAAAAACTGCGGTTGCCAAGTCGCTTGCCAAGTGTGGCCAGTATGGCAAATATCCCACCCTATAAAGCAATCTATAAGGGAGGCCGATGCTGTGCCTGAGTGGACTTTAATAGGATGAAAATCACATAAAGTTAGTAAAGTTAAAACATTTATACATCTGCGGGCTGAAGCCTCCTGTCATTTTATGAAGCAATAATTCCGGCAACAGTGCGTGCGCATGTTAATTGCGAATAAAATGTTTTGTGGATGCAGCTTTCTACAAAACATTTTATTCACAATTAACATTCTCATTTTTAACAACGGGGATCGAACCCGTGTTGCTCTTGTACTGTGAAATATACGGCGAGTACATGGACTCTAAACTGCACGAAGTAGAGACACGCTGCAACTATATTATGGTTATAGCACGAATGGGTCGGCTCGACAGGGGTTCTCGAGACGCTCTCACACAAAATCAGCGTAAAAAAGCAGCTTAATGCTGCTTTGTTGAGTGTAGAGAACCAGAGACCCATTTTACTATAATCGAGACTGGAATGCGATTATAGTAAAACGGTTCAACGCATCTGCATTTTGAGCCTTAATTGAGGATAAAATGCAGCTTCTGTGGGCAACAGCAACTACGTTCCATCACGTGGACTGTGCACTCGTTTCTCACACTCATTCCACAAAAAATACAACGTAAGCAGTGGTCATCATCATCATCATCAGTACAATTTTTCACAATTCCACTTTTCAATAGACTTCTCCCAAGGAAAGTCACACAAAGGCCCTGAGCCAACCGCTAAGTGAGCGAGCCAAAACAGCTGCTATTTATACAACTCGCTGACACAACCGCTCCCAACTTAAGCAGTGAGTGACCGCGTAATACTATAAAACATGCGACCAATCACTGCCGACGTACGCAGTCGCTTGCTATAAAATTAATTAAAAACCGCCGCGAAACACCCGCCTACCCTCCTACCACTTAACTAATCGCTGATCACCGTGAGGGTATCATGTATAAAAGAGATGAGTTAGAAACATTTGTTTGTTCATACAGCAGTGCAACGTTACCGTAATATTTTTTTTATTGGATAGGGTAACAAACGAGCACACAGTCCACCTGATGGCAAATAGTTACTGTGGCCCATAGACATCTACTTCTATCCTCGATTACGAATCAAAATGCAGATGCGCTGTCACCCGTGAGGACTAAGATGAAATGCCTTGTTTCCAGTAAAAAGACTCTCCGGACTCTACACTCACCATACGAAACACAGCAGCGTTAAGCTACTATTTCACGTTGGTATTCTGTGAGAGCGTGGTCCTTCCCCGGTCGATCCGACCCATTCGACTACAACTATACTATTAATATAACTGCAGCATGGCTCTACCACGTGTTAAATTATATATATTTTTAAATATCTGTTACTATTTCAGCACACATAGTTGCATCTGTACATTTTCGAAAAAAGATGAAAAATTGATAAAAAAAATGGTTTTTGACTAATTTAAGTCTTAGTGACGCCACATAATAAATTTTCTTGATTATTAAATCGAAGCCAGGCTGGGTCTTTTAGAATTATATAAAACGTAATAATAATATATAAAGAGATAAACTCAGTGTAAATAAGAATAATTATTTATTTATACCCCTCAATGTAAAATTGCCTATGATACGCGATCATTTCTTTAGGCTGGAGGTTAGAGTTTGTTTATTCTAGCCTCGCTTACTGCGAATGCAAACAAGAGATGGTTTGGTAATGAAAAATACACAGCCGCTGTTTTTCAAACTTGGGATGAAAGTAATTCAAAATAATAGGTCGCTATATTATTAAGAAAAAAAAAACATCGTTGTGTAAAAATCTTAATACATATCATGTTCCGTGAATATATTTTTATTTTGTGGATCCAATTCAATCCTTTATAACTAACAGTGTTAAAAGAAAGACGGGGTTTGAAAAATATACCAATTTGAGAGTAAAACCGGACATGTAATCTCATGTGCACCTTTACTATGGGAAATATCAAAATGACCTTGTGGCTTCCAGTAGAGGGTAGTAAAGTCATCCCGTTATTTTTTAACTATTATAAGTCAGTACTTGACTACTATTCCACATGATGGTAAGTGTTAATGCAGCCGAAGAAGATAAAGCGCACTGACTTAGCTTAACATAAGCTACGGGAGGCAGGAGAGTCACGGGCTTCGGAATGTTTTTCTTAGTTCTTAATTATGCTAAATCAAAACATATCCAGACCCAATAATCGGCGTTATTTGGTATAGATTTGATCCCCGTACAGGCGTTGTAGCATTCAGTAACTTTGATTACTAGACATTTTGACTTCACGGCTCAGTATTGTTACGCGCTCAAGTCGACGATACACTAGCACCATCTAGTGTCAGGAACGAGAGCGAGGGGAACATTGAGAAAATGACATCACAAATCACTCGACCGACAGCGCCACCCGAAGAACTAAGTTTCTGGAAAATCTACACTCGAATACTCGTTGCCTGGCGCGCATTTACTTGAATGTTCGGGACGCTTCTTTGCTAATTATATAAATAGGCGCTGCAAGATGCAATCGGGGCAGAGTTGAACTCGGCGACACAAGCGAAGCTTCGGAGCGGAATTAAGTGAATTAGTGTGTTTAATTACTAGTGTTTTAAGTTTTAATTTGTGTAAAGTAAATTAAAGTGTTAATTTAGGTAATTTTATCGGCAATTTTTATTGTCACGAACCTCAAGCTCGTAACAATTGGTGTCAGAAGTGGGATAAAATCATGCCGATTTTACCTAAGGAGGAAACGGAGGGTGTCCGTACCCGAAGTCAACGCCAGCAGGAGACGGACCAACGAAGATTTGGTGGTGCAACGCCGCAGACGTCGGAGGGCCAGCCGCCGGCAACGGAGGCCGGTCCGTCAGTAGCTCCTGTATCCGCAGCACCTGATTTAGGCGCTCTGATGGTGATGCTGCAGGAACAGGCCCGTCGGTTAGCAGATCAGCAGGCGGAACAGGCTCGCCGACAGGAGGAACAGGACCGTCGGTTGGAAGAGCAGCTGCGGGGCGGACAGGCAGAACAGGCCCGCCGACAGGAGCTACAGATGCTTCTCATGAAGGACCTTCATGCTACCTTCGGGAAAGAGATAAGGGAGGTGAAGGATAAGGTTGCTCAACACGAAAACCGCCTGTCGGAAGCTGAAACCCGAATTGACCAAGTGAACAATCGGGTTGACAACGTAATGGCTGACATGAGGAAATCACTTGACGAACTCAAACTTGGGGAAGGAACTACAGCTCCCGTAGTAGCTACTACACCTTCGCTACGTGGGTTCAAGGTGCCACCATTCGACGGGACTTCTTCCTGGTCAGCCTACAAAATCCAGTTCGAGGCTGTTATGAAGGCGAACGGCTGGAATAAAAGTCAGGCCATGACTGCTCTCACACTAGGCCTGCGCGACCAGGCCTAAACAGTTCTGGAAGCTCTCGGTGAGGAAGTGACTTATGAGCAACTCCTTGAGGCATTGGAGGCGAGATATGGCGACGCTCACCTGGAACACGTCTTTCGTGCGCAGCTTAAAGATCGTGTGCAGCGCATCAACGAAAACCTGCAGCAGTGGGCTCTAGAAGTGGAGAAGCTCGTGCGAAAAGCATACCGGTCTGTACCTGCGCTCATTGAAGGGAACCTGGTGCAGACATTCATCGACGGCATCCGCGACCTGGAAGTCAGAGCTGCTGTGAGGCTCGGGCACCACGAGACGCTTAAAGATGCCTTGGCCCATGCACTGGAGGTGGAAGCCGTGCGGCAGGATCATCGTTCCCATCGCGTCAGGGAGGTTGCAGCAGTTACAGTTCGCGACCGCAACAGAGGATACAGCCCTAGGTGCTATGGCTGTGGGGAAAAAGGGCCATCTTCGATCCAGCTGCCCTAAACGAACCCTAAAAAAGGGAAAGTGAACGATATCAGGAGGGTAGTGCAGCTAACGGCACTGCCTGGCGGCGACAGGATCGTCGTTCACCTCACGCTAGGGAGGTTACAGCAGTTAAGGTTCGCGACCACAATAAAAGATACAGCCCTAGGTGCTATGGCTGTGGGGAAAGGGGCCCTCTTCGGTCCAGCTGTCCTAAGCACACACTAGGAAGGGAAGGTAAACGGTCTCAGAAAGGAAGTGCGGCTAACAGCACCGCCCAGCAGCAGCAGGAATACGACTTTACTATCAGACACTGCAGCGGGAAATCTCACGGCAACGCAGATGAATTGACAAGAAGACCTTGTCCTGAAGATTGCAACCATTGTAGTAGGCAAGAGAGTAAGGAAGTGGTATCCGTGAGGATGCTCAGGACAGACCACCTCAGCAACGGGTGGAAGGACAGCCTACGACATGCACAGCAGGAAGATCCGGACATCAAGCCGATTCTGGGATGGATGAAGGCCCGTGCTACCAAGCCTAAGTGGAAGGACGTCTCAGCGATGAGTTCAACCACGAAAAGCTATTGGGCCCAATGGGACAGCTTGCTGCTTCAGGATGGAGTCCTGTGCCGTAAATGGGACAATGGTCGAGGAGACAGCTGTCGTTTGCAAATGGTTGTCCCTAAAGCTAAAGTGCCGAATGTTCTACAGCTGTGCCATAATGGTCGTTCAAGAGTCCATCTGGGAGTTAAACGAACTCTACTGAAGGTCCGAGAACAGTTTTACTGGGTCCATTATCGTGACGATGTCGAGGATTGGTGTCGTACATGTACAAGTTGTGCGGCCGTGCGAGGACCTCTGACACGTAGTAGAGGAGCACCGAAATTGTACAATGTTGGTGCACCACGGGATAGAACAGCCCTTGACATTGCGGAGCCGTTACAGAAAGGCGCAA